>CAWUFW010006261.1:0-600000 GCA_963921515.1 Calotriton arnoldi | reverse complement strand
GGGTTGGAGCCGAAGATGAGGACCTCTGTCTTGTCCTTGTTCAGCTTTAGTCGGCTGATCTTCATCCAATCGGCGACGGCCTTCATTCCTTCATGGAGGTTGGATTTGGCGGCGAGGGGGTCCTTGGTGAGGGAGAGGATCAGTTGAGTGTCGTCGGCGTAGGAGATTATGTTGAGGTCGTGCTGTCTGGCGATGCGTGCGAGCGGGGCCATGTAGATGTTGAACAGTGTTGGGCTGAGGGATGATCCCTGGGGTACGCCGCAGATGATCTCGGAGGCTTCGGATCGGAATGGTGGGAGGCGGACTCTCTGGGTTCTGCCGGCGAGGAAGGAGGTGGCCCATTCCAGGGCCTTGTCTCGGATCCCTGCGTCGTGGAGGCGTGCGCGTAGAGTGCGGTGGCAGACAGTGTCGAAGGCGGCAGAGAGGTCCAGCAGGATGAGGGCTGCGGTCTCACCGTTGTCCAGCAGGATCCTGATGTCGTCGGTGGCGGCGATGAGGGCAGTCTCAGTGCTGTGGTTGCTGCGGAACCCTGATTGGGATGGGTCCAGGATGCTGTTTTCTTCGAGGTATCGGGTCAGCTGTTTGTTGACGATCTTCTCGATGACCTTGGCTGGGAACGGAAGCAGGGAGATGGGCCGGAAGTTCTTGAGGTCTCTCGGGTCCGCCTTGGGTTTTTTGAGTAGGGCGTTGATCTCTGCGTGTTTCCAGCTCTCTGGGAAGGTCGCGGTCTCGAAGGAGAGATTGATAACGTTGCACAGGTGGGGTGCGATGGAGCTGCTGGCTTTGTTGAAGATGTGGTGCGGGAAAGGGTCTGACGGGGAGCCGGAGTGTATTGTGCTCATGGTCTTGATGGTGTCATCGATGTTCACGCTGGCCCAGGCTGGCAGCGGGTCGTGGTCGATGGTGTGCGGCGGGTCTGGTGCATCGATCTTAGTTGGGGCTGTCTGGGTGTTGAAGCTGTTGTGGATGTCGGCGATCTTGCGGTGGAAGAAGGTGGCGAGGGAATCGCACAGGGCTTGCGACGGCGGGATGTCGTTGGTGTTGGAGCTGGGGTTGGAGAGTTCCTTCACGATGTTGAAGAGCTCCTTGCTGTTGTGTGCGTTGTTGTCGAGGCGGTCTTTGAAGGAGATTCTCTTGGCGGACTTGATGAGGTGGTGGTGGTTACAGATGGCGTCTTTGTGGGCTGCGTGGCTGTCCGGTGTCTTATCACTGTGCCATTTCTTCTCTAGTTTCCGGCAGGTACGCTTGGAAGCTAGGAGTTCCGAGGTGAACCAGCTGGCTCTTTTGGTGGTGTCACTGTAGGTGAGTTTTTCCGCGGGGCGAGGGTGTTGGCACAGTCGTCTATCCATCGTCTGAGGTTGCAGGCAGCGTCGTCGGTGTTGGATGGGTCGGAGGGAGGGCTGAGAGCGAGGTTTGCCCGTAGTTGGTCTTCGGTGACTTTGCTCCAGCAGCGGCGTGGGATCTGTTGGGTGCGGTGGTGTGTGGTGGGTTTCTGGAAGGTGAAATGGATGCAGCGGTGGTCGGTCCAGAGGAGTTCCGTGGTGTGGCTGAAGGAGACGTGGGAGCTTGAGGAGAAGATGGGGTCAAGCGTGTGGCCGGCGGAATGGGTCGGTGTTGTGATGAGCTGGCTCAGACCGAGGTTGGCGAGGTTGTCGATCAGGGTGGTGGAGTTGCTGTCGTTGTTGTTCTCCAGGTGAAAGTTCAGGTCTCCGAGGAGGATGTAGTCGGTAGAGGTCAGGGCGTGCGTGCTGATGAAGTCGGCGATGGAGTCGCTGAACTGGGGTCGGGGCCCAGGGGGTCTGTAGACAAGGGTGCCTCTAAGGGTGGTGTTGGGGTCCGTGTGGATCTGGAAGTGCATGTGTTCGGCGGTGCTTGTGTTTGCTTGATTTCTAGAAAGAGAAAAAAGCGCGAGGAAAGCCAAACGACCAGATTAACAACATAATGATGCTACCCAGCTCCTATGTCCGCTCTTCCCTGAGGTTCAATTTTGACTTTGACTGTGTTGGTTCTTTTTTGGAAGTTGGGACCTTGCTTCATGGTCCATTTCACCCCTGTGGAAAGATCCAGATGAGAGCCTGACAGAAAGACGAGCCCACGTTTAAGTTTTTGCCTGAGTGAAATGGAGATGTGATATTTCTTTGACGGATTTAGCACACGATTGGCAATTTGCAAAAAAGAAACACAAGCCTGAGCACAAAGGGTAGATGCCTTGCAGTGAGCAGCTGCTGCGGTTTCTGGCTCGCAGGAAGTAGATCAAGGAGGAAGGCCTCCAGAAGTTACCTTTACTTAATTTGCTGTTGCTCTTTCTAGTCAGAGTGCTAATGTTCCAGTAATTCATGTCACTGCTCATTCTACTGTTCCTTTAGCTCCGCCTGAACGCTTTATGGGGATCCTATGAAATTCTCTACCTTTATAAGCCAATGGAAACTAAACTTTATGTGTAAGCCTGCCTGCTTTCCTAAGGAACAATATAAAGTGGCTTTTGTTTGGTCATATTTAGGAGGCACAGCAGCCACTTGGTCCTTACCCTTAGTAGATCGGAATGATCCTTTACTGTAAACAGCGTTCAAAGCAGAATTAAAATGGTTATTTGACCGCCATACGTTTATCAATCAGTGGATACAGAGCTGTTTAATCTACGGCATGGATGTAAGGACCTTATGACCTTATAACTATGTATAATCGTTTGGTAGCTGAAGCAGGCTGGCCAGAAAACAAGAGGAGTTCATTATTTTATAGGGGACTCCGAGATGAATTGAAAGATCTACTGGCTCAGGTAGTCAATCCTCCCGAAAACGGTAGTGAACTTTAGATCTGGTGATTAAGTTAGATCATCGTCTCGCTGAACATAGTCGCGATAGAGGATGGCCTGATACAAGGCTTGTGTTATACAAGGAGAAAAAGACTGATCCTGAAAAGATAGACAAACCAGAACCTATGCAGATTGGGAGATTGAGGGGCCCGTTAAGTGAGGAAGAGACACAAAGGCGTAGGGCATTAAGACTCTGCTTGCACTGTGGTAATAAAGGACACTTCCTACGTGACTGTCATTTGAAGCCTAAGAAAAGAGGAGAGTCGGGAAACTATGAAACCCAAAACTGGAAGGGATAAGTGTTTTAGGTCTTCAAAATTACCTAGCTTCAAAAACTCTGGCTCCGACCTCTTCCATCTGTCAGTGTCGTCACCTATTTGTGACTGCTCAGTTGATTTGGGATGGGGTCTCGGTTTCCAGCTTTTGATTGACGAAGTGGCCACTGGAAATTCTATAGATATATCATTGCCTTTACAATATGCCATTCCAAAGGTGCCTAAAGAACAGGTAGATGAACGCCATTTTTTAGAACGCCATTTTTTAGGACAGTTTGGGGGAGTTGTTCAGCCCTGTACCTGACCGCGGTGCCCATATGTAAGAGCGGGCCTGCCTCCACACACGTCAGCGTACTAGTCGTTGGCTTTCAAGGGGATAAAGATAGAATGCTGACGCGACCGCACAGCATAGAATCGAACTCAAAGTCAGGAACCGCCTGCTCAGTCATTTGCTAATAGCGCTAGCCTGTGATTTATCGCTAGCTCTCCGCCTAAGCTCCTTTTTAGCATTTCTCTTAGCAAAGCTTTTTAAAAACTACTTTTACTATTGTTACAATTGTACCTGCACCTTGCATTTTTCGTCGCCTGTTTAGAACGCCGTTTTAAGGACAGTGTGGGGGAGTTGTTCAGCCCTGTACCTGACCGCAGTGCCCGTATGTAAGAGCGGGCCCACCTCCACACAGGTCAGCGTACTGGTGGTTGGCTTTCAAGGGGATAAAGATAGAATGCTGACGCGACCGCGCAGCATAGAATCATACTCAAAGTCAGGAACCGCTTGCTTAGTCATTTGCTAACGCCGCACTAGCCTGTGATTTATCGCTAGCTGTCCGCCTAAGCTCCTTTTTAGCATTTTTCTTAGCAAAGCTTTTTAAAAAACACTTTTACTATTGTCACAATTGTAACTGCACCTTGCACTTTTCGTCCCCTGTTCAGAACGCCATTTTTAGGACAGTTTGGGGGAGCTGTTCAGCCCTGCACCTGACCGCAGTGCCTGTATGTAAGAGAGGGCCCACCTCCACACAGGTCAGCGTACTAGTGGTTGGCTCTCAAGGGGGATAAAGATAGAATGCTGACGCGACCGCGCAGCACAGATTCATACTCAAAGTCAGGAACCGCTTGCTCAGTCTTTTGCTAAAGCCGCCCTAGCCTGGGATTTATCGTTAGATCTCCGCCTAAGCTCCTTTTTAGCATTTCTCTTAGCAAAGCTTTTTAAAAAACACTTTTACTATTGTCACGATTGTACCTGCACCTTGCACTTTTCGTCGCCTGTTTAAAACGCCATTTTTAGGACAGTTTGGGGGAGTTGTTCAGTCCTGTACCTGACTGCGGTGCCCGTATGTAAGAGCTGGCCCACCTCCACACAGGTCAGCATACTAGTGGTTGGCTTTCAAGGGGAAAAAGATGGAATGCTGACGCGACCGCGCAGTGGGCGCACCGCAGGCGCGCCAAAGGCAAGCCTGTCTGCGCCCGGAATGTGCCATGCGCCAGGACCCCTGCCCGTTTTTCCAACCTAACCTACACTAGGGAACAGCTATTGTCCTTATACGTTGGTAAGTGTGGGAATATTGCGTTTCAACTCTGTGAGAGGAACAATAACGCCCTACTATGCCCCCACTGCAAGTATGCAGTCTCAGCTAGTAAACTCCCTGCTACCTCCCCGGCCTTTGACTTCCTTGAAGAGATGGATCTGCATACAGACGCGGTTCGGGGAGCCATAAACCGGAGCCCCCTGTGTACCTCTCCATCCTCAGACTCCATAGAGGGTACTAATGTTCCACAATCAAAGGGTGGTTCACTTAGCGCTATTCTACTTAACGCTAGATCTGCTATTAAACACAAATATGAATTAGAATGTCTGCTCCAAACCACGAATCCTGATGTAGTGTTTCTTACTGAAACATGGGCTACTGCCTCGTCTGAACCGGATTGGGTGATAGCGTTACCAATGGGCTACTCGCTTGCCAGCCTGCCCAGATCAGGGCAAATGGGGGGTGAGGTTGCTATCATCTATAGGTCCGAGTATAAATTAGCGTTTGAGCCTGTTCTGCTGCCAGGAGCAGAAGCCATAACATTCAACATCAAAATCAGGAATGTGTTTACCTTTCCCGGGATGCTCCTCTACAGGCAGCCCAGACCTAAAACCCTATTCTCTCAAGCCTTACAGGCTTTGTTGGAATCATGCCTAGACTCCCCCATGTTTACTATATTAGGGGATTTCAACTTCCATCTAGAACTTGGGGATGATGCTTGTACCTCTGTGCTGCTAGACATTCTCGAAGCCTTTGGTCTTACTCAGATAGTCTCAGAACCCACTCACAAGGCACTTCATACGTTGGATGGGATTTTTACGAATAACTCCTCTATTAGTATTAATAGAATTTTGGCACTTACTTGGACCGACCACATGGCAATTTTTTTCAATCTACCCGTTGGGCACAACAATGACCCGCCGTTATCACCTCCGCCTCCGTCCAAAGTACAGCCCTGGCGGTACGTCAGGTCTGAGGTGCTAACAGACCTACTGGACAACAGTATGCCCACCTTAGCCGCAGATTCCAACATCGCGGCCGAAAGCTATGATAACTGGATTAGGTCAGCCATAAATCAACTGGCTCCAGAAAGAACTGTCAAACAACGCAGGAATAAATCCACCGCCCCATGGTACAACCTTGAGCTGAAAACATTCAAATCTACATGCAGATGCTTAAAACGCGTAAGGAGGGTGGACTACAGTACGACAGCCAAAATGAATTATAACCAAGCACTAACTGACTATAAAGCAGCTATCATTAGCTCCAAAAAGAACTTCTACACTAGCAAAATAGAGAGGGACAAAAATTTGGCTAGAGAACTCTTTAAGACAAAAGGTTGCAGCAATCTTACAATGGAAATCCCCGAAATCAGTTGAGAAGGTACAGCGTTTCTTAGGGTTCGCCAATTTTTAGAGGCGTTTTATGGACCTTTTCTCTACCCGGGTGACCCTATACCATGATTACTAAAGAAGGGGGTGGCTTTTCACCTGCTTGAGGGTGCAGAGCAGGCTTTCCAGCAGTTAAAGAATGCCTTTACCTGCGCTCCTATCCTGCAGCATCCCGTCCCTTCCCAACCTTTTATTGTGGAGTCAGATGCTTCACACGTATCTGTAGGAGCGGTTCTCTCACAGAGAAACAAATTGACGGGGAAGCTGCAACTCATATCCTATTTTTCACATAAATGTTGCCCTGCTGTAGAAAATTATTCTATAGGGGAGGAAGAATTGATAGCAATAAAAAAGGCTTTCGAAGAGCGGAGACACTACCTGATGGGCTCTTTCCATACTGTCACAGTGATTATGATCATATAAATTTAGGATTTCTTAAGTCTGCTAATCCCTCTCCATGCAACAATTAAGATGGACACTATTTTTTACTGAATATGTGATCCAATTCCAAGCTGGTTGACAGCATGGTTGGGCTGAAATGTTGTCTCGACTTGGGTATGAGGTTCAGGAACAGGGAAAGGAACATCCCGCTATAATACCTATTGAGCATAGTCTAGGAGCAGTGGTCTCTGAGGAAACATTTTTAGTTTGAGGTAGTTGCAGCACAAAAGACAACAGACGCAAAAGATTCTGAAAGAGACACGTTAGTGACAGATTCCTTACCTTAGAATATCCCCAGGCGTCAGGCTGGATCCGGAAAGTTTTTGCGTAGCAGTACCCTTGCGCGTCGGTAGGCGGCGTCGTGCGGCTCCGCGTCCGTCGTCGGCGTCGTGATCGCCGGGATGACGTCGCGGGCAGTACTTAGACGCCGCCCCTGCGCGCTGACGTCAGTTCTTCTTTTTCCGCGCCAGCAAGCGCAGATCCGGGAAGAGCAGTGCCCTAGTCATTTTTTGACTAACTTTTTGGGTGAATTTTTTCACTGTTTCTTTCATATCGACTCCAAGGTGTCGTAGGGATGCCCGGCTTTAAACGTTGCGACGCCTGTGCTCGGATGATGTCCATCACAGACCCGCATCTGGAGTGTCTCTTCTGCCTCGGGCGAGACCACGACACGAAGTCGTGTTCCGACTGCCGGTCCCTGAACCCGAAAGCTTTGCGAGAGCGGTCTCGAAAGCTCCTCGAGGCCCGGCAGTCGGCTCCACGCCACACCAAGCCCCGGTCGCGTGAGAGGTCGAGGGGTCGGTCGCGGAGTCCTCGCCGGTCGTCGGGATCCAAGTCTTTGTCGTCCGGTAAGTCTAAGCACAAGAAGTCCAAAAAGCATCATCGCTCTAGGACTTCGCCTCGCCGGTCTCGCGACTCGGCTGAGGCCCCTCCCAGCACCGTCCCCGCGGCCCCGGACATGCCTGTGGAGCCGCCCCCGCAATACCCGTCCTTCCCGGGTTCGGGGCGGATCCGGCCCAAGTACAGGAATTCCTGTCGGCCATGGCCCGCCTCTTCGGGCCTCAAGGTCCCTCCGGTGCGCCTTCGGGCCCCGCGGGCCCTGATGGGGTTGCCCCGGCGTCGCCGACGACTCCGGTCCCGGCGTCGCTCGTGCCTCCAGCCTCGGTCCCGGCTCCGGCTTCGGCCCCGGCCTCGATCCCGGCTCCGGTGGTACCGCAACCCCCATCGACGCCGGTCGACCTGACCACGCCTCCGCCGGCGCCGATGTCTCCGGTGCCGTTCCTGACGCCGCCCGGGGCTCCGGGCGGCGTCGTCCCCATGTACTCTCCGGCTCCGGACATGGAGCCGGACCGACGCCGCTCGACGCCGGTTCCGGCGCCGATGAGACCTTGGGTCCCAAATGTCCCTCCTCCTCCTTATTTTGAACCGGAGGAGGACCAGGAGGACTGGGAGGGGTCTGAGGACCCTCTGGCACAACAGTGTCAGTATGATGAGGACTGGGCAGAGGAACTAGGGGATGCCAGTGGTCTAGATACTTCCCCTGACACTGGCATGCTGTCTCCTCCCGTGGCTACGGAGGAAGGAGCCAATTTTGCAACGGTGTTGCGTAGGGCAGCTGGAGCCTTACATCTCCGGCTCCCTACGGTGACGGTCAAGACTAATCTCTTGACAGAAGTGCTTCAGCCGGCAGCCTCCTCCTTGGAGACTGTGCTGCCGTTCAACGACGCACTCACTGACGTTCTTTGGGCGCCTGGTCCAAGCCCAACACAGGGGCTCCTGTGGATAGGAACGTGTCCCGACGCCATCGCCCTGCTCCGGGCGACCCCTTGTTTCTCTCTGTCCACCCCACTCCTGAGAGCTTGGTTGTCCAAGCCTCGGCTTCCCAAACCGCCTTCCCTACCGCCCCTCCGGATAGGGAATCCAAACGCCTGGATCAATTTGGGAAGAAGGGTTTTTCTTCCTCCAGTGCTGGCTTGCGGTCCATCAACACCGCTTGTCTTTTGGGCCGATATACCCACTCCTTGTGGGATTCGGTGGCGACTGTTTTGCCCCAGTGTTCTGAGGAGGTCCAGACACTGCTTACCCGCGCCATTGCGGAAGGAAGGGATGCGGCCAAATACACCATACGTTGTGGCCTTGATACCGCCGACTCGCTGGGCAGATCTATTGCAACGACGGTGGCGCTGCGTCGCCACGCCTGGCTGAGAACCACTGGTTTTTCGGGTGATGTCCAGAATACCCTCATGGACATGCCCTTTGATGGAGTCGGTCTTTTTGGTTCCAAAGCAGACCATGCGTTGGAGCGTTTTAAGGATTCACGGGCTACTGCCAAGTCCCTGGGCCTTTCTGCTACACGCCCTCCGCTACCTTCTGCTTTTCGCCCCTATCGTGGCCACGGAAGGAGCGCCCAGTCACGTCAGCAGCCCAGCCATTGGCCCGCGCAGCAGGCGTCTTCGCGTGGCCGAGGACGTGGATACCGCCGTGGCGGTTCGGGCAACCAGCGTGCGGGTCAGGCCACCACCTCCAACCCGTCTGCGGCCTCCAAGCCCTCCTAGTCCCTCCTTTCAGGTGCACAGCACGCCAGTAGGGGGCAGGGTCCGCCATTACCTTCACCACTGGCGTCCCATCACCTCGGACAGGTGGGTCTTGGACATTGTCCGAAGGGGCTACTCCCTCCCCTTCGAGACCACTCCCCCAGCCATGCCACCTCAATTCCACCGCATGTCAGCGGATCACTTGGTACTTCTGCAGAAGGAAGTCACGGCCCTCTTGGCCAAGAGGGCCATCGAGCATGTTCCGACCCCAGAAGTAGGACGTGGTTGCTACTCCCACTACTTCCTGGTGCCCAAAAAGGACAAGGAGGACATGCGTCCTATCTTGGACCTCCGGAACGTCAATCGCTTCCTCCGGAAGGAGAAGTTCAAGATGCTCACCCTAGCTCAGGTCTTGACTGCCCTCGACCCTGGAGACTGGTTGGTAGCGTTGGACTTGCAGGACGCCTATTTCCACATCCTCGTCCTGCCGGCCCACCGGCGTTACCTTCGGTTCACGGTAGGCCTCGAGCATTTTCAGTTCACCGTGCTCCCCTTTGGCCTTACCAGTGCCCCTCGGGTGTTCACGAAAGTGATGGCGGTGGTCGCAGCTCATCTGCGCCGGGCAGGGGTTTCAGTCTTCCCCTACCTCGACGACTGGCTGCTGAAGGCGGGCTCGTCCCAGGCAGTCGTCTCCCACCTTCAGACTACGGCCGAACTCCTGCACTCGCTGGGGTTCTCCATCAATGTGCCGAAGTCGCATCTGATTCCTTCTCCACAGCTCCTTTTCATCGGAGCAGTTCTGGACACGACGCAGTTTCGGGCCTATCCTCCCGAACGGCGAGTCCGGGATATTCAGGCTATGATTCCGATCTTTCAGCCTTTATCCTGGGTTTCGGTACGGATGACCCTGAGGCTGCTGGGCCTCATGGCCTCCTGCATCCTGCTGGTCAATCATGCCAGATGGAATATGCGGGCTCTGCAGTGGGACCTGAAGTTCCAGTGGGCGCAGCACCAGGGCAACCTGTCCGATCACGTCCAGATCTCGGAGGGGACTGCAAAACAGTTGCAGTGGTGGCTCTCGAACCGGCAATGGGTCATGGGCAGATCCCTCTCCCTTCCCCAGCCAGAGCACACAGTTGTGACGGACGCGTCCCTTCTGGGATGGGGCGGTCACATGGGAGAGGCGGAGATCAGAGGCCTCTGGTCTCCGGGCGGAGTCCCGGCTCCATATCAACCTTCTGGAGCTCCGGGCGATCCGACTTGCACTCAAGGCATTCCTTCCCTCTGTCAAAGGGAAGGTAGTGCAGGTGTTCACAGACAACACCACCGCCATGTGGTACTGCAACAAACAAGGCGGGGTGGGGTTGTGGACCCTTTGTCAGGAGGCTCTGCGCCTCTGGACATGGCTGGAACATCAGGGCATGTTCCTGATGGTTCAACACCTGGCAGGTTCCCTGAACGCCAGGGCGGACGAACCTCAGCCGCAGGTGCATGATGGATCACGAATGGCGTCTTCACTCGGAAGTGGCGCAAGGACTCTTTCTACAGTGGGGAGAGCCTTGGTTAGATCTATTCGCCACCGAAGAGAACACGCAATGTCTTCAGTTCTGCGCGTTGGAATTTCCAAGGCGGCACTCGCTCGGCGACGCTTTTCGTCACGAGTGGAGTTGCGGTCTATTGCGCCTTTCCGCCTATACCACTTCTACCCAGAGTGTTGAAGAAGATTCGGCACGACCGGGCCCAAGTCATTCTTGTGGCTCCGGACTGGGCTCGAAGAGTTTGGTATCCCGAGCTACTCAGTATGAGCGTAGATCCCCCGATCCGTCTGCCTCTTCGGGAGGATCTTCTGTCGCAGCAGCAGGGGACGGTCCTCCACCCGAACCTGTCCAGTCTACACCTGCTTGCGTGGAGATTGAGTGGCGGCAGTTGATTCCTTTCGACTTGCCTCCCGAAGTTTGTGATGTGATTCTGGCAGCCAGGCGTCCCTCCACTAAGGTGGTATACGCCTGCAGGTGGAACAAATTTGTGGCATGGTGCACAGCAAAGGCTGTGAATCCCCTTTCTGCCCCTCGTTCTGAGGTCCTTCTGTTCCTTCTTTCTCTGGCCCAACAGGGTTCTGCCCTGGGTACCATCAAGGGTTATCTTTGTGCTATCTCGGCCTTCCTCAGGCTCCCTGATCAGCCCTCCCTTTTCAAGTCCCCTGTTGTTAACAGGTTCTTAAAAGGCATTAGACACCTCTTCCCTCCTGTTCCATTTGTAATGCCTCAGTGGGACTTGAACTTGGTTCTTACCTTTTTAATGTGCGCTCCCTTTGAGCCTCTACATAACTGTCCTCTTCGTCTTCTGACTCTGAAGACAGCCTTTCTGGTGGCCATCACCTCCGCTCGGCGGGTGAGTGAGCTCCAGGCTCTATCTTGCAAACCTCCCTTTCTGTCTGTTCATCCAGACAAGGTTGTTCTTCGGACGCGTCCGTCCTTCTTGCCAAAGGTGGTTACTGCCTTCCACATTGGGCAGACCATCACTTTGCCTACCTTCTTTCCGCCTCCGCATCCCTCCAGAGAGGAAGAGAGGCTCCACCGTCTGGACCCAAAACGTGCGCTCTCCTTCTATATCGACCGCACAAAACACTTCCGGGTGGATGACCAGCTCTTTGTTGGCTACGTGGGCGCCAAAAAGGTCGGGCGGTGCACAAACGAACCATCTCCCGCTGGGTTACCTTGTGCATCAAGACCTGCTATTCTTTGGCTAAGAAGGAGCCTCCTGTTGGGCTGCGTGCCCATTCCACCAGGGCAACGGCTGCTACCACGGCCTTAGGCCGCGGTGTTCCGCTGCCGGTTATCTGTCAGGCAGCTACTTGGGCCTCGCTGCACACGTTTACAAAGCATTACTGCCTTGACAGTCAGGTCCGGAGGGACGGCTTCTTTGGCCGTTCTGTCCTCCAGGACTTCCTTGTCTGATCTTTGTTCGCAGACCCACCACCGGGGTTGGTATTGCTGGGGTATCTATTCTAAGGTAAGGAATCTGTCACTAACGTGTCTCTTTCAGATGCACAAGTAACTAACTTGTGTAACGATATATCTGTAAGAGACAGTAGTTAGTGACAGATTCCTTACCGCCCCACCCATCCTCCCCGTTCTGCGAACTGATTTCTAGGGTTAAGGACATCCCTTTCAGGGCCCTAGTATTTTTCAGACACCTATGTCAGCTTCTTGCATGGCTCTGCGTTCCTGGCGCGGAAAGTCGTGTACAGAACTGACGTCAGTGCGCAGGGGTGGCGTCTAAGTACTGCCCGCGACGTCATCCCGGCGATCACGACGCCGACGACGGACACGGAGCCGCACGACGCCGCCTACCCACGCGCAAGGGTACTGCTACGCAAAAACTTTCCGGATCCAGCCTGACGCCTGGGGATATTCTAAGGTAAGGAATCTGTCACTAACTACTGTCTCTTACAGATATATCGTTACACATGTTAGTAACTTGTGCAATAATACAGAAAAATGACAGTAAAAAGATCAATAACATATATTACATTCAAGGGGGTATGTTTGTTCCAACTTTAGCCCTACAACAAAAGGCTTTGTTCTGGTGCCACACACAAATCTTGGCAGGTCACCCAGGTGAGAAGAAAATGTTAGAGTTTTTTTGTCAGTACTTTTGGTGGCCTACTCTAATGTCAGATACAAAACAATATGTTCAAAGATGCAGCATTTGTGCAAAAAGCAAAGACATACACCAGGCACCCACAGGACTATTGAACCCACTTCCCACACCATCAGTTTCTTGGTACACCCTTACCCTGGATTTTATCGTAGATCTTCCTAAAACTGAGCAGGATCACACACCAATATTAGTTGTAGTAGACTTGTTACCTAAGATGCCGCTCTTTCTTGCTTTGCAGAGCCTAACTCTAGGGAACTTGCAGATATCTTCTTACAGTCAATTATACGTTTACATGGTCTTCCATCTGTAATTCTATCTGATTGTGCGGTTCACTGACAGAATATCGATGTAAAAAATGTAGAATGCAAAAATATTGACTCCCTATACTTAAACAGGTAAGTACAAAAATGTCGGAAAAAAATATCAATGTTAAAAATATAGTTGTACAAAATATCGATTTTTATATATATCTCAAATGAAATAATAAATATTGAATAATAATATATATATTTTTTAATAAAGTAGATTTAATATACATTTTAACAAGTATAACAAATAAACTTATTAATTTTTTTAAGATTAAACACACCTACATAATAACATATTTACTTTAAAACAATTAATAAACTACAAATTTTAATTTATTTTATAATTTTAAAATTATATACAAATATACATATATATATATATATATATATATATATATATATATATATATATATATATATATATATATATATATATATATATTATCTACTGGCGGTCGCCAGTAGATAGTTATAGTTAGGACCTATTTTCCATAGGAAATCTGCAACATTCTATTTGAAATAACGTTTGCGCCGGTTGACGAATCTTCGCGAAATTTTCCAACTTGTTGGGGCGCTCCGGTCCGCTCCTATCCTGAAAGTCTCGGGGTGATTCGTCAAGCAGGGGCCGAGAAAAAAGGGGGGTCCCAAAACGTGTTTTCCCCATTCATTTTTCCATAGGAACCGTTCATCGCGGCTACAGCCCGAACTGCTGAACGGAATGACACCAAATTTGGCAAAGAGGTAGCCCTTGGTTCAGACTCGTGCCTTTTGCTTAAATGGTGTAAATCCGTTCAGTAGTTCCTGAGAAAATCACAAGTAAAATCACATATATATCTATGGCAGAGTAGGGTCCGCGTACCCTCCCGATCACGAGCTGCATGCTAATTGGCTGTCAAGTGGCTGTCAACACTCCAAATCAGGAAGTGTTGGCAGCCATTTTATGCCTCGGTAGAACCGAGGCACAGAAACAGGGTGCGCGGATCCCGCCGAGAAAAAAAAAAGAAACAAGTGCGCAAAACGCACAAAGGGGGCAGGGTAGAAAAACCCTTACCCCCTAGGTATGCTCAGGGGGTCCCACAAGGACCCCCTGGGCAGAATAAAGCAATTTTTTTTTTAAATCGGCGGGATGCGCTTAGGGTGCGCGGATCCCGCTGTAAAAAAAAAAAAATCGAAGCGCGGTCTCCCGCGCTTCGATGCTATTTTGCCCCCGGGTGGGCCAAGTCTCGGGGGCAAGCGTGGGGGGGGTTTATAGTTTATGGGGGGGCCTCTAAGGCCCCCCAAGCCCCGGGGACCACCACCCCCCGGGGCTTTAAATAAAAAATGGTGCGGGAGGGCTCTCCGCCCTCCCGCAGCCCCGGGGACCGCCACCGCCCGGGGCTTCTTTTTTAAAATTTTAATAACCTGTGTGGGGGGGCTCCAGCCCACCCACACGCCCCAGGGACCGCCACCTCCCCGGGGCACTTAGAAAAGAAATTTGGGGGTCCGTTTCGGACCCCCGAAGCCCTGGGGACCACCACGTCACCGGGGCTGTGCAATTGAAGGGAGGGGGGCCGCGTGGCCCCCCTCCTGGAGCCTGTGGTGGCCCTGGGGACCGCCACCCCCCAGGGCCGGCTCCTGCAGTGTCCCGGGGTGCCCACCCCAGGGACACTGCAGCATGCCAGCAGCTCCCCTTATGGAAAAGCAATGCCGGCTCCCGCAGGACGCGGGGAGCCGGCGGGACCGTGCGGGGATTGGGGACCCCCCCACGGTCCCCAACGAGTGGCCAGGCCCCGGGGGATGGGGTCCCCGGGGCCATTAGTGGCCCGGGAGGGGGGCCACGCAGCCCCCCTCCCCAAAAATAAAAAAATTTTAAAAAAGGGCAAGGCCGGCCCCGGGGGATGGGGTCCCCGGGGCCTTAAATGGCCTGAGGAGGGGGGCCACGCAGCCCCCCTCCAAAGATTTTAATTTAAAAAAAAAGAGGGCATGCCCCGGGGGATGGGGTTCCCAGGGCCAATAGAGGCCCAGGGAAGGGGGGCCACGCAGCCCCCTTCCCGTTTTTTTTTATTTAAAAAAAAAGAAAATCCTCAGGCCCCGGGGGATGGGGTCCCCGGGGCCAAAAGTGGCCGAGGGAAGGGGGGCCACGCAGCCCCCCTCCCATACAAATTTTTTTTTTAAAAAAGACCGGCATCGTGCCGGAGGCCCCGCCCCCTCCCTGCAGCAGTCTGCAAACGCGCCCCCTGGCGCGTTTTAAGAAGGGGAAGTAATTCCCCTTGAATACTGGGGGTCCATGGGGGCCAACTAGCCCACCAGGAATCTCCAGTATGCACCAGGGGGCTGCGTTGCAGAGAGGTGTACAGAGGCCACGCCCCTTTTACACCTCTCTGCAACGCAGCTCTGTGGCGCTTTTGGAGGTACATGGTGGGCTAGTTGGACTCCAGGGACCCTCAGGATTCAAGGGGACTTAATCCCCCAACTTAAAACGCGCCACGGGGCGTGTTTGCACAGTGGTGAAGGGAGGGGCGGGGCTTCAGGTGACATGTGTGCAAACAGGCCCTGTGGCGCGTTTTAAGATGGGGAATTAAATCCCCTTCAATCCTGAGGGTCCCTGGGGGCCAACTAGCCCACCAGGTACCTCCAGTAAGCGCCACGGAGCTGCGTTGCAGAGTGTTGTAAAAAGGGGCGTGGCCTCTGAACACCTCTCTGCAACGCAGCTCTCTGGCGCATACTGGAGGTATCTGGTGGGCTAGTTGGCCCCTAGGGACCCTCGGGATTCAGGAGGAATTAATTCTCCAACTTAAAACGCTCCACAGTGCGTGTTTGCAGACATGTCACCTCAGGCCCCACCCCCTTCCTTCACCATTGTGCAAATATTCCTCTAAAATCAGCCGAACTACGAATTCCGATTTACTCACCTGTTATCAGGAGAGACCTCAGTGCTGCATCTTTGAGCCCAGTACTGATCCTGAAAAGTAATTTTAACCGTACTTACCAGTAACTTGAATTTCCTTCCATAGGCTAACATTGACTGGTTTCACTTGGAAATTCTTCTAAGTGTGGAGTCTTGGAACTTTATAATATTCCTCTAAAATCAGCCGAAGTACGAATTCCGATTTACTCACCTGTTATCAGGAGAGAACCCAGTGCTGCATCTTTTAGCCCAGCACTGACCCTGAAAAGTACTTCTAACCGTACTTACCAGTAACTTGTATTTCCTTCCATAGGAATCCATTGTCTGTTTTTCAGCAGAAAAGTTTCAAAGTGTCGATTTTCACAAACTACAAATATTCCTTAAAAATCGCCTGTATGACTTAAACGCATTCTTTCAACTGTTTACAGGAGATGCACCAGTGCTGGATCCAGGATCCACCACTGAGTAAGAAAAAGTAACGATAACACTACTTACCTGCTAAGTGAATTTCCTCCCATAGGATAACATTGGTGATTCTATGTGAAAAAGTTTCTAAGTGTCAACTTTTAAAATACAATAATATTCCTTAAAAATCACTACTGTAACCAAAACGCTTTTACTCAACTGTTTACAGGAGATGTCCCAGGACTGAATCTAGGATCCAGTCCTGTGGTTAGAAAAGTAATCCATAAAGTAACTAATTGCATTTAACTAGAAATTCACATTGAGCTCAATGTTGCATTGGGTTTGAAATTGTGTTGCCCATTGCAACAACCTTAACTACTGTACTTAAAAGTCTATTGCCTATTTGCAAAGTATTTAAACTAAAGTAATTCATTCTGAGAAATTATATTTTGTAATGTAATGTATAATGTAATTACAATGTAATTTAAAAAATAAAATATCTAAAAATAAATTGTTTAAAAAAATGTAGTAAATCAGTATCAAAAAAATAAATATAACAATTAATACATTTAAAAATTGTCATTTACAAAACCTTTGAAATTCACTGAAAAAAACCATAGGTTACAGACATGTTATAGTTAGGAATTAGCATTTAAAAAACCTTTGAAATTCACTGAAAAAACCATAGGTTTCAGGCACGTTATAGTTAGAAATTAGCATTTAAAAAACCTTACAGATTCACTGAAAAAACCATAGGTTTTAGGGACAGTTATAGTTAGTTGGACATTGCACTCGTACAAAACCCGTGAAATTCCCCGTTATAGTTAGTTCAGCTAACTATAACTCTCGCCCCGCAATGCACTGCTGATGACGTCACATATTACATCACTCATGACATGGTCAGTGACATCACTGATGACATCACTGATGACATCTCAAATGACATCACTGATGACATCACTGATGACATCATCCACGTGATAATCTGATGCACCTCCTCACACCCTAATATAACCTTTGATACACCTACTCTAAATTACAGACTGCCATTCGCAAAACCATAGACACTCCAACACCAATAACTACATACCCACTCACTGATTCTTAGGTCTACACACACATCCACTCACTCACCCATACAGTCACTCATACTTACGGTCACTCAGTACAGGACTATCATATGCACTCATACTCCTATATAGACACTCAAACACCGCCACTCATCCATAGAGGTACTCACACACCTAGTCAGTCATGCAAATAATTAAACACACTGCCATTTACTCACCTATACAGTTATACACACACCAGCTCACTTACTCATACAAATACTAGCACATTCTTACGCTCTTATACAATTACTGATACAAGCACACACTCATCCATACAGTCACTCTCACAATCACACACTCTCGCTTATAGCTATTTATATACTCCAACACACATATATACTGCCTTTCACATATGTAGTTACTCACACATGTACCACTGGGACATACATTCACTCACTAACACACTCTTACACACACTTACCCACCCATACAGTCTATCACAGATGCACTCTTGAAACCATCCACCCAGTGAATCACCCACTCACACATCTATGCACAGAGTCGCACACACCCCACCCACACAAACACTCAGGCACCCATACAGATACTCAGACAACCAATCAATAACTCATATAGACACTCATGTAGCTATTCACAAACCCATGCAGCCACTTACACAGCAACAGACAGACGGATACAGACATTCACCCAGTTTAGTCACTAACCCATGCATTCAGTAAGATACGTTTAATCACTCACTTATAGAGTTAGTCACGCACCTAGTAAATCATCCATACAGACACTTATACACCCACTCATTCTTCAATACGCCTTTCCCTATATATATTAAAAATATTTAAACTTTACAGAAACACACAGTCACTGGATGATGTCATCAGTGATGTCATTTGAGATGTCATCAGTGATGTCATCATTGATGTCACTGACCATGTCATGAGTGATGTAATATGTGACGTCATCAGCAGTGCATTGCGGGGGCGCGAGTTATAGTTAGCTGAACGAACTATAACGGGGGAATTTCACGGGTTTTGTACGAGTGCAATGTCCAACTAACTATAACTGTCCCTAAAACCTATGGTTTTTTCAGTGAATATATATATATATATATATATATATGTGTGTATATATATATATATACACATTGGGCCCGATTCACAGAACTAACTTAAGACAAAATCCTAAACTTACTACCATTTTGGTATTCACAGAAGGCACTTACTCATTTTGGTATTCACAGAAGGCACTTACTTACTCATTTTGAGTAACTTACTCATTTTGTGTAACTTACTCATTTTGTGTAACTTACTCATTTTGGTATTCACAGAAGGCACTTACTCATAAATGTGCCTTCTGTGAATACCAAAATGAGTAAGTTACACAAAATGAGTAAGTTACTCAAAATGAGTAAGTTACTCAAAATGAGTAAGTAAGTGCCTTCTGTGAATACCAAAATGAGTAAGTGCCTTCTGTGAATACCAAAATGGTAGTAAGTTTAGGATTTTGTCTTATGTTAGTTCTGTGAATCGGGCCCATTATATATATATATATATTCACTGAAAAAACCATAGGTTTCAGGCACGTTATAGTTAGAAATGAGCATTTAAAAAACCTTACAAATTCACTGAAAAAACCATAGGTTTTAGGGACAGTTATAGTTAGTTGGACATTGCACTCGTACAAAACCCGTGAAATTCCCCCGTTATAGTTAGTTCAGCTAACTATAACTCACGCCCCCGCAATGCACTGCTGATGACGTCACACATTACATCACTCATGACATGGTCAGTGACATCACTGATGACATCACTGATGACATCTCAAATGGCATCACTGATGACATCATCCAGTGACTGTGTGTTTCTGTAAAGTTTAAATATTTTTAATATATATAGAGAAAGGCGTATTGAAGAATGAGTGGGTGTATAAGTGTCTGTATGGATGATTTAGTAGGTGCGTGACTAACTCTATAAGTGAGTGATTAAACGTATCTTACTGAATGCATGGGTTAGTGACTAAACTGGGTGAATGTCTGTATCCGTCTGTCTGTTGCTGTGTAAGTGGCTGCATGGGTTTGTGAATAGCTACATGAGTGTCTATATGAGTTATTGATTGGTTGTCTGAGTATCTGTATGGGTGCCTGAGTGTTTGTGTGGGTGGGGTGTGTGCGACTCTGTGCATAGATGTGTGAGTGGGTGATTCACTGGGTGGATGGTTTCAAGAGTGCATCTGTGATAGACTGTATGGGTGGGTAAGTGTGTGTAAGAGTGTGTTAGTGAGTGAATGTATGTCCCAGTGGTACATGTGTGAGTAACTACATATGTGAAAGGCAGTATATATGTGTGTTGGAGTATATAAATAGCTATAAGCGAGAGTGTGTGATTGTGAGAGTCACTGTATGGATGAGTGTGTGCTTGTATCAGTGATTGTATAAGAGCGTAAGAATGTGCTAGTATTTGTATGAGTAAGTGAGCTGGTGTGTGTATAACTGTATAGGTGAGTAAATGGCAGTGTGTTTAATTATTTGCATGACTGACTAGGTGTGTGAGTACCTCTATGGATGAGTGGCGGTGTTTGAGTGTCTATATAGGAGTATGAGTGCATATGATAGTCCTGTACTGAGTGACCGTAAGTATGAGTGAATGTACGGGTGAGTGAGTGGATGTGTGTGTAGACCTAAGAATCAGTGAGTGGGTATGTAGTTATTGGTGTTGGAGTGTGTATGGTTTTGCGAATGGCAGTCTGTAATTTAGAGTGGGTGCATCAAAGGTTATATTAGGGTGTGAGGAGGTGCATCAGATTATCACGTGGATGATGTCATCAGTGATGTCATCAGTGATGTCATTTGAGATGTCATCAGTGATGTCATCAGTGATGTCACTGACCATGTCATGAGTGATGTAATATGTGACGTCATCAGCAGTGCATTGAGGGGGCGCGAGTTATAGTTAGCTGAACTAACTATAACGGGGGAATTTCACGGGTTTTGTACGAGTGCAATGTCCAACTAACTATAACTGTCCCTAAAACCTATGGTTTTTTCAGTGAATTTGTAAGGTTTTTTAAATGCTAATTTCTAACTATAACGTGCCTGAAACCTATGGTTTTTTCAGTGAATTTCAAAGGTTTTTTAAATGCTAATTCCTAACTATAACATGTCTGAAACCTATGGTTTTTTTCAGTGAATTTCAAAGGTTTTGTAAATGACAATTTTTAAATGTATTAATTGTTATATTTATTTTTTTGATACTGATTTACTACATTTTTTTAAACTATTTATTTTTAGATATTTTATTTTTTAAATTACATTGTAATTACATTATACATTACATTACAAAATATATTTTCTCAGAATGAATTACTTTAGTTTAAATACTTTGCAAATAGGCAATAGACTTTTAAGTACAGTAGTTACAGTTGTTGCAATGGGCAACACAATTTCAAACACAATGCAACATTGAGCTCAATGTGAATTTCTAGTTAAATGCAATTAGTTACTTTATGGATTACTTTTTCTAACCACAGGACTGGATCCTAGATTCAGTCCTGGGACATCTCCTGTAAACAGTTGAGTAAAAGCGTTTTGGTTACAGTAGTGATTTTTAAGGAATATTATTGTATTTTAAAAGTTGACACTTAGAAACTTTTTCACATAGAATCACCAATGTTATCCTATGGGAGGAAATTCACTTAGCAGGTAAGTAGTGTTATCGTTACTTTTTCTTACTCAGTGGTGGATCCTGGATCCAGCACTGGTGCATCTCCTGTAAACAGTTGAAAGAATGCGTGAAGTCATACAGGCGATTTTTAAGGAATATTTGTAGTTTGTGAAAATCGACACTTTGAAACTTTTCTGCTGAAAACCAGACAATGGATTCCTATGGAAGGAAATACAAGTTACTGGTAAGTACGGTTAGAAGTACTTTTCAGGGTCAGTGCTGGGCTAAAAGATGCAGCACTGGGTTCTCTCCTGATAACAGGTGAGTAAATCGGAATTCGTAGTTCGGCTGATTTTAAAGCAATATTATAAATTTCCAAGACTCCACACCTAGAAGCATTTCCAAGTGAAACCAGTCAATGTTAGCCTATGGAAGGAAATTCAAGTTACTGGTAAGTACGGTTAGAATTACTTTTCAGGATCAGTACTGGGCTCAAAGATGCAGCACTGAGGTCTCTCCTGATAACAGGTGAGTAAATCGGAATTCGTAGTTCTGCTGATTTTAGAGGAATATTTGTATGTTTCAAAAATCGGCACTTAGAAACTTTTTCAGCAAAAAGCAGGCAATGATATCCTATGGAAGGAAATTCAAGTTACTGGTAAGTACGGTTAAAATTACTTTTCAGGATCAGTACTGGGCTCAAAGATGCAGCTCTGAGGTCTCTCCTGATAACAGGTGAGTAAATCGGAATTCGTAGTTCGGCTGATTTTAGAGGAATAATATAAAGTTCCAAAACTCCACACTTAGAAGAATTTCCAAGTGAAACCAGTCAATGTTAGCCTATGGAACGAAATTCAAGTTACTGGTAAGTACGGTTAAAATTACTTTTCAGGATCAGTACTGGGCTAAAAAATGCAGCACTGAGGTCTCTCCTGATAACAGGTGAGTAAATCGGAATTCGTAATTCGGCTGATTTTAGAGGAATATTTGCACAATGGTGAAGGAAGGGTGTGGGGCCTGAGGTCACATGACTGCAAACACGCCCTGTGGAGCGTTTTAAGTTGGAGAATTAATTCCTCCTCAATCCCGAGGGTCCCTAGGGGCCAACTAGCCCACCACATACCTCCAGTATGCGCCAGAGAGCTGCGTTGCAGAGAGGTGTTCAGAGGCCATGCCCCTTTTACAACACTCTGCAACGCAGCTCTGTGGTGCTTACTGGAGGTACCTGGTGGGCTAGTTGGCCCCCAGGGACCCTCAGGATTGAAGGGGATTTAATTCCCCATCTTAAAACACGCCACGGGGCCTGTTTGCACACATGTCACCTGAAGCCCCGCCCCCTCCCTTCACCACTGTGCAAACGCGCCCGTGGCGCGTTTTTAAGTTGGGGGATTAAGTCCCCTTGAATCCTGAGGGTCCCTGGAGTCCAACTAGCCCACCATGTACCTCCAAAAGCACCACAGAGCTGCGTTGCAGAGAGGTGTAAAAAGGGGCGTGGCCTCTGTTCACCTCTCTGCAACGCAGCCCCCTGGCGCATACTGGAGATTCCTGGTGGGCTAGTTGGCCCCCAGGGACCCCCAGTATTCAAGGGGAATTACTTCCCCTTCTTAAAACGCGCCAGGGGGCGCATTTGCAGACTGCAGCAGGGAGGGGGCGGGGCCTCCGGCACAATGCCGTTTTTTTTTTTTTCTTTCTTTTTTTTTGTATGGGAGGGGGGCTGCGTGGCCCCTCTTCCCTCAGCCACTTTTGGCCCCCGGGGACCCCATCCCCCGGGGCCTGAGGATTTTCTTTTTTTTTAAATAAAAAAAACAGGAAGGGGGCCGCGTGGCCCCCCTTCCCTGGGCCTCTATTGGCCCCGGGGACCCCATCCCCTGGGGCATGCCCTCTTTTTTTAAAAATTAAAATCTTTGGAGGGGGGCTGCGTGGCCCCCCTTCTCAGGCCATTTAAGGCCCCGGGGACCCCATCCCCCGGGGCCGGCCTTGCCCTTTTTTTATTTTTATTTTATTTTTGGGGAGGGGGTCTGCGTGGCCCCCCTTCTGGGCCACTAATGGCCCCGGGGACCCCATCCCCCGGGGCCTGGCCACTCGTTGGGGACCGTGGGGGGGTCCCCAATCCCCGCACGGTCCCGCCGGCTCCCCGCATCCTGCGGGAGCGGCTTTGCTTTTCCATAAGGGGAGCTGCTGACATGCAGCTCCCCTTATGGAAAAGCAATCTGCTTTGTTTCATTGAAGCGAGAGCAGGTTTCCCTGCTCTCGCTTCAATGAAGCAAAGCAAGTTTGCAATGACAGGACGGGAGTCGCGAGGCTCCTGTCCTACCATTGCAAACAGCAGTGTCCCTGGGGTGGGCACCCCGGGACACTGCAGGAGCTGGCCCTGGGGGTGGCGGTCCCCAGGGCCACCACAGGCTCCAGGAGGGGGCCGCGCGGCCCCCCTCCCTTCACTGCACAGCCCCGGGGAGGTGGTGGTCCCCGGGGCTTCGGGGGTCCGAAACGGACCCCGACATTTCTTTTCTAAGTGCCCCGGGGAGGTGGCGGTCCCCGGGGCGTTTGGGGGGGCTGGAGCCCCCCACACAGGTTATTAAAATTTTAAAAAAGAAGCCCCGGGGGGTGGCGGTCCCCGGGGCTGCGGGAGGGCGGAGAGCCCTCCTGCACCATTTTTTATTTAAAGCCCCGGGGGTGGCAGTCCCCGGGGCTTGGGGGGCCTTAGAGGCCCCCCCATAAACTATAAACCCCCCCCGCATGCCCCCGGGACTTGGCCCACCCGGGGGCAAAATAGCATCAAAGCACGGGAGACCACGCTTCGATTTTTTTTTACGGCAGGATCCGCGCATCCCGCCGATTTAAAAAAAAAAATGCTTTTTTCTGCCCAGGGGGTCCTTGTGGGACCCCCTGAGCAGACCTAGGGGGTCAGGGTGTTTCTACCCTGCCCCCTTTGTGCGTTTTGCGCACTTGTTTCTTTTTTTTTTCTCGGCGGGATCCGCGCACCCTAAGGGCATCCCGCCGATTTGTTTTTAAAAAAAATGCTTTTTTCTGCCCAGGGGGTCCTTGTGGGACCTCCTGAGCAGACCTAGGGGGTCAGGGTGTTTCTACCCTGCCCCCTTTGTGCGTTTTGCGCACTTGTTTCTGTGCCTCGGTTCTACCGAGGCATAAAATGGCTGCCAACACTTCCTGATTTGGAGTGTTGACAGCCACTTGACAGCCAATTAGCATGCAGCTCGTGATCGGGAGGGTACGCGGACCCTACTCGGCCATAGATATATATGTGATTTTACTTGTGATTTTCTCAGGAACTACTGAACGGATTTACACCATTTAAGCAAAAGGCACAAGTCTGAACCAAGGGCTACCTCTTTGCCAAATTTGGTGTCATTCCGTTCAGCAGTTCGGGCTGTAGCCGCGATGAACGCTTCCTATGGAAAAATGAATGGGGAAAACACGTTTTGGGACCCCCCTTTTTTCTCGGCCCCCGCTTGACGAATCACCCCGAGACTTTCAGGATAGGAGCGGACCGGAGCGCCCCAGCAAGTTGGAAAATTTCGCGAAGATTCGTCAACCGGCGCCAACGTTATTTTAAATAGAATGTTGCGGATTTCATATGGAAAATAGGTCCTAACTATAACTATCTACTGGCGACCGCCAGTAGATAATATATATATATATATATACATAACAATAACATAAAATCTATTAAATAAAACCCATTCTATTATAAATTAAAACATTAAACTATTTAAATATGTTTAAACTTAAATTAACCACTCCAGTCAGTGCAACAGTAGGGAAAGTGTTGGATAGCGGAGGGGTAAAAATTACTATTCCCGCTCTAGTGAGTGCAACAGTAGGGAAAGTGTTGGATAGCGGAGAGGTAAAAATTACTTTTTCCACTCCAGTGAGTGCAACAGTAGGGAAAGTGTTGGATAGCGGAGGGGTAAACTTACTATTCCCACTCCAGTGAGTGTAACAGTAGGGAAAGTGTTGGATAGCAGAGGAGTAAAAATTACTATTCCCACTCCACTGAGTGCAACAGTAGGGAAAGTGTTGGATAGCGGAGGGGTAAAACCTACTATCCCCACTCCAGTCAGTGCAACAGTAGGGAAAGTGTTGGGTTACGTAGTGGTAAAAATTACTATTCCCACTTCAATGAGTGCACCAGTAGGGAAAGTGTGGGATAGTGGAGGGGTAAAACTTACTATTCCCACTCCAGTGAGTGCAACAGGAGGGAAAGTGTTGGATAGTGGCAGGATAACATTTACTATTCCCACTCCAGTGAGTGCAACAGTAGGGAAAGTGTTGGATAGTGGCAAGATAAAATTTACTATTCCCACTCCAATCAGGGCAACAGTAGGGAAAATGTTGGATTGAAAAGGGGTAACAATTAATATTCTCACTCCAGTCAGTTCAAAAGTAAAAACAAACAAAATAAAATACAAATATATTTAATGTTACAAATTTAAAAAAAAACATAATGTTAAATGAATATGACAAATAACTACAATTATATTAAATAAAAAATAACACCACACAATTCACAACTCACATCTAAATTTTATTATCAAAATGTACTTACATAATTAATTACCAATTAAAGAAATATTATTAATTAAAAAACAAATGAAAACAAATGAATAACCTTCCCACACATTACCCCTATAATCCCCACAAACCACTGGTAAAATTAAACTGTAACAAAATTAATTACACAATTAAAACTTATTTTCAACTAAAAAACTATTAATATATAAAACAAATTATAAAGTAAGTAGAATTAATTTATTCCCCACCCTATACCCCCAAAAAAGTAAAACCCACACACGAAAAAATATAAACAACTCCCCTAATTAATTATTTATTAATTAACATTAATGATCAATCAATTATTAATTAATTAAACAAAAATTACTTCCCACACTTTCAATCAATCAATCAGGGGTTTATAAAGCGCGCCTCTCACCCGTGAGGGTCTCAAGGCGCTGGATCAGTCGAAGAGCCAGGTCTTGAGGCTCTTCCTGAAGGTGTGCAGAGTGGGGGAGCGTCTGATGTTGACTGGGAGCTCGTTCCAGGTCTTTGCTGTGACGTAGGAGAAGGCTCTTCCGCCTGCTCTGGTTCTGCGGATGAGTGGGGTCTCTGCCAGGGCGAAGTCGGCGGAGCGGAGGTTCCTTTTGGATACGTGGAAGGAAACTCTTTCATTGAGGTATTTGGGTCCGATGTTGTGGAGGGATTTGTAGGTGTAGGTGAGTAGCTCGAAGGTTACTCTCTTCTCGATGGGGAGCCAGTGGAGGTCTCGTAGGTGCTGGGTCATGTGCTCGTGTCGTGGGGTTCCGAGGACGAGTCTGGCTAAGGTGTTCTGGATGGTTTGGAGCTTGTGTAGCAGTGTTTTGTTGATTCTGGAGTAGAGGGTGTTGCCGTAGTCCAGTCTGCTGGTTATGAGTGCGTGAGTGACGGTCTTTCTGCATTTGGGGGGGATCCACTTGAAGGTCTTGCGTAGGATGTGGAGGGAGTTGAAGCAGGTGGAGGCGACGGCGTTGATCTGGCAGGTCAAGGTGAGAGAGGAGTCCAGAATGATGCCGAGGTTCCAGGTGTGGTCAGTCGGGGTGGGTGGGATTCCGAGGGCAGGGGGCCACCAGGAGCTGTCCCATGCAGTGGGGGAGGGTCCGAGGACGAGGACCTCTGTCTTCTCCGAGTTCAGTTTTAGGCAGCTGTCACTCATCCAGGCTGCGACGTCTTTCTTTCCTTCTTGGAGGCCGAGTCTGTTGTCTTCTGGGTTCTTCGTGAGAGAGAGGATGAGCTGGGTGTCGTCGGCGTAAGATACTATGCTGAGCCCATGCTGTCTGACGATGGCGGCGATGGGGGCCATATAGATGTTGAAGAGCGTGGGGCTGAGCGAGGATGCTTGGGGTACTCCACAGTTGATCTCTGTAGGTTCGGAGAGGAAGGGAGGGAGTCTGATCCTTTGGGTTCTGCCGGAGAGAAAGGAGCAGATCCAGTAGAGGGCGGTTCCTTGTATACCGGCGTCGTGGAGTCTGGCACTGAGCGTGGGGTGTGAGACGGTGTTGAAGGCTGCGGAGAGGTCTAGTAGGATGAGGGCCGCAGTGTGGCCCTGGTCGAGTAGCATACGGATGTCATCGGTGGCGGCGAGGGGGCGGTCTCGGTGCTGTGGTTGCTGCGAAGTCCGAACTGTGAGGAGTCGAGGATGCCGTTCTCTTCGATGAAGGTGGTCAGCTGGGCGTTGATGAATCTCTCGGTGACTTTGGCTGCGAAGGGAAGGAGAGAGATGGGCCGGTAGTTTTTCAGGTCTGTCGGGTCGGCTGAGGCTTTCTTGAGGAGGGGCTTGACCTTTGCCCGCTTCCAGTCATCGGGGAAGATGCCGGATCCGAGGGAGGCATTGATGGTCCAGCCTAGTTCGGGTGC
Organism: Calotriton arnoldi; assembly: GCA_963921515.1. NCBI lineage: Eukaryota > Metazoa > Chordata > Amphibia > Caudata > Salamandridae > Calotriton > Calotriton arnoldi. The sequence goes on along the minus strand of CAWUFW010006261.1, from coordinate 572,621 downwards.
TATGGCGGCGGCGGCTCTGTGGTAGATGTGCGGTGGGCAGGGGTCAGTGGGGGCTCCTGAGTGGGTGTTCTTCATGGTCGTGGTGGTGTCTTGAGTGGTGGCAGGTTTCCAGGCGGTGATGGTCGGCCGGTTGTCGGAGGTGGAGAGGGCGATGGTGTCTGTAGAGGGCCTTGATTTTCAGGCGGAAGTAGGAGCTAAGCTTGTTGCAGAGGTCCTAAGATGGTGAGACGTCCGTGGCTTCGCTGGGGGGTTTGGTGAACTGCTGTATGACGTTGAAGAGTTCTTTTGCATTACTTGCATTGGTGTGGATTTTGTTCTTGATAAAGGTCTGCTTGGTGGCTCTTATGCGCTGGTGGTATTCATTCATGGCGTTGTTCTGGTCTTCGGTGGTTTTCCTGTTCCGCCAGAGTTTCTCGAGGTGTCTGCAGGAGCGCCTGGCTTCTTGGAGGTCGGTGGTGAACCAGGCGGCCTTCAGGGGGCGTTGTTTGACAGTGTGGCGGAGGGGTGCAAGCTTGTCAGCGCAGCCGGTGATCCAGCGGTGTAGTTCTTTGGCTGCGGAGTTGGCGTCGGTCGTGGCGGAGGGGGGGTCGAGGAGGAGGGTGGTGTTGAGGTGTTCCTCTGTGATCTTGCTCCAGTTCCTTCGTGGCGGGCGCAGGGCGGGTTTGGGTGCGGTGGTGGTGGTGAAGGTGAAGTGTACGCAGTGGTGGTCTGTCCAGAGGGGCTGCGTGGTGTGGCTGAAGTAGATGTTAAAGTGAACTTTACCCCTGTAACCCCTGTAACACCCATAACCCACACCTAAAATTAATTATGCAAATTCCATATTTAATTTTCAATTAATTAATCAATATTAATTAAGAACTAATTATTAATTAATTAAAAATAAATTACTTCCCACCCTTTATCCCATAAACCCCACAACCCACACCTAAAAAAAATCACACAATTACGATAATTAATGATCAATTAATTAGTTAATATAAATTAACACCTAATTACTAATTAATTAAACATAAATCACTTCCCACCCTTTACCCCTATAAACTCCACAACCTGCACCTAAAATTAATTACACAATTTCTATAATTACTTTTCAATCAATTAATATAAATTAACAACTAATTATTAATTAATCAAAAATAAATTACTTCCCACCCTTTACCCCTATAAAAACCACAACCCGCACCTAAAATAAATTACACTCGGGGCGTGCCCAAGATGGCGGCAGGATAGGACGTGTTTCCCTGCTGCTCCGTCCTGCCGCTTTTTCAGCTAGCAATAGCGCCCACCAGCTTACCTCCTTTGACCCCCGGGGAAGTCCTCAGTTGCCGGGGAGAGTCAGGAGCCACCGGCCCCAGGCGGGGAAGACCGGTAAAAGAGAGCGACCAGCAGCGGGGACCGCCAGAGCGAAGAGCGGCAGCCACGTGGTGAGGCCGGGGTCCACATGGAGCGGGGCTCCCGGCACCGGCTGGAGAACCTGACCGCCTGCCGGGGCGTAAGCAAGATATTGCCGGACGGTGGGCGCTGGCGGACCCGGGGAGGACTGCTTGAGGCCCGCGTGAGAGGAGCTGATCGGCTGAGCGTCCCCGGGGGGCCGCGGCTGCGGGGACGGTCTCGGACAGGCGGGTGAACGAGGTGCGGGCACCGCCCTTGGAGAAGAAGAGGCAGCCGCCAAACTGTACGCCGAGAGCAAGGCCCGGCCAGAGCCGGTGCCGGGAGGGCCGACTGGCCCTGCGAGCAGACGAGAGGGCCAAGCCTGCTCACGGAAGGGGAGGAGGAGCTCAGGGGCCCCTGGGCTGTCCTAGAAGCCTGTGGCCTACTAGCGGTGAGTGCTCCCCGTCACTTCTTAGCCCCCCACCTGAGACCTTAAAGGCTGCAACACATATGGGCCTGTCCGGAGCAAAGTAGCTAGGGGTGGGGAGCCCCCCTGGCCCCGAGACACACGAGCAGGGAAGTCTGTGAAGGGCCTAGCGGAGGGACACCTCGATGAGTCCTGGAGCCGGCGCGGGTGTGGCAGTGAAGCATTACCCTTGTGGTTGGCCCGCTAAGGAGGGGTTCCTTTGCCCTACTGGTGGATAACTACAGCGTGGCCTGCCAGGAAGGCCTCAAAGGCATAGCACGGTCCTGTAGGATCCGGAGACGCGTGTCCCTGCAGAAGCCTGCGGCCCCTGAGAGGATCCAGAGAGGGAGGTTGGGGGGCACTGCCTCGATCTAAGACTTGCAATTCGCTAACGTACGGCGGGGGAGACTTCTGACCTCATCCACAAAACCATCCGGGGCGGCGGCCGGGGCAGCATGGCAGGACCCCGCACAAAGAAAGATCGTTCCCTGAAAGAACTGTTTGGGAAGGCTGGTGCCCAGGAGGTGGATGAGACGCCCGTTTCCCATAAAATGGATCCCAAGCAGGAGTCAGAGGGAGGCGAGGGCCCGATCACGAAAGCTTACATGGAATCCCTATTCACCTCCCTTTGAGAGGATATACGGGTGTTAAAAGCGGAACTCGCCTCAGGTCTTAAAGAAGTGCGCCGGGATGTGGACGAGGTGGGAGAGCGGGTGGCCGAGCTCGAGGACAGAGTCGAACCGAGTGGAGGAAGTAGCCTGGCTCCAACAAGAAGTGCTGAAACTCAGGGAACAGCAGCTAGACCTCCAAGCGCACAATGAGGACCTTGAGAATCGGTCGCGGAGGAACAATGTCAGAATTCAAGGTGTTCCATCCAAAGCAGAAGGCACAGACCTGCGGGAATACATCACAGCCCTCCTCCGTCATGTCGCGGGCCTGCCAGAGACATCTCCGCCGCAGCTGGATCGAGTTCATAGGGTGGGCCCGGAGAGGGCAGGTAGGGGGCCCCCAGCTGACATTTTTGTGTGTGTCCATGATTTTCAGATCAAAAAGGACATCCTGCGGAGGGCTAGGTATTCCCATCCGGTCCATTTCAGAGGTCACTCGCCGACCTTCTATCAAGACCTGTCGAGGATCACTCTACAGAGGCGCAGAGATTTTCGCCCCATCACGGAGCACCTCAGGCAAGCCAAGATCCCCTATGCTTGGGGGCACCCTTTTAGGCTCATCTTTAAATATGAAGGGACACTACATCAGCTTCGATCTCTCCCTGAGGCCTGTGCTCTCCTGCATACAGATCCCCCAGAGAGTCCAGAGGAGCAACATGTCTCCCCTAAGCGGCGGCGACCGGAATGGCAGAAAGTTGTGGGCAGCCGCCGGGGGCCTAAGCCGTACCCGGATACCATCACTAAAGAGAGGCAAGCTGTGCTACAGGCTCTATCGTCTGACTCTTCCATCTCAAAGATGCATAGTTGAGTAATGACTCCCACCCCGGGGGTTGGTGTGGGCCGGGAGAGGGCCCACAAGAGGCGGCAGAGGAGTATAGGGACTACCATCTGGCACAATGACCTACACACTACATGCCCGAGGACGCATTGGGCCTCTTCGTCATCCAGGGGGCGACAAGATCTCATCCTGGCCGGTTACGCCTAATACTATTCCACTCAAACAAATGGACTCTGACACTCCAATGTTGTCCTTTCTTTTGTTCGACATGTTTTTTTATGGTTTCGCAAAGGGTCTTTCTATCTTCTTTCTCTTCTTCCCTTCCGCACCTTCCCAGGGCAACGCGGGCTAGCACACCACTTGGATGTGCCACAGCGCAGAAAGTGGGCTGGGCCTGGCGGCGGCAGCGCGAGCTACGTGGGCATAGGGCAGAAATAGAGATCCCAATGACAGGATGCATGACGTTCGTATAGTGAGCCTCAATGTTAGAGGCCTCAATAACCCAATTAAGCGCAAAGCGATCCTATCTTACCTAGAGCACAGCGGGGGGGACATTTGCCTGCTGCAAGAAACGCACCTTCTGGCCAGGGACACTCTTCGCATGCACTCCCCGAAGTTTTCCAGACAATACTGGTCGTCCGACGTAACAAAGAAAAATGGGGTGGCCATCCTATTGCCCATAACTTCCATGGAACAGTGGTTGAGACCATCGCAGAGCATAAGGGTAGAGGCCTGGGGCTGAGAATCCAATGGGGTGGCACACGGTTCACAGTAGCGTCCTTGTACGCGCCGAATGCACAGCAGGAGCACTTCCTCTTAGCATACCAGGAGCTAGTGCTGACCACGCCTGATCGGGGGTTGATGATAGGGGGTGACTTTAATTTAGTGATAAATACAGACTTAGATCGCTCCGGCCACCGCATGACCCAAACCGGGACACACTCGCAGGCAGGACTACAGTGACTTGCAAGCAATACGTTGGTCGACGTATGGAGGCAGACTCACCCCTCTATTAGGGACTATACATATTACTCTGCTGCCCACAAGACCTATGCCCGAATCGACCATTTCCTGGTCTCGGATGCCCTGGTAGGAAGCTTAGTAGGGGCCACGATAGAACCACGATCCTACTCTGATCATGCTCGAATTATGCTCTCGCTGACTCTAGGGGTCGCTCAACCTCGGCAGTCCCGCTGGCGCCTGCGGGATGCGCTGCTGTACTCTGACCAGATAACGAAGAACCTCCAGGAAACCCTCAGAGACTATCTGACCAATAATGACAGGGAAGGGGTGCGCACTGCCTCCTTATGGGAGGCTTTAAAATTAGTCGCGAGAGGAGAGTTGATAACAAAGTCAGCACATGAAAACAAGCTCCGAAAGGAGCGGCGGAAGGAGATAGAGGCGAAGGTGACGGAACTGGAATCCATCCATAAGCGCACTGGCGCCCCACGGGTGTGGCGAGAGCTGGAAAGGAAAAGGCTTATCCTTCGCAGGTTAGACCTTGACAGGGCTGAATATGCGGTACTCAGACTACGGCATAAATTCTATCTAAATGGCAATCGATCGGGCCGCATGCTTGCCCATAAGCTGAGGCACAAAGAGGTCGGGGATCGATTTCGGCAGTGAAAGACCAGTCGGGGACTCTAGCCCACTCGGACTCTGAGATAGCAGAGGCGTTCAGGGCTTTTTACGCTAAGCTCTACTCGGAGGGAGACCCCCCTAGCGGAGACATTGCCGCCTTCCTCCAGGGCGTACAGTTGACCAGATTCTCAGCAGATGTGGCCGATCATTTAGACCGTCCAATCCAAATAGACGAAGTGATAGCAGCAATTGCCCACCTCAAAGTAGCTAAATCCCCCGGTCCGGATGGCTTCACCCTGCTGTTTTACAAGAAATTCTGTCAGATTATCGCCCCCATAATGGCGCGGCTTTTCAACTCATTTTTAGACACTGGAGTACTACTGGGCTCCTTTACAGAAGCCTCAATATCAGTCATCCTGAAGCCCGCAAAGGACTCCCAGGATTGCGCATCTTACCGGCCGATCTCTCTACTTAATGGCGCGGCTTTTCAACTCATTTTTAGACACTGGAGTACTACTGGGCTCCTTTACAGAAGCCTCAATATCAGTCATCCTGAAACCCACAAAGGACTCTCAGGATTGCGCATCTTACCGGCCGATCTCTCTACTTAACGTAGATGCAAAGATCTTTACGGGTATATTAGCAGCGCGCATTAATCCGCACATGGCGGGCCTCATTGACTCGGACCAGGCTGGATTTATTCCGACGAGACAGGCTGGTGACAATACGAAACACCTCATTCACCTTACGGACCTCATAGCCCGTTCCCAGCGGGAGGCCCTCCTGCTGTCAGTCGACGCGGAAAAGGCCTTTGATAGGGTCCATTGGCCGTTTTTAATGGAGACGCTTCCCCGGTTTTTAATGGAGACGCTTCCCCGGTTTGGTTTTGGGAGCAGGTTCCTTACTTGGCTGGGATGCATTTACAAAGTGCCCAAAGCATCGGTAAGGGTCAACGGGTGTTCCTCCGGGCTATTTCCCACTAGCAGGGGGACCCACCAATGATGTCCGCTCACCCCGCTATTGTTTGCCTTATATATGGAGGCAATGGCTCAGAGAGTACGAGATAACCCAGAGATATCCGGAATATGACTGGGGACGGACACACACATTATTAGCCTGTACGCCGACTATGTGATCTTGTCCCTGACGAACCCGGTGACCTCCTTGGCGGCATTAGTGGGCGAGTTTTCCCGTTTCAGCGAAGTCTCAGGGTTTAAAGTTAACTTCCAGAAGTCACAAATCCTGAATTTATCTAGTCCCCCTGACACAGAGAATGTCCTAAAACAGCAATTTCCCTTTTCCTGGGCCGACCACCACATCCCGTACCTAGGAATTCTCCTAGCGCGCACGCCGGCCAAGACCCTTTCAGCCAATTACGCTCCACTCCTGGAACAGACGAACAGAACACTGAGCATGTGGAACTGCTGGGGCCTTTCCTGGGCAGGACGGATTGCTGCGGTCAAGATTATGATAATGCCTAGAATTCTGTACGTCTTTCAAACTATCCCTTTGACCCCTCCCCAGACCTTATTGCGAAGCCTCCAGCGCACTATCAATCGGTTTATATGGGGTGGGAACAACCACGTCTTAGATTTTTGCTACTCACTAAGGCCAAGTCTGAAGGGCAGATGGGAGTCCGAGTGGTCTCACGATACTTCCAAGCTTCTCAGCTACGGTTCATCCTGGAATGGAATCGGCCACTCTCATAGAAGCATTGGATGTTTATGGACCAAGCGATAGCGGGCAACAATCTTTGGCGGGAACTATGGCCCCGCGTAAAAACAGAGCATGGGAACTTTATTCCTCACCAGTCACGGCAACCACTCTTAAAGCGTGGGATGCAACGGCGACTCAGCATGGGCTTACCACCTTCCCCTCCCCGATGACCCCGTTGGTGGATAATCCGGCCTTTCCGCCCGGGTGTAAAATAGAATCCTTTCAGAGGTGGCGGGAGAAGGGTTGCAAAAGGGTGGGCTCGCTCTTTGGCCTAGAGGGTATTATATCTTTTGCCCAACTGCAGGCAGACTATGCAATCCCCGCTTCGGATCATTACATGTACCTGCAGGCGCGACACTGGGTAACCTCCCCTGAGATGATCACTGGCACAGCGCGACAGCTCACACGGTTTGAAAAATGGCTCATCACCAAAGATGATGACGACAAACGCCTCATTTCAGAACTCTATGCATTCCTCTCCCCGGCTACCTCACCCACGAAGTCCAAGGGGCAGCTCAGGTGGGAGGAGGAGCTGGGCAGACAACTTACCAACAAAGAATGGCTGGATATTTTTTATAGGGCACACGGCACATGACACCTCGGGTGCTGAAGCGGCCTATAAGATGGCCACATATTGGTACCTTTACCCCGGCCCAGCTTAGCCACTGGAACTAAGGACGCCCGGCCTCCTGTTGGCGGGGCTGTGGCCAAACTGGCTCCCTAATACACCTGATGTGGCACTGACCCAAACTAGAAAGATATTGGGACCTAATAATACATGACATAAATGACGCCTTTGACACAGATCTTCCTCGCTTTCCCGCTTACACTCTGCTCGGTCTGCCCAACTGCCTAACCTTTCCCCTGCGCTCCATTAGGGGGAAACAGATAGCGCTAGTGCTGAACGTGGCACGCCTAGAACTTCTGACCCTGTGGGACTCCAAGAGGGTACCTGATCACTCTGCATGGCTCAGGCGGCTATGGGTGGCCTTGGGAATGGAGCGACTGTCTTTGTTGGCAGAGGGTAAAGGGGACACCTACCAGGAACTATGGGCTCTGTTCATAACCATCCTCAGCAAAGAGTTCAGGGAAGTCACATGCCCGAAGCTCTTGCAGGTTCTGCGGCTCACCGAAATAGATCGCCCCAGTAAGCCACAAGAAGATTAGATGTCAACCCAATTTACGGTGCGGAAGGGAAAGGGTGGGGTGGGGGTATGGTTTTTCCTTTATTCTCCCCTTTTTTTTCCTTTCCCCTTTGCCAATACATATGGCTTGTTGTCAAGTTTATAGTCATTTAACAGTTGCCACACGCATGTACTAGCATGGGACTAAGTATTAGACAAGCGTGGCTAAAGATATTAGCCGTATAGGATAGTCGGATGTAGCCTATTAACTACGCTGCCTGCCTCCGGGTTGTTGGCCTTTAGCTGTTTAAGCTTGCAGTCAAGCACTCCTTAAGCCGGCTATTCGATACCTATAGATGCAAGTTTTCCATACTGTATTGTGTGAAAAACCAATAAAAAGAGTTATACCATAAAATAAATTACACAATTACCATAATTAATTATTAAATAATATTAACAACCAATTAATAATCCATTACAAATAAATTACTTCCCACAATTAACACTATAAAATCTAAATTAAATAAATAAAAAATAATCAATAATTTATTATAATTAAATTACTTCCCACCCAATCCCCCGATAAACCCACAACCCGCTACGGAACTAAAAAAACAAAAAATGTAATTAAAATAAAATTGATAACTACAAAAATGTAACACATATATTTAACAACATAAACAATACTTGTACAAAAAAACATACATCACATACATTTAAAAAATAAACTAAAATACATAACACTAATTAAAAAAATCGATATTTTAAACGACTATATTATTGCAAACAATATTAATGACTTCTATATTTTTAAAAACTATGGGGGATATTCTCAAGAACGTGCGATAAACATCGCCAAAATAGGTTAACGCAAGTTTTCACATTGCCGGCTATCGCGGGAAAATAACTCTGTGTCAACGTGGCATTCTCAACACGGCGGTAACATGCGATAGTACCCCGATAACGAGGCAAATGTCCGCGATAACAGTACTGGGACGGCGATAAAAATACAAACCCGAACGTGAAAAAAGTTGCGATGGGCCCCACCACAATAAGACAAACAGCGAAAAGCAGCGCCAGGCCTGCAATTCACACACGTCAGGCGTGAAAAACCACTACAAAAGCAGAAAAAAATAACACAAACAAAAATCAAACTACAGCGAAGCACAATGGAGGCAACCGGAGCAGGTACAGAGGACGACCAGAACCCCACAAGCCCCCCGGAGGACCAGCCTGGGACCTCGGGGTCAGGGAAGGGCAAGGACAAGAAGAAGAGGAAGACGCGGTTCAGTCCGCAGGAAAACAGGATCCTGATCACAGAGGTGATAGAACACCATCAACAACTGTTCGTCACCTCCACTGTGTCATTGGCAACAAAAAATGGAATATGGCAGTCCATCGTGGACAAGGCGAATGCAGTCGGAGTGCTGAGGAGGACAATGGACGAGGTCAAGAGGCGCTGGAATGATGTGAAGCGCAAGACCAAGCAGAAACTCGCAGACAACCAGAAGGCAGCAATGCAGACTGGAGGTGGGAGTCCAGCGCCACAGGAGGAGCTGGATGAGATGGAGGAAATGGTGACCACAGTCATCAGTGGGGAGACGGTGGCAGGAGTTGGGGGACCGGACACTGCTCAACATGACCCGACACAACAGCAACAGGGTGAGTAACCACCAGGGACGGGGGGACGGGGGGAGATGGGCACAATGGCACACATGCACAATTAAGTAGAGCACATCTGCGGACAAACCATGGCCAAGAGTCACAACTCCAACCAAGAGCCCAATTTACCCAAGTCTGCAACATCACAGCACTGCATAAGCACAGAAGTGAAAGCCACACCGCCTGAAAGGGATAAGGGCCAGCCAAATCAGAGCTGAAGGGGCAACTCACCTACAATGCAGCACACACACATAAGATCCAGAGTACCGCAACATTTACAACAATGTTGAACAAACAGCAACACCAGCCCAACAGAATAGAGGACACAACTGCTGCCGCTTGTGTGTGGAAAATGGCCATTCGCATGTGGCATAGCAGGAAACTGTGAGATGATAATGTACTAGTACAACCCCACATCCCTGATGGTGTAGTACTGCATGTATGGCCGAGACCCAGATAGGCAGTGAGACACACAATGTCATACAAATCAGCACTCATCACAGTTGAATACAAGTGAAGGTGCGTAGACTTTATTAGCATATGCGTGTCAGTACGGCCAAGATAAGTGCCACAACATGCAGACCAATGCAGCAGTATGTCAAAACGTGGAACGTTGCCAAGCGCCGCCGTCCACTCCGGGGGAGTGCCGCACCATTCACAGGTGTGTGTTTACCCGTGTTGTTGTCCGCTCATGTATTCGGAGTCCAGGCAAATGCAGCCATGTCCACTGTCGTCGTGGGAGATGTGACCAGAACCCCAAGTTCCAACAAGGTGTCGGGACATGTGCAATGTGTTCCAAACTGTTGTGTCTGCAGGTACGTAGTTACATGTCCATGAAAGCGAGTGCAGCTTCGTAGGCAATCATTTCCAACATGAGGTCGTTGTCGACTTCATCGAACAGGACGGCGAGGCTAACCATTAGCAGGTCCGGACAGATGTGCTGCGTCCACCCCCTTTCACCAATTAGCACTACAGCCCAATAGGGGAGCGGCTCAATGTGGTCACTGCACATGAGGAGTTCTGCAATCTCCCAGGTCCAGCTGCCAGCATGTATGCCAAGTATCCAGGCATCCCATAGACGGGTGTCACAGTGACACTCATGGTCGTGGGCCAACAGGGGGCGCACACACATGTCGAAATCCAGTTTGGCTACCGTCCTGTTGGATAGGCAGACATCCATGGACCACTCGAATATGTACGATCGACAATGCAACACAGGCTGCAAACAGGTGACGTTGGCAAGGCGGAAGCTTAGACGGTAACTGATCCGCAGCACTACCAATGGCAGTGCCCCCAGTAAATGCAGCATACGTGCATGGTACAGTTCCACGTGACAGGGGTTGTGCATGTGTCCGGGATGGTCTGCCATTGCGTTAGTGGCTCTGGTTGAAGCAGCACTGTTCTGACCTGTGCCAGTTCTGTGGATGAAATGCCACAGCTCAGATCAATGAGTTGTTTAAGTGTGCAACGGTTGTACGCCTGGGATGGTGTGGGAGTAAGTGTGAAGGCCATTCCATGCAAGATAACTCCGAGCAAGGACTTCTGTGTGTGGGGTGTGTATACGTTGGTCTGTCGTCGGACTGTGCGTAGTGTGGGAGTCGTCCTCAACTGCTATCGTATCTGTCAGGGGGTGCCGGGCACATGCAATTCCGAGGTCGGATGTGCAGATGTGCTTCCGCCTGATAGTTCAGACAAAGGAGCTTTCATTCCTAATGTCAGTTTGTCATCTGCTTGCATTCATGAAGTGTGATGTGGCTTGTTGGGTGTGGGGTGGGATGTGTGCGACTTTGGGATTCATGTTTGACATGACTTGCATGTGGCAAATGAGCGGCATCACTGTGTGTTACGTTGCCTCACAGCTGCTCCTCCCTCCCCCGAGCCTATTTACTTGTGTGCGCTGCGCGGTTGCATCACTTGCACTCCAACGGCACACCATTGTCATGCTTGTCTGCGCATGTCCACAAGCCTGACAACGACACTGTGATGTTGGCCGTTGAAGGTGGGCGGCCACGTGAGTCTAGGCCTATGGTAAGGATAGTGCGGACACAGATGTAGAGTTCATGCCTGGCTGAACTCGCGCTGCAACTAAGGCTTGGCATTTGGCTCATGCTGCGGCAATGCAGATACACACAACACTTGGCATGTATGAGCCAAGACCCCGAGCGGTCTTGCGCTCCTTCATTTCTCCGTTCGTGCGAGAACGCCCTCCGGGTGCATGCTACATTGCAACATTGTCAATTGCGGGCCGGGTGGTGCCGACACTACAACAGAGACACACACATTGGTGTCTTCCTTGTCCAGGCCAGAACTGAACCACGCCCTGAGCCCCGGGCTAATTCTACACACCCCTGCACTGGACCGACGTACGCCGGCCCAGCCCACTCCGCTTACGCTTACAGGGGGGGGACGACAAAGCTACATGTCCAAGGTCTTACCCACTGCCTGAGGTGACATGCTTGCGTCCGCTGTCCACAGCATGATGTGATGTGGTAGGGCCAGGGGCCATCACGCATACATAATGACCACACGGACACACTTAGATAGATAGTGGAACTGGCTACAGGCACGTGCGCCCGGCCCCTTTTTATTACCAGGGTCACATGTCCAGTGACGCCTGTGCTGGATGGGTGTGGGGTGAGTGTAAGCCAGCCCTCAGGGAGTGGTTGGTGCTGGCAACAACTACAACAGTGATCATCGGATCACATACACAGAGTCACTCATGAAGGGTCCATGACTTGCAGTGCACTGAGGTAGGGGCACCAGAACTGGACTCACACACATATGATTACATCATAAAGGGTCCACGACTTGCAGTGCACTGAGGTAGGGGCACCAGAACTGGACTCACACACATATGATTACATCATAAAGGGTCCATGACTTGCAGTGCACTGAGGTAGGGGCACCAGAACTGGACTCACACACATATGATTACATCATAAAGGGTCCATGACTTGAGCTACACTGAGTTCGTGGCACCGGAAGCGCTCGGCGGGTGCGCGGCCTGCGATGATGCGTCGTCCGGGCAGGCCGCCCTGGAAGCAATGTCTGTTGCCTACTGGACTCTCCCATAAATGAATCAAGACTGAAATTGACTTGGGGGACCTGCTGACCACAGTGTAGGCCAGAGGCAGCGGTCAGAAAGGGCCCACGGCCACGTGGCATCGACTTGTGTCGCACAGGGTCAGTGGCACCTGGAGCGCTCAGCAGGTGCACAGCCAACGATGATGCGTCGTACGGGCGGGCCGCACTGGGAGCAATGTTTTTTTGCCTACTGTATTCTGCCTCAATATTGCCACGTGGCGTTGACTTGTGTTGCACAGGGTCAGTGGCACCTGGAGCGCTCAGCAGGTGTACAGCCAACGATGATGCATCGTCCGGGCGGGCCGCACTGGGGGCAATGTCTGTTGACTGGTGGTTTCCTCCATTAACAGAAATGTGGCATGATTTGAATTGTGGGACCTGCTGACCGCAGTGTAGGACTACGGCAGTATCCGGCACACACATGACTCTGTGTTGCTGTGCCGCGGATGCGCTGGGGGCCTGTGTCGCGGAGTCTGGAGGTCACGGCGGCGGACTCGTGGCAGGGTGAGGTGCGCCGCCCTGGCAGACGCGTTGCCCATCACGGAAGAGAACCACACCCAGAGCCCCAGCCTTTTTATCCGCACTCCTATGCTGGAGTGGCGTACGCCGGCCCAGCCCACTGCGCTTACGCTTACAGGGGGGGACGGCACAGCTACATGTCAAAGGTCTTCCCCACTGCCTGAGGTAACATGTTTGCGTCCACTGTCCACAACACTACAAACCCCAGCAGTATATGTCCACATGGACATGTCTCTGCTCTGCATTCTGAGGTCTGTCCAGCACATCACCGCCACACTTGGCATTGTGTACATTCTTCTTCATGGGTGTGTTGCCTCCTTCACACATACTTGGTTCCCACCTCTCCCCATATTCTGCACTTGTGTGGCTGAGGGGCCATGCCGTTTTCGGAAGGTCCGCTGTCTTGTCCTACGCTGCCTCGTGGTAGTCCGGGGGGGTTCGGAGGGGGAGGGTCCTGGGGGTGGTGGCGGTGGGTGTTGTGGCCCTCCTGGGTCTCCAAGCTGCATGTTCACTGGCTCCATGGCATCTGTGGGTCTTCAGAGGTGGCTCTGGGCTGGACTCCCTTTCATACTGCAGGTAGTCGTCCTGCTTAGCACTGGCAAAATGCAGGTGTTAAATTCCTGCAGCTAACGCGCCTTATCGCCTGTTCTTGGTTCGCATTGCAGATCTGACTGGTCGTTGAGGATCACGCGAAGTGGTGTTTTCGTGTGTTTTTGTACGGGAACGCCTACTCTGCATATCATTAGCGTTAGTTGTCGCACTCATCCGTCGCGATGTTTTTTGCAGTAGCTATCGCAGGAAAACTGGCGATGTCGGCAGTTTGCACCAGCTTGTGAATAGGGCGAAGAATCTATTGCCACTTTTGCGGCGCTGAAGTGCCGATAAATCGGCGATAAGTTTTCGAGAATATGCCCCTATATTTCTTACCTTAAATTCAATATTCTTGACCACGATATTCTTGCTGTCGATATTTCTGAATCACGACATTTCCAACTCGATATTCTGTCTCAACACCGATTGTGGCCCACTATTCATTTCACAGTTTTGGAAAGCTTTTTGTGGGGTGTTGCAAATTGATGTTTGCCTGTCCTCTGGTTATCATCCCAAAGTGGACGGTCAAACAGAAAGAGTAAGCCAGTGTTTGGAACAATATATTCAGTGTCAGGTATTGAATAATGCTACAGATTGGGACAAATGCATTTGGGCATCTGAATTTGCCTACAATAACTCACAACATTGTTTCACTATTCTTTTTCCTTTTCAGTGTAACTATGATTTTCACCCCCAAACTACAGTACATATGCCCTTTCTCCATACTTAGGAAAATCAACGATGTCTCTATGAAACTGGAATTGCCTCTCAAGATGAAAATACATCCTGTTTTCCTTGTTTCCTTATTAAAGCTAGTAACTCTAGGAACTGTTCTTCAGTCTAAGCCTCCAACTATTATGGTAGAGAATGAACTTGAGTTTGAAGTAGAAGCAATATTGGACTCAAAACACATAAAGCACAAGTTATACTATTTGATTCACTGGAAAGGATGTGGTCCTAAAGACTGTACCTGGGAACCGGCTGGTCATGTGCAAGACCCCCGCTTAGTGCATACTTTCCATCATACATACCAAAGCCTGTAGGGGGCGCCATCGGGGGATGTACTGTCGGGACTGCCCGAACTTCTACCGCGACCATGCAGACCCTTTGAATTAGTGGAGCGCGTAGACCTTAAGACTATGCGCTGCACCACATGAAGGTGCTTGCCGTTTGCCCTTCCTATTCCTCACTAACCTGATTCCTCGGATCGATGTCTGTGGCGTCTTCGGTTCCTGGATCATTGCTGCGGCATCTTTGGCTTCCTGGATTCCTGCTGTCGCATTCGTCCAGTGTTAACGTTGGGCTCCTGAACCTTCTCCGCATTCTTCAGAAAGATTCTTCTTCAAATAACCTGCAAGTAAAATAACAAGCATTTGTAATGCAATAGGTCTCGCATTTGCATTTGCGAGAGTTTAAGCCATTGGCATTGTAAATGACAATGTCTTTTATTTTTGTTTTAAAAACCAAAACATAAATAAAAGACATTGTCATTTACAGTGCCAATAGCTCAACTCGCGTGAATGCGAGACCTATTGCATTGCAAATGCTTGTTTGAAAAACAAAAGGAGTTGAAGCTGTGGTAAAGGAAAGCGGGGCAGAAAAGAACCTGAAACATGTAAACAATGGAAAACCAGAATAGTTCTAGTTAAAAATGTTTTTTATTCTTCCCAAACCGAAGTTGAGATTTTTAGTAAGACAAGGGTAGGGAGGGGCGTCTTATTCTTCATCTGGTTTGACTGTGCGCCTGGGCCCAATTCATATGATGTTGTGATGATGACGTAGGGGTGGAAATGCGGCGGCCGTTCCAGCCACTGGCACTAGGAAAGAAATCCACTAGCATAGGGTTGGCTATTGGGGCTCATTTCCTACACACTCTGTGCACTCTCTGGTGCCGCCTGTAAGATCCACATTTTCATTTTGTTGTGAATATTGATTTGTGCACTGCGTGATAATTGTTTTTCGTTGAGCACTTACTATGGCCTGTAAGGAAATGCAGTGTAAGGTGAGATGAATAGTCAACTGGCCGGTAAGTCTATGCCCCCTACCCCAAAAAATCATTTACAAGGTAGATACATCCAAAAATATCTGCCAATTGACGAGATATTTAATCACTACGAGGGCATTTGTGTGCTTGCTGCGTCTCTATGGCCTGGCCAGTGGATAGGGGCCAACAGGCGGGCCTGCTTTGGAATGCAAGCGATAGCATTCTTCAAGCCATTTGTCAGCCATAAAAACATACCACACATAGCATCTCAAACACACACCTGTGCAGGTTAAATAAACACTGAAGGTGGTGTTCTTGTTTGTTTATGCAGAGCCGGGTTCATGTTCTTGACTGGCAGTATGTGCAAGAATGGCAAGTAGGCGACCGAGGAGTAGGCGCTAATACGGGAACAGCACCGCTACTTAAGTGCCTTGAAACAATAACACAGTCTAGGGGTGAGTACAGGACTCATGATGTGTGGAGGGCACATTCATGTGATCTTTGGCTCTATCAGAACATTTCACAGCCCTGCTTTAAATGTTACCCATTTGGATTATTCTGCTATAATAAAAGAATACAAGCACCTAGACTTACTGCAGTTAAACTCTTGTACACACCACTTGATAACCTTGAAGATGAAGGGGAAAAATATACCCCGTAATGTGAAACGTTTTAAACTACAAAATTCGCTTCTTCAATTTTTCAGGATATTTTAAGCAATTTTACTGTTTGTTTCCAAACCCCTGAACCTGTTAGTTCTGCGAGTCAATAAGCAGCTACCTACATCATTATCGTATGAAATCTCTTTATTGATGTCATAACTACACTTCACAATCGCTTCATTACCCATCTTGCATTCTTATATATGCTTGAAAAATGAAAAGGCACTATTTGTCCACTCTTTTTAAAAATGTTCGTGGGGGAGAACCCACAAACCCCACCTTATGACGGTCGACCACGCTCGCTCGGCACCGCCCACTCACCACAAACTTTTACGCCTCACCACTTTTAGATGTCACCAGCCGCCACTGGTGTTGCTTGCTATTATCCCATTGCCTAACACTCAGTAATGACCTTAAACGATAGGTAGAGTTGACCTTTCTGGGATTTTTATCTCCCGACCAGCAGATCACAGCAGATGTCAGTGACGGGCGTTTAACCACTTATCATTTTAGTGGCTAGGAGTAGTCTGCATGCTCTCTTTTGTGTTTTTGGTTGCCTGACATATTTAAAATAAGTAAAGGCAGTTAAATCGACAGACGGTTTTGTTTTCATTGATCAGTTGTGTTTTCCTTAAAGGATGAGTATTTTGTGGGTTTACGTTAGTCTTGTATGATGAAAAAGGTTTTTTTCCCCTAATCAAAGGTGGTTGGTCACTTGTCACGGTTCCTACCTTGAAACATATGTTTTTCTTTTGTAAACATACTTAAGTGTGGCCCTGCCGCCCCCAGGCGAGCCGTGAATGTCCATTCCTGGTGCATGTGCAATTCTGTCCAGCTGGAGAAGCGCTTGCATTGACGCAGGTGATCCCCGTGGCTCACAGACCTCTCCTCCACAAGCACGTCTGGAGAAGCAGAGCAAGCCTGCACCTTTCAGTGAAGCACCGAGCGCCTCGGGGACTCGTGGCGCTACCCTCTGCCAGAGTGCATTACACATGTATATTAGCGCGAGATTGGGAGCCGGTCTGGAGTGGCTTATTCTCTCCTCAGCTTCATTTACCTTGGCTGCTGTAAGAGCGGACATCGAGACGGCACCGAGGAGCTGTGAAATCTTAAACCGGACGTGGGCAGGAGGTGGCGGGAGCGGCCGTCGGGGACTGTGGTACTGTCGCCCCCACGTTCCTCCGCCGCCGCCTCAATTAAGAGCACGCCTGGTGGTGCCCAGCTTGGACAGAGAACTCTTTACGTCTGCTCCAACCTGTGTGTGCCGTAGGTTATAGTTTAATATGTCATAATTCTTTCAAATCCATCTGTACAGCGATGGTGCTGGCGTTCCACTATCGTGCGTAGCGTTGCTGCCTTGTATACGCACCTGAACCTTCTGTGAACAAGGCCCTGTAATCCCGCCCCGCTCGCAGAGAGCCGTTGTGAGAAAATAATTAAATAAATAAACAAGCGCGGCCAAGGCGGACCGCGCTGAAAATAAAAATAAAAGAGTGCTTACAGACTTATGAAGGAGACCGTGTCAGGCCACAAGTAAAAGATCCAGTCCGGATGGGCCGTCCCAAAAGGAGACAGGGCGGTAACAAGGAGGGACTAAGAAGCCTCCTTTTCAATCGGAAGCCAGCGTTTAGCATGGAGGATGACGCCAGCCAATCAAAAAGATGGGCGGGGCTTAAACTCCACTTCTGAAATATCCCGATTACAAGAAGCCTCGCAGAGCGAGCAGCGCATGAGCTGCAACGCTAGGCGAGACCTAAAAAGGGAAAAACACATTTTAAGACAGCAACTATGTACTGGATGGTAACGAGCTACGGTGCTATTTATCTGTTAACTTTACTTATCTGATCTTTCCTCAGTTTTCGTCATCCTAAAGGATGGTTTTTGGGAACCTGAAAGTAAAAAGGCAATCTCTGAGATAAATGAAATCATCTGGTTTAAAGGAACAAATGTTCATGACAAAAAAAAATGAACTATTTTCGTTATTATTCTACATATGTTGTTTATGTTAGGGAATTAATTAATTAGGCTGACTGTCTTCAAGGGAATGCTTATATATGTCCAGAACAAGATCGCTCCCCAACAGGAAACAGGCCAGAGCACCCGTGTTCATTGAACTTCAATGTTTTAAGACCAGCATTAGGCATTTCGGTTGAAAACTCGTTTTCAAATGCAAAAGACACAGGGGGATATTCTCAAGAACGTGCGATAATCATCGCCAAAATAGGTTAACGCAATTTTTCACATCGCCGTCTATCGCGGAAAAATAACTCTGTGTTAACGTCGTATTCCCAACCCGGCGGTAACATGCGATAGTTCCCCGACAACGCGACAAATGTCCGCGATAAATTTCCCGGGACGGCAATAAAAATCTAAACCTGAACGTGAAAAAAGTTGCGATGGGCCCAACTGCGATAAAAATCCAGCGATAAGCAGCGCAAGGCCTGCAAGTCCCACAAGTCAGGCGGGAAAAACCACTATAAAAGCGGCAACAAAAAAAAACACCTACAAAACACAAACAACTGCAAAGCACCATGGAGGTAGCCGGAGCAAGTACAGATGACAACCAGAACCCCACAAGCCCCACGGAGGACCAGCCTGGGACCTCAGGGACAGGGAAGGGCAAGGAGAAGAATAAGAGGAACCCGCATTTCAGTATGCAGGAAAACCAGATCCTCATTACGGAGGTGACAGAACACCACCACCAACTGTTCATCACCCCCATGTGACATTGGCAACTAAAAATACAATAAGTCCATCTTGGCCAAGGTGAATGCAGTCGGAGTGAAGAGAAGGGAAGTGGACGACTGCAAGAAGCGCTGGACTGATGTGAAGCACAAAACCAAACTGAAAATCGCAGCCAACCAGAAAGCAGCAATGCAGACTGGAGGTGGGAGTCCAGCGACACACCAGGAGCTGGATGAGATGGAGGAAATGGTGACCCGAGTCATCATTGGGGAGACGGTGGCAGGAGTTGGTGGACCGGACACTGCACAACATGACCTGAGCCAACAGCAACAGGGTGAGTAACAACCAGGGACTGGGGGGACGGAGGGAGATGGGCACAATGGCACACATGCACAATTAAGTCTAGCACATCTGCGGACAAACCATGCCCAAGAGTCACAACTCCGACCAAGAGCCCAATTTACCCAAGTCTGCAACATCTCAGCAATGTATAAGCACAGGAGTGAAAGGCACACAGCCTGAAAGGGATATGGGACAGCCAAATCAGAGCTGAAGGGGCAACACACCCACAATGCAGCACACACACATAAGAATCAGAGCACCTCAACATTGACAACAATGGGGTACAAACTGCAACACTTTCACAACAGAACTGAGGACACAACTGCTGTCGCTTGTGTGTAGAAAATGGACATTCGCATTTGGTATAGCAGGAAACTGTGAGATGATAATGCACAAGTACAACCTCACATCCCTGATGGTGTAGAAATGTCAACTGTCCCGCATCATATAGGCATCTCCGCACAAACAGTCACAATGGACATTGTCATGCAGTCTGTTAGTAAACTTGGACAATGCGTGAACATACATTTGAACACAATGTCAATCTACATCTCCCCTTCAGATTGCAGAGGGAGAATCAACACCTCCTGCAGAGCAGACCCAACAACTCAGCACTGATGATGAAGAGGACCTCCCCAACATCGACACCGACGCCCTCCAACAGCCCACGGACAGCTTCGGGAACCCCACCTCCAGGAGCAGGGCAGCCCAGCTGCATCGAGGAGACCCCACCCCCTGCACAGACCACACAGCAGGAAGCACCCACCACCACGGCTGGCTCCCAGGACCCACACGACCAACACATGGCATTCCAACGCCGTGTGTTAGGTGGTCAGTAGCAGGTGGGGTTCGACCTCATGGCAGCCAAACTAGATGCCATACGTGGGTGTCTAAGTCCCATCAGGGACCACTTACAGTCCCTAACGGACACCCACTGTCCGCTCCATTCCCTCCAACAATCCATGGCTGACATCACTGGAGTCATGACTCTTAGCCAAGAACAACCTTCTAGTCAGAGTGGCTCCAGCGATGTCAGCCGGGAGTTGGGACACATAAGGAGAATGACGGAGAGCTTGGAGCGGATGCAGGCGGAAAGAATGTTTGCCACGGCTGCACATCAGCGAGATGTAGCTGGGATCTTCCATGCCCTGCAGATCCCCGTCATGGCATTGCCGCCACAAGGCCTGGCGCGGATGAATGCTGCTGCTTCTACTCCATCCACATATCCGCCCCCTGAAGTGTCAGTGCCACACAGTGATGCAGACTAAACACCACCCCCCACATGTGAGGCACCTGACACAACAGGGGACGAAGATGATGATGAATCTGGCTTCGTGGTAGTAATGAAGTGATAGCATTAATCTCCGCCATTTGGCCTGTATCAGCTTGGTTCTGTCCTCTGCATCATGCCCTGAAATAACACCTTCCACTGTCCACCGATACACTCAGCGACACTCACCTTGGACCACGACATGGACTGCCATATCTGGTTTGGTTACCAATGACACAGCAATCACACTGCGGACTGAAGTCTTCCTCTTCCGATGAACTTGTCAATCCTTGAAGGACTCTGGCTGGCCCCCCACGGGGCAACAATGTAAAGTGGGGTTTGCATGGCCCTGTACTGGTCCAGCTTCAACACTCCACTGAATACGAATAAAACATTCTAATTCACACAGATGTGTCATGGCTATGATCAATCAAGTATGAAAAAATGGATGAATGTAGGGACAGTGATTCCACAAAAAGGTACTCCCTGGGTAATGCTATCAATGCGCATGTATGGCAGTGACCCAGATAGCCAGTGAGACACACATTGTCATTCAAATCAACACTCATCACAGTTGAATACCAGTGAAGGTGCGTAGACTTTATTAGCATATGCGTGTCAGTACGGGCAAGATAAGTGCCACAACATGCAGACCAATGCAGCAGTATGTCAGAAGGAGGAACGTTGCCAAGCGCCGCTGTCCACTCCGGGGGAGTGCCTCACCTTTCACAGGTGTGTGTTAACCCGCGTTGTTGTCCGCTCATGTATTCGGAGTCCAGGCGAATGCAGCCATGTCCACTGTTGTCGTGGGACATGTGACCAGATCTCCAAGATGCAACAAGGTGTCGGGACATGTGCAATGGGTTCCAATCTGTCGTGGCTGCAGGTGCGTAGTCACTCGTCCATGAAAGCGATTGCAGCTTCGTAGGCTATCATTTCCAACATGAGATCGTTGTCGACTTCATCAAACAGTATGGCGAGGCAATCCATTAGCAGGTCTGGACAGATGTGCTGCGCACACCCCCTTTCACCAATTAGCACTTCAGCCCAATAGGGGAGCGGTTCAATGTGGTCACTGCACATGAGGAGTTGTGCAATCTCCCAGGTCCAGCTGCCAGCATGTATGCCAAGTATGAAGGCATCCCATAAACGGGTATCACGGTGACTCTCCTGGTCGTGGGCCAACAGGGGGCGCACACACATGTCAAAATCCAGTTCAGCCAACGTCCTGTTGGATAGGCAGACATCCATGGACCACTCGAATATGCACGATCGACAATGCAACACAGACTGGACGCAGGTGACGGCAAGGCGGAAGCTTAGCCGGTAACTGATCCACAGCACTGCCAATGGCAGTGTCCCCAGTAAATGCAGCATACGTGCACGGTACAGTTCCACGTGACAGGGGTTGTGCATGTGTCCGGGATGTTCTGCCATTGTGTCAGTGGCTCTGGTTGAAGCGGCACTGTTCTGACCTGCGCCAGTTCTGTGGATGAGATGCCACAGCTCGGATCAATGAGTCGTTTCAGTGTGCAACGGTTGTTCGCCTGGGATGGTGTGGGAGTAAGCGTGAAGGCCATTCCATGCAAGATAACTTCGAGCAAGGACTTCTGTGTGTGGGGTGTGTATGTGTTGGTCTTTCGTCAGGCTGTACGTAGTGTGGGAGTCGTCATCAGCTGCTATAGTATCTGTCAGGGGGTGCCGGGCACATGCAATTCCAAGGTCGGAGGTGCAGATGTGCTTCCGCCTGATAGTTCAGAGAATGGAGCTTTCATCCCTAATGTTAGTTCGTCATCTGCTT
Source organism: Calotriton arnoldi (assembly GCA_963921515.1). Lineage (NCBI taxonomy): Eukaryota > Metazoa > Chordata > Amphibia > Caudata > Salamandridae > Calotriton > Calotriton arnoldi. The sequence continues at coordinate 550,317 of CAWUFW010006261.1, read as the reverse complement.
GCATTCAGGAAATGTGATGTGGCTTGTTGGGGGTGGGGTGGGATGCGTGCGACTTTGGGATTCATGTTTGACATGACTTGCATGTGGGAAATGAGCGGCATCACCGTGTGTTACGTTGCCTCACAGCTGCTCCTCCCTCCCACCAAGCCTATTTACTTGTGTGCGCTGCGTGGTTGAATCACTTGCACTCCTACGGCAAACCATTGTCATGCCTGTCTGCGCATGTCCATAAGCCTGACAACTACACTGTGATGTTGGCCGTTGAAGGTGGGCGGTCACGTGAGTGTAGGCCTATGATAAGGATAGGGCGGACACAGATGTAGAGTCCATGCCTGGCTGAACTTGCGCTGCAATCAAGGCTAGGCATTTGGCACATGCTACGACAATACAGATACACACAACACTTGGCATGTATGAGCCAAGACCCGAGCGGTCTTGCGCTCCTTCATTGCTCCGTTCATGCGAGCCCGCCCTCCGGGTGCATGCTACATTGCAACATTGTCGATTGCGGGCCGGGTGGCGCATACACTACAACGGAGACACACGCATTAGTTACTCCCTTGTCCAGGCCAGAACTGAACTACGCCCAGAGACCCGGGTGAATTCTTCACACCCCTACGCTGGACTGGCGTACGCCGGCCCAGCCCACTCCGCTTACGCTTACAGGGGGGGATGACACAGCTACGTGCCCAAGGTCTTACCCACTGCCTGAGGTGACATGGTTGCGTCCGCTGTCCACAGCACATTGTGATGTGGTTGGCCCGGGGCCATCATGCATTCATAATGACCACACGGACACACTTAGATAGGTAGTGGAACTGGCTACGGGCACGTGCGCCCGGCCCCTTTTTATTACCAAGGTCACATGTCCAGTGACGCCTGTGCTGGATGGGTGTGGGGTGAGTGTAAGCCAGCCCTAAGGGAGTGGTTGGTGCTGGCAACAACTAGAACAGTGATCAACGTTTCACACTCACAAGACTCAATCAGGAAGGGTCCATGACTTGTGGTGCACTGAGGTAGGGGCACCAGCTCTGACATCACACACAGAAGATTCAATCATGAAGGGTCCATGACTTGTGGTGCACTGAGGTAGGGGCACCAGCTCTGACATCACACACAGAAGATTCAATCATGAAGGGTCCATGACTTGTGGTGCACTGAGGTAGGGGCACCAGCTCTGGCATCACGCACACAAGACTCAATCATAAAGGGTCCATGACGTGTGGTGCACTGAGTTAGTGGCACCTGAAGCGCTCAGCGGGTGTGCGGCCAGCGATGATGCGTCGTCCGGGCAGCCCGCACTAGAAGCAATGTCTGTTGCCTACCGGACTGCGCCATCCTTGAATGAAGACTCTATTTGAGTTGGGGGAGCTGCTGACCGCAGTGTAGGCCAGAGGCAGCGGTCAGCAAGGGCCCACAGCCACGTGGCGTTGACTTGAGCTGCACAGAGTTAGTGGCACCTGAAGCGCTCAGCGGGTGTGCAGCCAGCGATGATGCGCTGTCCGGGCGGCCAGCACTGGTGAGCAATGTCTGTTGCCTACTGAACTGCGCCATAAATAAATCAAGACTCAATTTGAATTGGGGGACCTGCTGACCGCAGTGTAGGCTGAAGGCAGTAGTCAGCACACACATAACTCCGCGGTGCTGTGCCGCTGGGTGCGCTGGGGGCCTGTGTCGCGGAAGCAAGCGTTCGGCTGAGGAGGCTGGCGGTCACGACGGTGAACTTGTGGCAGGGTGAGGGGCGCCGCCCTGGCAGACGCGTTGGCCATCCCGGAAGTGAACCACGCCCAGAGCCCCGGCCTATTTATTCACACTCCTACGCTGGACTGGCGTACGCCGGACCAGCCCACTGCGCTTACGCTTACAGGGGGGACGACACAGTTACATGACCGAGGTCTTCCCCACTGCCTGAGGTAACATGGTTGCGTCCACTGTCCACAACACTACAAACACCAGCAGTATCTGTCCACATGGACATGTCTGTGCTCTGCGTACTGATGTCTGTCCAGCACATCACCGCCACACTTGGCATTGTGTACATTCTTATTCATGGGTGTCTTGCCTCCTTCACACATACTTGGTTCCCACCTCTCCCCACATTCTGCAATTGTGTGACTGAGGGGCCATGCTGTTTTTGGAAGGTCAGCTGTCTTGTTCTGCGCTGCCTGGGTGGTAGTCCGGGGGAGGAGCCGGGGGGGGGCCTGGGGGTGGTGGCGGTGGGTGTTGTGGACCTCTTGGGTCTCCGAGCTGCATGATCAGTAGCACCATGACATGTGTTGGTCTTCAGATGTGGCTCTGGGCTCCCTTTCATACTGCAGGTTGTCGTCCTGCTTAACAGCAGTCAGAGGCAGGTGTTAAGTCCCTGCTGCTAACGCGCCTTATCGCCTGTTTTTGGATCGCATCGCAGATCAGGCTGGTCATTGTGAATATCGCGAAGTGGTGTTTCGTGTGTTCTTGCACGGGAACGCCTACTCTGCATATCATTAGCGTTAGTTGTCGCTCTCATCCGTGGCGATGTTTTTTGCGGCAGCTATCGCTGGGAAACTGGCCATTTCGGCAGTTTGCACCAGCTTGAGAATAGGGCGACAAATCTATCGCAACTTTTGCGGCGCTAAAGTGCCGATAAGTCAGCGATAAGTCCTTGAGAATATGCCCCACAGTTGTTTAAGTGCCAAAGATTTTAAATGAGTGTTTTCTCTCTGCTGTTGGAGGATGCTCAATGGCCAGAGTGGAAAGACTACCCGTACTCCGCCCTCTGAGTTCGAGTGTTAAAGCATCCTGAAGAAAAGTACCTCAATTATTCCAAACAATAAATACGGGCTTGTATTTCCCAAATTAATGCAGCGCTCGCTTTCTTCCCATTACTTGCACCGATGTCATGTCTTCAAGCCATTTAAGTCTCTACAAACACTCGTCCAGCCACTTCTTGCCTTTCCAATTTTATGCCTGAAGGTACAGATTAAGTAAAATGTGTCAACCTGTGAAGTCACAGTCCGACTCGTGTCAGCAGACTTGTCTGCCAGGCTGCGGCGGTTCAACAGTGCTTGTGGCCGCACGTACATATCCAGAAGAAGATCGCTTCCCAACAGGAAACGGATCAGAGCACACACGGGTTCGTTGAACTTCAATGTATTAAGACCATCATGACGCGTTTCGGTTGAAAAGCCTTTTTTAAATACAAATGACACAGGTGTTTAAATGCCAGCGTTTTTTAATGAGCGTTTCCTCTCTGCTAATGGCCAACGTGGAAAGACTACCCATACTCCGCCCTCTGAGTTCGAGTGTAAAAGTGCCCTGAAGGTAAGTACCTCAATAATTCCAAATAATAAATACGGGCTTGCATTTCACAAAATAATGCAGTGCTCGCTTTCTTCCCATTGCTCACACCGATGTCATGTCTTCAAGCCATTAAAGTCTCTACAAACACTCCAGCCACTTCTTGCCTTTCCGATTTTACGCCTGAAGGCGCAGATTAAGTAAAATGTGTCAACCCGTGAAGTCGCAGTCCGACTCGTGTCAGCAGGATTGTCTGCCAGGCTGCGGTGGTTCAGCAGCTTCCAAGAACATTGGAAAATCACTGAGTGCCACTCCTGCTGCTGAACTCTTTAAGACATGGTGCTGATAGTGCTCGTGGCTGCACGTAAATATCCAGAACAAGATCGCTCCCCAACAGGATGTATGTGTGTATCTATCTATCTATCTATCTATCTATCTATCTATCTATCTATAGATATAGCTATAGATATAGATATATGTGTGTGTGTGTGTGTATCTATCAGTATCTATATATTACCTACTGGCGGTCGCCAGTAGGTAGTTATAGTTAGAACCTAGTTTCCATTGGAAATGCGTTTTTTGTTTTGCCAATAACTTTGGCACCGTTTGACGAATCTTCGCGAAATTCTCCCAAAAAATGTTTCATCCAGGTCAGCTCCTATCCTGAAAGTTTGGGGGTGATTTGTCAAGTGGGGGCTGAGAAAAAAGGGGGGTCCCAAAAAGTGTTTTCTCCATGTTAATTTCCATAGGAAATTTTAGCCACGGCTACAGCCCGAACTGCTGAACGGAATTACATGAAATTTGGCAAAAAGGTAGCTCTTGGTTCAGAAAGCGACCTTTTTTTTAAATGGTGTAAATCCATTCAGTAGTTGCTGAGAAATTCAAAAAATAAGAGTCAAAAAATCAATTTCCCATAGGAAACTTTAGCCAAGGCTACAGCCCGAACTGCTGAACGGAATTACACCAAATTTGGCAAAAAGGTACTGCTTGGCTCAGAAAGCGACCTTTTTAACAATGGTGTAAATCCGTTCAGTAGTTGCTGAGAAATTCAAAAAATAAAAATATCGATATCTAGAGGCGCCGTGGATCCGCGGACCCTCCCGACCACGAGCTTTATTCTAATTGGCTGTCAACACTCCAAACCAGGAAGTGTTGGCAGCCATCTTGTGACTTGGTAGAACCGAGTCAGAAGAAAACAGTGAAACAAACGCGAAAAACAAGAAAAGGGGGCAGGGTAGAAACACCCTGACCTCCTAGGCCTGCTCAGGGGGTCCCACAAGGACCCCCAGGGCCCAAAAAAGCATTTTAAAAAAAAGAAATCGTCCGAATTCGCGCTGGGTGCGCGAATCCGGACAAAAAATTAAAAACAAATCGAAGCGCGGGCTCCCGCGCTTCATTTAAATGAGGCCCCCGGGTGGGCCAGGTCCCGGGGGCATTGCCCAATTTATAGTTTTTAATTGCGGGGGCCTGCGGGGGCCCCTGCAGCCCCGGGGACTGCCACCTCCCCGGGGCTCTCTTAATGATATGCGGGAGGGCACGCGGCCCTCCCGCAGCCCCGGGGACCGCCACCCCCCGGGGCTTGTTTTTTAAAATTTAATAAACCTGTGTGGGGGGGCTCGAGCCCCCCCACACGCCCCCGGGGCTTGTTTTAAAAAAATAAAATAAACCTGTGTGGGGGGGGCTTGAGCCCCCCCACACGCCCCGGGGACCTCCACCTCCCCGGGGCACTAAAATGCAAATGCGGGGGTCCGTTACGGACCCCCGAGCCACGGGGACCACCACCTCCCCGGGGCTTCAATCACATTGGGAGGGGGGCCGCGTGGCCCCCCTCCTGGAGCCCTCCATGGCCCTGGGGACCGCCACCCCCCAGGGCCGGCTCCTGCAGTGTCCCGGGGTTCCCACCCCCGGGACACTGCTGTTTGCTATGGCAGGGCGGGAGCCGTGCGGCTCCCGCTCTGTCATAGAAAACTCTGCTTTGGATTTTGGAAGCGAGAGCAGGTTTCCTGCTCTCGCTTCCAAAATCCAAAGCAGATTTCTTTTCCACACGGGGAGCTGCATGTCAGCAGCTACCCATGTGGAAAAGCAATGCCGGCTCCCGCAGGAGGCGGGGAGCCGGCAGGGACCGTTGGGGCATTGGGCCTCCCCCCACGGTCCCCAACGAAGAGGGCCGGCCCCAGGGGATGGGGTCCCCGGGGCCAGAAGTGGCCCGGGAGGGGGTCACGTGGCCCCCCTCCCCAGTAAAATTTAAAAAAATGAGGCAGAGCCCCGGGGGATGGGGTCCCCGGGGCTAACAGAGGCCTCAGGAGGGGGGCCACGCAGCCCCCCTCCTTTGAAAATATTAAAAATAAAAAAAATATATAGTGGCAATGCCCCGGGGGATGGGGTCCCCGGGGCCGAAAATGGCCTCAGGAGGGGGGCCGCGTGGCCCCCTTCCGTTTAAAAAAAATTTAAATTAAGAAATTAGGGGTCAGGCCCTGGGTGATGGGGTCCCCAGGGCCCAAAAAATAGGAAAGGAAGGGGGGGCCACACAGCCCCCCTTCTAAAAAAAATTTTTTTTTAAAAAGCCGGCATCGCGTTGGAGGCCCCACCCCCTCCCAGCAACACTATGCAAACGCGCCCTGTGGCGCGTTTTAAGTTGGGGAATTAATTCCCCTACAATCCTGAGGGTCCCTGGGGGCCAACTAGCCCACCAGGTACCTTCAGTATGCGCCAGGGAGCTGCGTTGCAGAGAGGTGTTCAGAGGCCACGCCCATTTTTACACCTCTCTGCAATGCAGCTCTGTGGCGCTTACTGGAGGTACCTGGTGGGCTAGTCGGACCCCAGGGACCCTCAGGATTGAAGGGGACTTAATCCCCCAACTTAAAACGCGCCACGGGGCGCGTTTGCACAGTGGTTAAGGGAGGGGCGGGGCCTGATGTGACATGTGTGCAAACAGGCCCTGTGGCGCGTTTTAAGTTGGGGAATTAATTCCCCTTCAATCCTGAGGGTCCCTGGGGGCCAACTAGCCCACCAGGTACCGCCAGTAAGTGCCACAGGGCTGCGTTGCAGAGAGGTGGTCCGAGGCCACGCCCCTTTTTACACCTCTCTGCAATGCAGCTGTGTGGCGCTTACTGGAGGTACCTGGTGGGCTAGTTGGACCCCAGGGACCCTCAGTATTGAAGGGGACTTAATCCCCCAACTTAAAACACGCCACAGGGCGCGTTTGCACAGTGGTGAAGGGAGGGGGCAAGGCCTGATGTGACATGTGTGCAAACAGGCCCTGTGGTGCATTTTAAGTTGGGGGATTTATTCCCCGTCAATCCTGAGGGTCCCTGGGGGCCAACTAGGCCACCAGGTACCTCCAGTAAGCGCCACAGGGCTGCGTTGCAGAGAGGTGGTCCGAGGCCACGCCCCTTTTTACACCTCTCTGCAACGCAGCTCTGTGGCGCTTACTGGAGGTACCTGGTGGGCTAGTTGGGCCCCAGGGACCCTCAGGATTCAAGGGGACTTAATCCCCCAACTTAAAACGCGCCACGGGGCGCGTTTGCACACTTGTCACATCAGGTCCCAACCCCTCCCTTCACCACTGTGCAAACGGGCCCTCTGGTGCGTTGTACGTTGGAGGATTAACTCCCCTTGAATCCTGAGGGTCCTTGGGGTCCAACTAGCCCACCAGGTACCTCCTGTAAGCGCCACAGAGCTGCGTTGCTGAGAGGTGTAAAAAGGGGCGTGGCCTTGGACCACCTCTCTGCAAAGCAGCTCTGTGGCGCTTACTGGAGGTACCTGGTGAGCTAGTTGGCCACAGGGACCCTCAGGATTCAAGGGGACTTAATCCCAATTTACAACGTGCTAGGGGTGCGTTTGCACAGTGGTGCAGGGAGGGGCGGGGCCTGATATAAGAAGTTAGCAATCCTGCTGTTTGGGACTTACTGGTGGTAATAAAAGGGTAGTTGGCCCCCAAGGTTGACGTTGGGGGCTAACTACTCCTTCTGTTACCTCCAGTAAATCCCACACAGTGGGATTGCTAAGAGGTGTTTGAAGGCCACGCTCACCTTTCTCCACCACTCTGCAAACGCGACTGCTATGTTATAGTTAGAAATTAGCATTTAAAAACCTTTGAAATTCACTGAAAAAACCATAGGTTTCAGGGACGTTATAGTTAGAAATTAGCAGTTAAAAAACCATTGAAATTCACTGAAAAAACCATAGGTTTCAGGTACGTTATAGTTAGAAATTAGCATTTAAAAAACCTTAGAAATTCACTGAAAAAACAATAGGTTTCAGGCACGTTATAGTTAGTTGGACATTTCACTCATACAAAACCATAGAAATTCCGGCGTTATAGTTCGTTCAGCTAACTATAACTCGCGCCCACGCAATGCACTGCTGATGACGTCACATATTACATCATTCATGACATGGTCAGTGACATCACTGATGACATCACTGATGACATCTCAAATGACATCACTGATGACATCATCCACATGATAATCTGATGCACCTCCTCACACCCTAATATAACCTTTGACACACCCACTCTAAAATACAGACTACCATTCTCGAAACCATAGACACACCAATACCAATTACTACATACCCACTCACTGATTCCTAGGTCAACACACACATCCACTCACTCACCTATACAGTCACTCATAAATGCAGTCACTCATTAATACAGCCACTATCATATGTACTCATACACCCATACAGACACTCACACAGCGCCACTCACCCATAGAGTTACTCACACAGTGAGTCAGTAATGCAAAGAATTAATCACACCATTTACTCACCTACTCAGTTATACACACACCACCTCACTTATTTATACAGATACTAACACATACTTACTCTCATATACAATCACTGACACAAGCACACACTCATCCATACAGATACTCTCACAATCACTCACTCTCACATATAATCATTTATATACTCCAACACTCAAATATGCTGCCTTTCACATATGTAGTTACTCACACATGTACAATTAAGACATCCATTAACTCACCAACACAGCTATACACACACTCACCCACCTATACAGCCCTTCACAGATGCACTCTTGAACCCATACACCCAGTGAATCAGCCACTCACACATCTATGCACAGAGTCACACCCCCCACCCACCCACACAGACACTCAGGCACCCATACAGATACTCAGACAACCAAACAATAACCCATATAGACACTCATGTAGCTACTCACCAACCCATGTGGCCGCTTACACACCAACTAAGAAACTGATACAGACATTTACACAGTTTTCTCACTAACCCATGCATTCAGTAAGATACACTTAATCAGTCACTTATACAATCAGTCACACATCTACTAAATCATCCATTCACACACTCATACACCCACTCATTCTTCAATACACCTTGGCATATATATAAAACATATTTACACTTTATAGAAACACAAAGTCACTGGATGATGTCATCAGTGATGTCATTTGAGATGTCATCAATGATGTCATCAGTGATGTCACTGACCATGTCATGAATGATGTAATATGTGACGTCATCAGCAGTGCATTGCGTGGGCGCGAGTTATAGTTAGCTGAACTAACTATAACGCCGGAATTTCTATGGTTTTGTACGAGTGAAATGTCCAACTAACTATAATGTGCCTGAAACCTATGGTTTTTTCAGTGAATTTCTAAGGTTTTTTAAATGCTAATTTCTAATTATAACGTACCTGAAACCTATGGTTTTTTCAGTGAATATATAGAAAGATAGATAGATAGATGGATAGATATATATATGATTTAAATGAATATATGAAGGGAATATTTTTGTGAGATATCTGCAAGTTTTCCTTTAGAAATTATTAATCTTCCACGCTCACACCAGAAGTATAAAAGGTGGGTTAATAATCACTACAAAGAATTTGTGCATCAGATTATTAGGACACTAGAGTCTCACGACCTTTGTTTTCTTTTAGATTCAGCTACTCTAGGTAAATGGAGGAGGGGACATAAGGTACCTTATAGTATTTTCTGTACATATCATACATATCATAGATAGCAGGCCTTTATGAACATCATGGACTGATTTTCATTGTGTTTTGCTTGATTTCCAGAAAGAAAAAAAAGCGCGAGGACAGTCAGATGACCAAAGTAACAACCCAGTGATGCTACCCGACTCCTTTGTCCTCTCTTACCTGAAGTTCAATTTTGACTTTGACTATGTTGGGTCTTTTTGGGCCTACTGGAAGTTTTGAACTTAGGTCGTGGTCCATTTCCCTCCTGTGCAAAGATCCAGGCAAGAGCCTGACAACAGGACCCTGGAGCATTGAGCTTGGCCAAAGTTTGGCTTTTTTCCTCAAAATTCTCAACTGAATTTTGGTGACAACCTTTTCATTCGACGTCTTTGGTCTCTCCCTGCCTTTTTCTGACAGAAATTAGAGTTTTTTGACAGAAAAATGCCATCTCTATTTGACAAATGCTCAGGCTGTGGGAGAAAAAAGGCCAAGACAGACCCTCATGAGGTGTGTATACTAAGCCTCCGAGAAAGTCATGTTCTTGGGTCTTGCCATCACTTTATTAACTTTTCAAGATGCACCCTGAAAGACCAAGAGAAGATTCGCCTTCATGGTACCGAGGAGCAAAGAAGACAACAGACGCAGTCAGAAGGTGGGATCTCAGGATGAGGAGAGTGTCAGACCTCTACCAGGGCTCCGTCATCTGTCTCTGGTGGGTGTGCCAGGAAGAAGGCAGAAAACCACCATTGGTCCCAGTTGACGTCAAGAGGATCAACGTCAAGGAGAGGTACAGCACCGACCTGTTCTGCGTCTATCCATGGCTCGACATCGAGGAAGCGCCGCAGGTCAGCATTAAGACAAGGGGTGATGACTTTGATAACAACCCCGTTGATGTAGAGACCTCGTTCAATATCGAGGAGCCCTTCTACTACGAAGCCATCATGACGCTCGCTGTTGAGATCCCGGTTGACGTCGAGGTGCTGCGGAACATCAACAAGCAGGTCGATGTCGTAGCATCAAGGCTGGTCAACGTTGAGAACCCTCTCTGCATCCTCAAGACTACATGAGGCAAGAAGGAAGAGGAGACATATCTATTCATCTCCAGATTTGGAGTATTCACGAACATACTCCCCTTCAAGGGATGCACCATGTTCTCTGCCAGCGCCATCTCCGTCTCCTCCAACATCTCCTCCTCCACCTCCTCTGCCTCCTCCCCCTTCACTGACCCTACCAGCACCAGCTGCTCCCACGCTGAGGCCCACACCTCGGTCCAGATCGCGCCATCATTCTAAGCGCCACCATCACAGCTCAAGGAGCTCATCTCCATCATCCAGGTGCTCCCGTCATTGTCACCATTTATGGAGGGCTTGGTCCAGATACACTACAGAGACATCATCCACTACTACAGGACGATACTCTTCAACTCTTTCAGACTCCCCACCTCCATACATATCACCTGTGGATGGTATCACCACTTTTCAATAGGTTTTGGTGAGGGGAGCTGCAAAACTTAATATTGCGATGTCAATTCCAACACCAACAACATCAACAATCTTTGAATCCCTTCAACGTAGGTCAGCATCAAGGCCTTTGCTTCCATTAGTGTCAGGACTATTAGAACCAGCTATGGATCTCTTCTTGACACCAGCCTCTGTCAACCCAGCTCCATCTAGGCTTCAGAAAAAATACCGCCCTCCGGAGCAGGATCCTGCCTTTCTACATACTGACCCAACACCAGACTCTGTCATTGTAGTAGCAGCAAAAAACCGCCATGCCACTACTCCCACTTCAACAGTTCCTCCTGATAAAGAGAGTCGGAGGTTAGACTCCATGGGTTGGAAGATTTGCAGTGCGGCAGGAACCACCGTTAAAACGGCGAGTGCAACCACCCTTGTAAATAGATATGACAGGGCTCTGTGGCAATCCATGCAGCAGTTTGTTGAACATTTTTTTAGAGTCAAATGGAAATACTTTGCGGAAATCCTCAATGAAGAATTACTGATCTCCAATCAAATCATTAGTGCTACAGCAGATTCTTCCTTACTAGTGGCACATGAGTACTGCCACGGCGTCACTCTCTGAAGGCACTTGTGGCTTTGCCTTACTTCCCTCAAGCCACAATCACAGCAGAGAATATTAAATCATCCATTCTACTACTCCATTCTGAAGCCAAACCGATGATGAAATGCCATAAATGAAATTGGAAATGGAGACTGAAGGCAGTTGGATTAGAGAGACCCAGAGCGCAAAAAATGTCTTTACGTCCCTACCAACATGTTACTTTTCATAGAGGGTTCAAACCTCTCAGTGGGGATGCCAACAAGGTGATGGACAGCAACAGCACTAACAACCTTATCAATCATACTAAAGGAAGCAGACAAGGGGTAGATCCACCCAGCAGGTTGTTCAAAGACGCATGCAACCATTCGGGTCAAATATCTGAATTATTACTTACCCCTCTTCTGTTATCCACTCTGGTGGGGGGGAAGCCTATCTTGTTATTTGGCAGAGTGGAAAAACATAACAAAAGACGCCTGGGTTTTGAATATTGTACAAAATGTATATTGTCTCAAGTTCACTAGTCTTCCACGTCCATCCCTCCGAAACTGTCCAGTTTCGAACTCCTGCTGTTTCGGTCAGAGGTCACTATACTCTTACAAAAGCAAGGGGGCAACCTGATCCTCAATAACAATAAGGGGCAGACATTTATTCCAGGTACTTTCTAGTGAAAAAGAAAGACAAGAACGAATTCAGACCCATAGTCAATCTCAAAACAGCCAACAAGTGGATTCAGCAAGAAAAGTTCCAGATGCTGTTGTTACACCAACTCTATCCCCAATTACATCAGGGGGATTGGCTTTGCTCCATCGACCTTCTAGACACATACCTTCATATTCCAATTGCGTGAAAGCATTGAAAGTTCTTGAGGTTCATAGAGGGGACAGTCCACTATCAGTACCAAGTACTTCCATTTGGTCTCAAGTCAGCACCCAGAACATTCTCCAAGTACATGGCAGTGGTGGCTGCCCATCTCAGGAAGCACAAAGTATCTGTCTACCCTTAAGTATTGATTGGCTAATCAAGGCGTCTAAGCCTCAGGAATCTCAGCTTCACCATAACTGGACTGGCAGTCTCCTTCAAAAGGTAGGCCTTCAAATCAAACCTCACAAAGTCAACATCTGTCCCGGTTCAAACCTTACATTATCTGGGAGCCTCCATCGACACAATACAGGAAAGAAGCTTATCTGTCCTTCGTAAGTGTCACTCTCTCATGAAAGCTTCCCGTCCAATGGTGAGAACTGTATCCTCTCTCCTCAGCTCGATGGCCTCCTGCATCGTCCTCACACCTAATGCCCATCTCCACATGCGGCCTCTGCAAGAATGTCAGAGGACCAGTGGGATCAACGCACAGGTAAGTGGGAAGACAGGATATACCTATCCCGTCATGCGAAGCTGTCCCTGAAATGGTGGTGCTCTCCAGCAAACCTGCTTTGAAGGGATGCCTTTTCATCCGGAGGTTCCTCCTCAAACAATAGTGTTGGTTGTCTCACTGCTGGGATGGGGAGCCCACATGGATCACCTCCAGGGCAAGTGGTCAGAGAGAGAGAGAGACGACATACCATATCAGTCTCATGGAGCTACGCGCAATCCATCTAGCGCTGAAGGCATTTCACCCGTTGCTCAGATCCCACTCCCTACTTGTTCAGATGGACAATACAACCACCATGTACTACCTTAACAAGCAAGGAGGGACAAGGGACCTTTAGAAGGGTCCTCTGAAACCTACCGACATCTAGGGTGTTCCTGACTGGTACCCACCATCCTGCCACTACTGGACATGTTTCTGGACCCATGGGGTGAGAGCCATTGCCCTCAGGGGCAGAAACATGCCTGCCCTGGGAGGAGATGCTTCACACCTCTTCCAGACAGGAATAACTTTCCAGGGCAGAAGCTTTAAAGGCTGTGCCGCCTTTGAAGTCCAGCCCACGCCTCTTCTGCTAGTAGCAAATGACAACCCCCCTGTCTTGCCCCCACTTTCGGTGAGAAGACAAGCTGGAAAATTAGTCAGATGAGGAGGAGGGTCCCCAGTCATTTTGCACGATCCCGAAGGCGGGGCAGGCGATGTAGAGCCCCCAGCTCACTTTCCACCATCTTGAAGATGGGGAAAATAACCTATCATGGTCAGGGCCATGCCCACTACCCACGTGGCGTGAGCACTTAGAGGGTGTGGTCACCCTAAAGGTAGGTAGGCCATTGGCTACTACCTGGCAATCCATTTAACACCCCTAAATGTCGTATTTTGGTGGCACCCCTGAGCCTTGAATTTCAAATTTGATGGACACAAGAAGACCAAGGACAAAGAAGAGTGGCTGACCCGAGAATAGAGAGCCTGGACTGGATTTTGGCGTGAAACCCTGCCTGCAGCCCAAAGAATCAGCAATCGTGGAACCCTGTCTTGTCCTGCCACTGAGAGACCTCTACAAACCCCAGGGGCCCACCACCACTTCTCCAAAAGAGCTCCCTTGGAGTAGAGGAGCTACATCGCAGGCACCCACACCACAGAATCCAAACTCTCTGCTTGCAGCTTCCCAGCCCTGTCAATGCTGCAACTGCCCAGGAGAAGGTACTGCAGCTCTGAAAGATCAACACTGCCACCTTACCAAGTTTGGAGGCACCAGGATCTTCCAGAGCCGAGCAGCACCAACCCCAGGGTACCGGACGCCCTGCAACCCAAGACGGACTACAAGAGCACGAGCCGGACTCCAATTACCTGAGGACCAAGCACCCATCAAGGGACGTCAGCAGCCCTGAGATCCAGTCACTGAGTGGCCCAGCCATCCTGCAGCAGCCCCTCAATGGTGGTTGCCCCTGACCGCGTGGTGCACTTTGCGCACCAGAACTTGGATCAACTGTTGGCTCTGTACCCAGCCCCACCGGCCGGGAAATCTCTGAAATCTTTGTGCTCCTGTGCTCCTGTGGTCCTCAGTCCCTTGTGACCCCTACACTCTTTTGAGTGCCGTCGGACTTGCCTACAAGTCCTCCTGTTCAGCCTGTTTTTAGATGCCCCCCTTCTACATAGCGCCAGTTACTTTCTCTTCCAGCCCCATGCTCCTTGCCGAATCCAGGACGTTTCTGAGAGACTGCTGTTAGAACTTTGGACCCTGGCTCCCTAACCTTCGAATTCTAGAAGGTGAAACCCTAAGTCCTACTACACGGTGATTTATTGCATTCTATGTTTTCCCCCCTAGGTTAACATTGTGCGTAAATGCGCACAACTGTATATTGCCTGTACTTGCCTTTCTTATTGCTGAAACGTACTACATACTTACCTATAACTGAAGTTCTTGGTTCAAAATATATATAAAAAGTCATGCTATTTTTCTATAAATCGGTCTCAACTTCATTCTTGAGTATGTATTCCATTTATTGCCTCTGTTAGTATAACAAAGTCTCAGCACTACCCTCTGATAAGCCTCACCCACACTACCACAAAAATAGACCGTTAGTATTATCTACTTTTGCCACTGTAAACCAATTAGGGTCACTCAGACCTCTCAGCACAGTGTACTCCATTGTAGTGCACTATATAGAAAGGTGGGTTTCCTACATTGGTGGATTCAGCTGTGGGGTCTACGACTTTACGTTTGCTGAACCACTCCGACAATAAAGTGACCCCACGAGTGAAGTCACAATTGCCTTTAGTTAAATTGTATTTTTCAAATTTTTAAAATATTGTTAGGGTCCTGGTTGGGACCCCTTTTAGTACAACTGTTTAAAAAATCAAAAGCTTACTGTAGTTAGGAAACTAGTGTTGTTAGGTTTTTTTTCCTCTCCAAAAAGTTTCCCAACTTAGTAAAACTAATGAGTGCCCGAGAAAGGGTACTCCAAAGAGGACCTGGTACAGGTGGAGGAACTCAACCTTAAACCCTACCTGTCCTGGTCGATGAAACAGCTTAGAGGCTTGTGTACAACTTATTGCCTCAAGATTGGGTCAAACCCTACTAAAGCACAGCTCCTGGAGCTTTTGGCAGAGTATGACATAGAGCATCCCGAGGATGCCTCTGATCTTACAGAAGATCAGAACACAGACAATGGGAGTAATGATACAGCATTCCAAGACAGAGGAGCACTTCCAGATGAAGAGGTTGCTCTAGAAACATTAGCCAAGAGGGCAGCTATAAAAGCACAACTCCTAGCTATAGAAAAAGAGAGAAAGGAATTGGGCCTAGGGCCCATCTTTGGTGACAGCACAATTATAATTAGGGAGAAAAGTGACCCAAAGAGATTGTCCCAAATTCTTTGAGGGTGATGATATCACCAAGTGGTTTGTTGCTTTTGAGAGGGCCTGCCTTAGCAGACAGGTCAACAGGAAGCTGTGGAGTGTTATCCTGTGGGAAATGTTCTCAGGAAAGTGCAGGGATAGACTCCTGACATTCAGTGAGAATCTGCTGAATCCTATGATTTCATGTAGGGTACCTTGATTGAGGCCTTTGGATTCACTACTGAAGAGTATAGAATCAGGGAAGCTCGAAAAAACGAGAGCCAAACCTGGGTAGATTTTGTAGACTACTCAGTGAAATCACTAGGAGGTTGGTTAGCTGGTAACAATGTGCACGACTTTGAAGGGCTTTATAATATGATAATGAAGGACCATCTTTTAAGTAATTGTTACCAAGAGAAGTTACATCAAGTCCTGGTAGACCTAGGTCCACTTTCTCAAGTGTTGGGAAAGAAGGCAGACCACTGGGTCAAAACAATGGTGACAAAGACTACCACTGGTGGGGGGACCAAAAGAAAGAGGCCAAAAGCCCCCCAAAGGGAAAGAGGGTAAATCTAATAACAAAGAGTCTTATTCAGGCCCCCAAAATCCTGTTTAGGAGGGTGGGCCCAGAAACTCATCACAGCCCAAGGGAGGGTACCAGGGTAAGAACTGGGATCCCCAAAAGGCTTGGTGTCATGACTGTAGGGCACTTGGATACCGAACTGGAGACCCTAGCTGTAAAAACAAACAAAATGCCACTACTCTACCTGCAGTACCTGCAGTTGCCAATCTCCAGATGGGATCTCAGGAGAGCACTGATCATGTCAGAGAGCTTACTGAGGCAATCCTAATAGGGGATGAGGGCATAGCCACCTTAGCTGTCTGGCCCACTACCATGCAAAAATACAGACAGCATCCTATTATTAATGGGGTTGGGGTGGAGTCATTGAGAGACTCTAGTGCTAGTGCTACCATGGTGACCAAACAACTGGTGTCCTCAGAACAGTATCAGCCTGGAAGTATCCAGTCAACAATGCTGACAATGTGACAACAAACCATCCCATGGCAATGGTATCCTTTGACTGGGGAGGGGTTGCTGGTCAAGGAGAGGTAGCAGTATCCTCCATCCCCGTTAATTGCTTGGCAATGATTTGAAGTCCTCAGCCTGAGCTAAGAATCCATGAAGAAGTGATTGGAATCCCACAGAGAGAGAGAGAGAGTATGTGTGTGTGGTGTGTGTGTGTGTGTGGTGTGTGTGTATGGTGTGTGTGTGTGTGTGCGTGTGTATGTGTGTGTATAAAAACCAAAGCCCAGAGTGAAAAAGAGGTACTGTAGTCTAGAAGAATGGCCCAGCCTTCCAAGAGAAAAGGCAAGCAGACTGGGGAGCCAGCTGCAAATCAGACACCAGACTCTTCTCCTCATGGGGAAGAAGAGTCAGCCACAGAGGGAACCGAGCCTGAGGAGCTGGAGCCTTGCCAGGCTGAACTGTTGGGACCCTCTAGGGAATATCTGTGCCTAGAGCAGAGGACCTGCCCCACTCTTGAAAGCCTGTGACAGCAAGCTGCTGCACAGGAAGGAGGTGATGTCAGTGGTTTCGTGTCAAACAAGAAGAGGGACTAAGGGGGCTGTTTTACGGAGTCCAGCGCACATGCCCAGATACTGTAGACTAAGAAGGGTACGCTGTTCCCCAGAGAGATGTCAGTGGTTCCCACAGGTCCTATTGGGAGGAAGGGATCCTTTACACTGTGGCCAGAGACCCCAAACCTGGTGCCACTAGGAGAGTGGTAGTACCTCAGGTGTTTAGCGAATTCCTCCTCACTTTGGCCAATGATATCCTCCGTAGCTGGACACCTTGGCCAGACCAGAACTTGGAAGATGCTAGTCAGCCACATCTACTGGCCAGGGATGCACCAGAAGGTGAAGGAGTTTTGTAACTCCTGTGCCACCTGTCAAGCCAATGGCAAGATAGACGGCCACCCAAAGGCCCCCTTAATTCCACTTCCAGTGGTCGAGGTTCCCTTTAAGAAGGTAGTAATTGAGAAAGCTGGTCCCCTTGAACCTCCTACAGCGCCAGGGAACAGATATATTCTGGTGGTAGTGGATCATGCCACCAAGTATCCTGGAGTTATTTCCCTTAGGACTACCACTTCCCCTGCAGTGGCTAGGGCCCTCATTGGAATCTTTAGCAGAGTGGGCTTCCCTAAGGAGGTGATGTCAGACAGAGAGAGATACAAACTTCATGTCTGGTTACCTGAAACACATGTGAAATCTGCATTGTAATGGCCTTGTTGAAAGATTCAACAAGACCATGAAAGGTATGATTGGTGGACTCCCTGACAAACTCAGGTGGAGATGGGATTTCCTACTGCCATGCCTGTTTTATCCTACAGGAAAGTGCCACAGAAGGGAGTGAGGGTCTCACCCTTTAAACTTCTGTTTGGTCATCCTGTCAGGGGACCATTGTGTCTTGTGAAGAAGGGATGGGAGAAACCTCTTGTTCAGCCTAAACAAGATGTGGTGGACTATGTACTTGGCCTCCACTCCAGGATGGCTAAATACATGGAGAAAGCAAATAAAAACCTTGAGGTGAGCCAAGATCTCCAGAAGCAATGGTATGACTAAAAGGCTGCTATGGTTGAGCTTCAACCATCGCAGAAGGTGTGGGTTTTGGAGCTAGTGAGTCCTAGAGCTCTCCAAGATAAGTGGAGTAGACCCTACCCTATCCTAGACAGAAAAGGGGACCTATTTGGTGGACCTTTGCTCTTGCAGGAACCCTAGGAAGGTTATCCATGTAAACCGCCTTAAACCCTACTATGACAGGGCTGATGTGACCTTACAGATAAGGATCAGGAAGTAGAGAGTGAACCCCTTCCTGACCTCCTGTCCAACAACCAAAAAGATGGGCCAGTAGAAGGAGTGGTCTTGTCAGGCGCCCTCACTTCCCACCAACAAACTGATTACAGGCAAGTCCTAAATAAGTTTGCTGAGGTCTTCTCTTTGACCCTTGGTCTGATTAGCTAGTACATCCATGATATGGACACTGATAAAAATCTACCTGTCAAGAATAAAATATACAGGCAGGCTGATCATGTGAAAGAGAGCATCAAAGTTGAATTAAGCAAGATGCTGGAATTGAGAGTCATAGAGCCATATGAGAGCCCCTGGGCCAGCCCAGTTGTTTTAGTCCCCAAGCCTCATACCCAGGGTGGTAAAAAGAAAGGTGAGGTTCTGTGTGGACTATAGGGGCTTCAGTGATTTGACCAAAACCAATGCACACCCAATTCCTAAGGCAGATTAACTGATTGGCAGGTTAGGAGCAGCCAAGTATCAGAGTACTTTTGATCTCACATCCGGATATTGGCAGATAGGCTTGACCCCAGGAGCAAAAGAAAGATCTGCATTTTCAACCCCAGATGGGCATTATCAGTTCACTGTGATGCCTTGTGGTTTGAAAAATGCACCTACCACTTTTCAAAGGTTGGTGAATAAAGTCTTTGCTGGATTGGAATACTTTAGTGCAGCATTTCTGCACGATAGTACTGTCTTTAGCTTCACCTGGTAGGATCACCTGCTCTACCTTGAAAAAGTACTATAGGCTCTGAGACATGCAGGCCTCACTATCAAGGCAAGCAAGTGCCAGATAGGGCAGGGGAAGGTTGTATACTTGGGCCACCTTGTTGTTGGAGTCCAAGTTTAACTAAAATCCAGACCATTCTAGACTGGGTGGCTCCAACCCAGACTAAAGTCAGTGGCTTCCTTGACTTGACTGGGTACTATAGGAGGTTTGTGAAAAAATATGACACCATTGTGACACCTCTCACAGAACTGACCTCCAAAAGAATGCCCAAAAAGGTGAACTGGACAGTGACCTTTCAAAAGGCTTTTGACACTATGAAGGGAGCAATGTGCTCTGCACCTATTCTGAAAGCTCCAATTTCAACTGGAAGTGCACTGGGTCCCTGCCAACCAGGTCCCCTGTGCCAGAGCTCATTCCCTAAACTGTACCTTTTGTTTCCCAATTGGCACATCTTCAGTACCCATTGTAAGTCCCTAGTAAATTGTACCCCTGGTACCTAGGGCAGTGGCACTGAAGAGGGACACTAAGGGTAGCAGCATGAATTGTGCCACCCTAGGGTCCCCTCACCAAGGCCATGCATGCTGCCATTGCAGGCTGCGTGCCTCAGTGCAGACAAAACTGAGTGTCAACAGGGCACACATCCCTGTGTGCCATGCCCACAAACACTGCATGGCATATAGGTAAGTCACTCCTCTAGCAGGCCTTAGCCCTAAGGGAGGTTGCACTATATTCCCAGTGAGGACATATCTGCATGAGCAGATATGCCCCTGCAATATCAATGTCGATTCTTGGATATTGTAAGTGAACAGGGAAGCCATAGAGAGTACATGGGCTGGACATTTGTCATTCCGAGTTTCCCAGCTCCATGATGGCCTCACTGTATTATGGGATGTTTGGCACCAAACATCTCATCTTCATAAACCTGCACTGCTTCCAGTGTCATATTTATTAATAATTGCATCCAGAGGATCCTTTAGAAGGGTCCCCTGAAACATCCCAACTTCTATGGTGTTCTTGACTGGTCTCCAGCAGCCTGCCACTACTAGACATGTTTCTGGACCAATGTATTGAGAGCCTTCACTCTCAGGGGCCAGAAACAATGTCTGTCCTAGACGGAGGAACTTCACACCTCCTCCAGGCAGGAAAAGCTTTCCAAGGCGGGAAGCTTCAAAGGCGATGTCACCTTTGAACTCTGACCCACGCCTCTCCTGCTAGCAGCAGATGGCAACTACCCTATCCTGACCACACGTTCAGAGGGAAGACAGGGAAAATTTGTTAGATGATGAGGAGGGTTCTCAGTCAACCTGCACCACCCTTAAGGCGAGGCAGGCGATGTGGACCCGCCAGTTCACTTTCCACCATTATGAAGATAGGGAGAATAACCTATCATGGTCAGGGTCATGCTCACCCCCACGTGGGGTGAGCACTTAGAGGGTGTAGTCACCCTAAAGGTAGGTAGCCCGTTGGCTACTACCTTGCACTCCCTTTAACACTCCTAAATGTAGTATTTAAGTGGCACCCCAGAGCCTTGATTTCAGATTCGACGGACACAAGAAGACCAAGGACAAAGAAGAATGGCTGACCCCGAGAACAGAGATCCTGTACTGGATTTTGGTACGAAACGCTGCCTGCGGCCCAACAACTCAACAATCGCAGAACACTGTCTCGTCCTGCCGCTGAGAGACCTCTACAAACCTCAGGGGCCCTCCAGCACTTCGCCAAATTGCCTAAGAACTTCCTTGGAATAAAAGAGTTACTCCCTGCATCGCAGGCACCGAAACCTCAGTACAAACTCTCGACTTGCAGATCCCTGGCCCGCCGACACCACAACTGAGAAGGTACCATAGGTCTGGAGGATCAATTCTGCCCCCTCATCAAGTTTGGAGTCACCAGGATCTTCCAGAGCCGAGCAGCACCAACCCCGGGGTACCGGACGCCCTGCAACCCAAGACCAACTCCAATTGTCCAAACCGGACTCCAACTGCCTGAGTGTCAAGCACCCATCGAGGGATGTCAGCAGCCCTGAGATCCACTCGCTGAGTGGCCCAGCCGTCCTGCACCAGCCCCTCAGAGGTGTTTGCACCTGACCACAAGGTGCACTTTCTGCACCAGAGCTTGGATTACCTGTTTGCTCTGCACCCAGTCCCACAGGCCAGGGTGTCTCCGAAATCTTTGTGCTCCCATGGTCCCCAGTCCCTTGTGACCTCTACACTTTTTTGAGTGCCCTCGGACTTACATTCGAGTCCCTCTGTGCAGCCTATTTTTAAGTGCCCCCGCCTTCTTCATAGCGCGCCAGCTACGCACTCGCCCATCCCCCTGCTCCTGGCCATGTCCAGGACACGTCCAGGAAACTGCTAGTAGAACTTTGGACCCTGGCTTTCTAACTATTGAAATCCAGAAGATGAACCCCTAAGTCCAACTGCACTGAGATTTATTGAATTCTGGGTTTTCCTCCATAGGAAAACATTCTGCGTAATTGCGCACAACTGTATATTGCCCATACTTACCTTGCTTATTGCTGAATTGCTGAAACGCAGTACATGCTTACCTGTAACTGCTATTTTTCAATAAATCGGCCTCGACTTCATTCTTGAGTGTGTGTTGTATTTATTGCCTCTGTGAATACAACAAATGCTTAGCACTACCATCTGATAAGCCTAACTGTTCGCACACACTACCACAAAAATAGAGTGTTAGTATTATCTACTTTTGTGTCTGTAAACCGATCAGGGTACCCTATTGTGGTGCACTATGTAGAGAGGTGGGTTTCCTACATGTTGTACTAAAACATCATGAAATTAAATATATAGATACTTCCCCTGGTCCCTTTTTTAAGTACAAGATGAAGAATTGGGCCATTGCAGCCTAGTCCTATAGATTGCATAATATTTTCTTTCTTAAGTGACTTTGCAGGCCTCCCTGGAGAAAGGCGAACATCTACACTTAGGAACATATATTGTGAAAAAGTGTTTCGGGGTTCCTGCACGTAAGCAAGACTTTTCAGCGCTTATGACTATAGAGGAAATTCCTCTACGAGAGAATTGGAGTTACAGGTAAGAAACTATTCCTTCCCTGCCAAGGCACATGGGGGCATCTTTACAAGCCCCTATCACCACCACAACGTCACTTTTAAACCAGTGGCAGATGACAGGCAATTGAAGGGGAGAACCCACTACTCTTACAAGCAGCCATTTCAGTTTCCAGTAATGCGCAAGGGTGATGGTGACTATCTGGCCGATCTTACAGAGGATGTGGAGGCAGATGCCCTGACCATGATATTTGGTCTACTGGGCAAAATGTGTAAGGCCACCCCCGCCCTAGGGTCCAGCAAAGTGCCTCATTATCCAAAGCCCAGGATTGCCTGTTCTCAGCATAGCACTAACCAGCCACAGCTTTCTCATACCCCAACACAGACATCACTCCCTCACAGCCCTCACATCCAGGGCAGAAGTGGTGGTTCCCCTACACACTCCTCCTAATACACTGCATCCCAGGCATTCTATCTACCATCTGAGGGACCTACCACCCCTGGTGCATTGCAGGTATTCCCTGGGCACCAATCTCCTGTCCACAGACTACCACCTGCCACTCCCCTGCTGGTTGACCTGAAGGTTGTATCCATGGCCGTCCCATGTGGAGGGGGCTAGCAGATGGCTGTGGATGGCCAGTAGGAGGAGGAGTTCTTCCAACAGCAGGCTGATGTGAGGCAGTACATTAGGGCCTTAGGGGCAACTTTGTCAGATATGTCAGAGGCACTGCAGGACATGCGCCAAATCCCTCAGGTGGTGGACAGACTGACCCAGGTGTTGGACAGGATGAATACATCTTGGCAAGACATGTCCAAGAAGATAAATGACATTAAATCCATCCATAGGGAAGAGTGCAAGACACCATGCCTAGGCCATGAAGATGACGGAGGGCATGCTGAAACTGATCCCAAGTTTCCCTTTAAGGTCAACGCAGGGAGAGGAGCCATCACATCTACCTGCAGCACATCACACCCACCCACCTGTACCACAAGCTGCACAGGCTCGTTGCAAGAGTTCACAGCCACCACCACCCTTGCGCCCGCCCCCCACTGCACATGCACCATCATCCCCTGTCCAGTCACTCCCCCTACCTGTACAGACACCTTCAGCCCCTGTCCAGGCAGTCCCCCCAACTGTACAGATACCAACAGCCCCTGTCCAGGCACTCCTCCCATCTGTACAACCACCTTCAGCCCCTGTTCAGGAACTTTCCTCAACTGTACAGGCAGATGCACCACACCAGCCTGCACCTCGGCAACAACACAGCAAACGCACTTACTCACAGCGATCATCACCACCAAATTTGTGATGTTGCAAGCAGGATCCCTCATGATCATAGGAAAAACTATTATCCACAGTATGTGTAAATAAAAGATAAATATCCTCACACGTCAAGACTAAATTGCGTATTATGTACTGATGTTCAATTGTTTACCCTTGTGGTAGCCTAGAGATGTGAGGATGAATTTGTGTGAGTGACACATGAAAAAGTGTAACACCATCAGTGCAACAAGCTATCATGTGCAGAGCAAATAACTACACCCATAGTATATGTCCATATTTTGAACGCAATATTTACAAAGAAGATAGAAATAGTTTGATTCAAAATATAAGTTTATGTATAATGAAGTGGATGAAATTTTGTTCCAAAAAACAGTCTGTTTGGAAAGGAGAAAGGAAAGCAAAAAATATTCTTTGCACAGAATGGATAAGGGGACTTAGAGGGGATTAGGCAACATAAATAAAATAAGTTAGGAAGCATCTGGGGAACCAGTCTATATACAAGGGGAAAAGTAAATGTCCAAAAGAAAGTCATATTCAAGCAAGTCAACTCTCCTTCTGGTCATCCTCAATTTCCACAATGTTCAGGTCCTCAGAATCCAATGCAGGCTCCTGGCTGGCGGGTGCAGGACCAGACATCACGGGGGGTTGGGACACACGAGGGGTACAGAGGGAAAAATGTGGGGCAACGGACAGGGTGAAACATTGAGGGTGGTTTGGGAGGGACTTTGGGCAAGGGCAGACAACATGGCTGCACCCAAGGAAGTGATAGAGGCAGTGAGGGTGGCCATGGATCTTGCATGTTTCTCTCGCAACGTAAGCAACTCGTCACAGAGCTGCTGCATGAACTGAGAGGACATGTCTGTCTGACCCTCATATGCCCCCATCACTTCCTAGGATGCAGCCAAAGGAATCACAATACAGGGAGGGGTTTGGGTTGGACATGAGGAGTGTGGTGTTTCGAGGTCAGAGCCTTTGTTTGGGTCTTCCTGGCAGCCACTTGGAGGGGGACTAGTGGCAGGGGATGCAGCTGGAGACCCCGATGGAATGGGGGCTCTAGAGTCAGGGAGGGACTGGTGGCAGGCCCAGGTTGTGGTGTGACCTGCCCTGGAGACGCCTCGCCAAAGATTGTCAGGGAGTGAGTCGATCTCCTCTCCCCCCCGGCCAGAGGGGTCCAGTTCTTCCTCCCCCTACAATGTCCTCACCCTCCACCCAGTCTGTAGCATTTGAGGTGTGTTCTGGCTCTGTCTGAATAGGCGCATTTTCCCTGCCTTCAGATGTTGAAGGTCCCTCCTCCTCTTCAGTTGTGGAGAGAGGTCATGGCCACTGGTGCCCCAACGATGTCCTGCTCTGCCCCTGGTCCTGTTTATTGTTCTTGGCCAGCTGGGCCCACTGAAATGGAAGACAAATCGTTATTTGGTGGTTGTATACGTCAGAACAACACACATAACTACATGAAGCAAGTGCAGACTTTGTTCTCCTCTGATCACACTATCCAAATAGAAGTGACTTGGAGCCTAAAGTACATGTACGTTCACTGTGATGTCCTGATTTGACTTACACATTGACATCTTACTTGAATTTTGATGGTACACATTTCCGTACTGACCAACTCTCACCTTCAGCATTGTTGTAATCTGTGTTTCCTGTCATAGCTGCATAGGCATCTTCCAATGCCAGTCTACAAAAGGAGATGGGAGACAGTCCAGATGGTTTTGGGATGATCCTGTGATATGGAGTCTCAGCACTCTTACACTTACTAACAAATGCCATCTGCTGTGTAGCATTGTATGAGACAACACAAATGCAGATTTGGGTGTTCATATCTATATAAGGGCTTGGATATTAGCTTTGCTAAAAGGTGAATCTAATAATTTGATATTCCCTCACAACAACAGACAGTCTACAGTCTACAGCCACAATTTGTCTTCAAGAACTGCTCAGGTGGTGCTGTAACCTGGTGAACTAGATGTTACTGCTATCTTGACTGGACAAATGACAAACAAGCCACTGTTGAGAAGACGTGTGTATGTGGACCCCCTTAGAGAAGTTGGTATCACTTTAGAGTGAGACAAGGATCTCAAGGTCTGTCTGTTTTAACTCCATGGCACATGATGATCTGTCTTAATCAGAACCCAATCCCACAAAAGGCCATGCACGTTACAGCATCCAACACCCAAAGGCCTCTCATCCACACACTGGACAGTGTTTGTACTGTTCCTCACCCAATGCACATATCAGTTATAAGGTCCTTAGATTACTAGTAATGATTCTGCCAGTGCAAATTTACATACAAATGCATGTTTCCTCCAGTGGCTTCCAAAAACTATAGGTCCCAGAATGCACTCTGCTCAGTGCATTCTATGTGCTACAGTGAGCATTTGGCCTTATATTGACTCCTGCATTTGCAAAGATTAGGTAAATGGAGTAACTGGACACTTGATGATACAGCTCTGTGATCCCTCACATCATACTTTCAGACACATATTGAACTTAATGCACTTACCAGCTCTCTGCTGCTCATGCTCCTCCAGCTGAGCATGGAGGGTCGGCCAGGCTGCACTCGGGACCCTCCTGTACAGCAGCAAGAGGACCCTCCTGTACTTACGGCATGCCCTGCCCCACCTGTCATACATTCTCACTGCACTGCAGCACTCCGCAACGGTGGTCCAAATTCTGACGCGTGCTGCATTGCTCAGCTGATCCTCGGGACCCCATAAAACTGAGGATACTTTTCAAGCACCCCCTCTGCTAACAGGTCCAATTCCCTTTCAGTGAAAGGGGCTGCTTTTTCCTATAGTCCCTCAGCCATGTTGGGGGGCAGTTTGGTAGTACAGAGCAGTAGGATGGCAGTGCATCTGATCTGGTACAGAGGATGCCTTAGAATGAACAGAAAGTGGCTGCCAGCAACTTCCTGTGATGTATTTCCTGTCTACCATTTCTTGTATGAAAATCTTGGGTTCCGGTCCATTTTCGGAATCTGTGGCCTGAGTGCGTACACTCCGCATTCAGAGCGGAAGCTCCGCATTCGGAGCACAAAGTCCAAAAAAGTGCCGGAACAGAATTTGCACAAAAAGGAACATTAGAAATGTGAGACAAAAAGTAGAACAGAACATTAAAATCAGTTTGGACAGGGAAGGGTGTGGCAGACACAGCATCACATCCCAGAGAAGTTTGCTCTTTTTCATCATGGTACATGCAGGCCACAATTTTGCGCTTCCCTCAGTGTTGACTGTAGTATTACACCAAATTCGGGGGAAGCAGTGCTGTGTATTCCAGACACACAGGGCCTGATTCACAAAGTGCCTCATCACTCACGGTGGAGAGCCCTCAGTTGTGGGGGAGTCATTTCAGTTGGGGGCAAATCCTCCATAATGCAATAGTAAACTCCCTTTGTGAATCAGGCATCCATTGTCAAAAGGTCCTGGGAGGTCTTACACATATACAGACATTTAATCCTCTGAGGCAATGGATTCCTTAGATAGACTGACTGACACCACTGTTTGCTGACATCTGCACATGACATATTGCATGGCCAATTATTTAACTCCTGTCAACAGCTGTTGTTTACATGCATTGAGTGTGGCTTGCAAAGTAGTCCCAGGATGGCATTTTTGAACAGAGTCTTAAATATCCAACTTTCATCATTGACTAAAGACTGCAAACCACATGTTGTCCGTAACACAACAGGAATCTCAGGTGAAAAATAGTACCAACCAGCTGATCACAGACTCGCATACCCTTGCCCTCTGTTCTGTGCAATGGCCCTGTTGCCCGGATTCAGACCTAGCTGAGGGTCCATAGCTATGTGTAAGCCATGACTTAAAGCTATGCTGTGCAAGACATAAGAGGCTACTATGATCTTGCACACAACTTCAGGGGAGTACAGCAGCACCCCCTGTGCGGTTCAGACTTCTGAATCATGACTTCAGGAGACCAAAAGTGCACTCTATGACGGCTCGAGTTTATATGTGTGCCCTATTAAACCTACGCTGAGGTACAGTGGCTGCACGTCTGTATAGTGTGAGGAGTTGAGGGGAGAGTGCATACCCAGCATCATACGAGGAGAGAAATTAGGGAACTTGATTACATGTCCCTCTTGCATCTGTACAGTACATGATCTATACTTTGGTACATGGAGTGTCTGTTGAGGCCGTGTATGTGGCATGATGAATATTGTTGTAAAATGATTGCTTATGTGAGATAGCATTTACACATTACATTTATACATTTCACACATGTTTTGTGCTTTGTACTTACCCAGTAGCCACATGTTGCCAAATTCTCTTGCAGCCATCCGCCGGGCAAGAAGTGGCCTACGGAATATGTAGCTGTCATGGGTCTTGCCTGGAAACACTGCATGCACATCAATGAATCTACCACTGGCATCACATACACCCTGCACATTGATGGCATGCCATCGGTGTCTGTTGCAGAAGATGTGTGCAATGTGGTGAGGTGGCTGAAGAGCCACATGGGAACAATCAATTGCACAAAGCACACGTAGGAAGCGGGAAATGAGGTTGAAATCCCTAGCTACCCTTTGCCTCCTGGCCAGAGTTTGGGGCATTCTTATGTGGAGATGGGGTCTCCTATTGATGCAGCTCAGTACCTGATGCATGCATCGGTACTGGCTTGCCTGTGAGAAACCCACAAGGTCACTGGAGACCCTTTGGAATGACCCCGTAGCAAAAAACATGGAGTGCAGCAAGGATCTTGACATAGGCTGGGATGGCATGGGAGCGACATGTCACAGAGCCAAGTTCCTGCTCCCACTCACAAACCATCTCCAATATCACATCTTGGGGAAAAAATATGGCCCTGATATCTTTGCTGGAAATCCCAAATAGGTTAATCCTTTGTCTAAAAATCCTCTCTACTCTCCTCCTCCTCCTCAAATCTTCTTGACGCATGGCAAGGGGCAGAGCAACTAGCACATTCAGCGACATGATGAAAGGTTTGAAAGGGGTTATATGTGGTAGCTCTTCTTTTATGTTTGGTGCAGGGCTGGGATTGGCTGTTGGGCTGCAGTGTTTCAGCTTGAGTGCGGCTGATTCTCCAGTATTGTATCTTTTATAGATTCACATGCTTGAATCTTCCCCGTCGTCATGGTGGGAGTCCCATGGTATCAGTAAAATAGCAGTATAAAAGCTACAAGGACAATCTCCCTTGAGTATCAATAGTATTTAGTAACCAGTTAGCCTCATTAAAGAACATCCAAACTCCAACCAATCACATCACAGACCCCTGAGTATCCATCCCCTGCATGGCCACCATACCTCAGATTTCTTACCGCACATCGTGTGTTAGGGAGTCTCCCTGAGCTCTGCTCAGTCACAGTGTTTCTACATTCAACTTTTCAACTTTCAGCTAGCAGTTCCTTTTCCTCAACCTTCTCTTCAACTGAAGTGCTGCTAGAAAGTGGGTTTACTCCTTATTTCTGTATTTTCTGCAATTTCTGCAGAATGTCAGAGTCTAAAAAAGGGCTGTTTAGGCCCTGCAAGACTTGTGGAAAGTCCAGGCTTTTCTCAGAGGACCCTCATAAAGAGTGCTTCTATTGCCTTTACCCAGATCACAAACCTTAAGACTGTAAGCACTGCCGGGGTTTTTGATGAACAAGTCCGGCAGTGCTTACAGTCTTTAGGTTTGTGACTTTTTCCTCAAAAACCCTCAAAGATCCTGAGGGAAAACTTCTCATTTGGCTTCAGAAGAGAAGATCTGTGAGGGAATCTGACTCCGAGAATGAGGAGAGGCCTAACACCTCCGCTAAGAAAAAGAAGGAAGAGGACCCTTCTTCTAGTCAGAGAGATCCAAAGAAACAAAGATCTCATAGCAAGGAGTCTTCAGTGGAAAAGAGAGCGAAAAAAGAACAACCTGGCTTGTCTCAGGCGCAAAAAAGATCTGGTTCTGCTACTCCTTCTGCACCGCATACTCCCTCACAAAAAATCTGCCTGTCGTCGGACCCATCAACGAGGCATTCTCCGCCTACGACCGTCAAAAGGAAATCTCCGTTGACGGTTTCGTCAGGGACATCGACGACAACAACGGTTGAGACAACAAGGGCTGTCCCGTCGACGAGGATGGAAGTAGTGATGTCGTTGACGGCTTCGGTGAGGAGTTTGTCATCGACGAGAGCTTCGCCGTCGACGGTCCAATTGTGTGCTGTGCCGTCAAAGAGCGTCTCCGCCCCGCCGAACGATACTTCCTCACCGTCGGTGCAGTCTCTGGTGACGGTGCTGTCGACGATCCCGTCGATGTTCCCGTCGACGAGGAAAATGGACATGCCAGTCTCCAAATCACTTTTACAGGACTTTTCCAAAATATCTCCTCTACCTCCTTGCCACCTCCTGGATTTTCAGGAATCGGAGGATGAAGTTCGTTTGGCCCTGCTTGCAGCCCCTCTCAGCTGAGAGTAAAGTACCAGGAATCTGATGAAGAAGATCAACCAGATGACCCTTTGGCGTACTTAGAAGGCGATTATTCCTTTTCGGACAGACGCTCTGGTACTCAACGCCTGGATACCTTCCAGGAGCACTACCCATACTATGAGCAGGAGGAGGAGGACTGTCAACAAGAACCCTCCATTAACGTGCCAATGTCATTGGTCACGGACTTGCGTTTGATGCTGGATGACTATTATAAACGGTTCCCTGAGGCCAATGTGATCCAAAAACCAGTTTCTTGGTAAGAGGAGCCTGCCACGACTTCAGGTCAGGAAACCCCACTTGCACCGCCGAAACAGAAGTCCATACCTCCTCTGCAGATCTCCACTAGGGCATCAGACAGTGGTGACCATCAACTGGAAGAAGGAGAGATACAAGTGGACACTGAGGTCCATGAAGAGTGGATGGATTATGTAGCACATACACCGCCTTCTCCCACGCTGCCAGTGACTGACTCTCCCACGGCAGATATTGGCGGCTTCCACGACCTACTTGAAAGAGCGTCGAAACGCTTTGACCTTCCTATGCCCGTCAAGCAGGCGGAATGCTGCTTGTACGACTTCAAAGCTTCCACACAGCGTTCTGTTAGGGCAATCCCTATTATTGACTTCTTTTGGCAGGAGGGCATCAAGTTAATGAAGAAGCCAGCTTCTGTGCCAGCAGTCATTCCAAAACTGAATAAGAAGTACCGGGCGCTGGGAGACTCTCCGGCATGTCTCATCGGCCATCTGAAGCCTGATTCGGTAATAATGCAGGCTGCTCAAAGAAGATCTAAGAGCCCTGCTTCCCCATGTACCACCCCGCCAGACAAGGAAGGGCATAGGTTGAACAATATCGGGAAAAGATTTTCCACGCTTGCTGCTACAGCCATCAGAGCCTCCAATGCCATGGCCATCCTTGGGAGGTATGATAGGCAGATGTGGTCAGACATTGCACCCTTTCTGGAATTTCTGCCTGAAGACAAGAAGAAGGAGGCAAAAGAGATCCTTTCAGAGGGAGAGAGAGCCTCATTGTAAGCCATTGATGTGGCTATGGACATTGCTTCCACCGCCTTTAGGCAGATGGCAGGAGCTGCAGTGTTGCGCAGGCAAGGTTGGCTGAAAGCGACAACATTTCGCCAAGAAGCCCAGGCTAAGGTGCTGGACATGCCATTTGACAGGGAGAACCCGTTCGGCAAGCATGTTGATGAAGCACTTCAGGCTATCAAATTGGACACAGATACGGTGAAATCTTTAGCCATTCTGCAACAGAAAAGGATCTCTTCTTTTCGAGGAAGAGGAAGGGGTCAATTTACAGCTCGGCCCCAGCCTCAGTAGCGTTTTCAACCTTATTACCAGCAAGGTTTCCGACCTCAATACTCCGCCAAGTACTTTTGGCAGGCGCCTGCCCCGACTTACTCCAGGGCTCCAGCTCAAAGACGTCCCGCATCGGGAGGAAAATCCCATGACGCGGGCAGAAGACAATGAGACTCATAAGGCACCCGCCACCGAAGTCCCACTACATTTGGCTCAGGATTGCTCCAAATTCTTTCTTCAATGGAACTCCATTTCATCCGACAGATGGGTGTTAGACGTTTTCAACCACGGTCACACCCTGGAATTTCTTCAACAACCTACGGATTTTCCCACAAGAAAAACTGCTCACCACCATCTGCCACTTCTCAAAAGGGAGATAAAACTCCTTCGCGACAAGCAGGCAATCAAGATAGTGCCATGCACTCAGCGCAACTTGGGATTCTACTCCCACTTTTTTCTCATAAAGAAAAGAACCGGAAAATGGAGGTAAGTCATGGACCTTAGGTTGTTGAACCAGTTCATCAAAAGTCAGCCATTTCGGATGTTGTCGCTCCAGGAGATTCTCCTTCTCTTGGATTCTCTGGATATTCTGGACGCGTATTTTCACATTCCCATTCATCCAAAGCACCGTCGTTTCCTCAGGTTCCAAGTGGCAGGGTGCCACTACCAGTTCAAGTTGCTACCTTTCGGGCTAAAGTCTGCGCCCAGGGTTTTCACCAAATGCTTGGCGCCAGTAGCAGCCTATCTCCAGCGCTCCGGTCACCAGGTTTTTCCCTACCTGGACGATTGCTTGATCAAGGCTCCAACATTTCAAGGTGCAAGAAAGTCCACAAATGCCTGCCTTCGCCTTTTTTGCTCCCTGGGTCTCAATCTCAACGAAGAGAAGTATTCACCCCTTCCTTCCAAGTCTCTGTTGTTTCTGGGAGCGAGGTTAGACACCGACCTCTCAATGGCTTTTCCCACAGAGGAAAGAATTTCTCGTCTTCTAAAGATGGTTCAGTCCCTTTCTTCAAAAAAGTTTGTTTCTGTGAGGATTTACAAATCAGTGTTGGGGATGATGTCATCTTGCATTCCGCTGATTCCTCACTGTCGATTGTGAATGAGGCCTCTTCGGGAACAGCTAGATGCCCAATGGATACAAGCTCGAGGCTTCTTCGAGGACACTATATCAATCACACCTCAGATGATCAGGGCGATGTCTTGGTGGACAGTAAGAAGCAATCTCTCACAAGGTCTACCCTTCCTTCCACTAGAGCCTTGGATGGTTATGACAATGGACGCCTCCATAGAGGGATGGGGAGCTCACCTCCAGGAACTTCAGGTTCAGGGGAAGTGGTCGGACCTAGGAATCTCTATGCCACATCAACCTGTTGGAGCTGAAGGCAGTATTTCTAGGTCTACGTTCCTTCCTACCAAGAATAAAAGGGTTGTCGATCCTTGTCCGCACAGACAATACAACCACCATGTTTTACCTACAGAAACAAGGAGGGACGAGATCTCCGTCCCTCTCAAGTCTGGCACAACGAATTTGGAATTGGTTGATTCACCACAATATCTCCTTACAAGTCCAGCACTTTCCAGGGGTGCTCAACGAATGGGCCGATTCGCTCAGCAGGGATTCCAAGCAGAGTCACAGGTAGGAATTGGATCGCCAACCCTGGATCTGTTCGTTACATTACTCAACAAAAAATGCGAATTCTACGCCAGCAGATTCCCTCAGCCAGGTTCTCTAGGGAACGCCTTTCATTTCTCCTGGGAAGGGGTGTTTGCTTATGCGTTCCCTCCGTTCCCATTCCCGTTCCGTTCCCAGAACCTTGCCGCATCATTCTCATTGCCCCGGCGTGGGCAAGGCAATACTGGTTCACAGAGCTGTTTCGCCTATCAGAGACTTCTCCAATACGTCTTCAGCCTTCGGAACGTCTACTCTCAATGGACCAAGGCCAAGTGATTCATCCACAGATTCAATCTCTTCTCTTGTTGGCCTGGCTCCTCACCACACTGAGTTTGGTGACTTAAATATTTCTGAGGAGTGCCGTTCCATTCTTAACAAGGCCCGTACTCCCTCCACGGTCAAGTGTTATTCAGCCAAATGGAAAAGATTCTGCTCCTGGTGTACAAAGCACTCCTGCCATCCGCTCTCTTCTTCTCCGGAGGAGGTTTTGCCATATCGCTTGTTGCTGGCAAAAGCTGGCCTTTCTCATTCTTCAGTAAAAGTTCATTTGGCCGCAATTTCAAGGTATAGGAGATGTTCGAGCCAGTCGTCCCTAAGGTCCTGCAGATTGGTAAAGGAATTTCTGAAAGGTCTTTTCAGAGCCTACCCGCTGGTTCTGCCTGCTCCGGTGCTCTGGCAATTGAACATTGTGTTGTCTCATCTCATGAGAGCGCCATTCGAGCCAATTCACAAGTGTGACATAAAATTTCTCACTTGGAAGGTGGCTTTTCTCTTAGCCATCATGTCTGCTAGATGCATTAGCAAAATTCAAGCTTTCTCAGCAACAGAACCTTACCTTCAATTCCAGCAGGATAGAGTGGTGCTACGCACTAATCCTTCGTTCATACCCAAGTCCAAGGACCCCTTCGTCGTCTATTTGCCTAAGGTAGGCCTCAGTTTCTGAGGTTTATTAAGAATTTTTACTATCATTATTATTGTTATTATTATTACTATCGATATTATTTCTGGAAAATCTTATTTATGTATATGTACATGCTAAGACAATAAATTCTCTTTATTGCATCTTCAACTGGAGTCTGTGCCCTTGTTTGGCCGAGCGCAGTCGTTCTCTGGGATCCTGGTTTTATATATATATATATATATATATATATATACATATTTTATACCCACAAAAGTTAAGTGGCTTGGTTCAGTTTAGGTGATGACTCCATGTCGCATGCTGGGATGGTTAACCTGTTTTTCCACCTCCATTTGTTATTATGTACTGCTTACTAGTCTGATTCAAGCATGTGAATCTATAAAGGATACAATACTGGAGAAAAAAACAAGTTACTTACCTGTACACTGTGGTTCTCCAGTATTGATATCTTTTATAGATTCACATGCGGCCCCCCATCCTCCCCTTACAGGTGCACCCTTCCATTCCTCTTTTATTTTACTAACTACACTCGTGCTCGAAATCTGAGGTATGGTGGCCCTGCAGGGGATGGATACTCAGGGGTCTGTGATGTGATCTTTAATGAGGCTAACTGGTTACTAAATACTATTGATTCTCAAGGGAGACTGTCCTTTTAGCTTTTATACTGCTATTTTACTGTTACCGTGGGACTCCCACCATTACGACGGGGAAGATTCAAGCATGTGAATCTATAAAAGATATCAATACTGGAGAACCACAGTATACAGGCAAGTAACTTGTTTTTTATAAGCACTTACACAGGTGTTTAAGATTGAAGGCAATGGGCATCTGGTCCAAGCCGGAGATTCCACCCCGACTGCGGAGATTCTGACCCGGGTACGGAGATTTCGCCTTGAGTCTGGAGATTCCGGCCCGACTGCGGACATAAAGATACGACTCGTAAATGACCTCTGTGTACACCAAAAGTCGTAAAGTTAGACTTTTGTCTGAGATTACCTTTGTGAATCAACCTCTTCGTCTGTGGGAAAATAGTATTAACAGTTGCACTATATGTCCAATATCCACAGTATGCATGTAATACAACCAAAACACAATAGAGCAATAAACAAGCACAGAACAATAAGACCACAGTACACAGAATTAGAGGAGAAGTATTCTCCAAAAGTTTCAGAGGGACAGAGACGTCCCCTAGGATATGCTCCTTCTCTTCCATAGAGACCTATAGTCAGAACATTGAGGGGGCAGCCCTCAAACCAGCTAGTAGTGCAAGGGGTAAGGCACACCTTTAGGAGTGTTCAAAATACCTCACCCCAGAGGTAGTCCTTAAAGTTGGCAGTCTTGACCACCCAAGGGTTGCCCTTCTCCAGAAAGGGCAATCTTCACTGTCTTTTATTTCAGGCAACGAGGTCTGAGGTTGTACCAAAGAGTGCCTCTCGCTGTGGTAATTTCTTTCGTTATGTTTCAAGGGATACCTCCAGTGGTTCCCTTGTTCTCTGGAGTGTGAGAAAGGATTTTACCAGTGTTTAGTGGTACTGGCTTGTCCTCAATCAGTTTTCCACTGCCAAACAGTTTTTGTTTGGGAAAACTTTCAGTTTCTTCACTCCTAAAGTGTCCAAGCATATGAACATCATAAGGCAAAGGAATGGGAGCACATCTGATGTGACTGGCGTGGATCCAGTTTCTCTGGCCGTCACACTGAACAGCAGTCTGGGTGGCTAGGAAGACCTGCACAGGACTCCCTTACTATGCGGTTTAAGTCCAGAAGTTTATGGTAAGGACCCATTCCCCAGGCCAGATATTGTGTCCCAGCCCTTGCATAGGCTGGAGCAGAGATTCCTTGACCTGTTGGTGGATAGCAGAAAGACTCTCTGTTAATTCCTTACAGTAGTCAACAATATAGGATATTCAATTTCTGACAGTTTCTTAGGTCTGGGCGCACCCCAAATGCTGGCAGGGCAATTTAATACTACTTCATAAGGTGGCAGATTAGTGCATGAATGTACAACTATTCTCATGGACATAAGTGCAAGTGGCAATGCATCTACCCAAGTCAGTTTTGACTCTGCACATACGTTAGAGAGCTCTTTCTTAAGAGTGGAATCACAACAATTCACTAAACCTGCTGCTTGGGGGTGATATACAGAATGACATTTTTGTCTGATACCAAGGGCCGGACACACTAAAGTCATGGTATTATTGACAAAATAGATGCCATTGTCACTCCAAATTGTGTGCTGCATTGCAAATCTAGGAAAGAACTGATTAACCAGGGCCTTAGCAGTGCTCAGGGCCATATTATCCTTGAGTGGACATGCTTCCACCCATTTGCTAATCATGCAGATTACAACTAGGACATATCTAAACTAATTGCAAGGTGGAAGCTCCATGAAATCCATTTTCAGACATTCAAAAGGCAATATAACAATTAGGCAAAGCCATTGCCTTTTGTGCAATGCATCTATCCAACATCCATCTTCTACTGTATATTTCAAATCCCACACTTTCTTTTCCTCCTCTGTGCCTTCACTTTGTCTACTTTTTACAGCATCAATGGTATTGTCAAACATCTCACGATCAGGAATCCAATGTGCTGAGACATACATCAGACTAGTGATCTGTTGAGCAGTGTGTTTAGCAATCTCATCTGCAAAAGCATTCCTTTTCCAATATAATCAATAATTTTATGGTGTGAAGTGCCAAAGCAGTCAATAAACGCACAATTAACATTCCATGCTGGATTTTAGTGCCATGTGATGTCAGAAAACCTCTTTCAGCCCATAGGCATCCTAAGTTATGTGCAACTCCAAATGCATACTGGCTATCTGTATAGATATTAACCATAAGGCCAGCGCTCATTTCACATGCTCTAGTCAGGGCTACTATTTCGCCAGCTTGAGCAGAAGTTTGTGAAATTCAATAACTTTCAACAACTGTCTTCAGTGTAGTAATCGCATAGGCTGCAGTAGACAAGACTGAAGTTCTCATCCTAGGCTCCTCCTCCTCCACCTGGGACAACTCTTGGTGGCCCACAGCGCACCAAATTCTCCCCACTCCCACGGACCATGCACAAAACCTCTGCATCATCCTGGAATTCTCGCTCTCAATGAACCGCCAAATCAATGTCCTCTCGACCTCCTGCTTCTACACGCTCCACCTTCTCCGTAAGATCTTCAAGTGGATCCCCACAGAGTCCAGGAAAACGGTCACCCATGTACTTGTCAGCAGCAGACTCGACTACGGAAATGCACTCTATGCCGGCACCACTCAGATTTTAGTGCCATGTGACATCAGAAAACCTCTTTCAGCCCATAGGCATCCTAAGTTATGTGCTACACCAATGCATACTGGCTATCTGTATAGATATTAACCATAAGGCCAGCGCTCAATTCACATGCTCTAGTCAGGGCTACTATTTTGCCTGCTTGAGCAGAAGTTTGTGAAATTCAACAGCTTTCAACAACTGTCTTCAGTGTAGTAATCGCATAGGCTGCAGTAGATGTTCCGTCAGGCAATTTAAAGCATGAATCATCTACAAATAATTCTCCATCCGAAGAGGACATCGTAACAACAGTCAATCAGGGATCCCCCCTGAGCCCCACCCTCTTCAACATCTACATGGCCCCGCTTACAGCCATCGTCAGAAGCCACGGACTCAACATCGTCTCCTATGCTGATGACGCCCAACTGATTCGCTCCCTCACAGACGAACCCATAGTCCCCAAGAGCAACTTCCATGATGGGATGAAGGCAGTCACCACCTGGATGAAGGACAGCTGCCTCAAGCTTAACTCAGACAAGACTGAAGTTCTCATCCTGGGCTCCTCCTCCTCCACCTGGGACAACTCTTGGTGGCCCACAGCGCACCGAATTCTCCCCACTCCTACTGACCATGCACGAAACCTCAGCATCATCCTGGAATCCTCGCTCTCAATGAACCGCCAAATCAATGTCCTCTCAACCTCCTGCTTCTACATGCTCCACCTTCTCCGTAAGATCTTCAAGTGGATCCCCACAGAGTCCAGGAAAACGGTCACTCATGTACTCGTCAGCAGCAGACTCGACTACGGCAACGCACTCTATGCCGGCACCACTCAGAAACTAAAAAAAAAGCTGCTGACCATCCAGAATGCCTCAGCCAGACTCATCCTAAACATCCCATGCCACAACCACATCACTGGCCACCTTAGAGACCTTCACTGGCTACCTGTTAACAAGAGACTCACCTTTAAGCTTCTCAAACATGCCAACAAAGCCTTCCACAATGCCAGATCTGAATACCTCAACGACCTCCTCTGCTTCTTCACTCCCACCAGACATCTCCACTCCGCCCAACTGGCCCTGGCCACCATCTCAAGGATCCGCAAGCCCGCGGCTGGAGGAAGATCCTTCTC
Source organism: Calotriton arnoldi (assembly GCA_963921515.1). NCBI lineage: Eukaryota > Metazoa > Chordata > Amphibia > Caudata > Salamandridae > Calotriton > Calotriton arnoldi. The sequence goes on along the minus strand of CAWUFW010006261.1, from coordinate 512,192 downwards.
CTACCTCACTGCAAAGACCTGGAATTCCCTGCATCTGCACCTCAGGCAATCACCATCGCTGCCACAATTCAGGAAGGACCTCAAGACCTGGCTCTTTGACTGAATCGCAGACCCAGTAGCCCCCAACACCCAGCGCCTTGAGACCCTCACGGGTGAGTAGTCACGAATTATAAGACTCTGATTGATTGATTGATTGATTGAAGCCCATTATCCATTTGGTTTCCTCATCTGTCATTAGTATACAATCATGCAAGACAGTAGAGTTGTCGGCAGGAAGGGCCATCAAGGTAGCAGGATTGAGGGTATTACATCTCTGGACGACAATGTTAGAGGCAAGGAGTGTGAGCTCATAATGAGATAGTCAGGCATTGGTCAGGGTTTGGTCTGTGTTTTTTTCAGGAGAATATCCACAGTATGGAGAACAAAAAGAGTCAATGAATGACCCAACACAATACTTTCAGCTTGTTTTACAGAGAGGGCAGCAGCTGCAACCCCTCTAAGGCATTTAGGCAATCCTTTGGCTACTGTTTCTACTGGGGCAGAAAAATAGGCACAAGGTCTATTCTTCTTTCCGTGTCGTTGAGTTAGTACAGAAAGAGTGCAGCCTTGTTGTTCATGGATAAACAGAGCAAAGGGCTTAGAATAGTCTGGAGTACTTAGAGCAGAAGAGCTGAAAAGCGCATTCCTAAGAGCATCAAAGCTAGCTTGGTGAGTGTCATTCCATGGGAGGGGAACTGGAGTATCTTTATTAGTGAGAGAAAGCAGTGTTTAGCAAGAAGGTAAAAATGTAGGGGCATATTAGCAAGACCCACGTTAAAATTATCGCCGTTTTAGCGGCAGGAAACTGCCGCTAAAACGGCGATAATGGGCTTGCTAATATGCGTTATGGAATTCCAATAGAAGCCCAGGTTAGATGTCCTGCACATCTAACCTGGGCTTCTATTGGAATTCCATAACGCATATTAGTAAGCCCATTATCGCCGTTTTAGCGGCAGTTTCCAGCCGCTAAAACGGCGATAATTTTAACGTGGGTCTTGCTAATATGCCCCATTGTATCCATTGTCGACAGAAAGAAGTCATGCCAAGAAAACCCCTTACCTCCTGCTGAGTAGTAGGAACAGCAATGGACACTATAGTAGCAATGCGCTGAGGGTTCAGTTTCCTCCCCCCTTTTGACAAGAGGTGACCTAAGAAGGAAACCTCTTGGTGACAAAATTGTAATTTGGGAAGGGATACTTTGTGACCTTTGTCTGCAAGAAAATTTAGGAGAGACATGGTGTCATACACACAATCTTCTCTAGTATCAGAGGCAATCAATAAGTCGCCAATATATTGCAATTGGACAGTACCAGAGGAGAAAGAAAAGGCATCAAATTGCTTTTTAAAACCTGACTGTAAATGCTTGGGCTTTCTGTGTACTGATTCAGAAAGTGAAGTTTTGATGTAAATGATGGAGTTATAAACAGAATTTGGAAATGAAAATCAAACGTGTTTGAAATGAACTTTTGTGAAATTTTCAATAAAGAAGAAGAATTCTTAATTGAATCCACTGCCTAAAGATTAATCATTAGAAGGACTACAATAATTGATTGTATTGATATTGGTGCTCCTTCTTTATAAAATGTATTTTCTCTGCAAGGTTGGTTTTGATGCGGTGGACCATGAGGAGTGAGCACTAACATTCTTTAAAAGTAAATTTATATTTTTTGAATCAACTAGTGCACTGTGGTACTAAGCCCTCACCGCTGTAGCTGCACAAGGAGTATTTGGCTTTCTGTGTACCCCTGAGAAGCACGACAGAATGTAAAGGATCTACCACCAATATTGAAACTGAACAGGATTTGGCTATCAGGGTGTACTGGCACACTGAAACATGCATTCTTAAAGTCCAGCACTGAAAAGAATTGTGCAGTTGGAGGGATCATAGTAAATATAGAATTCATATTGGGGACAACAGGAAATTGTGGAACTACTATCTTATTAATGGCATGCAAATCAATGACAAAACTCCACCGTGAGTTTTCAGAAGCATCAGTTCTTTTTAAAATCTGAAGAATAGGACTATTGCAAGGGCTCCCTGAAATTACACGCACAATACCCTTAGCCAATCATTCTGAGACAACCTCTTGCAGTCCTGAAAGACCTTCTTAGGATATTTTTTACTGAGGGATATGAGGCAATTTGGCATTTTGCTTGAGAATAATAGTCACACGATCAATTTGCATGTACCCTACATCATTTTTACCAACTGCCCATATGGTGGAATTGACAGAAGAAAGTTCTGTAGGGATAGAAAACTCTCCAGAGTTCAATGTTACAAAACATTTGACAAGTGAGGCAGCAGAGCAAGTGAGGTAGACACCGTCAGTGGAACAATAAATATTAGCATGCAAGCGCCTTAGTAAATCCATGCCCAATAAATTCAAAGAATACTTATTAGTTAGTACGAAGGAAGAAGAGTATGTTAGAGGGCCACTAGCAAATTGCAAAGGCTCGGAAAAGGGGCTAGAAATTGGGGTGCTTGATCCACCCACAGAAGTATTCATTTTCCCAGAGAGAGGTACCAGAGGTATGAGATCTCGTGATGTAGAGGTTTTGGACACCCTGTGTTCAACATAAAACAAGCCTGTTTTCCCTCAACACATGCCTCTACATAGGGACCTTAAGGATCCACTGAAATAGTAATACGATCCATGCTCTCTCTAGGGCAGCCCTTTTCAATATGGGAAGAGTCATAATCATCATCTTGGTAATACTCTCTTGAAGAGTAATTCAATGTAGGTCTGTTGGTGTAGTATTGGGGTTTGTCAAAATAATTTTACCGGGAGACGGGAACATTATTTTATTGTAGTGGTGGAGCAGAGCATCCTCTGTCTCGGCCACGGTATTGGGACCTAACCCTACCCCTGGGTATTTGTGGGTGCTCATTAATCCAGGGGTCCGGTGCATGACTATAATGACATCTGCCATCTTGAACATCCTGAGACCGAAGGCAGAATGGGCAGAAACTCTCACAGAGTTATCTCTAAAGGCAGCTGTAGGAAGCTGGCTCTGTATATACAATGCCAAAATGAGGTATAGTGTGCACAGAGTCCAGTGGAACCCCAAAGGGTGGCAGAGGTAAAAGTAGATAGCACCTTACTCTCTCTTTGTGGTAGTGTGGGCGAGCAGTAAGGCTTTATCGGAGGATGGCGTTAAGCATTTGTTGTACACACTCAGGCAGCAAATGATGTCACACACTCAAAGACTGAGCTCAGACCAATTTGTTTGTATCAAAAATATTATTTGGTTATTTTATTTCTAGAACCAAGCCAAGCCTGGTGCAGGTAAGTGAAATGAATGCTTTGCAAAATGCAGTGTTTTACAGTTGAATACAGGTTCAAATGCCTTTGGTTGAATTACAGGTAAGTCAACAGTTCGAAATTACTTTTTAGTTACTTTACAGATTACTGTGCACGTTACTTTTTAGATTACTTTTCAGATTACTTTTGCTAATCAGTGTGATATGCCTAGATATCACACTGAGACATCTCCTATACAAAATGTAAGTAATTCACTTTGCGTACATATGCAGTTTTTCAATGTTCCATACAAACCAACACCACACTTAGAACAATTTGCAAGGAAAAACAGTCAATGTGTTCCTATGGAGAAAAACAAAGTTAACGGTTTGCAGGTAAGTACTTATTTGTGGGAGTTGGTATTCTGGCTGCAGGCTTAGTCCAGGAAGACTTCCGGGAGGAACCAACAGCTGGGCAGGTAAGTTGGAGGGCTCGGGACGTAGGTGCACCTCGGGTTCTCTTCTCCAGGACGCAGGGCGTCTGGATGCAGGGGTGTCTTTTGAGGTCGGATTTCACCTTACCTGGCTACTCACAGTTGGGGGGGGGTCTCCGTGTAGAGGCTGCAGGCGACGCCAGGGAGTCCTGGAGGGGTCAACCCATGTGGACTTGGACTCTGGAGCGCTGGGGGACCTCGCTGGTACCGGTGGGCCACTCGAATTCGGGCCGTAGGTGACCAGTGCAGTGGTGGTTCCAGGCATCGGGTTTCTTTGTCCTCAGCAGGCTCAGAGTCTGTCTTGGGAGTTTCTTTTGAACAGAGCTGCTGTTCACAGGAGATCCGGTCTTTGTGGAAGGCAGTCAGTCGTCCCAGGGTTCTGGAGGTCGCTGGCTGCAGGACAAGGCGACTTTTGGCGCAGGATCTCTGTAAATTGCAGACGGGCCGGTAGGGCTGGGGCCAAGTCAGTTCTTCTCTACAGTCTCCTCTGCTGGGTGTCTTCTTTCGTCCTTCTTCTTCGTAGGTTGCGGGAATCTGTCTTCTTGGTTAAGGGCTGCCCCCTAAATACTCTATTTAGGGGGCGTTTTAGGGGTCTCGAGGTCAGTAGCCAATTGGCTACTGACCTTAGGGTGACTACACCCTTGGTGTGCTCACCTCACGTGGGTGAGTGGGCACAATCTCTAATCCTGATTGGAGAGTGCCTGCCATCTGCAAGATGGCGGGGACTGAAGAGTGGGCTTCACCTCGCCCCCCCCCCACCTGAGGGGTGGGGTTGGCAGAGGTGGACACACCTTCTGGGCTGGATAATTTGTCCCGCCTGTCTTCCCGCCGAAAAGTAGGGGAGACAGGAAGGGGGCCTGGGGGTCGTGTTACAAAGGCGGCAAGGCCTTTGAAGCTCCCCTGCCACAGATGGCTCTTCCTGACCTGGGGGAGGTGTGAACATCTCTGCCCAGGAAAGGCTTTGTTTCTAGGCTCAGGGAGCGAAGGCTCCCACCCCAGGGGTCCAGAAACATGTCTCCTGGTGGCAGGCTGGTGTTTACCAGTCAGGGAACCCACCAGAAGCTGGTCGTTTTTCAGGGTGTATCTCTAAGATGCCCTCTCAGTGTATTGTATAATAAATCCCACACTGGCATCAGTGTGGGTTTATTATACTGAGAAGTTTGATATCAAAATACCCAGAATTCAGTAAAGCCTTTATGGGGCTGTGGAGTTCGTAATGACAAACTCCCAGACCATATACTCTTTATGGCTTTACTGCACTTACAATGTCTAAGAATGGACTTAGACACTGTAGGGGTACAGGGCTTATGCACCTGTACCCTCACCAGTGGCATAGTGCACCCAGCTAGAGGGGTGGCTGACCTATGACATAGGCAGTGGGTTGTAGGCATGGCACATAGGGATCTGTGCCATGTCGACTCTTCACTTTTCTCTGCACCAAAACACGCAGCCTGCAATGGCAGTGTGTGTGTGTTAAGGTACAGGACCTCTAAGGGTGGCACTATATGTGCTGCAGCCCTTAGAGGCCTTCCCTGGTCACAGTGCCCTTGGTACCCATGGTACCTTTTACAAGGGACTGACATGTGGCCAGAAAAGTGTCAATTGGGTGTACAAGGTACATTTTTGGGAAAGAACGCAGACCCTGGGAACCTGATTGGCAGGGACCAGGAGCACATCAAGTGAAAGTGCATCAGAAATCTGGCAAAAAGTGGGTGGGGGGTGTTACTGCAACAGAAACCTAGCTTCCTACAGCTGCTCTCCCCCTTCCTCTTTGGAAAGACGAGGCACGACCACTGTCAGGAAATGCTTGTTGCATTAAGGTGTTAGTCTTCAAATCCTTTATCTTTTTATCTTTTGTTGCCTGATCTATAAGATGCCTATTGGCATAGTATCTTGCCATTGTTAATATTTGGGCAGACGATGTCCAGACTAGGCTGACTCATAAATCTGAATATCACTCTTAAGATGAGGCACCAAACCTTCAACATAATGTGAACAAAAGGCCTTTGTCTTTCTGTATTAGCGAGGTCCATTCTACTGTGAGAAGTGAACGTTTTCCATTCGAGTGAAATACTTTTTAACTGATTCACCTTCTTTTTTTTTACAAGAGGCTAGTTTATCTCAATTCATTTATTTACAAGGCACAATCTGTTGCATTCTTTTTATAATATTATCAGGTAGTGCCAGTATATTTTCATGCAATACCCCAGTATTGGCTTCACGATAGCAATATCAGCATCTTCAAGAGTTGCCCATGCAATGGGTGGGTCTACGCTTTTTTGTTCGCGGCATTGTCGCCATATATCTGGTGGTAGTGTACAGGAAAACATTTGATCTAAATCAGAGAGAGTTAGTTGCCCTATTTTTATGGTTTGGGCGAATATCTGGAAAATCTTTAGTGAATGAAAGAAATTCTATTCTACTCCAGGGGACATAAACATGATGGGTGGGTTAGTTAGGGCCAAACCTGGGGACTTCTCCCATTGGGACTTGTACTTAAGGGGGGGAAATTAATCAAACCCTTTTTAAAAAAATGGCAAGAGCTCTAGAACATCCGTGTGGGGTCAATAAATATTCTTCTGCTTTTTTATCAAGGGCATAGTAGTCTGTTGGAAGTGGAAGAGAGAGTGCTTAACCATCTTTATTAGTAATATACTGAAGATATTTCTCATAGACTAATTTGGCCAATTCTTCAATGATAAAATTCTGCTTGGGCATTGCCTCCCTTTCTAGAATTCTGTGAGCCTCTTTAAGCATTGCGGAACCTTTCCCAGCCGAGTTCTGTACATGTCCACATGTAACCCCTTTTGCTGCTTTTGTAATTGTGCTTCTAAGCATTTTTGCTGAGGGGACACCTTCTGTATTAGCATCTGACAGGGAACTCCTGCAAGACAAGAAATCCTTTTTCTGAGGTACAGTTGTAGAGGGTCAAGAAAGGGATGTGTTCAAAAGTTTTAGTTTGACGCAACGTTGGAACTTGGTTCTCGGTCAAGGTTTGTGCAAGTACAAGAGGTAGAGCAGACACATCAGGGAAAACACTGGGCAAAAAGTGAGCGATGGTGTCAGGACCTTCCCTCAGTGTGGTATCATCACTTGAGAGAACCTGAGGACCTATAGTGGAACCTAAAGGTGAACTAGCAGTATCTGAGGCATTAGAACCCATAGACGAAACATGAAGAGTATCATTAACTTGAATTATGGATCCTCCTGCCCCTCCCCTGTGTCCTGCATGGTAGGGAGGATGGTCTTCACCTTAGTAACTCTTCCATATACTAGGGACTTATCAGGGTACACCAGCAGCCAATCTGGAGTGTACCTAAGCAATCACCATGTCCATTTCAGGGAAGAAGCACAGAGACTGGGGTCCTGATTAGCAGGATCCCAGTCAGACTAGTCAGAAAAACATGATGACACCAGCAAAAAGTAGGGGTGACCATGAAAGCAGATCCCACTTTCCTACAGTTTTGTTAAATGTTGAACTTGATCTTCCAGCTTTGTGGATGTAGACTGCAGTTGCTTGATGTGGGTCTTGCCAAGGTGACCTTCTCTGACATTTTTTTAAAAATCTGCCCGTAGGAGATTAACGTCTATGGTCACGTCTCTATTTTGGGTTCCAAATGTTCTTTAGGTCACAGATGGCTTCCATGTTGGCCTCCGAGTGCTCAGCGTCAAGCGCCACAGCATCTGCAGAGTGTCTGGGCACCACGTATTTGTCCATTTTGATAGATTGGGCCAGGTGTGCCCCTTTGGGTCTCAGCATAGCCGCTTTTCTATATTGCCAACTGTGTCTCCACTGTAGCGTTCCGCCACCTCGAGTCGCTCTCCCACAAACTATTTGTGTCCCACAAGTCTCAGTTCCACAACACTGTAGATCGCCTCCAGATTCAGGTAAGTAAGCCTCAGGCTGCACGGTTCACGGTACATTACATCATTTATTGGTAGTATACAGTAGTGAGCATGACCCCCTGGCGCCGGTGCTGAATGAACAGGAACGTAGGGGTATTTATACATCCCGCGATGTATCCTGGATCGACGGTGTAAGCCAGTCTGTTGGGATAGGTCTCTAAGTGTGTTGCGGGGTCATCTTCCCAACTGCTGAGTGTAGGAAAGTAGGATCTGCTTTCATTGTCACCCCCACTTTTTGCTGGTGTCATTATGTTTTTCTGACTAGTCTGACTGGGATCCTGCTAATCAGGACCCAAGTCTCTGTGCTTCTTCCCAAAATTGGATATGGTGAGTACTTAGGTACCCTCCAGATAGGCTACTGGTGTTCCCTGATAAGTCCCTAGTATATGGTACTAAGGTACCCAGGGCCTAGGTACACCAGAGGTCTCCCATGTGCTGAAGCATGTATTACGCCACCCATGAGAGACCACTCAAATTGTGACTCCAGGCCTGCCACTGCAGCCTGTGTAAGCTGGTGCTAGCACCACTTATGACAGATATAGGTTTCCCTATATCTGAGGTCACTATACCTAAAACCTATAAGTCCCCCCTAAGGCAGGCTTTTCAATCCTGAACGCAGGGTGCTGGGTCCTAAGTGTGAAAGTGCCCCTGCATGAGCGGGGCACCCCTACAACCTTCGAAGTCCATTCTACCGGCTTGTAAGTGCATCAGTTATTATGACATATATAGTGGCCATGCATCATTACGTTATGACCCTCTCTAAACTGGCTGTAACAAACCCTGTCATGTTTGGTATCAAACATGTTGGAATCATATCTCCACACAATTCCATGCACTGTAAAGCTCCTCTAGGAGGCCCTCAGTGCTCCCTGTACTAGTCTTCTAGACCCGGACAGCAACCTATGGCTGCTGCTGACCAGAGACTCGATTCTGTCCTCCTGCTGCTGAGCCAAGCTCGATCAGAGGAAGGCAGGACAATAGGTATCCTGTCACAGGGAGGTGTGACCACCTCCCAGACAGGACTTAGTGTATTGGGACAGGGTGGGGGCGCTTGCCAGCGCCACCCAGACTGCTAGAAGGGTATATTTGGTGCCCTCCTTGCATACTCCAATCATGAGTCATGTGAATTTTATTAACTGTTCGATTAATTAAAATCATTACAGTAAAAAAATAGGTTAAAAAATGGTTAGCAAGAATTTTAAAACGGATGAATGAGAATTTTTCCCCTATGCCCTCCCCTCCCGCTTAATGCCCTTAACTTGTAAACGGCCATTGTCCTTTTGATGGGTTATACAGTACCTCGGTATTGCTTGAATTTCTATGTTTAGTTAAGACAATAAATAAAGCTAGAATATTACAGTGCTAATGCTTCAAGAGTCCTGGGTTGGGCGGGGGCCTGTCAGGGGTCATGGTCTTCCTGCATCCTTCAGCGGGGTATCTGTTGCAGGGACGGGATTGTATTCTGGTGCCTCCTTTAAGGCGATCCTGACCAATTGCGTGAATTTTCCCAGTATGGCTAGATCCTTAGTCTTTGAACTAGTGAAGCATATAGCAGAGGCCTCACTGCAGAACTCTGTCCAATTGGTAAGACATATCAGGTGAAGAAGAAGCCAGTGATCGTTCCTCAATTTGGGGCAGCAACACAAAAGATGCAGCCATGATTCGTTGCGAAAGGAACAAGGCCTGCTCTCTGCGTTGACCCCCTTGCGAGCCCATGCTGAATTGAAATCCTTAATGTGTAGTGTTGTTAGTCTCATGAGGTGAATTTTCCTGCGGGCTTGTGGCGACAGGGCGTCATTCAGATACTGCCGGGTTCTGCCCAGCGTGTATGATTTGTTCAGTGGCTCTAGGATAGAGCTTGTGCGAAGGGCTTTGGTTGTCTTGGGCAAAGGATGTTTCCAATACCTGCTTATTTATTGCTTTCTTCCAGGTGGAGAGTGGGATTTCCGATAATTGGAAGCTTGCTGCCTCAATCCTCAATGTTTTTATGGCAAGGTCTAGGCTGGTGTGCCAGGCTGTCCCTGCTTCCTCAAAGGCAGATCTCAGCTGATATCTGAGAGAGTCCACTGGCGCCCTCGAGATCCTTAGGTATAGCTTTAGCAGATGCCTGTGGCATGCCAAGTCCGGCATCCCAAGGCCTTCCTCTAATCTCAACCTTGAATTCCTGGCTGACCGCGGGAGGAGCAGCACTAATTTGTATGCTTTAGCTTGGCTTGTATTTAGGAACTCACCCAGCGATCCGGGAAAAGCCAGGTCACCATAGCTGATGACTGGTAGCAGTTTTGCTTTTAAGGCGATCAGTATCGGGCCGGCTGTTGGGCTTTGCAAGTGCTGGCTCAATTGTCTTAGCAGGTGGATGACGGTGTTGGCCTTAGAGGTTAGATATTTTCAATGGATGTTTACATTGGCCCTTTCTGAGAGCCAGACTCAAGGTAATTGTAAGATGTTACTGTGCCATGTTGCAGATCACCCATGCGCCATTGGGCTTGCCTTTTGAATTGGTGTCTTCCAAAGACAATTACCTTGGTCTTCCCCTGGTTGACCGTCAAGTAGTTGGTCTTGTTAAAACGGTCCAGAGCATGCAGGGCTCTTTGGAGGCCCACCTTTGTGTGAACCATTATTATTGTGTCATCTGCATATTGTAGAACCGGCAACCTCACACTTCCAGCCTTGGTGCTACTAGGTTGGCGTCTTGCAAGGCGGCCCCCAGGTCCGCGGTGTACAGATTGAACAAAAGGGGGGCCAACACGCAGCCCTGTTTGAGACCATTATATGTAGGGATTTTTTAGGTCACTGTGTTGGTGCTTGTTTTGACCCGCACCCAAGTTTTTTCATGTAGTGCTCTTATTGCCTTCAATAATTTCGATGGAATTCCCCATCTGTCTTATGTCCACCATAATCTTTGGCGATCCACTTTGTCGAAAGCAGCAAACAGTGGGTGGCTCTTCTTCTTTGCCGCCTGTGATGATAAATGGGCTAACGCTATGATGTTATCCAAAGTTGATGACAGTGCCCTAAAACCTGACTGATAGAAGGGGATGATGCCTTTGTCTTGTACCTAAGACTCCAGATCCTTCAGAAGAAGTCGAGCAGAGGTCTTTGCTTCAAGATCAAGAAGGGTTATCAGCCTGTAATTTGATGGCTTCAATCGGTCGCCTTTCTTAAAGATGGGGACCAGTATGGAGCCCCTCCAGGAGTCAGGTGGGCTTGCTGTAGAGAATATATTAGTAAACAGCGGGGATAAGCTTGCTGCCCAAAAGTCCAGTGCTGTTTTGAATACAGGTGATGGTAGCCCATTTGGCCATGGAGCTCCATCGTTCCTCATTTTCTTGAAGATCAGAATAAGGGCATCCGTAATAATTGAGCTTAGCGAGTTGCCGCAACCCTCTTCCTGGCTGGACTTAACTGTGGAACGTTTGCCTTGGGCGTCGCTCCCGTCGTGTTGGTTTATGTTATTCGGCCCACTCTGCCCCTCACCCTGGTGCATCGATTCTATTCGCCCTTTGTCGCAGGAGGCGTTAAAATATAGTTGTATTACGTGGTTTGACGAGTCATGCTCCGCCACACCATTGTCTCTTTGAATTCACCGATTGCTCAGCTGATCGATGTGCCTCCACAACCTGGAGGTTTTTTTTCTTCCAGCAGGGCAAACACTTTGACCCATTCCTTGTCTGTTTGTTCCCAAACTTTCTTTCTTTAAGCTGACCTCAGAGCTGTGATGGAGAGACCCTCCATGAGTGTTCCCCCCTTTTTTTTTTTTATAGCTAAGGCCTTACGCATGGCACATTTGCTGTTGAGGATGTCGAGGTTATCAGACCATTTTATCCTCCTAAGAACCTTTTGCTCTTCTTCCCCTCTCGTCACTCCTATTGATTGAAAAGTGGTTGCTGTTGGAACTTCGAGCTGGATCACTGCTCTCGGGGGCCTATGATTGCTTTTGAACCTGTCCTCAACTTCGAAATCAATCAAACCTTTTGCAATTATTTCACTGAGTAAGATGTAGTCGATTGTCAAGACATTCCGATATGTTGGTTTTGGATCCCAGGGTTTAGAGCGTGCATCCATTAGTGTGTGAGTTGAGCACAGCTTATGGTTTTTAAGAATATTATAAACGGGTTCTGCCCGACCCCTACTCCGGGGAAAGGTGGCCGGTTTGTCTAGGTCCCTCAGATTAAAGTGCCCCACTATGATTATCTGAAAGAGACAATTAGTTATGGATTCCTCACCTTAGAATTACCCCCAGGCGTCAGACTGGATCCGGAGAACTTTTTGTTCAGCAATACCCCTGCGTGTCGGTAGGTGGCGTTGGTCGACGGCGTCGTGGTTGCCGCAATGACGTCGCAGTATCTACCATCCAGCGCAGATCCGTATAGAGCGATACCTCAAGTCACTTTTTGACTCCATTTTTGCAACTTTTTGTCGATGTCTTTTTGAGTCATAACGACTCCTGGTGCACAGGGATGTCATCTCGGCAGACCGGCATCAAGCCTTGTGGCTCCTGCCACAAGCTGATGTCGGTGACGGACCCCCATCTTGTGTGCCTCTGGTGCCTGGAGCACGACCATGACCCAAAGTTGTGCTCCGACTGCCGGGCCATGGCTCCGAAGTCTTTGCGGGAGCGGTCCCTAAAGCTTCAAGAGGCCCAGCAGTCGGCTCCTTGCCGCTCAAGGTCCCGGTCGAGAGGGAGGTCGCGGGACTGGTCGCGGAGCCATCACCACCATTCCTCGTCGAAGTCTTCGTCGTCGGGTAAGTCGAAGTAAAAGAAGAAGGCAAAGAAGCACTGTCGCTTTTCGCGTTCTCCCCGTCCGTCTGCCAACGCGACTCGGGATGCGGAAGGTAGTCGTCCGGCTCCGCCCACGGAGCCTGTTGGGTCGACTCCGAGCCTCCCTCCCTTTCCAGGAGCAGTAGCGACCCCTACCCAACTTTGTCGTTTTTACGAAGCTCTCCATTCTATTTTTGGGCAGCCTGACTCCGCTGGTGTGCCTTCGGGCCCCGCAGACTCGGCTGGGTGCCCTAGGCCTTCGATGCCGGTGGCTCTGGCACCGCAGGGCCCCCAGGGATCCAGGCCTGGATCCGGATCGGTGCCGGTCGACCTCGTTACACCTCCTCCGGCGACGAATCCATTGGCGACACCTTTGCCACCTCCGACGCCGGTTGTGTTCCCAACCAACGTCGACCCCGGCCTCCCCCTCAACGTGGACGCGGAGCCGGACCAACGTCACCCGACGTCGGGACCGGCGACGACTGGTACTTTTGTACCCCTGTTCTCCCCTGGTGTTCCCTATCGCCCTGAGTGGCTACCAGAGGAGGGTGAGGAGGACTGGGAGGGGTCTGTGGACCCTCTGGCAGACCAGTTGGAAGAACTGGACTGGAGAGAGGAGTTGGGTGAGGCCATTGGTCTGGACACTTTTCCAGACCTTGGCATGCTTTCGCCCCCTACCGTGGCTACGGAGGAGGGTGCATCATACGCAGTGGTGTTGCGTAGGGCTGCTGAGGCCCTGAACCTTGAGCTTCCTACGGTGGCGGTTAGGACTAACCTTCTGACCGAGGTGCTTCAACCGGCAGCGGCCTCTTCGGAGCCCCTGCTGCTGTTCAAAGAGGCCTTCACAGACATCCTTTTGGGCACTTGGTCCAAGCCCAACACAGGGGCTCCTGTGGATAGGATGATTGCCCGACGCAACCGCCCGGCCCCGGGCGACCCCATTTTCCTCTCCCAACACCCTACCCTTGAGAGATTGGTGGTCCAAGCCTCCACTTCCAAGGGCGCATTCCCTACCGCACCACCTGATAGGGAATCCAAGAAGCTGGACCATCTTGGAAAGAAAATGTCTTATTCCTCCAGTTTAGGACTGCGGTCCGTGAACACCGCATGTCTCTTGGGTCGTAACTCCCATTCTGTGTGGGACACGGTCGCGCAGGTGCTGCCTCAGTGCCCGGAGGAGGCCCGGGCTGTGCTCTCCCGTGCAGTGGCCAAAGGGAGGGACGCCGTGAAGTTCGCCATCCGGTGTGGGCTGGACACCGCAGACTCGCTAGGCAGGATGATTTCAACATCAGTAGCCCTACGACGCTACGCGTGGCTGAGGTCCGCTGGCTTTTCGGGTGATGTCCAAGCTACACTTTTTGACATGCCCATTGATGGCCGTCGCTTGTTTGGTGACAAAGCAGACAATGCACTCAAGCGTTTTAAGGACTCTAGGGCTACGGCCAGGTCCTTGGGCCTCGCTTCCACGCCCCGCGCAGTCTGCTTTTTGCCCCTTTCGTGGCTACAGAAGGGGTGCCCCGCCACGTTCCGTCCAGAGTCACAGGTCTGCGCAAGCTGTCCAACCTCTGCGCGGCCGGGGACGTGAGACCCACCGTCATGAGTCTGGGGTCTGGGGGCCAGCGGGCGGGTCAGTCCACCAGCGCCCCCTCTGCAGCAGCCTCCAAGCCCTCCTAGCCCAGGGCCACCATTCGCCAGTGGGTGGCAGGATTCGCCATCACCTCCCCCACTGGCTCACCATCACGTCGGACAGGTGGGTTTTACAGATAGTCCGAAGGGGCTACTCCCTCCCCTCGGAGACTACCCCTCCATCCATGCCACCTCAATTTCATCGCATGTCGGAGGATCACTTGGCCCTTCTCCAACAGGAAGTTACGGCTCTCTTGGCCAAGGGAGCCATTGAGCGAGTTCCTGCCCCAGAAGTAGGTCATGGTTGTTATTCCCACTACATTCTGGTGCCCAAGAAGGACAAGGGCCTGCGTCCTATCTTGGATCTCAGGAACGTCAACCGCTTCCTCCAGAAGGAGAAGTTCAAAATGTTGACACTGGCTCAGGTCCTGTCTGCCCTCGACCCTGGAGACTGGATGGTAGCGTTGGACTCGCAGGACCCTTATTTTCCCATCCCCGTCCTGCCGGCCCATCGGCGTTATCTGCGGTTCACGGTAGGTCACGAGCACTTTCAGTTTACCGTGCTCCCATTTGGCCTTACCAGCGCCCCTCGGGTGTTCACGAAAGTGATAGCGGTGGTCGCAGCTCATCTGCGCAGATCAGGGGTTCCAGTCTTCCCCTATCTCGACGACTGGCTGTTGAAGGCAGGCTCCCCCCAGGCTGTCGCCTCCCACCTCCAGACTACGGCCGACCTCCTGCATTCGCTGCGGTTCACCATCAACGTGCCGAAGTCACACCTGATCCCCTCTCAGAAGATCCTTTTCATCAGAGCGGTTCTGGACACAGCGCAGTTTCGGGCTTATCCTCCCGAGCAGCGAGTCCTGAATATTTGGGCTATGATTCCGATCTTTCAGCCTCTATCCCGGTTGATGCTCAGAATGACCCTGAGGCTACTGGGCCTCATGGCCTCTTGCATCCTGCTGGTGGACTATGCCAGGTGGCATATGCGGGCTCTACAGTGGGACCTGAAGTTCCAGTGGGCACAGCATCAGGGGAATCTTTCCGATTCCGTCCAGATCTCGGAGGGCAATGCACACCAATTGCAGTGGTGGCTAACGAACCAGGATTGGGTCAACGGCAGATCCCTCTCCCTTCCCCAACCAGAGTTCACAGTGGTGACAGATGCATCATTTCTGGGGTGGGAGGGGCCACATGGGAGAGGCGGAGATCAGAGGCGTCTGGTCTCCGGTGGAGTCCGGGATCCACATCAACCTTCTGGAGCTTCGGGCGATCCGTCTTGCACTGAAGGCATTCCTTCCTTCTGTCAGAGGGAGAGTAGGGCAGGTGTTCATGGACAACACCACCACCATGTGGTACTGCAACAAACAGGGCGGGTTGGGGTCGTGGACCCTCTGTCAGGAGGCACTTCATCTCTGGAAGTGGCTGGAACATCAGGGCATGTCCCTGATTGTTCAACACCTGGCAGGTTCTCTGAATGCCAGGGCGGATGAACTCATCCGCCAGTGCATGATGGATCACGAATGGCTTCTTCACTCGGAGGTGGTGTAAGGTCTCTTTCAGCAGTGGGGAGAGCCTTGGTTAGATCTATTCGCCACCGCAGAGAACACACAATGTCAGCAGTTCTACGCGTTGGAATTTCCAAGACAGCACTCGCTCGGTGACGCTTTTTGTCGTGAGTGGAGTTGCGGTCTTCTATACGCCTTTCCGCCTATACCACTTCTACCCAGAGTGCTGAAGAAGATCAAGCACGACCGGGCCCAAGTCGTTCTTGTGGCCCCGGACTGGGCACGAAGAGTCTGGTATCCCGAGGTCTTGCACATGGCCATCGATCCTCTGATCAGACTGCCCCTTCGGGAGGATCTTCTATCGCAGCAGCAGGGGACGGTCCTCCACTCAAACCTGTCCAGCCTCGACCTCCTTGTGTGGAGATTGAACGGCGACAGTTGACAGCTTTTGACCTTCCTCCCGAAGTCTGTAATGTTATTTTGGCAGCCAGGCGTCCCTCCATCCAAAACGGTATACTATATATAATCCTAATGCCAGTCCAAACCAGTTCAGGGAGCCGTTGGCTCCTGCTCAGGCGCGAAACTGCACAAAGGACATGAGAGTATCCTCCCCACTGTCCAGTCTCTCCTCTGGAAGCGAACCCTGAATCATCTGACCCTTTCCTAAGGGTACTTAAGGGCTTACCTGTGGGTGGGTCACTAGATTCATCATAGGGCAAGATTCAGATCACATACCACTTCAACTTCGACCGCCTGAACCCTCTGGACTTCACTGGAATTTGCTTTGGGAACCGAGACTGCAACGGGGAAGATTCCTGCTGCTCCTGGTCTCGTCATCCTGCTGGTCTTCTGCAACGTCTGTGCCTGTGCTCCATACAAGTTCATCACCAGGCCTGTGGACATCCAAGACACCCGAAGGAATCTCCCTTGGAGGGAAGGAGTCACTCCCGTGCAGCTGCAGGCACCGCAACGCAGCTGATCGGTCTGCTGATCCTGGGCTCCCATGGATTCAGAAAGGCTCACCAACACAAGTAGTGGTTCTGCAACTCCCTCGAGGCCTGCACTGTCTTCATACTGAGTTTGCGGCCAGTATCTCTCGCCGGAACCGCTGGAACAAAACCCCTGTGCACCGCGTTGACTTGCCGTTGCCAAGGCTTGTTGACTCTCTCCTCCAGAGATCTTCAGGCTCCAAGAAGCTCTAACCTCAAGCAACTCCTGCAGCCAAGATCTTTGCCCTCACCACTTCCTCTGCACCGTGGGCCTTATTCATTGGTGAGCTGCCAAGGTCCTCTTGCGACTCCTGTGCTTTCGGGCCGTGGGTTCTCTTGAAGGTCTTCATGGGCTTCAGTGGGCTCCCCTGCTTGCTCGGGGTCTGCTCTGTCTTACCTGTTCGTGGTGGGTCACTTGGAACTTGCTGGTCCCAACATTGCATCTTTTTTTGTAGACTACGTTGCTTGCCGCTGCCAATGCTTGTTGGTGCCCCTGCCGGACAGTGACCCCCTGGCTCTCGACATCTGAAATGCGATAGCTCGTGAACGGCTCCTGGTCTTCCATAGCGTCGCCTGGTCCGCACAACTGCAACTACAAGGGCACTGTCAACCTCTCCTGCATCTTCGACATCGGTGGCCATTCGTCTTCTGTGCCTCCTGGTCACTCCTGAGTGGCATAGACTCTGTCCTTTCTGCTTGCAGGTTCTTCTCAACTTGAATCTGCCTTTGCGTTCCACTGGACTCCTTCGTCTTCTTCTCCAGCAGCATCTTTCCTGAAGTCCTCCATTGTGGTGTACTGCGGTTTCCAGTGTCAATTGACACCTATGCACCGGCTTCCCTGGTGTAGGTATCCTGGTCCCTGG
Source organism: Calotriton arnoldi (assembly GCA_963921515.1). Lineage (NCBI taxonomy): Eukaryota > Metazoa > Chordata > Amphibia > Caudata > Salamandridae > Calotriton > Calotriton arnoldi. The sequence continues at coordinate 494,767 of CAWUFW010006261.1, read as the reverse complement.
GGTATCCACGGGTGGGGTGACTCTCCAACCTCACATCTTCCACTGGGTTTCTTCTGGGCCCACTGGGAAGGGTCCTTCTTCTTAAAAATTGCAACAGCGACTTACCTATTGACTAACATTGAGTCCGTGGTCGTGTTCCCACTCTGCACACGACTTCTGTGGCGTTCCTAGATACTCACCTAGGGTGGTTCCTTCGGTCCTCGGCTCTTCTGCGTCTTCTGGGTCCATTCTTGACTTGAGTTGTGGTTCGCATTCCACTATTTTAGTATATGGTTTGGTCTCCCCCTGGAGACCACTGTGTATTTGTGCTATTTACGAGTTCTGTTTACTAAGTATTGTGTGTATTGTGTTTATATCTCCGGGTAGGAGATGATATAATGTGTTTCTAAGTGTTTGTAATAAAATACATATATTTATAACTACACTGTGTGATTCTTTTTCACTTAATCTAGACCATAAGATTAAGTATTGGTAAAACAAGCTGCTTTACACACCTTCTGGACTAAGCCTGAAGGCTGCTCTCCACAGCTACCACTTAGAAAGCTTTCTAAGGTTGTCTAAGACCACTAAAATAACCATAAGGGTTGTCTGGATTAGTGCAGGATGCTACACTTATGTAAGTGAGCACCATATACTAAGCCAGCCTCTCACACTGAGTGCCTCTCAACGCTATGCCCCCTTTATGCTTCCCAGTCACAAGGACAAACCTTTATGCTTCCCCCATTTGTCCTGGCCCTCGTTCCTCTTGCTCTTATATGGATGGCTGTAGTATGTGCCAGTGTAGGCTGACATGTGTGGAGAGGTCGGTGGAGGTTTCTAGCACAAGGGCCTCAGTCATCCGCACCTTTAAGCTTCCTGTTATAGTTCCATCCATGTCAGGGGGGGGCCCATCAGGAAATGCCGCACCTCCTCCCGGCAAGCATTGGGAAGGCAGGCAGCAGTCCCCGACCTGTAAATCATCCACCGGGAAGGGGGGGGAGGAGGGTGTACTCTGCCCCTGGTATCAGGTATTATATTTAGGCCACCCGACCTCTCTTGCCTCCATCGTCGCAGTGACTCACCGCCTTAGATACCGCCCGCCTCCTGGGTTCACCTCATCACTGCTGGCCTCCCCCCTTCCAGTCGGTGCCAAACTGCAGTCACAGTGTGAGGTCCGCTGCTCTTCCCCGAGCCCTTCCCATGTTACCTCACTCAGGAGGTGGGGGGGCCGGTTTGGGTCATCTGGATCAGGGCATCTCAGGCAATTATGTCAGGCACCGTCGCTGCTCCCTCAAGAGGGAGCCAGCTAGGGCCGCTGCCTCCTCGCGACACGCCATTAGGCCTCCTCGCGACACGCCATTACGCCTCCTCCATGGCTCCAGCACCCAATACCCAGGCTGCTTTAGGCACAACTCAGGACTGCAGCAATCAATCCCCCTGGTCGTCACCCGGTGGCAAACAATCTGATCCACTCTATTGTGCAGTTCTAGTAGGATTTTGTACGGATTTTAGGGGTTATTTCAGTGGCCGTTATGGAACTCTCTTAAGATGCAGCCATCTTGGTTGGTGCGAAGCCACGCCTTATATATTAAAACTTGGCCTTCCTGAAGTAAGGCAAAGATCTACACTTAAGATATATTTTAAAGAAGTGTTCCGGGATTCCGCACGTAGACGGTGCTTATGATTTCATTCAAGATTCCCCTTAGTGAGAAGAGAACTAGGATTACGGGTAAGAAACCAATCCATATACACCATGAATGCCTCCCAACAAGTGTAAAAGTATGGCATTGTACCTAGATTTGAATCAAAGTACTCCAATATTACTATACAGATTTCATTTTAAAGACTTTATATAGTAATGCCCTAAATGGAAATCTTGAGGATCTACATTGAACAAGTCTAGTGGGAATTTACAGTATCTGATAGAGACATCTAGCCGCAGATTGCTTAACTTTTAAATTCTCCCCAGGTGCCAGTCTGGATCCGGAATTTTTTCAGCAGTACCTCTGCGCGCCTGTGACATCGACTCCGGTCATGACGTCAGTGAAGCCATATAAGTCCCCTCTGGTGCACGGACGTCAGTTTCTTCTTTTCCGCACTGTAACGTGGATCCGGAGAAGTGGTTCCTCAGGTCGTTTTTTCTCAACTTATTTTGACACCTGGTGTCAGCGGAACTGTGTGCATTTGTCAAATGTCAACAGGATTCAAACCTTGTGGGTATTGTAGCCGACATATGTCGGTGACGGACCCGCATACGATTTGTATGTGCTGTCTAGATGAGCACCATGATGCCAAGGATTGTGGTTCCCGCCAGAAGCTAAAACCAAAGTCGTTGAAGGAGCGGCATTTGAAGTTGATGGTGGCGCGTGTATCGCGATCCTTGGAGGCGTCCCAGCCTCGGTATTCGTCGTCCCAGAAAGAACATTTGCGGGGTCGATCTAGGAGCTGAACCCAGTCTGCAGGACGTTGTTTTTGAGGGAAATCGAAAGGTAAGGGGCGGTCGAAGTCGCGGCATTTTAGGACTTCACTGTGTGGAGACTCCGGCTGTCTTGACTCCTCCCGCTCGACGGCTGAGGCAGCCATACGCGACTTCGCACCGCATCTCCCCGTGTTTCTGGGAGCAGGTGCGTCGATGGCTCAGATGAGGGAATATTATGATTCCTTACACCTCATCTTTGGGACCCCATCCCTCTGGAGCGCCTCTAGGCCCCAAGGAGGTGAGTGGGGCGCCGTTGGAGGATTTGTCCTCGGGCTATCGCAGTAGATCAGAGGTCTTCAATCTGTGGGGCGCGACCCCCAGGGGGGCCGTGGAGTCCTGGGAAGGGGGTTGCGCATTTCCAGGCCTAACCTCTGCCTGGTATACAAAACATGTGCTCTTCCTTTTGGACAAAGACAACCGCATTAGTTAAAATACTTCAGCTGAAGTAAATTGAGTAAAACGAAGAGGCCCAGAAGACAGGTAGAACAATCCTTCAAACAAGCCTTCTTTCCAGGGTGCCTGCTTGCCTGAATGAAAAATGCAAATGTGTGAATTGTTTATCAATCTGCAAATGTAAAGGATGCTTGGGAGGGGTTCTGGCTTTAATTGCTCGAATCACTCCAAGCATTTTGATGGCAAAGATGTGGGTTTTTTTTTGCATGGTGGTTAACAACTGGGATGTGAAGTGTGTGCTTTTAATCGTAACTGTATTTACACAATGCTTATTACCCCTGAGGAGGAGTTGAGGGACAGTTATGCAAAAAGAAAATGTATTGCTAGGGGTCATAATCAGTAATGATCTATCCATGAAATCTCAGATCAGTGCAGTGGTCTCTACCTGCTTTTTCCACCTACGCAGAATTCGGAAAATCTGTAGATTTCTGACCACCGAGGCCTTGACCATAGTCATTCTGGCCTTGGTTATCTCTCGTATTGATTATGCCAATTCACTTTATGTTGGCATTCCGGCATACCAACTCCACCGCTTGCAACTGGTACAAAATCAAGCAGCCAGGCTCATCTTTCGTCAATCCAGATACCAACACGTCCGCCCCCTGATGAAGAGCCTGCATTGGCTCCCGGTGGCTAAACGGTGTGTATTTAAACTGGGCTGCACCATCTTTAAAGCCCTTGCCGGTCTTGGCCCAGTATTCATCTCCTCTAGGATCCATCGTTATGTCCCCTACCGTGAACTACGCTCCTCTCATTTGAATCTGCTCACCATCCCCACTTTCAAACGCAAAAACACGGTGGCCTTGGATTCTCTTTTTGGCCCCTCAATTTTGGAATGCCCTCCCTATTGGACTGAGGTTAGCTACCTCCTACGCCCAGTTCAGAACACTTCTTAAGACTCTTTTGTTCTCTCAGGCTTACGAGTAAAGCTTCTGTTTATTACAACACTATCGCTCCTCTGCTCTCAGCGCCATGAAACCGCGGACGCGCATAGTTGTATGTCAGTTGCTCTCCTGAATGCCGATTATCCCGCTTGATCGCTAAAGCTCAGTGGCGATTTTTTTATCTGGTTTCCTTATGCACTGAATTTGGAATCTGTATTTTTTTAAAACTGAATTTGTGTTGTGGCAAAACAATTGTATCTGTGCTCTTGCAATTTTTAATTTGTGCTTTTTAAACTTGACCCCCTACTTGTTCCTCACCTTGGCGTTACTGTCGCTGAATTTTCACTGCTCCCTGCTTCTGCGCTCTTTCACTCGCATTTCCCCTAAGTCGGGCACCGGCATCCCGGTCCACCACGGGGTTTCCCGCTTGTTGTGGAGGGTGCCGGCGCCTCTGATTTCTTACACCTGGCAGCTGGGAGTTGTCAGGGGCGGAGCCACTGGTCAGCGCTCTAGCTCCCCCAGCACTATTAAACTCACATGCCTTTCCCCTCGCGCAGCGGACGCGCATAGTTGTATGTCAGTTGCTCTCCTGAATGCCGATTATCCCGCTTGATCGCTAAAGCTCAGTGGCGATTTTTTTATCTGGTTTCCTTATGCACTGAATTTGGAATCTGTATTTTTTTAAAACTGAATTTGTGTTGTGGCAAAACAATTGTATCTGTGCTCTTGCAATTTTTAATTTGTGCTTTTTAAACTTGACCCCCTACTTGTTCCTCACCTTGGCGTTACTGTCGCTGAATTTTCACTGCTCCCTGCTTCTGCGCTCTTTCACTCGCATTTCCCCTAAGTCGGGCACCGGCATCCCGGTCCACCACGGGGTTTCCCGCTTGTTGTGGAGGGTGCCGGCGCCTCTGATTTCTTACACCTGGCAGCTGGGAGTTGTCAGGGGCGGAGCCACTGGTCAGCGCTCTAGCTCCCCCAGCACTATTAAACTCACATGCCTTTCCCCTCGCGCAGCGGACGCGCGCAGCGGGCGCGCCGCCGGCGCGCCGAAGGCGCGCCAAAGGCAAGCCCGTCTGCGCCCGTCCGCGGCCGGGTGGGGCTAGGGGCCAAGCATTATGCCCATTCTATTACCTACACAGCTTCTGAGCTGAGACACTTACATGGTAACTGGCCTATCAGCACCAGTGCCAGGGATCTTATTAACAATACTGGGATCCTCAATCCCAGAGATGCCCTTTCAGAGCTCCCCGCTCCTCCGGTTGAGCTGGGATCTCTTGCCACCCACAAGGACCCTCCCGTAATTACTAATTCTAAGCACCAGGCAGAAGGGACCTTAGTAATTAGCTATTTAAACACCCGCTCTCTGGTGAAGCATCAACTTGAAATCTTTCAGCTCCTCGATTCTGACAAACCGGATATCCTTCTTTTATCCGAAACTTGGCTCACTACCGAGTCGGCCCCTGACATTCTCGCGGCAGTTCCCAAAGGCTATTACATACTCCAGGCCAACAGGCCCTCGGGTAAGCCCGGGGCGGGGTTGCAGCAATTATTCATCATAAACTTAGGTTTACTGTTTTAGGGATCGTTGGTATACCTTCGGTCGACAGCCTTATTTTGAAATTCGAATCGCCCCATTTTCCCTTTGTTTGTGCTCTCTTTTATCGACCTCCCCATCACATGCCTTCATTTCCTCAATTGTTAGGTGAAATGATTTCTCAACTAGTCATTAACCATGCTAGGATTATTATTATTGGTGATTTTAATTATTGGCCCACTGATGTACAGGAGAGTGCCAGCTCCATAGAATTCACGGATCTCTTATCAGCTATGAACTGTATCCAACATGTACATAATACCACCCATATCAAGGGACATATCCTGGACCAAATTTGGACTTCCAACTTGGAAATTACACAACCATCTATCTCCCCATGTACATGGTCAGATCATTATCATATCATATTTACCATGGCCTGTACTCCCCTCACTAAACCCTCTTTGATGGGTAATCATTTGGCCAGAAACTGGAATCGGGCCAATATTGGCGATTTCTGCACATTTTTAAAAGCCACTTCACCTACCGAACTAGATTCCCTCTGCGATCAGGTATCAAGCATTGAGCAATGGCTTGTCTCAGCCAGTGACAGCGTTGCTCCCTTTAAGAAAACTAAACTTATACGCCCTCACGATGCTCAACGCTGGTTCTCTGACGATCTGAAAATAAAAAACTGGCACTTAGGCAAGCCGAGCGTAGCTGGAGACGAGATTATGCGCTTGAAAAAAAAGCCACCTATGTTACCCTGCTAAAAGACTATAAAAACTCTATCCTTCAGACCAAGGCAATTTACTTTTCCTCGAAAATTACAAACTCTGCCACTAAGACCAAGGATATTTTCTCAATAGTTGATGAACTTACACAACCTGACAGAGTGATAGCTAAACCTGTCCCCTCACAATTATTATGTGACTCCCTGAACTCGTATTTTATTGAAAAAATTGTCACCATCAAAAGCAATATTCCGTCTTCCACACTTTCAACTGTCCTCCCTATCACATGTAATAATCCCCTGGTGTTGGATTTAATCCCCCTGATTTCCAGGGAAGAGTTTTTGTCCTTCTAAAAAAATTGGATCAGGTTCCCCCACTGACTGCTGCCCCTCTCATATCCTACAAGAGGCTTTCCTTACCTGCCCAGATCCGCCCCTCTCACTCCTCAATAACTCTCTTAAACAAGGTATTGTCCCAGACACCTTTAAACATGCGGAAATCGTCCCTATTTTGAAGAAACCCAATGCAGACCCCTTGGTCCTGAGTAACTTCCGCCCAATCTCTTTACTTCCTTACCTCAGTAAGATCTTAGAAGCTCACGTAGCAAATTGTTTGAGCTCATTTATTGAACATTCTCAGTTTCTTGACCCCCATCAAGCAGGATTTAGACCTGCACACTCTACGGAGTCAGTCATTCTTGCAGTTATGGACGAACTTAGGAAAGGGGCCGATAAAAACATCACCCAGGCCCTGGTGCTCTTGGATTTATCGGCTGCTTTTGACACGGTCGATCATGACCTCCTGATCGATCGTGTCAGTAATGCTGGCATTCAGGGTCTGGCCCTGAAGTGGATCTCCTCTTTCCTACATAATCGATCTCAGGCAGTCCATCTCGCTAATTTCTCAGCCAAGAAAGCTAGGCTGACTTGCGGGGTCCCCCAGGGTTCCTCCCTTTCACCCCTCCTGTTTAATCTGTACATGCTTCCTCTAATTCGGTCCTTACGCAAAAGAGAGTTGTCACTTTTAATTATGCTGATGACCTCCAGCTGGTGTTTGAAATTGATTCTTCTAACACCACAGTATCTAATTTCCAGTCCACTATGAGTTATATTAGCGAATGGATGTACGCTAATCAACTAAAACTCAACCCTGATAAAACTGAGCTGGTCCTGACAGGAGGTACTGCCAACCCGTGGAATTCTAATTTTTGGCCCCCTCTCTTAGGTAGCTCACCTCGCCCAGCAGAATCTGTAAAAAGTCTAGGGGTCATAATCAGTAATGATCTATCCATGAAATCTCAGATCAGTGCAGTGGTCTCTACCTGCTTTTTCCACCTACGCAGAATTCGGAAAATCTGTAGATTTCTGACCACCGAGGCCTTGACCATAGTCATTCTGGCCTTGGTTATCTCTCGTATTGATTATGCCAATTCACTTTATGTTGGCATTCCGGCATACCAACTCCACCGCTTGCAACTGGTACAAAATCAAGCAGCCAGGCTCATCTTTCGTCAATCCAGATACCAACACGTCCGCCCCCTGATGAAGAGCCTGCATTGGCTCCCGGTGGCTAAACGGTGTGTATTTAAACTGGGCTGCACCATCTTTAAAGCCCTTGCCGGTCTTGGCCCAGTATTCATCTCCTCTAGGATCCATCGTTATGTCCCCTACCGTGAACTACGCTCCTCTCATTTGAATCTGCTCACCATCCCCACTTTCAAACGCAAAAAACACGGTGGCCTTGGATTCTCTTTTTTGGCCCCTCAATTTTGGAATGCCCTCCCTATTGGACTGAGGTTAGCTACCTCCTACGCCCAGTTCAGAACACTTCTTAAGACTCTTTTGTTCTCTCAGGCTTACGAGTAAAGCTTCTGTTTATTACAACACTATCGCTCCTCTGCTCTCAGCGCCATGAAACCGTTTGGTGTTAGTGCGCTCTATAAATATTTTTAACATAACATAACATGGTCTGATATTACTCAATTCTACATTTTGGAAGCTCCATTTTATCCTAAAACTATTTGCACAGTTTGTAGCAGTGTATCTTATAACATGTGAAATGCAAGTATAAAATAATGACTTACACATTCACAGTGCTTTCTGTCACAGGCTGTGACCTCATAGCACTAAAATACACAAGTCACTATTCTCCACTGCAACAACCAAATTTAGTTCAGTGGCTCTCTGGTTACACACAGACCTCTGCCATGCATTAAATAAAAGAGGTTTCATAATGTACTATATAGTGCATTTCCCACTAACAACTTTTTAAATTTCTTTTTCATTTAAGGTACCCATTATTTTATATGTAGCTACCTGATGGTGAAAGACCTAAAAAAACAAACAAAATATTATGGGGCTGATTTATGAGAGGCTTGCGCTGCCAGAACGTCACATTTTTTGAAGCTTCGGTGGCACAAGCGTCTCAATCATATCTATGAGGCGAGGCAAAGTCACCCTGCATGACTTTGCATGGCCTCATAGATAGGGAGTAAGACACAGCAGCGCAAGTCGCTGTGTTGCCTTAATCTATGTCAAGACGGCATTCCATTGGCATTGCGGTGGGTGTTCCCACGCAACACCCATGGATTTTGATGCTGCTCCAGATTTCAAAACCATGTAAACGTGGGGCAGCACCAAAACCTTATGCCTCCCCACAGCAGGCGTAACGAGGAGAAATGTTTTCATTTATCCTCGTGTTTTCCTCTTTAAATGTGTGCTGCATTCTGCAGCACACATATAAAGAGGAAACCCCCTCTCAGGATTGTTTTTGTGCAGGAAGGTGCCCCTTCCTGCACAAAATCAATACTGCCTATGTTGGTACTAGGCAGCAATTTGTGCGCCAACGCAGAGGGAAAGGACAGGAATGCACCATATTTCACAAATAAGGTGCATTCCTGCCATTTCACATTGGCGTAGGGCAGCGCAGCAAGAAGACTTGCGGTGCTGCCCTACACGAATGCCTCATAAATGTGGCACGTTGTTTTTAGCCACACGTTTGACCACGCCCCCACACTCACTGACGTTTGGTTTGCTAAACATTGTTTAATTTATTTCCCCAATGTAAAAATGATTTGCTGTGGGAATTAGGGACATTTATGGTTGTCGATAGTTGCAGCGGTGACTGGTTCAGTTAAGCGCGGTGGGGAGGGCGGGAAGTCGACAGACGACGGAATAGGTATAATTAAATAAATAAATAATACCTATTTCGTCGTCTGTCGGCTTCCCCCCCTGCCACACCCTACCCTACCCTGCCCCGCCCCACCACGCTTACCTGAGCCGGCCGCCGCTGGATAGTTGGCAATGGTGAGGAGGACCAGGTTCTATAGATTTTTGTCAAGAGGGGGTCCTTACGCCTAAAAAACTTTGACAGGGGGGTCTCGGCATCAAAAAGTTTGAAGAACTCTGGAGTAGATGGATCGGTGCTGGTCGACGTCGGCTGACATCGCTTTGGCGCAGGCTCACAGTCCTTCGGGAACTTTGCCTACGACACCGGTCTTTGATCAACCGACTCCGACATTGACGTTGGCGCCGCCAGTCAAAGTCGCCTCTCCTCCCACAGTCGACGTCGTAATGGCACCACTTCGGCGTCAGATGCGGATTCGGCTGTGCAAACTGAGGTGATTGTACAATTTGTGGCCCCTTCTCAGGAAGAGGCGTTGGGAGGTCCACCTGTACAGACTGGGGCAGGACTTTTTCAGCCCATTTCCAACATTCAGGTGGAGGAGAGCTGGCTTACAGCTCTTGGTGAGGCAAGTGGGCTGGATTCTTCATCAGCCTCGGGGTTGCTTTCTCCCCCTAGTCTTGCCACGGAGGCAAGTTTCTCCTTTGCGGACATGCTGAGGAAAGTGGCTGTAGTTTTAGACTTGTCACTGGCCACGGTGCAGAGGTCTACAGACCCTTTGTTTGTAATCCTTTGCCAGGGACAAACGGGAGAACAGCCTGTTCTTCCATAAAGTGAGGCCCTATTTGACGTTTTATTAGGTGCTTGGGCTAAGCCTGAGTCGGGGGTCTCAGTGGACCGTGATGTTGCACGTAGGCATTTACCTGCACCTGGGGACCCAGTTTGGTTTGCACAGACATCCTTCCACTAGTGGCCTAGTGACTCAGGCTGCAACGTCTTCCCAGGATGTAGATTCTACTACTAAGATTCCGGTGGGTAAGGATGCTAGGAGTCGTGTTGCTTGTGGTAAGTATATATTTGCTTCAGCCAGCTCAGCATTGAGAGCCACCAACACGTCCTGTGTGCTGGGGTGCTTTTCCTATGCCTTATAGGATTCTTTACAGAACATGCACCCATATCTTCCGGGTAACCTCTGTGCTGAGGTGGGCAACTTCATTTGAGATGGTCAGGAGGCCGCTAGACTTACCATAAGGGGTGTCATGGACACGACGGATTCTGTTGGTCAGGCCATGGCATCTGCAGAGGTGCTAAGGCGTCGGGCTTGGTTGGCATCTTCGGGTTTCTCAGAGGCTATCCAGTCGGCTTTGGACGATATTCCATTTGATGGTGCCCGTCTTTTTGTTGATCAGGCAGATGCAGCATTAAGACGCTTCCATGAAAGACAGAGAACTACAGAGTCGTAGTCCTACATTTTCTTCCACTGTCTGATTTGCTTGTCCCTAGGCTTGGGATATATGTTTTTGTAGGTCAAGGAGTAACCATATTAGGACGTTGTATATGTCCAGTTTCAGTTTCAGTATTACCACTGGGACCTCGGTGAGGAGTAGTGGTTATATCCTCAGTACCATTTTCTTTTTTATTTGGGTATTGATTTAAATGGCTGAGGATGGTTCCCTTTTTTTCCTGGCCTCTGAAGATAAGCTTTCTACTCAAGAGGCTATTATTAAGAGAGGTATCTTCCTGTATGGAAGCAGATCTGTTACATGCTTCTTCGAAGCAGTTCAGTATGCAAGTTGCATGACTTTCCTCTTCAATGTTCTTTTAGAGGCATCTGGTTATGTCATTTGTAGACTGGGGTATAGTCACTCTTTGATCTACTCTTGGAGTAATCGGGTGCTTCAGCACGTTGAAGCATTGCTCTGGCTCAGAGTATATGTTTGCTTGCGAGTTCTTTCTTTAGGGTAAAGGAATAGTGTCTAGTGAAGACATAAATATTACCTCGACTGCAGGCAATTCCTCTTTGCTCCATATTGTGGTGCTGTAAATTGACAGCCAATGGCTTATGATGCTTGGGTTGGGCCAACTTGTCCCAGGACCAATGTAAACTTGATGGCTTGTTATCCTTGACTTCAGACAATATGTCCTAAGGTGTTTTGCTATTTTGGTTGCCCACAAGCCCGCCAATTCATCTATAAAAGTCTTGGGAGACACTTTTATAATAGCAGGATTTTTGCTTTATAGTAAGCTTTTCTTCTTTCTACAGTATTCTTGATATGCGTGGTTCTGTCTGATCGGCATTACCTGTCTTTTGGAGAGGATGTGCTTATTGTTTTCTGCGTTCCTTAATTCGTGAGGAATCATGACTGCTAATATCTTTATAACAGACAGCTTTTTCTTGTGGCAAGTCACCTGCGGTTTGTATTGGTGACGTACTACACTTTGTTTTCACTGGGTTGGGTATTTTTGCCGAACCTCTCACTTCAGAGTGGCTTTTTTATATACAGGGTATACATGATTTAATGTGCTGCTGTGTTCACTTAATTGTTGGACTTACGATCATATTTGTCTTGTATCACAGGTGTGGTTGAATGTGCTTGTTGTTGACAAGTGCGCTAATTGGTGCGTTACTATTTTCAAGATTATTGTAAAGCGCTTTATGGAACTGTTTCTCGGTTCCAGTTAGTTATTGGGTATACAGAGTATTCATGACTATATCAGATGTGTTATACATATTTGTTTTCCCCCCCCAAAAAAGGGGGCAAGAAAGAGGTTTTAACAAAGATACGGTTGAGTCTCTTTTTCTCGCTTGCCTTGGTGTTTTGAGCTTCCATATGGCTCGAAGTTGTGTTCAGTCTTTCAGACTATGGCACTGAAGGCCGTACAAGGGAAAGCTTTATACGTCCTTGCGGTCTGGCAGTAGTTATTGGCCAGTGAAATTCAGTGAATTGCCGGCCCAGTCGGAGTATCTGGTGACACATTTATGTTTCTATATATATATTTATGTCCATATATACATCTTTGTGGCAAGATGTTTTGCAATTTGCGCATTTGATGAATATGAATGCTCATTTTGTCCAAACTAAATTATTTATACCAAGGAGCTGCTGTTATTTATCTCTCCTTTGGGGAAATGGGCTCTGAAAGTCCTTCTTTAGGATTCTATCAGGACAAATACTTTCTTGATTTTCTTTATTGTCATGAACAATGCAGATTACATTACTTTTTCCATGTATTTAACCCTTTTTGGTCATCCAGTTTTCTTTCCCCTTTGGGGGATAGGGGATAATGTCTGTTATCTGACAGATGGTTCTTTTCCCTCGAGGACCGATTCTCTCAGACCTGTAAGTTTTTTTTTATATTTATATATATTCTGTGATAGTGATCATGGATTCTATTAAGAGCAAAGCAATTGTTCTGCTAGTCCTACGTACATTTGGTCTGTTGTTAGTTTTGACTGGCTGGTTCTCTTTAAGAACTTTTGTAGGATTAGTTTGCTAAAAGTTGAGGAATCTGTGGCTACATGTCTCTATCAGATGTAAAAGTTACCTACCTTTGGTAACGTGATATCCGGTAGAGACACAGTCTAGCCGCAGAATCATTAACTCCCTGCCCATCCTCCCCACTCTTGCGAATGACCTATGAGGTAAGGGTTATACCCTTTTTTCAGTACTGGTTTTATTTACTGGTATCACATTCTCAACTTATGCTGGGGCTCAACAGATCACTTGGCCTGGCAACATAGCTTTTGTTTAGATGTTGCCATACCACCAATTTCCAAATGAATGTAGTCAATAGGGGGCGTGTGTGTGTGTTTCTCTTTCACACAGGATTAGACACCAGTGGGCAGTACTGATTTATTTGTTCTTTTCTTTGAGAATCTTTGTTTGGTATCATACCTTGAATTGGCACTATCAATATGTCACGTGGTTGTGTGATTCAACAAACAGTTTGATGTTGTTTTTGTAGGGTTTTATGAGAGGCTGGCTTAGTATATGGTGCTCACTTATGTAAGTGTAGCACCCTGCACTAATCCAGACAACCCTAATGGTGATTTTATTGGTCTTAGACAACCTTAGAAAGCTCTTTAAGTGGTAGCTGTGGAGAGCAGCCTTCAGGCTTAGTCCAGAAGGAGTGTAAGGCAGCTTGTTTTACCAGTACTTAATATTATGGTATAGGTTAAGTGAAAAAGAACCACACAGCGTAGTTACAAAAATAGGTATTTATTATTAACACTCACTAACACAATGTATTATCTCCTACTCGGAGATACAACACAATACGCACAATAGTTTGTCAATAGAATTCGTAAATAGCACAGAATACACAGTGGTCCCCAGAGGAAGACCAAACCATATACAAAAATAGTGGAATGCGAACCACGACCTAAGTCGAGAAAGGACCCAGAAGATGTAGAAGAGCCAGGGACCCAAGGAACCATCCAAGTGAATATCTAGGAACCCCATGGAGGTTGTGTGCAGAGTGGGAACACAACTGCGTGCTCAATGTTAGTCAATAGGTAAGTCACGTTGCAATTTTAAAAAAGAAGGACCCTTCCCAGTGGGGAGTGTGGCCTGACGCCGATGGAGTGAGCAGCGCTGCTGGCGAGCTTCGACCGACCGGCCACCATCTCGCTCCATCCTGTCTTCCCTGGGCAAAACACTACCCCAGTGGGCAATCCCCATCCGACCCGGACCTGTGGGAATTGCCGCAGCTAGTGAAAAGGCAGACTGGGAGGCGATGGAAGACGGCTACAGAGGCTGAGCCGCTGACCCAACGAGGCACCCTAGATGGCGGCACCCAGCAGCAGAGGCAGTAGGCTGTGGAGCGGAGTAACCCACTAAGAGAGAGGTCCTAACAGCGTTGCCGAAAGAGACTAAGAAGAGTCGCTTCGACCGCAAATCCTGAGAGGTGCCCTGCAGGGAGAAAGCAGCTCTGCCGAGGCAGCGTACCTGAGGCAGACCTGTGGCACCTAGAGCAGTAGGTGGTGCAGCAGAGTCTTCACGGCCGCGATATGGCCGCCAAGAATCAGGGAGAGGCGACGAGGCAGTGAGCGACCGCTGGACCCCTGCGGGCACAAGAACGGGCGGTGCAGAGAGCAAGACAGGGCAACCAGGAAGCCCGCTTGAGTCCCCCCTAGCGGACATGTCCCTGACAAGAGTCAAGGTAGGACCGCCCGGCGCAGAGTGTGTAGCGCGATCGCAGGTACGGAGGATAAATGCCGCCAAGCTACACTCGCGCAGAGATGAGAGTCTGAAGGAGGCAGAAAAGCCAGACTTGAAGAGAATAGTGCCTCAGGGAAGCAGACAACAGCAGAGCTGCAGCGTATAGCACAAAAAGAAGCAGAGGCCTATTACTAGGCCCTCCAGACAACAGCTAACACGTGGGCCTGTAGCGAGGCCTGGCTCAGTGGTGTTGAGAGAGAGTACTGACCCTACTTCCCTAGCTCAAACAAAATGGAGGAACGTGGGCTTTTAGAAAGACAGGTCCAGCATACATGAACCTATAGCAAGTGGATCAAGAAGTGGCATGCAGTTCCTAAGGGAGATAGGAAGGAGAGGGAGAAAAGAAGGGAAAAGGGGAAAGAGGGGACCCAGGTCGGTTACAGGATCAAAGAGGGGAGAGCTCCAATAAGGAGCAAGGGCCCTCACACACCCCGAGAGGTTTCATGCTTCATCATAGGGCAGCTCCTCGTTGGGCCGGCGCTGCAATGCCCAATGGGCCCCTCAGGGGGGCTCTTTGCCGGAGGTCTTTTTAGAAAGCCAGGAGGCCCTATGTGTGGGGGTGGAGGGGCATAGAGTAGTGAGTAGAGTGGGTGCCGAACGTGTAGTAAAAATAGCTATCAGTGCTCCAGGGAAACTTTATTGACTGGCCACTATGCCATGGTTAAAAAGGAGACTGCAAGAGTCTCAGCTGCCAGGGGGAATTTTACCTGCTACAGCTCAGTGTGTGTAATCACAGGTGTGTGTGGATTAAAAGAGTCGACATGTTTCACACCTGAAATACTCCGAGTGGATGTGTGGTGTTTCTTCAGGACCGAGGGAAAAAAATCTGATCTACTCTTAAGTATAGGTAACAGTCATAGGAATGTCCTAAGTGGTACCGTCCCAATTTCAAGTTGATCCAAAGACGGGGGTAAACATATAGTAATGTACAAATTGTCCTTCTTGCGAACCTGGAAAGTGGAAAGGGGGAACAAAAAGGCGGACACAGACACAGCCATCAAATCATCAGATCATCATCAAAACTCATGACGTTTTTTTAAAAAAGTGGGGGAAGCCCCTTAAATTCACAATTTTCCCTAAGCCATCATGTGACTGGCAGTGGTCATTTAAAGGACCAGTCTCGTGAGGGCGCACCCGTGCTGGTAATACGACAGGTGCAGTACAGGAGAGATAAAAACGAGGGGAACAAGGGAAAAAAATTAATTAAATAAACAAGCTTGTTACGAACCCGTTGACTCTGAAGGGGAAGAATCAGCACAACGGCAATTGCGTATCTACGGGCGCAGCCTGGTAGGGACGGTAGAGCCCTACCGCCCCACCAGGGGTGCCCATGGCCAATACTAACTAGGAGGAGAACAGAACTCACCTTTGGGAGAGAAGGCGAGAATTTCAGCCAGGATATCTGCGGTCATCCACAGCAGTGGAGGATGCGAGTGACCTAGGGAAAGTGAAGCCAGTAATGAAGGCTCTGGTGCAGGATAGAATGGCAGTGGACAGCAAAATGACGGGGAGGAGAGTGGGGTGTTGGTGGGAGTGGTGGCGGGGGGGGAGAGAAAGGGGGAAAGGAAAAAGGGGGGGGTGAATATGGGTAGGATCGGTTGCCTCTAAAAAGCACTATGGGACCCATGTCATCAGTGTGGTTATCGATAGAGTGTGGTCAATTGGTATATGGTGGCCCCGACAGTGGCCCCTTATTTAAGGTGGCCCCGACAGTGTGGCTAGCAGTGGGTGGGGCACCAGGAACTACCATATAACAGGGGCTAACACCTAGCTGTACCGGTGTCAATGTAGTCAAGCCAAATCGCTGGACCCAAGACTGCCAAACGACAGTCTTGCTTGAATTCATAGCAATATCGCAAAGGGTGAGTGAGGTCTACAATACCCAAGACGTTAGTGAAGGGCAAGTGATCCTGTTTATCATCATGGGACTGTGGCTAAAGGGCATGGGCTAGTTGCACCACATACCGTTGCCACTAAGGCCATATGTGCCCCACCAGCCACGTTAGCACTAAAAGACCCCAGAAAGTATGAGGGGCTGTCGGAGCGGACTGCTGGCGCCGCGTTCCGTTGTCACTGTGGCAGTAGGCAACTAGCCTGCCTAAAAAATGCAGAATCATTGTGCTTATCTGGGGGGAGAAGGACGGGGAGTGGGGGGAGGGGAGGGCAAAGGGTAAGTGGGGTGGGGGCGAGTGGGAAGACCGACCCAGGACGTCGTGTAATCCCAAAGGGGCAGGCTCGCTCAAAAGGTATAGAATGCGCCGTTGGGTCAAATGTCCAGTCTCAAAGAGGTATGGTCCTGGCAGTGCGCATGTGGAAACTACGTTGGCATGACAACCAGAACAGCTAAGACCCGTATAACGGAACACCGGAGTAACGTCAGGTGTGGTAGACTACCACCAAGATGCTTTTCCACTATATCGAATACAATCACACACAGAACGATATCAAGTGGACAATACTGGAGGCTTTCCCCTACATCACACAACAGGCACTCTTTAATAAAGAACAACGTTGGATCTTCCGCCTTTCCACTAGCTCCATAGGGCTTAACGATGAAATTCCATGGGCGGACCTAGTACCTCCAGTGTCACTCCACCTGTTGTTCTGTTGCTCCACAGCCTACCGTCCATTCACATCCCCTTTCCTTTCCCCTCCTCTTTTAACAACCCTCCAGCCCCCCTTTTCCCTCCCCCCCACTGCCCCTCACATCCCCACCTACCCCATCCCCGCCCCCTGCCGATGGGGCACCCAGGACTATGACTCCCCAGCCCGTGCCACATGTACAAGGGAGCTCTATGTAGTAACCATTGCACATTAGTATTCACTGTAGACATAGCACAGATATGACTACCATCGCTGTGTTAAGTCTCCTACTCAGTATGGCACCATGGAGACAGTTTATTCTCTATTTTTGTCTCCCAACTAGACCACAGCTATTGTCAGTACATTAGAGTCCCCTTGCCACGGACATCGATACAGTGGACACCATACATACTTGTGGTACACCAGACCATTCTAAGATGGCACCCGCTCTAGTGTGAGCACTTCTCGAATCACTACACCATTCCAAGATGGCGCCCATAGCCGCTTTCTCTAGTCCTCTGTGGATTGCTAGTACACGAGACGAACAGTACAAACAGAAGGCCTCCCACAGGGTAACCCATCATCACCCCAGGAACACGGTCGTGGGTAGGTCCCACGCTAGAGAGCCTCAACTAGATGGCATTTAGCATTTAGTAGTAGCAAAGTTAGGAATCCTAACTTTACTACTACTAAATCCCTTTTGTGAATACCGAAAGTCGTAAAGTTAGGATTTTGTCTCAGTTTAGTAGTAGTAAAGTTAGGAATTCTAACTTTACTACTACTAAATGCCTTCTGTGAATACCAAAAGTAGTAAGTTTAGGATTTTGTCTCAGATTAGTTCTGTGAATCGGCCCCCTAGTATTTATAGTCAGGCATTAAAAAGTCAGTTGGATTCACTATCGCTTTCTCCAGGTAATGTATTGGTGCAGTATGTCGATGACTTGTTAATTGCTTCTGACATGGAACAGGGTTGCAAAGACAGTACAGTGAAACTGCTGCTGCATTTGGCACGTCATGGACATAAGGTCTCTCTTTCGAAATTTCAATATTGTCGACAGGAGGTCACCTATCTCGGTATCCTACTGTCGAAGGAGGGTAGGAGGTTGACCCCTGAGTGCATCAGTACCATTGTTAAAATGCCCATTCTACAAACTCAGAAAGATGTACGTGCTTTTATAGGTATTACTTCCTACTGTCGCTAGTGGATCCCAAATTACTGGTTACTAATCAAACCTTTGCTTGTGCTAACAACGAAAGTAGTGCATGAGCCTTTGCCTTGGACGCCCGAATGCCAGCAGTCTTTTGAGCAATTAAAAACTGCGCTTTGTTCGGCTCTGGTGCTTGGCACACCGAATTATAACAAACCATTTGTGCTCTATGTTCATGAAATGGCTGGTTGCGTACTTTCTGTCTCAACACAGAAATTTGGGGATAAACATAGGCCTTGTGCTTATTTTTCTGCTGTGCTTGACCCTGTCGCAAGAGCCCTCCCGAGTTGTCTGAGAGCGGTCGCGGATGTGGCCACTTTAATTAGACAATCGGCTGGACTCGTACTTGATACAGACCTCACAGTAATGGTACCCCATGCTGTGGATACACTTTTGAATAAGACAAAGACACAGCACCTCACCAGTGCACGTCTTACTGGCTATGAATTGACATTGTTTGCTAAGCATATTACGATCAAAAGATGTGCTACTCTGAACCAGCCACGTTACTACCCCTCCCTTCTGAGAATGATGCAGTCGACAAACATGACTGTATTTTCCGGGCAGAAGAAGAGACGAAAGGACAGATAGACCTGACTGATGTTCCCTTATCTGACCCTCAAGGGGAACTATATGTTGATGGCTCTTGTTTTAAATTACCAGATGGCACCACCACTGCAGCTTATGCTATCACTATGTTGCGTACAGTGGTAGAGACATCACGGGTCCCCTATTAGTCGGCTCAAGCTGCTGAGCTTGCTGCCCTTATTCGAGCTTGTGAATGAAGTGAGGGGTTGGTTGTCAATAGTTATACTGACAGCATTCGGGGTCTCGCATAATTTTGGGCGACTCTGGGCAGAGAGAGGGTTTCTTACCTCTCATGGTACTAAGATTCTACATGGGCACCTTATATTGCGGATTTTGTCAGCTTTAACTCTCCCCAAGCAATTGGCAATAATCAAGTGCAGCGTCCATAGAAAGGTTATTGATGATGTGGGTAGAGGAAATGCTTTTGCAGATCAGGTAGCTAAGGAAATGGCCTGAAGTAAAATGAAACGTATGTTTGTCGCAGCTAGATGGGTTCCTGGGGTTGTTATGTTTGAAAATACCCTTGAGAGTGTAAAGGAGATACAAAGTGAAGCCACAATAGAAGAATTCGCGAAATGGCAGGAGAGTACATCTCAGTTGAACGAGTAAAGGTGTTGGATGATAAATCTGGAGAACAGATATGGATGTTGCCAGATGCATACGTTCTTCCCGTGGTTACTATGGCACATGGTCCAGCTCATATTAGTGCAAAAGGCATTTGTAAATTGTTAGCCACTGTATGGCATAATTATAACATTTCCAAGACAACTGCGCATTTGGTGAAATATTGTATTGTCTGTATGATGCACAATCCAGGGAAGGGTACCCCTAAACCACCTGGTAAATTTGCACCACCTACTTTTCCTTTTGAAGTCCTCCAAATGGACTCCATCAAATTAGAGAGATGTAATAATCTTAAGTACGTTTTCGTGGTTATATGTGCATTCAGTAAATGGGTTGAGGCCTACCCCACTAAAGATAATATGGCCATTACGACTGCGAAGGTACTCCTTAAAGAGTACTTTCCTCGTTTTGTCTTGCCCCGAATTATCTGGAGTGACAACGGAAGTAATTTTTATGGGAAAGTGATTAAATTGATTTGTGAAGGTTTGCATGTTAAGCAGAAATTTCATGCTGCCAATCATCCGCGGTCAGCGGGTTTGGTTGAGAAGTACAATCGTACTGTCAAACTAAAATTGGCAAAAATTCGGGAGACAACAGGGTTGAAATGGCCAGATGCTCTACCGTTAGCTCTTCTGTCAACAAGAACAACAGGTCATTCTAGAACAGGATTGTCACCTTATGAGGTCGTGTTCGAACGCTCGGCGAATGTCTGGGGTGTCCCACGTCCTCGTAAATACTCAGATAGTGAATATCCTGTGTTGCTTGATTATCTTGGCCAGTTAACAGAAAGTTTATGTTCTATTCACCAACAGGTACAGGAGTCCCTACCTTCTGTACCAGAGGGGCCCGGCCACGACATTCAGCCTAGAGATTTCATTCTAGTAAGGAACTTTCAGCGGAAGAAAAGTTTGGAGCCACGCTGGGAAGGACCTGAGCAGGTTCTGTTGGTGACACGGACGGCTGGAAAGGTTGCTGGTCGAAAGAACTGGGTCCACGCCACTCACTGCCGGAGGGTTCCTTTGCCGTTGCCATACAATCAGTGGGTCAAAGAGGGCGTCGGCGATACAGAGTGTGAGAAGGTGCCCAGGTTTGTTCCCTTTAGTGACGCCCAGTTGACCTGGACACAGACCGATAAGGAGAACGATGATGTTTTGAACAAAGCTGTTCGCCCAGAAATACAAGCTATTCAGGAGCCTTTGTTTATTGATCACACAGTGCCTGGGGCTACCAGGTACAATTTGCGTCCTTGATTGAGGGATACTGAGTCCAAGGAGAAGAAAGATTAGGGATGGACTGTGCAAGATAGGTAGTACTGAGTCACAGAACCAACAAAATTAACTGAAATTAGTGGAAAATGTTGTGCTTACTTTGCCTTTATTGTTTGAACATTAGCTAGGGAGAGCAGAAGTATACCTTGAAGGTATACCATCTTTATTGATGAGGGATAGATTAAAAGACCTTAGGACAGAGCAAGCTCCATCGCCGGTGCTCAAGAGCACCAACTTATTGATGGACAATAGGAGCCTGTACCATTGAGGCTCTGACAGACACTGGGAACTTGTATATTTTCTTGTATTTTGCTTTTTTGTTTTGATTCATTATGCATCCCTTTGGTTGGAAGGCTGCTGAAGAGGAACAGCCAATGGTTCTTGTTGCACAGCATAATGTGGTGTGGACACGGAAATGCAGAATAATATGTGTTCTTTTGGTTTTGCTGATAATAATATTGTGTGGGGTGTCATGGATTTTGGAAAATTATCAAAGGGTGCCTTTGCGCAGCAAGAGTAAGGTTATCTCCCCGAAAAGAAATAAACGAACAGCCCGAGTAATATATTTCTAGAAACACATAAGAGGTTCTTTGGGGAGGGGACAGCTTGTTACCCCACCCAATCTGTCACTAGTTTGTGGACTGCACATCCATTGTCACTTGTAAATTATACTTATACTCGGCCACCCCAGTTCACAGAAGTGAAAGGAGTGTTTGGTTTTGGTTTTCCGGGGCCATGTCTATACCATAGAAAGCCACTGGGAATGGGTTATCCAGGTTGTGATAACAATACATATTGTGACAATTTTTATATGGAAAAACAGAATGTCACATTGGTGGGTTGGCATTACAAGGAATTGATAGTTACCCGAGAGGCCGTTTATGATCCTGCTTGTTGCCCCATTGTGAATAGCACTGATACTTCACTATATATATAAATTGCTCGAGTATAGTGTTGTATAAAAATACGATCCCCTTGGTAAATGATGAGGATCCAAGTACTTTCGGAATGAACTCCAGGTATGCAGCAGTGTATTATGAGGGACCGATTTTTGCACACCTAGGGTTTTTCTTTTTGTCTAATGGGAGGTATTTCAATGTTCATAATGGTACAGGTGATGTAGCTCTTGGAATGGTATTGCCCTTGGGTGTACCTTGTAAATATGCCAAGCCTAACATACGATGGGTTAAAAGGACTCTGACGAAAGAATTCTGTGACGTAGTGACCGATATAGAGCTCAGTAATTATAGTAATGGGATCACTTTTGGATACATCCTTTCTTCTATTTTTACCATGGGTGGTACCTCTATGGCTAGGGGTAAAAAGGCTACAGAATATTTTGGATGCAAGGTAAAATTTTTATCTAATACCACAGTAGCAGTTTTGCGCGACATCACCACTCAGTTAGAGAGTATGCGAATATATTCAGAACAGACCAGATATGCAGTTGATTTTATTCTAGCTAAAAGTGGAGGTGTATGCACGGTAGTGGGCGATCAATGTGTGGTCGGGATCAAGAATATGGGAAAGAATATCACCAAACACATTTAGTACGGAAGGCTGAGAGGTAGTCATTAGTGACCCGGGTGGCCCTAAACGGGTCACTTCCTTCAGCAGTAGAGCGAGGCACGCGGCAGGGGTGCACCCTGCCCCCATTGCTGTTTGCCCTAACCATGGAGCCACTGGCATGCCGGGCGAGACTGGGGCAGGATTACCGAGGACTGGTGGTGAGAGGAACACAACACCATATACCGTGTACGCGGCCGACCTCCTGATATTCCTCCGAGACACAGCAGGAGACCTGAAAGGGGCACAGTCTATGTTAGAGCACTTTGGCAGACTCTCTGGCCTCAAGGTCAACTGGCAGAAATCAAAAGTGTTCCCCATGATGCCTAACCGACCCCCACCAGCTGACCTGGGTACCCTTCAGTGGGAACCTAACAGCCTGGCGTATTTGGGAGTGAAAATATATCATGGCCTTACTGAGCTCTTAGAGGGCAACATGGGTAGAACAATACACTCTCTCCGCTCCTCTACGGACTTCTGGAGGTCCCTGCCACTGTCCGTAGCAGGCAGAGTGGCCCTTCTGAAGATGGTGGTACTACTGCGTTTACTATACTTCTTCAGGACCCTCCCGGTGTGGATACCCTGCATGATCTTTAGAGACCTGGACTCACTGATCACATCGTTTATATGGGGATCAGGCCACAGAAGAGTGGCGCTGACCATGATACAGCGCTCCACAGCAACGGGCGGATTAGCAGTCCCGGACTTTGAAGCCTACTACATTGCAGCACAGTTAAATTGGCTGATCCACTGGCTGGCTTCTGGGAGGAACCCAGGCAGGACGCAACACCCATTTGCCCCAGTGCTTGCGAAAATATTGATGCGGGTTTCGAGGAGGTCCATGGGGGACACTGCAGAAATCAGGATGGTGACAAGATGCTGGGCTTGATACCTGCAACGCGCTGCATGCAGAATCCCCATCTCTCCTGATTTGCCCATAAGTATGCTCCTCCATCTTCTGAATGGGAGGAACTGGGCGGGACTATGTGCATGGGAGGAGGCGAGATTCCGAGTTGCTCTCCTTCGAAGATTTCCGGGTGGAATACGACCTCCCCAGAGGCCATTTCTTAATGCACAGAGCTCTCACTCTAGAATTGAGAAAACACTGGGGTACGGGTGCTACAGAACCACGAGCTCTCGACTGCTGCCGCTATGTTACACTATCGGCGGGGAAGATTAAAACGGTCTCCTGCTTATACAAGCAATACGCTGCGACATTCAGAAGCCCTTGGAGTTGCTGCGATTGCAATGGGAGGAGGATCTGGGCAGCCCGATCCCTGAGGCAGACTGGGAGAGCATAACCGAGAGGACGCCGAAGGTCTCTAGGAACGTGCGGTTCAAAGTAAAAAATTACTATGTCCTGCACAGAGCATACCTCACCCCAGCACAAATTAGAAGATACTTCCAGTTAGAGACAGCAGCCTGTCCTAGATGTGGAGAACATGTTTTGGGAATGCCCCACCCTGCGCACATTCTGGGAGGAGGTAATACGCGTGATAGAGGACGTCACTGAAAGGGAGATCCCACACATCCCAGATCACTGCTTATTAGGCTGGTTTCCGCACACTGCCAAAACAAAAACGACTGGGAAATTCCAAGACCTTGCATATATTCTGGCCAAAAGAGAAATCACAAGGAACTGGAAGTCGCCAGGTGGGCCGAGGGTGGGAACATGAAAGAGGGAATTGGAAAAATGGGCAAGCACAGAAGGGAGACTCCTACTGAGAGAGGCAGAAGGGAGACTCCTACTGAGAGAGGCGAGACGGGGCATAGGCACGCTAGACAAGGCAAGGGCGTGGGAGAGACTGGTTGCTGCACTGATAGCGGCGGGACAAGAAGTGGAGTGGCAGGCCCCTCGCAGCCCGCATCAACTGACCGGGGAGAAGGGGAACCACGCACAACAGAGTGAAAGCTGGACCACCCCCATACCTCACCCTTTCGCGTACGACCAAGTGCCACTATAGATGTTTACCAATGGACCGCACTGTGAGAACATGAGGCACCTTGACCACCACACAGAAGCAGTTGCAACTCAAGGGGTAAGTGGAGGGACAGGATGGGGAACAGTACCAAGTTGTTGCTGTTGAAGGGAATTAAAACTGTATAAATACCACTTTACGTATATCGCCTGGTACCAGAGATGTATAAGACGTAATTTTCTGAAAACCTAAAAAAATCTGGTTTAAAAAAAAAGAAGGACCCTTCCCAGTGGACCCAGAAGAAACCTCGTGGAAGATGGAAGGTTGGAGAGTCACCCCACCCGTGGATACCCCAGGAACCAGGATACCTACACCAGGGAAACTGGGTGCATAGGTGCGAAGTGATGTCGGAAACCGCCGTAGACCACAATGGAGGACTTTGGAAAAAATGCTGCTGGTGAAGAAGGTAAAAGTGTCCGGTGGAACCCAAAGGTGGATTCAAGGTGAGAGGTGCAAAAACAACAATTGATGGACAGAACAATGTCATACATTCACCCCAGTACAAAGATCTGGGCCTAAATCCATCGTTTTTTTGCTCACCATGCCATTCCAGTTTGGACCCAGCCATATGCAAATCAGTCTTGACCCTGCGCCCAATGGGAACAGTCCAGCCCGAACTGCCAGGCCAGGTCCTCCCTAGACTGGAAACAAGCATCCTAGGACCGGTTTCGGGCTTTCAGCCCTCATCAGCCAGGATAGCTTGACTCTAGTGGCATGGAGAGCACGGGACCCACGTCTGGGCATACCCGTCCCACTCGGGGTGACAAATGCAAAAACAACAATTGATGGACAGAATGCAGAACAATTTCATACATTCACCCCAGTACAAAGATCTGGGCCTAAATCCATCGTTTTTTTGCTCACCATGCCATTCCAGTTTGGACCCAGCCATATGCAAATCAGTCTTGACCCTGCGCCCAATGGGAACAGTCCAGCCCGAACTGCCAGGCCATGTCCTCCCTAGACTGGAAACAAGCATCCTAGGACCGGTGAGAGGTACCTGCAAGCAGAAGAGACAGAGGCTTTGCCACTCGGGAGTGACCTGAAGTGGTCGAAGTTGAAGTGGTATTTGATCTGAATCTTGTCCCACGACGAATCAAGGGACCCACCCACAGGTAAGCCCTTAGGTACCCTAAGGAAAGGGTTAGACCGATTCAGGGGCCCCTCCCAGAGGAGGGGCTGGACAGTGGAGAGTATACTCCCATGTCCTTTGTCCAATTGCGCGCCAGATCGGGAGCCAACGGCTCCCTGAACTGGTTTGGACTGGAGTATGCAAGGAGGGTACCAGATGTGCCCTTCAAGCAGTCTGAGTGGCGCTGCCAAGCGCCCCCACCCTGTCCCAATACACTAAGGCCTGTCTGGGAGGTGGTCACACCTCCCTGTGACAGGATACCTATTGTCCTGCCTTCCTCTGCTCGAGCTTGGCTCAGTAGCAGGAGGGCAGAATCGTGTCTCTGGCCGGCAGCAGCCATAGTGTGCTGTCCGGTTCTAGAAGAATGGTACCGGGAGCACTGAGGGCCTCCCAGAGGAGCTTTACAGTGCATTGAATCATACCTCCCACACCGTTTACGGTGTGGGGTTATGATTCCAACATGTTTGATATCAAACTCGACAGGGTTCGTTACAGCTAGTTTAGAGATGGTCATCACATAATGACGTATGGCCACTCTATATATCCTAATGGTTGATGCACCTACAACCTGGGAGAATGGACTCCAAAGGTTGTAGGGGTGTCCTGCTCATGCAGTGGCAACCTCACACTTAGAACTGAGGATCTTGCCTTCAGGATTGAAAGGCCTGCTTTAGGGGTGACTTATAGGTTTTAAGTGCAGTGACCTCAGATATAAGGAAACTTATATCTGTCGTAAGGGGTGCTAGCACCAGCTTACACAGGCTGCAATGGCAGGCCTGTAGTCACAATTTGAGTGGTCTCTCATGGGTGGCATAACACATGCTTTAGCCCATGGGAGACCCCTGGTGTACCAATGCCCTGGGTACCTTAGTACTATATACTAGGGACTTATCCGGGTACACCAGTAGCCAATCTGGAGTGTACCTAAGTACTTACCATGTCCAATTTAGGGAGGAAGCACAGAGACTGGAGTCCTGATTAGCAGGATCCCAGTCAGACTAGTCACCAGCAAAAAGTGGGGGTGACCATGAAAGCAGATCCTACTTTCATACAGCTTTGTTTTGCTATTGCCATGCCATTCTTTACTATTGATGAATGGTCTATAGAGTGTATGGTTTTCTTCCCTTACCTAGGGTTATTCACCAGGGCACAGGGTTTCATGTAGCCCTGTAGTTTGTTGACTGTGTTGGGGGTTTCTTTAAAATCCATGTCTGGTAATAATATACCATTTGATGTTTCTTCTTCCTTGATGTTTCCCAAAATTTTTTGGGGCACACTGTTTCTCACAACCAGTTTCTATGGTGGCTCCGCGTTCTAGCGCGGAAGGTTTCACAGAAGAAACTGACGTCCGCGCGCCGGAGGGGACTCCACTGACGTCGTGACCGGCGTCGACGTTACCGTGGAACAGTATGACTCCGGCCCCTGGCGTGCAGAGGTAGTGCTGAAACATTTCCGGATCCAGACTGGCGCCTGGGGAGAATTCAAAAGTTAATGAATCTGCGGCTAGACTGTGTCTCTACCTGATATCACGTTACAGAAGGTAAGTTACTTTTATGATAGTAACACTGGAGAATGATCAAACATGGTACTTGGCAGAAAAGTCACATCGCCAACCTAGGAAAAGAGGCCTTGCTATACAATTCAGTCATAGATGTGTGAAGAGGAGTCATGCACAGAAAAACAATAATTAGATTTACTTCAACCCTCATCTACTCCTCCACACATCTACCATATCTGTCAATTTTAGTATCTGATGAAATGATAATACTGCTGTAGGGTCTTCTTGGACTATTGCGTTAGAACTGACTTCTGTCACATCCTGTGTTAAATTAAAGTTCGCCCCCCATAACTTGTAGAGGGCCTATACTTCCTGCATAACTTTAAAATACTGCAAAACAATTAGGAAATCAGTATTGGTAGCATACGCATATCAGTGTAAATGGGATGTGATGTATCATACCAGTAATGAGAAGTATTTAACCCTCAGGTTTTCATGTGTATTATGCATCTAGGAATCAATTGAGTGTTTAATGAGGGTAGCAACTCCTCCAGAATATGAACAGAAGAAAGCAAAATACCATTATGGACCCCATTTATAAGCAAATTATGTACTTTGTCTTAGATCCAAGGGGTCTCTTGTATTAAGACAGGGTCATTGCCCTTCCGGTCCAGATACTCCAGAACCAGATAGGCCTTCTTGGGGGTTACTGAATCCCCAGACATTCAAAGTCAAAGTCAAAATGTTATTGATTAACACCCCGACTGGGATCAACAATATAAAATTAGTTTATATTACCAGAATCAACCTGTAGAGCCAAGGGTACAGATAAATAACATTTAAACCAATTTCAGAAAAGATTTTTAAAAAGTAAATACATTGTAACACACAAGTGCATTTGTGGAAGACCTTATAATCTTAGCATTTTATCTATACTTGGTATATTGAACTTAAGATATAGTGGAGATATATGATGACAGGAAGCTGCTGAGACTGCAGGGCATATATCAAGTATATGTCTTGCGTCCTGGATTCCTCCCTGACACAAATCATACAATCCAGTGGAATTGTACCAGCGGCTTTTATAGGCATTGAGAGGAAGTACCTGAGTAAAAGTAAAGACTGCCTGACACCATGTTCTAGATTGAAAGACAAATACTTTTGTAAATATATTTCATCTCTAACTGCCAATGAGGATTTATAACGTTTTAGCTTCATGCAATGATTGATGCCACTGAAGTGATTTAGTATCGGCATGGATTTTTTTAATAGGAGCTTAGTTTGTGCTGGCTTTCAGGTGGGTAAATATTTCACTTTGTATTCCAATTTATTTAAGACCAATTTTAAGTTTTAGTTAAACGTGTTATCTTTTTCTGGTGTTAAAAAGATTTCCTGCCACAAGATGTCTCTAAGGGCCTGATTACAACTTTGGTGGTGCGGCAGCGGGTCCAACCTGCTGGCGCACCACCAAAGCTGTGGTCAGACTCCTGCCAGATTAGGAGTTTCCTCCTGAAACGTCCATGCCGTGCACGAGCTGCTGTGCATGCACACAGGGAGGCACAAGTTGTTGCCCCCTGTGTGCATCCACTGAGCGTTAGGCACAGGGCCCCTTTTGTTTCCTTAGTGGAACCGCCGTAAAAAAAACGTGGGGGAGAGGAAATTTGTAATATGCTTGGAGGGACTGCGGTGGTCCTGCCAAGCATATTACTGCCTCCTAAACGCCGCAACACTGCCAAGAAGCAGCGGTTCCCTGGCAGCTGCAGCGGGGCTGTGGTGGTCCCACTGCCCATATCGTAATAGGGTAGTCGGGAGACCGCCACCGCCGCGCCCCCGCAAGTCCGGTGGTCCGTGGACCGCCAGACTCGTAATTGGGGCCTAAGTGTGCCTTCTGTTGCGTGACATAGGCTGTAGGCCCAGCCCACTATATTTGCTATTGCAGAGGCATAAGCACTCGTAAGGTCAAATTCAATCCGCAGTGCCTGAACAGAAACTGATTGGCTTACTGGGCCAAATTAGAGAGATTTTCCCCTTCATGACCATTGCCTTCTAGTTGTGTACTCAAGAGCATATATGAGAGTCAGTAGAATTTCCCAAAGATTTATAAAATTGATTCAAGACAGCTGCGTGCCCCATGCCCTTGTTTTCTTAAATCTATGCCTCCTGTTGCCTTGCAAATCTTTTATTCTAAAATGTCAGTTTGCTCTGCCAAAGGACAGACTTCATTATGTGATAAGAGTGGTACTTGCACTCCTAGTATTCTGTTTCAAATTGTAACCAGGTTATGCGTGCTATGAAGGGTATCGCCCTCTGGTCCACGGGCGTATAAAGTCACATAAAGAAAAAAGCGTCCCCCCACCAGGGAGACGTCCCCTTGACTGGTAGGTCGCTCCCCCACCACTCAGCTCCGTCTGTGTGCCCTGCTGCTGCCCCTGATTGTGCTCGTTTTTCCTTTCTGTGCCCCCTTGCTGCCCCTGATTGTGCTCGTTTTTTCCTTTCTGTGCCCCCCTTGCTGCCCCTGATTGTGCTCGTTTTTTCCTTTCTGTGCCCCCTTGCTGCCCCTGATTGTTCTCGTTTTTTCCTTTCTGTGCCCCCCTTGCTGCCCCTGATTGTGCTCGTTTTTCCTTTCTGTGCCCCCTTGCTGCCCCTGATTGTGCTCGTTTTTTCCTTTCTGTGCCCCCTTGCTGCCCCTGATTGTTCTCGTTTTTTCCTTTCTGTGCCCCCCTTGCTGCCCCTGATTGTGCTCGTTTTTCCTTTCTGTGCCCCCTTGCTGCCCCTGATTGTGCTCGTTTTTTCCTTTCTGTGCCCCCCTTGCTGCCCCTGATTGTGCTCGTTTTTCCTTTCTGTGCCCCCTTGCTGCCCCTCATTGTGCTAGTTTTTTCCTTTCTGTGCCCCCTTGCTGCCCCTGATTGTGCTCGTTTTTTTTCCTTTCTGTGCCCCCTTGCTGCCCCTGATTGTGCTCGTTTTTTCCTTTCTGTGCCCCCCTTGCTGCCCCTGATTGTGCTCGTTTTTCCTTTCTGTGCCTGTTTCCCGCCGCTGCGCCCCTGCGGCCCCGCCCCCTCACTGCCCATTCGCTGCCCCATTCCCTGCTCCTCCCTCCCACCTCCCCATTTATGGCGACCGCTGTGCGGCCGCGCAGCGGACGTGCGCAGCGGGCGCGCCTAAGGCAAGCCCGTCTGCGCCCGTCCGCGCCGTGACCGCGCCCTTGCTGCCCCTTATTGTGCTTGTTTTTTCCTTTCTGTGCCCCCCTTGCTGCCCCTGATTGTGCTCGTTTTTCCTTTCTGTGCCCCCTTGCTGCCCCTGATTGTGCTCGTTTTTCCTTTCTGTGCCCCCTTGATGCCCTGATTGTGCTCGTTTTCCCTTCTGTGCCTGTTTCCCGCCGCTGCGCCCCTGCGGCCCCGCCCCCTCACTGCCCATTCGCTGCCCCATTCCCTGCTCCTCCCTCCCACCTCCCCATTTATGGCGACCGCTGTGCGGCCGCGCAGCGGACGTGCGCAGCGGGCGCGCCTAAGGCAAGCCCGTCTGCGCCCGTCCGCGCCGTGACCGCGCCCAGCGCCAGACCCCCTGGTCCGGGCATCCCCCGCGCCCGCCACATCAACAGATGCCGATACGACGCCAGCACCCTCCACGCACTCAACCCCGGAAAAGATCACGCCTGCTACCAGGCCACCCCGAAGCGCACCCAAGGGCCCTTCACCTGCCGGAACTGCAGCTTCGCCAGCACCCGCCCCGCCAAACCACCGCCCAGGAAGGAACCCAACTACCTCAGATGCATCCTCCTCAACACCCGCTCCGCCCGCAAACACGCCATCGAACTCTGGGACCTTCTCGACTCAACCTCCCCAGACGTCGCATTCCTGACGGAGACCTGGCTGAATCCCGCTTCAGCCCCCGACATCGCCATTGCCATCCCGGACGGATACAAGATCACCCGCAGGGACCGCACCAACGGAGTCGGAGGAGGCATCGCCATCGTCCACAGGAACACCCTCAGAGTCTCAACCAACACCGACGACACCCTCAGCGCCGCCGAACACATGCACTTCCAGATCCACACCGATCCCAACACCACCCTCAGAGGAACCCTCATCTACAGACCCCCGGACCCCGACCACAGTTCAGCGATTCCATCGCTGACTTCGTCAGCACACACGCCATCGCCTCCACGGACTACATCCTCCTCGGGGACCTGAACTTCCACCTCGAGAACAACAAGGACACCAACTCCACCACCCTGATCGACAACCTCGCCACCCTCGGACTCAGACAGCTCGTGACTACACCCACCCACGCCGCCGGCCACACGCTCGACTCCATCTTTTCCGCAAGCCCACACGTCTCCTTCAACCACACCTCCGAACCCCACTGGACTGACCACCACTGCATCCACTTCACCTACAGGAAGCCCACCACGCACCACCGCACCGAACAAATGCCTCGCCGCTGCTGGAGCAGAGTCACGGAAGACCAGCTAACCACAACCCTCGCCCTGAGCCCACCCGCCAAACCCTCCGACCCCGACACCGCCGCCCGCAACCTCAGACAGTGGATCGACGACTGCGCCAACACCCTCGCCCCGCTCAAGAATCCGCCCAACAGCCACACCAGCAAGAAAGCCACCTGGTTCACCGAAGACCTCCAGGCCTCCAAACGAACATGCCGAAAACTGGAGAAGATCTGGCTCCACGAACGGACAGCGGACAGCTACGCCGCCCACAAGAGCGCCACCCGCAGTCACCATCACCTCATCAGATCCGCCAAAAGGGCCTCACTCAAAGACCGCCTAGACAACAACGCACACAACAGCAAAGAGCTCTTCAACATCGTGAAGGAACTCTCCAACCCCAGCTCCAACACCAACGACATCTAGCCGTCGCGAGACCTGTGCGACTCACTGGCCACCTTCTTCCACCGCAAAATCGCCGACATCCACGACAGCTTCAACACCACGACCGCCCCAGCAACCACCGAGACCACTGCCCCCACAACCACCAACCGCCTACTCTCCTGGACCAACATCAACGACGAGGACACCAGCGAGATCATGAACACCATCCACTCCGGTTCACCGCTAGACCCGTGCCCTCACCACATCTTCAACAAAGCCAGTACAGCCATCGCGCCCCATCTCCGGAAAATAATCAACATCTCCTTCGAGACAGCAACCTTCCCGGAAAGCTGGAAGCACGCCGAGATCACCGCCTTACTCAAGAAACCCAAGGCAGACCCCAAGGACCTCAAGAACTTCCGACCCATCTCTCTGCTCCCGTTCCCCGCGAAGGTCACCGAGAAAATCGTCAACAAACAACTGACCCGCTACCTCGAGGAGAACAACATCCTGGACCCTTCCCAGTCCGGCTTCTGCAGCAACCACAGCACCGAAACCGCCCTCATCGCCGCCACCGATGACATCAGGACCCTGCTAGACAACGGAGAAACAGCAGCCCTCATCCTCCTGGACCTATCAGCCGCCTTCGACACGGTCTGCCACCACACACTACGAACACGCCTTCACGACGCCGGATCCAAGAGAAGGCCCTGGACTGGACCACATCCTTCCTTTCCGGCAGAACACAAAGCGTCCGCCTCGCCCCCTTCCGATCCAAGGCCACCAAGATCATCTGCGGCGTACCCCAAGGCTCCTCCCTCAGCCCAACGCTGTTCAACATCTACATGGCACCCCTCGCCCACGTCGCCCGACAGCACAACCTCAACATCATCTCCTATGCCGACGACACCCAGCTGATCCTCTCCCTCACCAAAGACCCTCACACCGCCAAAGCCCACCTCCACGAAGGAATGAAGGCCGTCGCCGAATGGATGAGGACCAGCCGCCTGAAGCTGAACTCGGACAAGACGGAGGTCCTCATCCTTGGTTCCAACCCTTCAGCCTGGGACGACTCCTGGTGGCCAACATCACTGGGAACAGCCCCGCCACCCACCGACCACGTACGCAACCTAGGGGTCATCCTCGACCCCACCCTCTCCATGACTAAGCAGGTCAACGCCGTTTCCTCATCCTGCTTCAACATCCTCAACATCCTCCGAATGCTCCGCAGGATCTTCAAGTGGATCCCCACCGAAACAAGAAAAACAGTCACCCAGGCCCTCGTCACCAGCAGGCTGGACTACGGAAACGCCCTCTACGCAGGAACGACGGCTAAGCTCCTGAGACGGCTGCAACGCATCCAGAACGCCTCTGCACGTCTTATCCTCGACATCCCCCGACGCAGCCACATCACACCCCACCTGAGAGACCTGCACTGGCTCCCTGTCAACAAGAGGATAACCTTCAAGCTCCTCACCCAGGCACACAAAGCACTCCACAACTCCGGACCAGCCTACCTCAACAGACGACTCAGCTTCTACACCCCCACCCGCCAGCTCCGCTCGACCAGCCTCGCCCTCGCCACAGTCCCCCGCATCCGGAAAATGACCGCCGGCGGCAGATCCTTCTCCCACCTCGCCGCCAAGACCTGGAACACCCTCCCCACCAACCTCCGACAGACCCAAGACCTACTGGCCTTCAGAAGACTCCTCAAGACCTGGCTCTTCGATCAGTAGCAGCACCACCCCCCTCTTCCCCCAGCGCCTTGAGACCCTCGCGGGTATGTAGTGCGCTTTATAAGTGACATGATTGATTGATTGATTGATTGATGCACAGCTTGTTATGTCCAAATAAATGGAGTTATCACATTAAAAAGAATTCAAACCAAAAATGATGCTTGAAGGTTTATCAATGAAGGATTTATTTTGTCATCCTTATGGTATTCTTTTTGTGAACAAATGCATTTATGAAAGCAGTACCATATGTCAAAACGTGATACATAGATCCTGGTGTCCCAATGTATCAAACCCAATGCATTTCGGGCTGGCTTAGCCCTTCATCAGGGGAACTGATTGTCTCTGTGAAATGAAGCGCAAACGGAAGCTGGGTTACTGACCCTGGCAGCAAAGCCCAAAATAAAATCCAAAATAGGCAAGTTAATGCAAAGCATCCACGTGTGACATGCTTTATGTGGGAAGTGTGACTTATGTAACAGTGTTAGTGTAAAGTGAATGAGAGCGAAAAACTGTGGTGGTGAGCTCTATTAATAGTGCACATTGGGACACCAGGATCTATGTATCCCGTTTTGACATATGGAACTGCTTTCATAAATGCATTTGTTGTGACTTTATACGCCCGTGGACCAGAGGGCGATACCCTTCATCGCACGCATAACCTGGTTACAATTTGAAACAGAATACTAGGAGTGCAAGTACCACTCTTATCACATAATTTACCGCGCTGATCCAGGTACTTGGCACCCAAAGGATTAAACATGTCGTATGAGGATATCACAAACTTGACCAACAACAGAGCGAATACATTTGCTTATTCAGAAAATTAGGCACAAAGGATGTATTCTTTAATCACAGAAGTCGAAACAGCTGGCACCAGCTGTGGCAACATACAGAGCAACATCAAGCAACTATTGTTTTTAACCAAAAGGGAGATAAACCAACGACTCCATGCTAGCACGCTTATAAAATACCATCGAACACAACGTATTCCACGAGGATTACGCATCGCTTTGAAACCATCATTATGCAAGAATAACCCAAGATTGATCGAAAGATGGTATGCTATCTTAAACAAATGCTCATTAGATCTCATCCTACTGATAGTAGAAGAATTGGCTTCACTTATCGAAGATCTTAATAGCGAAATTACTCAACTCAAACAGGAATTGTCCACAAAAATGACAGCAGAAGAATGGACTGATGTATTACAAGACATGAAAGATCAGTTAGAAAAACACACACAAGAGATCAATGCACAAAAGATTAGAAAATACAAAAGAGACATTATAGATTATAAACTCGGGGAGGTCTACACTTGGGCTGAAGAATATGCCAAACGTCGACAAAATAAACCTTCATACAAAACAATGGATACTGAAACTTCTTCATCAGATACTGACACCAGCACAGATAGACAAAGGAGGGTTCAACAAACTACACCTCAAATTGCAACTACCTCTACCAACCAAGGAGGTCCTTTTTTAGGACAGGGCCCTTTACAAAGCGACACACCAGGAGGGGTAAGCACAGGACAGGAGTCCTGAGAGATTCCCTCAATCTAAAAGAGGATAACCAGAAGTCAAAAACCATAAACCAGGAGCTAGGCACCACAAACCAGGATGACTTGGTTATTAACATATCTACATACCCTTTATCGCATATTGAAAAGGAAGTCTTAAACAAAGGTACATCGTTTGTTCCAACATATCAGACCAATCCCCTCGAAATGGAAGTGAGCCTATTCAAATGAATGCGATCATTACGCCTTAAACATTTTTTCATGAATATAGCAACTACCCAACCCATAGAAGAAGAAAACACTTTTAAAGGCTTAAGACCTCAGAGTACATTCATGGCTCCCATTAGCCATAAAATTCTGGACTCCTTTGAAACCTTGGTGAAACATCACTTGCCTGAAGCACTTAAAAATAACAAACACTGCAATCTGACCATGAAAGAAAGAAACATTCTTACTAACATTGCTAACAATCCTGACATTAAATGCACTGTAGCGGACAAGGGAGGAGCGTTAGTAATAATGGATTTGTTGTTTTATCTCCAAAGCGTCAAACAACATGCACACAACCACACTACCTACATGAGACTACCCTCTAATCCCACCAGAGAATTTGCTCTGATCTTGACCAACATATTGGATACAGCTCTACAAAACGGCACCATCACAGAAAGGGACAAAAGATATCTCCTACAAACCAACCCAAGATCACCAAATTTCTATATGATACCCAAAATTCATAGAAATTTAAGAAAACCACCTTTCAGACCCATTGTTTCCACCCGTGTGTCGCTACATGAACCAATCGGGAAATACTTAGACAAACATCTACAAACAGTGGTCTAACAGATGACCACATATATCAAAGACACTACAGATTTCCTCAATAAAATACGTACCATACAGTTGGAGACATCACAAGATATCTGGCTCTGTACCATCGATTTAAAGGCTCTTTACACGTCAATTCCACATGATACGGGCTTGGAAGCATTGGAATTTTTTATAGCTAGAACTGACTGGGATGATGATTTGAAAATCTTTTTAATGGAACTTATGAATTTCACACTATACCATAGTTATTTCTCCTGGGAGAATGAGTACTTTTTACAACTTACCAGAACATCTATGGGCAATTGCGCAGCTCCCAGCTACGCAAATTTGTTCATGCATAAATATGAGAGGGAAAATATACTCACCAATGACATATGGTCAAATCATTTGATATTCTTCGTCCGCTACATAGATGATATTTTCTTATTATGGAAAGGCACTGAATTGGAACTAACATTGGCTATTGACCATTTAAATTCCATCAACCAACGCATCCAGTTCACCCATGAACACAGCAAAAATTCTGTAAATTATTTGGATGTTAACATCTCAATATATGACAACAAATTGATCACCAACATATATAGGAAAAGCACTGACCGTAACAACCTATTACACTTTACTAGCTTCCATCAGACATCACTGAAACGCCACTTACCATATTCTCAATAACTTCGAGTCAAAAGGATTGTATCTCAACCTGAAAATCTCGTTGAAAATATAAACTCCATGGTGAAAAGATTTGAGGACAGAAAATATCCTATAAAGATTCTCAATGAAGCAGTGCAAAGAGTCACTCAGAAGTCACGTGAACAACTTCTGAACCAAACGTTTGGACCCAAGAAAAGTGACCGCATGGTAATGGTATCTAAATATTCCACCTCTAGCATGGCATTTAAAAAACTCATCATAAGATATTGGCCTATGCTCTCTTCTGAACCAGACTTTAATGGCATATTTAATCAGAAACCTCTTTTTGCATACAAAAGGAGCAAGAACATCAGAGACATTTTATCTTTTACCACCTCAACTAACAAAAATGAACAGTATAAGGGAACTATACCATGTTATAACTGTAACAACTGTAACAATGTAATCCCTGGAAATACTGTTACTCATCCCAGGAAAGGACATACTATCAAACTTCGGACATCAGCTACATGTGACAGCACTAATGTTATCTATATGTTGAAATGTCCTTGCGGCCTAGCTTACATAGGCAAAACTGAACGAAAAATAAAAGTACGTATTAACGAACATAAGAGCAATATTCGAACACGCAACTTAAAATCATGCGTGGCCACACATTTTCAGTCTAATCATCATAATGTCAGCCAACTCCGTTTTTTGGTACTTGAATCTGTGAAACCCAGAGAAGGCTGGGACATCACCAGATTGCTCCTACAATGAGAACTTTTTGGGATTAAATTGTTGGACACGGCACAACCGAACGGTTTAAATGACCGGATGGAGTACAGTTGCTTCCTTTAACATACATGGATGTTTCATTTCATTGTACATATTTGTTTATTTATATTTTTTGCTACATGTGTCATATCTCAATTTGTTTCATACATCAACTTCGGCTTCTTTAGTTTCCATGTGTTATGTTTTTATTTGCTCAGCATTAACTCGGTTTCTTTACTCTTTATGCATTTGTGTAATCGCAATCACCATCTCAAAGATGGCGGCCGCTTTAGGTATCACGTTTTTCTGTCTTCAATAGTCCCTTGTCTAGCTCTACCACTTTTGGCTCGTTTCCGCTAACACTCACTATTTCACCCGGACTGATCACCGGTTTACTTGTTGACTCAGACTGATCACCGAGAGACTCGTTTTCCACTAAGGACGTAACGGAAATGCATTTACGCACTTCAAAGGTATGCTACTTTTTTCACCCGCGCAATTTCATACGTCTTCGTAATTTCACACGGCTTGCAGTTCACGGGCCTTCATTTTTACCGAGCACTTGATTTTACCGAGCACTCTATTTTTGAGCATGTTACTCTGTTTCTTTTTTTATTTTGTTTTTACAGCTATTAATTGTTTAGTCACGCCCGTCACCTGCTTATTACTGGCTTTACACTTGCTTTCACTAAATTCGATACCATAGCCGTCACTTCTATTTTAAAGAGAAAGCACATGGATCTACAGCACATCCCTAATCACGTGTCACTCTGTTTTTTAGAAGGCAGAGAGATACAGCAACAGAGTACCTTTTTTGGCTACTTATGTGCACTATTAATAGAGCTCACCACCACAGTTTACGCTCTCATTCACTTTACACTAACATTGTTACATAAGTCACACTTCCCGCATAAAGCATGTCACTCGTGGATGCTTCGCGTTAACTTGCCTGTTTTGGATTTTATTTTGGACTTTGCTGCCAGGGTCGGTAGCCCAGCTTCCTTTTGCGCTTCATTTCACAGAGACAATCAGTTCCCCTGATGAAGGGCTAAGCCAGCCCGAAATGCATTGGGTTTGATACATTGGGACACCAGGATCTATGTATCACATTTTGACATATGGAACTGCTTTCATAAATGCATTTGTTCACAAAAAGAATACCATAAGGATGACAAAATAAATCCTTCATTGATAAACCTTCAAGCATCATTTTTGGTTTGGATTCTATTTAATGTGATAACTCCGTTTATTTGGACATAACAAGATGTGCATCAAGGGGACGTCTCCCTAGTGGGGGACGCTTTTTTCTTTAAAGGTCAGACTTCCCCACTGGGCCCCAGTTAAAGTGAAGAGGAAAGGTGAAGCGCCTAAGGCTAGTTGATGGCTCCAGTTAGGTGCCAAGAGCAGCAGAGTAACCTAAGCTCCAATCCAGGTCCCAGATTGCAGAGACTTTCAAACCAAGAAATGCACCAGTTCAATAGCTGTTTTATCAGTGAGGGAGGGAAGGTGTCCTCCTTTCTCTCTTCCGGCACAAGAATGGCCACAGAATTCCGGACCTCCAACCAGTCACTACACATCATACTCCTCTAAATCCATTTCCAGTGGTATTTAATGGCAGCGAAGGCACAGGAGAGTAGGGTGAGGCACCACACACATCACTCTTCCATTTGATCCTTTTGGAACAGTTCATTTGCGTTATTTAGTACTTGCTCTCAGCTCATCTGTGTGTCCTCGATACCAGGTCAGCTGAGTGCCATCTCAAAGTTGTAGCTGGTTCTATGAGCCAGGCACACTGGCCTCTTCTAAAGGTGTTTGCTAGTAAAGTATGATAATAATGGATGTGGCTTCTGGTATGAAGCTTCACAATTAAGCGGCCACCTTGGATACCATTTTGGCCATGCCCTCTGCCATAGGCATTTCTGACAGCAGATCTTGCACTGTGGAGGGTCTACACTAAAGCATACTTGGGAATTAAAGGGTGATGTGGTTCAGAAATGTTGGAGGCGAAGTAGGGGAATATGCTCAGGATTTGATGGACAATTTATAGGGGTTGGGAGAGGAAACCTAGTAGGGACTGCCATCACTGGTAATAGTAGGATGGAAGTGATTTCTGTTAGAGGAGAATATGATCAGGCCCTTTTCTTATAGCAAGAGGTAGTGAAGTTTGAGATTTTAGAGAGTAGGCTGATTGCCTTGAATCATAGTCTTTCCACTGTTAGATAAAAATGTATGGTGAGTGAGGGAAGGCAAGAAATTAATTTGGGAATCATCCCTCCCTGGATGATGGCTATAGAGGAGGAGGTGTGTCCATAGCTCATTGTTCCTACATTGATTTTGGGCATTTGGGGTAAGGGTTAGTTGTGATTTCTCGAAGGAATGGACTGAAGTAATTGTCAACAACTGATATCTAAGGGTGAGCAAGGAGGACATTAGATTAGAATTTATTTTTTCCTTGTTTTGATGTTACCAACAATAGGGTTGGTTATTATGCGGGTGGAGTAGGCCGTATTTGGAGAGACAGTTGCTACAGTGCTGTGTAGAAACATGGTAAGCTGGTAGCTCTTAGAGGGCTACACTGACTGCAATCAGCTTCCATAAGAAAGAGCTTATATGAGCTTTCTCACTCATAGATAACAACACATCTGATCAAGCAAAATGGAAATAAGTTCCATTTATTTCCTTACTCTCTTCCTAAATATTGGTAGGAATTTCCTTTTTAGGTTTCGCCTGTAATAGGCTTGTGAAATCTTTTGTATTAAATATATCTTAAAAGGGGCTTACATCCCGCCCCTTTACTTGCATTGCTTTTCATTGGTTCCTGTGCTTGCCACTTACTGTTCCTCCGTTTTCATTGGCTGTAGCACACTGTCTCCTGTTGTTCCTCATGGGGGCTTCTCTTGTCAGTTTCCAGTGGCCGAAGTACTGTTTCCATCTGCTTTTCTGGAACTATTTTTTAAAGGTTTTTACCTGCACAGCATGCATTAGTGCATCCATTTACAGTGTCTGGCTGCACGCATTTTAAGCTCTCAACGTACCCCACTCTCAAACTAACTACATATGCTTTGTCAGTTTCTTCTCATATTATTTGCTTTGTCGCACTGACAGCCTGACTTTAATATGGCTGCCTCTCAGGATGTTGACTTTTTAGAACTCTATCAGAGTGCACCTCTTTGCAGTTGCCTCCCCTCTCAGTGTCGTTGTTTGCCCCGCCCACTTCTCGCACTCTGTTGTCTTGCTGCCCACTCCCTTGTTGTTCATTTCCCCTGCTCCTGCCAGAAAGAGATTTCACTGCACTTAGTTACGTTTCAGATCTCTTTGGCTTGATTAATGGCTCAAAATGCAGCGGCCATTTCAGAGCCAGGCACAACATAACTCTTCTTATCAACTATTATACGTAAGGTAATTTGACATTTCGCTTGATTCCAAGCACGGACACTACACATCGTATGTGCATTCTTTATTATACAGTTTTCAGTGCAAGTGCCACGACTTGGAGGGGGCCTAGTTCCTGGCATTGTGACGTCAGAGCTGTGTCTGTAAGCTGCATTTACAAGAGCAAACAGATTTCCTAGAGCTAGTTTTCAGTTAACTTTAACTGCCTTATGAAAGAGACACAGAAGCTGTAGGATGCGTGGCAAAATTATCTGAAGTCTTTTAAAGTGAGTCACTGCAAAAAGATTAAATGAAATAAAAATTTATAATAAATGCGCACTAATACCCTAAGGTGTCTAGGCGCACAAGCTTGCTAACTGGGCAGTCCTAGGTTAGGAGGCTGGACAGAGTTTAGAGACTCCTAAAGATTGAAAAGCCAGGTTTTTAGTTTTTTCTAAAGCAGAGGAAGTCTGTTTCCTTTTTCAGGAATAAAGGGAGGCTGCTCCAGAGACAGTGCTGCCACTAAAACTTCTCCCGCCCCATTTTGCTCTTTTTACTGTAGGAACAATAATTTTGCATGCTGATTCTGAGCGAAGGGGATCTTGGCGGAAAATACCAACGAAACCAAAGCTTAAAAACGTGTGGGCCTTTCCCATGAAGAGCCCTGTAAACAATGCACAGGGCCTTAAACCGTATACGCTTCTCAATAGGTAACCAAAGGAGAAGCGGAAGGGCAGCTGAAACTGATTCTCTTTTGGGTATGCCTAGTAAAGGCGAGCGGCTGAGTTCTGTAGGACCTGAAGCTTATTTAGACTTTTTTTTCTTATGTTTACGAAAAGAGCATTTGCATAGTCAATTTTTGAGAGTATCAGAGCGGAAATTAATGTTTTTTGCAGGTCCTTCGGAATGAAAGTAAAGATCTTTCATAAAAGTTTCATAGTAAAGAAGGAGGCAGACGTGATTGCATTTACGTGCTCTTCGAAGGTCAGTTGATTATCAAAGATAACTCCAAAATGTTTTACCTTCGTAGCTGGCAACGGAAGTTGTACAAGTTCAGGTGGCCACAAGTCTTGCGACCAAAAGGAAGGGTCCTTCCCAATGAGCAGTACCTCGGTCTTGCCTGAATTCAACTTTAAGCAGTTTTGGGCCATCCATTGTCCGATCTACTGCATACAGTTGGAAAAGCGCTTTGCTGTCTCTGAAATATTAGATGATACTGAGATCACTAATTGGGTATCATCTGCATAGGTAACTGCAGAGAACCCAAACGATCTAATAAGTGTGGCCAAAGGGGCTACATAGATGTTGAAAAGGGTCGGGCTAAGTGACAAACCATGGGGGACGAAGATTTGAAATTATCAGCTGCAACAAACTGAATTCTGTCTGACAAAAATGATTTGACTAAAGCAAGGGCTTTATCTTTTACCCCAATATCCTCCAGCCTATTCAGCAGGATTTGGTGGTTTACAGTGACAAATGCCGCTGAGAGGTCCAATAGGACCAGCACTGCACTACCCCCGCATCCAATGTCAATCTAATCTGTTCCGAGCCACTTATCAATGCCAATTCTGTACTGTGATGTTTCCTAAATCTGAATTGGCAAGGGTCTAGGTGGCTCTGGTCCTCAATGAAGGCTGTCAACTGTGAGTTAAGAGCTTTTTCAATTATTTTTGCCGGAAGGGGCAATCTGGAAATGGGACGGTAGTTCCCAGGATCTAAAGGATCTAGGTTAGCTTTTTTGATTAAAGGAAGAATGTAAGCTATCTTCCAG
This sequence comes from Calotriton arnoldi, assembly GCA_963921515.1. Taxonomy (NCBI): domain Eukaryota; kingdom Metazoa; phylum Chordata; class Amphibia; order Caudata; family Salamandridae; genus Calotriton; species Calotriton arnoldi. The sequence goes on along the minus strand of CAWUFW010006261.1, from coordinate 452,449 downwards.
ACACTGGGAAATTTTCCTGATTTAATCATAAGATTAAAAATTTCTGTTAGGTGCTGCGAAATAGTGTCAGCTACTAAATGAATTGTTTTCGGTGGGCATGGATCCTGAGGAGATCCTGACTTTGTTTGCAGGAGAATGGTTTTAGTTTGGCCCTGGGAAAGTTAAATAGAACGTACGTTCATTATTAATAGTTTGTGAGTCACTGTGACATTCATTATTTTTAATTTGGGAGTCATTGTGATCAGTCAAAGGATTAGAGGAAAAAAAGATTAAAAACCGACTTGACCTTATCTTGGAAAAAGGAAGCCAATGAATTACAGAAGGTTTGGTCCATTCCCTGAAACCCCATTTTAGGAGGTTTAGATAGCTGTTTAACAGTTGCAAAAAGTTCTTTTGTGGAATTTTTGGCTACTTCTATCTTCTGAGTGAAGTATTTGGATTTTTCTTTAAAAATCAAATTTTTGTATGATGAGGCTAAAAGAAGCTTGTATCTCTTTTTTCTGAATACTCAAAGTCAAAGTCAAAAGTACTTTATTTGGCAGCCGAGAGCCATAAAAGCAAACAGTATTTAAAAAAAGCACATTTCATCGAAATACATTTTATACATAAAACGTAGGTCACATAAGAGTATTAAAGATATCTTTACAGGGTGATAAAAAGACGTCCGACATTACTGTTTCATTAGTCACATATCAAACCTACAAAAAATACATCATATAAAGTGCAACAGTGCTAGGCATTGGGCCAAGGGCCATAGGTATTATCTCGTAAAGTGCACATTTGTATAGTTTGGGAAAACAGATTTGCACTGACTGATGAAGCAAGGTGGGTACTGCAGCGGCAACTTTTTCCTATCTCTAATGGCCCCTATTATAAAACTTGCCACCCCAAAGCAGACCATAGGAGAGGATAACATTTGAAGATAAAACAGAGCCGGCCTGACTTGGACAAATTGATGATCTCTAAGTAGTGGAAAAATATGTTTTCTGAGCAAGGGATCATAGTAGGCGCAAAAAAACATAAAATGGAGAGTATCCTGCTCCAAAAATTGTCACAGGGGCAGGGTTTTGGTGAGCCAGGTTTCGAGTAACCTTGGGGAAATGCCAAAAGCCAGGGAACCAGGTTCAAATGAAATCTAGTCAAAACAAAACAATGATATGCTTTGTTAACATAGGATAAATATGGTTGCGTCTGTGGGCCCAAGCTCAGTGTGGCAAACCTTCTCACTGAAGGCTTGACTAGCTCTCTCTCCTCCCTAAGCCCCTGCCGCCTGTCCAAAAACTGCTCTTTAAAATCTCTGATAGCAGTCTTGCCCAGGGGCCCGGGGCTCAGGAACAGGTCAGGACGGCCGAGCCATCTAGTCTGTTCCATAATGTATTTCAACCAGGGAATGTGTAAGGCCCCCTCCAATGCAGTGCAGTCGGTAATTAAAAGTTGGTTTAAGTTAGGGGTCACACATGCCCAGATTCTGAGCCAGCACAACAACGGGGCAACCGCAATCTGATCCGAAATGTAACCCGCCCCCAATTCCTCATGTAGATTAAAAGCAGGGGTTGCAGTGAGGACCACAAGGTGTTTACACATAAAATTATTCTCAGCCCCCTGGATTTCCTTCACATCCTTGTAGCCCCAAATATCACACCCATACGTGGCCATCGGAATACATTTTACATTATAGACCTTCAATAGTGCGCGAAGGGGCTTTGACCCCAATCTTTTTGCAAAATCTAAGGTGGCCCCTGCTGCTCTGGCTAAAACATTCTTTTTAAGTGTTCGTGTCGCGCACCAAGATCCTTGTTCATCGAAAAGTACCCCTAGGTATGGAAACGTGGACAATTTGGTTAATTCGGCCCCCTTACAGCAAAACTTGGCCTTAGCCGCCTTTCGAGAACCTATGGTCATAGCGTGTGACTTCTTAAAATTTGTAGTTAGATCTAGTGAATCCATAAAAACTATAAAACAATTTAAAAGTCGTTGAAGGCCCATTGCGGTTCTGGCCAGTAGAACCGCGTCATCGGCGTACAGGAGTGCGGGGATCATCTTAGTACCAGCTCTGGGTATGTCTTTAGAACTGGATATTAGGGAGTCTCCCAGTTTATTAATGTATAAAGTAAACAGGAAAGGGGCCAAAATGCACCCATGACGGACCCCCCTTCTTACTACCCAGGGGTCTGTCAGACTGCCATCTTCGTTGTACCTTACCGCTGCCGTGGTGTTTTCGTGGGCAGTGTGGAAGAAAGAGACCAGTTCTACATCTAACCTCATGTCACGTAAGATCAACCACAGCTTAGGCCTATTTACACAGTCAAAAGCTGAGGTTAGATCCATGAAGGCCAGATGTAAAACTCCCCTCTTGGCAATGGTATATTTACCAATCACTAAATGCAGGTTAAGGCATTGGTCCAGTGTCCCTTTCCCCTACCTAAAGCCATACTGTAGATCGGAAATGATGTTGAAATGATCAAGCCAAACTGTTAGGCGATCCAATATTACTTTCCCCATAATTTTAGCAGCTGAATCTAAGAGCGAGATTGGTCTGTAGCATGCGGGGTCATCCCGGGCACCCTTTTTAAAAATGGGGATGATGACCGCCTTTGCCCATGATGGGGGAAAGCCACAGGAGCAGGCTGCATTAAAAACATGGGTTAAAATCTTGGCCCAGACTTTGGGATCGGCCTTATAAAGGTCCGCTGGTACCCCATCTGGGCCAGGGGCCTTTCCTCTAGATGTTGAAGTGATGGCTTTATAAACCTCATCTGTACTGAAGTTGAGGGGGGTGCTTGCTAGGCCGGGAGCTGTTTGTCCCACAGGCTCTTCTAGATTTGCATCACTATAGATGTTACCAAAATGCTGGACCCAATGCTCAGCAGGTATCATACAGTCTCTTTGGAATTTGGCGTATCAGAAAAAAAGGACTATTGACCACAGACCAGAATCTAGAGCTGTCAGCCAAGACACAAGCTTGGCTGAGAGCCTCCCAAGCCTGCTCCCTTATCTGCTTTTTGCTTTCCCAGACTGCGAATTTATAGGCCTTCCTACAGCTCCTAATTAATGTTGCATCCCTCGGGTTTCACTTAAGGGCCTGCATTAGCTCCTTATGGGCAACCGAACAAGTGTCATTGAGCCACCTTTTGAGTTTTGGGCATCTTGCTCTAGTTTTGGAGGTTAGGTCGGAAGCTACCTGCTTGGTAATTTTGTCGAAGGCCTCTAGGATGGCTCTATCATGTGGGGCAGGATCCATACATACTTGGAACTCCGGGACGCAGGTGGTATACAGATTATCTAGAAAACTCTCCGGGGTAATCCTTTCCCACTTCAATCTCCGCGCTTGGTCTTTAGTGCTAATGTTAATATTAGAGATTTGACTCGCCACACCCCCTTTTATGGCGGCCGAGAGGAAAAGATCCAATGTTAGAGGATTATGATCACTATGGCAGTTCCAGGTAACGCTTAGATTTTTTACAGCCGGTGTTAATAATGCAGATAACATGATATGGTCAATTATGCTTGAGCTACCACTGCCCGCATAGGTAGGGACCAGGACAGACGCGTCTGTTTGCTGTAGGCAGTGCAAATTATGGGCTGAGAGGAGACCCTCTAGGAAAATGCCCGATGGTGTGTGCTCAAAATGATTTAACAACTCAGAGCCATCCTCCTCCTCCAACGTGGAAATGCAATTAAGGCAGCATTGATGGATGTTAAAATCCCCTAAAATTAACGTGTCATGATAGGCTTGTCTTCCTTCCCCGTAACTTTCCAGAAAATTCTCTAAGGCCAGAAGATGTTCAGTCTCATGGGTTCTGGAGAAGGAATTGTAAAAATTTACCACTAACAAAGTGGGGAGATTCTTACAAGACAATTCCACTGCTAGCACGTGGGGTGATCTGCAGTCAATCAGTTTGGCTTGGTAAGAAAGTTTAAGAGAGAACATTAAAAGAAGACCCCCCCTAGCTCTTCCCATATTCGAGGGGATAGCGTGTTTACAAAATGAGATAAAACCATCCAAATAAAAGCAATTGTTGGGCTCCCACGTTTCTTGTAAGGCAATAATGTGGTGTGTAGTAAGAAAGTGTTTCCAGGATATATTGCCCCTCTTTGACCTAAGGCATGCTATATTCCAGGACAATACCTTCGTGATGGGGTCAGCGGGATGGCTGAGGTAAGGATGGGATTAGGGGGATTATCCAACAAGAGTTGGAATATAGGAGCAGGTACACTTGGCTTAGTGTGAGCCTTGGATGGCAACTTCTTGCCCTGTGTTTTTTCTGACGCCGACAATAGTCAGTCATTTTTGTCGAGGCCCTGGGAGCTGGCTAGAGGTAGATATCGATTAGTCAAAGGTAATACTGGGTTCGCATTTCTGTCTTGGACGGACTTGACCAGCTTGAATGGCAACTGCCATTGGGGATTTGCTAGGGGTCAATTAAAAGGATAAAAAGTTTGTAAGGAGAATGTTCTAATTTTAGTTTTGGTGCCATCCTTGTATTGGCAACCTGCTAGTGCTTTAGCCTGCATGGGATGCTTAAAATTAACAATTATGCAATCCCCCTCAACGTTTTTCCTAGTCCCATGGCCGATCCAACCCACTCTTCTGGCCATAATGATATCAGAGGATATATTAGGACCGTTAATCACGTTGTTATTGCACCAGTGAGTGGTCTTGTGGATGAGGTCCAAAGAAGTTTCCTTAATACCTAGTATAAGTGAGGGAACCCCTAATAAAACAGCAACTAAGGGCGCTGATTGGGGGGGGAGATCAAGTATACATTAGTTTTCAGCTGTGGCAGTTTTGGGGTGGGAGAAAAAAATGTGTGGTTGGTGGACCCTCATTGGCTGTTTCCTGCCCTTCCATGTGGGCCACCTGAGGTACAATGATCAACCCCCTGGTGTATAATTAGTATTTGTTTTACTGTACAAAGACACACCCACTGATTCTTGGGTACTACTCGCATGGAGAACTTGGGTCGAGCCACTAGAAACCAGACAGGGACCCCCCCGTCACCCCAACTGCTATATCAGGCCCTCGGAGACAATTATTATGTGTCGAAACAAAAGAATTAAGTTTCAACTCAATCCCTTTCAGCTTTGAGAATATGGGTGCTAACAGATCTTTGATCATAATCTCTAGCCTTACATTGAGCATATCCAGCAGCTGTTCCAGATTATGTTCGGCTGGTGGTGGGGTTGTTCTTGTCCGTGGGGACTTTCTCATGGCTCTGTTACCACCAGTTCGCTTTCTCGTAGTGGGGGGACAGTCCGGATCGTCACCCAATGTCAGGATGGCTGCAGGAGTGCATGTAGATGTTTCCAGATCAACCATTGGGCCTTCCGTCGATGAGGGTAGAGGCATAAGTGGGGGACCTTTCTCCCACTGGGTCCCTGGTTACCTTCGTCATTTCTCCATTCCTTACAGAGCCCAGTGCTAATTTCTCAGACTCCATGGAGAGCCTTTTCTCAGTCAGGGCTATCTCCTTCGTGATAACATTTGCCGCTCTAGTTAGGAAGGAGTCTATGGTCCCTACTGTCACTACTACATTGCTTCCTGGAGGGCCCCCTTGGCTGATGGCCAATTTACTTTTACCCATTGCTATTTGGTCGGGAGACGCATTGTCTTATAAGAACTGCAGTACAGGATTACGGTCTCTTCAAGTGTCATATAGGGAATACGAGGGACACTTCCTGGGCTGAGTTCACAGGGACTAAAAATAAAACTAAGAGAATTACAGTAATAGATCACCATTAAAGGGAATCGTACAATGTACCTTATTCCTGCCCTTGAGGACTCAATCCGTAGAACCGTGACCTGGGGAAATCCTAGCCTGGCCGCAAAGTTCCTGTAGAGAGAGCCAAGGATCTTGGCCCAGCCCCTTCTGCCCGCAGATGGGCCCGCCCTAGGCCCGGGCTTTGCCCGGGCACACCCGCGTGTGCCGCGCAGCGGGAGCCCTGAGCAGGTTTTATAGCGCCTCCTGACGCGTCGGTGCACTCAAGCGGCTCCTGCCACGACGACAGCTGGGGAATGAAGTCCCCGTTTCAGGCAGCAAGGGCAATAATGCAGAGAACGGCTCCCGCACCGCGGGAGCCCTGAGCAGGTGTTATTGTGCCTCCTGGCGCATCGGTGCACTCACGCGGCTCCTGCCGCAAGGACAGCTGGGGAATGGAGTCCCTGTTTCAGGCAGCAAGGCAGCAAGGGCGATAATGCAAAGAAGGGCTCCCGCGCTGCGGGAGCCCTGAGCAGGTTTTATAGTGCCTCCTGGTGCGTCGGTGCACTCAAGCGGCTCCTGCCGCTTGGACAGCTGGGGAATGGAGTCCACGTTTCAGGCAGCAAGGGCGATAATGCAGAAAAGGGCTACCTTCGCTGTGGGAGCCCTGAGCAGGTTTTATAGCTCCTCCTGACGCGTCGGTGCACTCACGCAGCTCCTGCCGCGAGGACAGCTGGGGAATGGAGTCCCGTTTCAGGCAGCAAGGCAGCAAGGGCGATAATGCAGAGAAGGGCTCCCGTGCCGTGGGAGCCCTGAGCAGGTTTTATAGCGCCTCCTGGCGCGTCGGTGCACTCAAGCAGCTCCTGCCGTGTGGACAGCTAGGGGAATGGAGTCCCCGTTTCAAGCAGCAAGGGCGATAATGCAGCGAAGGGCTCCCGCACTGCGGGAGCCCTGAGCAGGTGTTATAGCGCCTCCTGGCGCGTCGGTGCACTCACCTGGCTCCTGCCGCGAGGACAGCAGGGGAATGGAGTCCCCCTGTCAGGCAGCAAGGGCGATAATGCAGAGAAGGGCCATAATGACGCTTCCATTTTTTTTCCTGCCTATGACATGCTTGTTTAAGCAGTGTTAGGTTTTCTGTGAACCAAGGTTCAGAGGGAGTGTCCCTGTTTCTCCTATGGGGTTTAGCCGGTGCAATTTTTTCGGCGGCATTTTGCAACCAACCCTGATATAGATTAGTCGCTCTATCAGGATCTGTTTTCATGCAAGGCCGTGTTTCTGATAAGATAGCGACTAGTTCTATCTCCTTTATCAGATGCCAATTACGTGAGAGTCTTACTGGATGGGTTTTATTGTGAGATGCATTAAAGTGAGCTAATTTGATATTAAACATAACTGCTCGATGATCAGACCATAGCAAGGGTAGGACTGATGATGTAGATACATGCGGGTAGTCAGAGAAGATACCATCAAGGTGGTGGCCTGCTTGATGCGTCGGTTCATTTTCCCGTTGTTCTAGCCCGAGACTAAGCAACATGTCAGTAAGACATGCCGCGTCTGTGTTCTCTGAATTTTCTAAATGCATATTAAAATCACCAAGAATCGTAAAATCTGGTGAACCAAATTTTAAATCTAAAAACTGAGAAAAAGTAGGAAAAAAAACAGAACAGGTCCCTGGGGGCAGGTACAAAAGTATTCCATTGAAGGAATAATGTTTTGACAGCTGAAGTTTAAAGGCTAGCGCCTCTACATCTTTCAGGCTAATAAGTTCAGTGAAAGAGCCTATAAAGGGCTGGCAGTATATTATAATAATACCTCCTCCTTTTTAGGTCGAGCCTAGACAGCGCATGCGCTGTCGCAAGACCTGTAGTAAATACAATATCGAAGGTAATTTCTCCTGCCGCTTGCCATTGGTTAACTGTGGCATTGCTTTTGTTAGCAGGCTTATAGTTGGCTGTGGATGCGATATGTCACTTCCGTTTTTGGAGGAAGCAGCACCGACTAATTACAGTTTAGTTACGCCACTGTGCTGTTATCTTTTCATTGAGGGACTACTTCCTTGTTAACTTTTGTGTTTGTGTTCGTGGGCCCACCTTCTTCGAGTATGGCAACACGCCTTTCTTTTGTCATGGACATCGTGGCTTGCCTTCAAACACACTTTTACTCTCAGCGCGGTGCTCTTGAAATGGGCGCTGCGCTTTGCACTGGGCGCTGGTTCTGTGTCCCTCCCCGCTGTGGTGTATATCTCCCCCGGGGCTTATGTTAAACTCCGAGCGCCAGTGTCTTTTAGTCTCAGCGCGGTTCTCTTGTTTTAATTGAAGTAACAATAGGAGACGCGCTCCTCCTCTCACCCTGCTGTCAGCCTTATTTTTAAAAGGTATCGTCCCTTTCGTGCTAATTATTTGGCACTGTTTTGCTACTCAATTATAAGCAGTTCCACCTTTAAGAAGGCGGGTCTTCCCCATAAATGTGCAACTTCCTCCAAAGCCCGGAGTTTCAAGCCGGCCTCCGCTCCTTCCAGTTCCACGGGGTCTGCATTTTGTATTAACTGTGGGGCTGTGACTCGCCGCCAGTGTCTGTGCCCTGAGGAGGAACTGGCTACATACACCACAGGAGGTGCAGGGGTGTGCGTTACACCCCTGTTGAGACAGCTTCAACTTTTGGCAAAGGCTTGCGGCGATATTATTCACGGGCTTGCAAGAGGTCTGGAGCTGGGAAAGCTGCCTTTGTTTCAGGAAGCTTTCGGCTAAAACATGCATGTTAAAAATCTGTGCTTACCATAGCATGCCACCCCCACTAATTTGATGCCTCTTTGTTATTGAAGCTAAATATACAAATCAACACCTGACATTACACCTGATACAAGCCAGGACTATTGGTTGTGTCAATAGTTAGCTGCATAAGATAAACGAGTAACAACGACTATTTTTCCAATTATGAAATTTTGAGACTGAGAAATAAACACTTCAATGTATTACAACGTTTATATGGCACTTAATACACGTGAGGAGTTATTGTAGCACTTTACATCTGGCAGGATACTTGACTACATGAAGCCCTTCAGCATCAAGAAATGTGACTGGCTCTCCCCCAGCCCATTAAGCACCATAGAGACGCCAACCTGACCCGTGACTGTTTGTGCTCCAGCCCGGAAGCTCCATAGGGATGTCGGTCATGAGACTACCTTCCCCACAGCCCCTGAAGCCCCATGGAGACATGAGCCTGACGTGAATTACTCTGCCCTGGCCCTAACGCAACGAACTAACATGTAAGTGTAATATGCTATTCTTTTCATATTGTAATGCATGCCATGTTATTTTATGTTCTACGTTCTGATTCCATGTGGAATCCTGAGACAGAGCTTCTGGTAGCTGAAAGGTCAGTTGCACTGAGCCTTGATGTTAACCAGACCGCTCTATGTTGCTGTGCTGCATAAGAAATAAATATCTTTGGAATATACTGGATTGAGTACTTTCTACAATTTGGCGATGAGCTGGGGAACACTACACTCAACAAGGAGCTGCAGCACAGAAGCGCCGTGTTCCTGGACCCTAATTTAAAACTTGGATAAACTTGCGACCTTTATAATGAAAGAAAAGGAAAATTCAAGGAGCATAAAGAAGAAAAGCAGATCAGCGTGAGCCCTGCACAAGCTGTACGGTAATATTTAAACATTTTTATGGGGATTATCATCTCAACGGTAGGGCGCTCACAGCTGCGCGTGAAATTTTCAGAGCGAGCGCATTATTTAAAAATAATTACCGAGGGCGAACGCACTGCGACTTCCAGCACGAAGGTTCTGTGGAATCCTTTGCTCAACCTTCGATTACTCAGAAACGTGTTTACGTACGTCACGCAACGCAAATGGTGATGACAAGACGTACTACACGCAACGTAGGAGCCATTTTGGAGTCTCCTTAACAACGCACTTGGAAACCAATACGCGAGTTTCCTTTCACGAAGGAAACTGAAATTGAAGCGAGTTTATTTAAAATAAAATATTTAAGCACACGTCTATATTGCGCTTGATATCCAAGTAAGTACATTACTATTTCTAATGTTTAAGGGAAATTTTTGGCAACTATTTACAAGGAAATAAAAGTGACTCAGAATATCCTATAAGTGACACTGTTGGCTACAAAAGGAAAACGTTAGCACGCTTAATGAATATACAATACTTTACATACGAAATTTCTATTAAAAGAAAATGCAATTTGATCCTCCTGCAAAGTTTTTACAAACAAAAGGTGACCCTCCTTTAACGTGGTCAAGATGGAAAGAGGAGTTCATTAATTACATGAGAGCAATTGATGGGGAACGGATGGGCGCAGAGAGAAAAAAAGTATTTTTCTACATTGCTTAGGGTGAGAAGGACAGGTGATTTTCAGAGCATTGCCACAAATTCCTATTGTTGATGGAGGAGAAGCAACTAATGTCTATACGGAGGCTTTACTCAGAATGGAAAAAAGATTCAAACCCACCACAAATATAGCCCTAAATAGAATTAAGTTCTATACTAGGGCACAAGAAGAACATGAATCATTTGATGATTTTTTAACATCTTTGCGCACGTTAAGCATGCACTGTAACTTAGGGAACATGTGTGATGAAATGATAAGAGACCAAATTTTCGTCCATGTGAAGAATAAAAAAACACAGGAACAGTTGTGGGTGATGGGTGATCCAAAACTTTCAGAAGCCATTTCCACTGCTAAGGCTTTTGAACAATCTGATAAATGGATGCACACTGTTAGAGATGGGAACAACAAGTCAGACAAAAGTGAAGAAGTGTGTGCTGTCAAACGTCCTGATGATCAAAAGAATGTTACAACAAACTCTAATTTTAATACACCTCGTAATATGAGTTATAGTAATTACAAAAGGTTTGATAGAAATGACAGAAATACTGTTTGTTACAGGTGTGGCAGCAAAACACACATGGCATCTTTTGGAGGATGTCCAGCACTAAACAGGGAATGTAGAAAGTGTGGAAGACTAGGTCATTTCTCGAATATGTGTAGAGATCAAAAGAAATTTGTTCCTCACGTTCGTGGAAAAGTTTCATGTACATTAGAAAAGGACGGGGAGGGACATAAGTGTGAGTGTGTTCCTTCCTTCGAGAACAAAGGTTTTGTAGTTTCCCTGGTTGAGAGGATTGCTAATGTTAAAATCACGGAAGATATGCCTGTCAGAAACTCTCCAATGTGCACTATTGAGATTGCTGGCGTGAATCTTAGTCTCATGGCTGACTCAGGTTCTCCATGGACTATTGTATTCAAAGCATATTTTATGGAGAAACTCAGCTCCGTTTTTGAGATAAATGAGATTGTTCCGCCGGATATCATAGCAGAAAGTTATGATGGCACCAAGATTGATATGGTTGGTTATTTCGACACAGAGATATGTTTTAAAACAAGGATAGCGCAAATAAAATTGTATGTTTCAGTCAAGGGAGTAAATGTACTTGGTTGGAAAGACCAATGGAAGCTTGGCATAATTTTAAATCCAAGGTCTAAAGAACCTGTTATGTTGGATGATACTGTATTTTCCAAGAATATTTCAGTTATAAGTTGTGAAAACAAGGACATTTTCATAAAAGAAAATTATAAAGAAGTATTTACTGATACGTTGGGAAAGCTAAAGGAGTACTCACACCACATTAAACTTAGGAGTAATGTCATGCCAGTCAAACAAAAGCTTAGGAATGTACCAATTAATGTTAGAAAGAATTAAAGAACATGCTGGGTGAACTAGTATCAGAAGGTATCATTGAACCTATTGAATCTTCGGAATGGGTTTCACCCATTGTTTTAGTCCGCAAACCGGACCAAAAATTGAGAGTATGTGTCGACTTGAGAGCACTTAATGCAGGAATTGTTGTTGACTGTCACCCTCTCCCAAATATAAATAAAGTGGTGTCCATGTTAGAGGGTGCCAAAGTCTTTTCTACTCTAGATCTAAGGTCAGCATACCACCAGATTCCACTTACAGAAAAATCCAAAATGTTAACTGCTTTTATTACTCCACAAGGTTTATACCAGTACACGAGGATGCCATTTGGGCTGGCCTCGGCAGCCTCGGTTTTTCAGAGAGTCATGTTCAATATCTTTACAGATGTAGATAATTTTGTTAAATGTTTCCAGGACGATATATTGATATTTTCTACCAATGAAGATGAACATCTTAAACATCTGTCAGAGGTATGTGAAAGATTTTTTTTAAAAATGGTCTGACTCTTAAGGCACATAAATGCAAGATGTTTAAAAACAGTGTGGAATATTTGGGTCACACTCTTACAGGAGATGGAGTAGTACCAAAAAAATCTAATGTAGATGGCATCATAAATGCCCCCGCCCCAACTAATAAGGAGCAATTGTTGTCTTTTGTGGGCATGTGTGAATATTATGCCAAATTTGTAACTAATTTTGCCACAAAAATTGAGCCATTAAGGAAACTTCTAAGGCAAAAGACATAGTTTGAGTGGGGAAAAGAGCAGCAAGAAGCCTTTTCTTCTATCAAAGAAGACATTGTGAATGTTCCCACTTTGAGACCGTTCTGTATGAACAAGGAGTGTATCATAACCGTTGATGCCAGTGTATATGGCATAGGGGGTGTACTTTCACAAAAATGTGGAAATGAAGAATGGAATGTTTGTTTTGCTTCAAGAACTTTGAATGAAACTGAGCGAAAGTATTGTCATTGAGAAAGAGTTGTTGGCGTGTGTATGGGCAATAGAGCACTACCGCAATTATGTATGGGGAAGTAAGTTCACTCTAAGGCCAGACCACAAACCATTGGTTAATATCTTATCACCTGGTGGTGGCTGGAATTCTACTGCACGTATTGCTATATTGACCTCAAGGTTACAAGAATACTGCTTTAAAACAGAGTTTGTTCCCGGTAAAAACAATGTCACTGCAGATTTCATGTCGCGTCATCCTTGCAAGGTACTTCCTACTTCCTACTGAAATAGTTGATGATGGTGAAATTGTTACCACTATTCAGGATGTTGTAGTTGGTCGTTTTGACAGCATTTCTGAGGAGAAATGGAAGTCAAGTGAAATGGAAGATTCATTATGGAGATCTGGAGATTTTGGAGGGTTGGCCCAGGAAAAAGAATGTTAGTGAAGAACTCAGGCCTATGTTTAATGTAGCAGAAGAATTAGAGTTAGAAGGAGACTTAGTGTATAAAAATGGTAAGTGTGTGCCACCTTCTGGTGTGCAGGATTTAATTCTAATGTTGGCTCATAAGACTCATCCAAGAATGTCTGCCATGAAACGCTTAGTTAGAAACTATTTCTGGTGGCCTGGAATGGATCGAATGATTGATCGCACGGTCAGGGAATGTGATGTGTGCATTTCAAGTGAAAAAATGCTCAAACTTAATGTGCCTCCCCTTAAGAACACCGAGTGGCCTGATGAACCGTGGAAGAAATTAGCTTTTGATATATCTGGCCCGTTTATGAACCTTCCATCAGATTCTTGCTATGCCCTAGTGTTAGTGGATTACCACTCTAAATGGCCAGAAGTCAAGTTTGTGTCTCTTTCTACCACTGATAAGGTTCTGGATTTCTTTAAAGAAATTTTTGTGAGGGAAGGTTGTCCCTCAATCATAGTGACTGATAATGGAGTACAGCCTACCTCTGTGGAGATGGAAGAATATCTGAAATGTTACAACATAAAACATGTAACCACATCACTGTATGCGCCACATGAAAATGGTCAAGTTGAGCGTTTCAACCGTGTGTTGAAAGGTTACATTGCTGATGTAGTCAAATTGAGGGGTGATTGGAGAAATTTGTTAAGAGAAAGACTATGGATGTATAGGATTACCCCACACACGGTCACAGAAGTTAGTCCGTTTCGCCTTTTGAAAGGAAGGAATCCTGCTTGTAAAATATGTCCGTGGTGGTTTAAAGAGAAATGTAAGAAAAGTATTTGGAATGAGCATGAAGTATATAACACATGTGAGAGAGTGAAAGAGAAACAAAATAGAAGCAAAGCGTGGTATGACAAGAAGTGGAATGCCAAGGACCATGATCTTGAAGTAGGAGACTGGGTGAGAATTAGGAAGCCAGGTTTCATTGCCAAGTGTATGGACATATTTAGTAAACCCATTAAAGTTACCAAAGTTTTTAGAAACAGTATTATCACGCAGGATGGTTTAAACTGTGGAATGTCAAACGGGTTGCAAAGTGTCCTGTGGGTTGCAGGGGTTCAAGTGGATGCAATAGTTCTGACAGTTATGTTCTCAACACTGATGTAGAAGTGCCTACTACTTCATATCATGTTACACAAAATGTCACTGAATCTGCACCTAGTCACGAAGACTCTGTTGCTTTCAGAGTTAAGGATTCATGTCGCACTAGAAAACTGCCAGTAAAATTATCTGATTTTGTTAGATAGTTTCTTCTCTCCCTCACCACTCCTTTCCTCACATCTTTTCTTTCTTTCTTTCTCTCTTTCCTTTTCTCACATAAGGGAGATATGTAATATGCTATTCTTTTCATATTGTAATGCATGCCATGTTATTTTATGTTCTACGTTCTGATTCCATGTGGAATCCTGAGACAGAGCTTCTGGTAGCTGAAAGGTCGGTTGCACTGAGCCTTGATGTTAACCAGACCGCTCTATGTTGCTGTGCTGCATAAGAAATAAATATCTTTGGAATATACTGGATTGAGTACTTTCTACAGTAAGTCTTGAAGCGTTCCCGTTTTCCTGACTATACTGCAGTTCGGCTGCACAGCAAACTTGTATTTTGCAGTTTATTTTGTGTTTTTTTGCAGTTTTGATATAGCGCAAATTCAACTCTAAGCTATTGATTGGAATGGTTAACATGGCACCAGTTACATTGCACAAGGACAAATTCGGTTTTTGTAGGCACTGATAATGACGCGATTTCCCCAGGATCACAGGATGATTGTCGAGCCGACGCCAAGATTAGAACCTGGTTCCCCCGCTCAGAAGTGGGTAGCCCAGACTGATGTCACATTCTCTCCCCATGGCCAAATCTTCACAAACCTGTGTGAAATCCCGAGGGAAGCTGCAAGGTTTAAAGGGCCCGCATTATCTTTCTGTAAAACGCGCTCATTCATCTCCTGTTTCAGCTCTAATTGTATTGTACAATTGTTTCCTTTTAATAGTAGCTTCTCCTCTTTCTTCGTGACCTTTGTAATTGTAAACGTATGCACGGGCTTTGTTAATGAACAATAATGAAGAAACAGCATGCAGGCCGCCAGCTCGTGCGTGTGGGGGCGATGTATGGGGTTTATTTCTTGGGTGGTACAGAGAGACCGAGCCGCCCCTGCCTTTATTTCAGGTACTCTAGAAGATCACCCCATGAAATAAATAAACACCTGTCAGAAAAAAATACAACTAATTGCCCAGTACATTAACAGTAGACGTAGAGGGATCGGCTTTTCAATTCCTTGAGCTGGAGGTCACTTGCGCAACTGCAACATAAACAAACGGTCAATACGCTTTCTGTAACTTTCTTTAGTCTTTGACTGCATGTGTTAGTGTTTTCACTGCCGACACGGCTGGACAGCTCGGCGGGCTTATGTGACAAAAGTGAATACAGAGCGCTGTCTTCTTTGCTGGCTTTGTTAAGGCCCTGCACGTCTTCCTCATCTGCTGCAGCTTCACTCGATGGTGCAGGCAGACTTGACTCTCTTGACTGTGCAGCAGCTGGGAAAAATTGAGTAGTGATTTCCAGAAATACCCTCTTAGGTCTCCTGCTTCTCACAAAATGGGGCTACTGCCTCTAGTTGCCAGGAAGAAAGATTGCCTACCTGATTCAGGCAGCCAATCAGAAAGGAGAGAGGCATTTCCTTTTTTTGTATTTTTATTCATCCATTCACACTCCTCTATGTTAACATAACCATAGCTTTACTATACAGTTGCTATTAAAAATGATAATATGGTCTAGTGTGCACTTTTTTTCTTTAAATAATCACTCCACTGCAAAAAAAAACATTGCCATTTACAATGCTAATAGCTCCAATTCCAACAAATGCGAGACCTATTGCATTGCAAATGCTTGTTTTCCTATCCTGTCTAGTCTGTGACTAAGGAAACCTGGAGGGACTGCTACGGCCAGATCCGGCCTGGCCGCTGCGCAGCCCAGGATTCTGTAATAAATGCTACGTCCAGGCGCTGAGCCTCTAAAAAATCTGCGAACTCCAAAGCATGCTTCATCAGAGAACGTGCATTTATAAGGGTGCACCGAACCGGTTTGGTGTCAGTCACAACCTTTCCATCTGGTGTATGAAGGACATTAACTTTCAGATTAAGAAGGCTCATATTACATTCTGTACAAGTCACTAACTTTTCACAGTCCTCAGGAGATAGGGCCGGACCATTACATGTCCTGCCTGAATTAAGTTCTTGGAGCAAGTCTTTAGAATATTTATAAACCCTATGTGGTTGAATGGAGAAACCGCTAGGGGACCGGCACTAGGCACGGTCCAGGCGCGGACGGGCTTGCCTTTGGCGCGCCGCCTGCGTGTCTGCTGCGCTCGGCGCCATTGAGATCCCCCCCCAAAGTCATGGTGTTCTGCTGCTCCAGACAGTGCTAGGTGGAACCAAAGCTCTGCCTAAGTGTCCTTTAAGCAAACTGCTTCAAAAGTAAAATACCACCCCACAGAAAACACAAGACAAATTGGGACTAAAGGCAAACTGGAGCACCCTGAACCGTACTTGGCTTGCACACGTTCGCATGCATATAACCAGTGCTTTAAATGGGCCGGTACTCACCGGTACTGGCACTTCTGAATTTTCTGCCCGTCAGTACCGGCACTTTTCTTAGGTGAGGGAGAGTACCGGTACCCTCATTGAGAGCACAGCAGGCTCAGGTTACTTATCTCCTCCTGCTCAGGGCAGATGCCGCCCTGCTTCCGAGGAGCTTGCAAGTCACTGAGCCCCTCAGTGGCCTTTTGCACAATCGCTGCTGGAGATTCCAGCAGCTCTCACTTGAATGTCTCCAGACTGCAGGGGGTTGAGAGGGCTTGCCTTGCGTCATGCTGTGATCAGCAGGACAGGGTCTAGACAGACCCTGCACTGTTGATCAGGTGCGCAATGGCTATTAGGCTTAAAATGCTTAAGGCCCCTCCACCCCTTCCTCCATCAGGCGTGTGAAATGGGCTGGGGCTGCCAGTCAGTAATCCTGTCCCATTTAAGGAACTGTACTGGCCGTACTAAAGTGAGCGGCAGCGACAGACAATCCTCTACCTTCCCCAAAGCCGATTTTTTTCTCCATCTTTTTGTTCAGCACAGAGGCTGCTTTCCTTTGTGTGCCCCTCTGTTGAAGCAGGAAACGAAGATGTAAAGTGGATAAATGATGTTTACTAAACGCATTTCTCATGCCTTTTGAAATGTGCTGTAACTGGTACAGAGGTCATTATGTATCATCATATCTTGCCCTTAGCCCCGCCCCTAGCCCCGCCCATTTGCCACACCTCTAACTCATTTTAATGAGTACTTGCACTTATTTCTTTCCATTTAAAGCACTGCATATAACGAAGCTACAAAACATAGCGCATTACTTCCTTTCTTGGGTCTGCACTTGGAGATGATGGCTGCACACTTCACTATCACACAGCATGTCGCCCTCACACACTGCACTCCTGTCTCTAGTGCTGCACACGCCATTATCGCACTGCACAACTGCTCACCAAGCTAAATCTTACACACACAAAAAATAACATTAATCAGGTAAGCTAAATTGAATGCATTTCATAATGCTTGTTGACTCTCTTGTTACTGTCCTGGTGCTTTCCTTTTTTTAGTTCCCCCCTCACCCTACTCCTTCAGACAGCTGCTTAAGGTATGTACTCTCATTTTGTACGCATCATTATTTTATTTTTCGAGCAAAGATCAGCGTAAATAAACTTGTTATTGTAGTGTTAAATGCAAATAATATTAAACCTTTCCTATCGGTTATTGGTGTTTGAGTAAAAAGTGAACCATTGCCAAGAGTCTCATGGACATACATACGATTGTATTGTTTAAGATGTGAAAGGAAAGGAAAATATTGGTAAGTACATACATGAATGAATAGATTACAATGGGAGCCAGCAGTCTCCGCAAGTATTCACTGGTAATGTTCATCTCTTTAACCTACACGCATTTAAATTCCATAAAGTGCTCGCTATTTAATGAACTACGTTAAAAAATACCGGGCTAATTCATTTAATTTCAGCAATTGGGTTTTTCATCCTTTAGATCTCTTATATGTTCTTCAATGGCCGATATTTAATCCTGCTGATGGGCGCATTCTCTATCTATACCGGGTTTATCTACAATGACTGCTTCTCCAAATCCCTTAACATCTTTGGTTCATCTTGGAACATCCATTCAATGTTTGCAAACGGCACTTGGACGTAAGTAGACATTGACCGAAAAAGGTCTTTTTGTATTGCTCTGAGCTCTGACATAATTGATAGATTGCTTGGTGAAAATGTTACTCAGTTGTCTACCCATCACTGCTAATGATTTGTTCTGTTTCCAACATTCCTACTCCATTCTAGGTTGTAGTTATCCATGCCAAAGAGTTCAGTGACTCCCTTTCGGTTCCTTTAACTTTGTCTATAAATTTAAGAAACACTCTTATTTGCTGGATAAGCACATTTTTCTACATTTGCAGTTTTTAGCTTGTTTAGAGCATCTTCGTGTAGATCATTTCTCACTGAAATCTTTGTATAGATGTTCTTCTGTTAAACAAACACTCCTTACAGTGGCTGACCTAAGGTTCAGCACATCAATCCCTATCCACAAACATTAAGAGTCCTGTGCATCAGCTTCTGGCACTTGCCGCCGTTGAGCGCCACTGGTATCCAGAATAGGCAATCTCTAAAGAAGATGTTCTTCTGTTGTTTAAAATCTGTGAGATACATTTTTGCTACTCTTTCTTCATGCCACTGTTTCTCTCTAGTTTTCTTCGTATGCAACCTCTACTTCTTGAAATGAGCTTGTTGCAGTGCGAATCAGTGGAGGATTTTCATGGACATTGTATATCATGCTGCACACAAAACCTATGCCAGGATAGACTAATTTCTAGGGACACCAGCCCTACAGGCATGGATCGCAGGGGTTGAAATTGCCCATCTCAATTTCAGTTTTGCAGATGGGTTCTTAGTTGCTACAGCAGTCCCACTGCAGCAATCCAGGTTAAAGACCTATCATCCCCTCTTCCGATCCACCAAGGGACACGCTAGGGATGCCCACTATGCCCTGTATTATTTGCTCTCTATATGGAGGAAATGGCATAGAGAGTCAGAGCTAACCCCCAGATCGCTGGAGTGAAGTTCATGGGGGCGATATGCATACCATAAGCTTATGTGCAAATCATGTTATAATCGCGCTCGACGATCCATAGCACTACCTTCCAGGCCTTTTGGAGGAACTGGACTGGTTCAGCAAGGCAGTAGGCTTCAGCATAAAGCTACAGAAATCTCAAGCCCTCAGCCTCTCGGTGCCAACCCCTCTGTAGTAACAGTTGGTGACCAGATACCCACTGGTGTGGGCAACACCATCAATCTCGTATTTGGGGATACGGATCGCCCCCACGCTTTGGGATACAGCATGTTCTAACTGTAGTGCTCTGCTCTGGCAAATCAGAGCAGACCTCGCCCAATGGAGACTCTATGGCCTCTCAAGGCTCAGACACATAGCCACCTTAAAAATTACTGTTCTTCCTTTACCTCTGTTCTTGTTCCAAACCCTCTCAGTAGAGGTGCCGGCAGGACTGCTCAAAACCATGCAGGTAGAGCTAAATCGCTTTGTCTGGGGAAACAAAGCCGACAAATGCACCTCGATTTGATCTATCGCCCTACAGGAAAGGGAGGCCTGGGGGTCCCTAGTCTTGTACACTACTATTGAGCGGCCCAGCTTTGCTTCCTGGTAGAGTGGAGTTGCCCAGAAACTGAGAAGCACTGGTGCTTCATGGACCGGGCGGTGGCCAGGGACCACTTATGGAATATACCCTGTCTACAACGAAAGAAAAGGGCATGGGAGATCAACTCTTCAACAATCACCAGGGCAACCTTCACGGTATGGGAGTGTGTGGCTATACAACAAGGCTTTACTTCCTTCCCCTTGCCGCTCATGCCTATTACGTGTAACCCAGACTTTACCCCCTGGTCTCCAGCTCACAGCGTCCGGGCTTTGCAACGGTCTGGCTGTAGGTCCATTGGTCACTTCTTTGACACAAACAGTCCCATTCCCATTGAGCAATTGAGCGTGTATGGCATCCCTGAGGCGAAGCACCTTCATTACCTGGAGATCCGACATTGGGTAACTCACCATGGGATATGGAAGGAAGCTGGGAGACCACTGACGCGTAGGAGAATTCAAACATATGGACAGACACATAATCACTGAGTTCTATGCCCACCTTAACCACCGCTCAGCACTGGAGAAATCAGCGGGACAGAAATGCTGGGAGCAGGAGCTCCAACGCTCACTCACGCACAAGGAATGGGAAGACACACATTACTATGTCTACCACACAGCTATTAACACCTCAAGTGTGAAAACTGCTACCAAGATTGTGACATATTAAAATCTCACACCAGTCAGACTACACAGAGGCAACCCAACCAGCAGTGAGTATTGTTGGAATGAATGCGGAGCACCGGGCACTCTGCTTCTATTGCTATGGGCTTGCCCAAAACTGACAACATATTGGGACACAGTCTTAACGGATATAGAGACATGGTGAAGATGACCCTCTCCCTGACCCATGAATCAGACACGTACCGTGAAATATGGGTTCCATTCATAGTGCTGCTTTCAGCTGAATTCCGCAAATTGACTTGCCCCAAATACTTTAGATTGTTGTGCCTGACAGCCAAAATTCAATAACAGCCGGGCACTAGCAAATGCAGGTGGCTATTTGGACATGGCTGGGGATTCACTGGGCCTAACATGGAGTGAGTAGGAGGGAGGTAGGAGATGGGGGGTTTTGGGGGTAAGTTTGTTTTTACTATTTACTCATGCAATTTGTATCTCTGGACGGCCCTGTGGCGGATGGTGTATTGTTTGTCATTCTGCTTTGTAAACTCAATAAAATTGATTTGAACCATAAAAACAGCCACTTTTACTGTACCTCAAGGGGGAGGCAGTAAGGGATGCGTTATACCGCAATTTTGTGCGTTCTGTTTGAAGCACAGCGGGCTGATCATAGAGAACTTCATGTGTTTGCTGGGACGTGTCAATGTATTTACCACAAAAGTATCTGGATTATAGGAATTCTTAATGTACCTGACCATGTAGTACCTTAGATCAGGTCCTTCTTATCATGTGGAAATATACCATCTTATCCAACGACCATCTGTACGTGGCCTTTGTTGACCTGAGGTCCCTGTTCGATCTGGTCCCTAGGCATACTCTTTGGGACATTCTTGGTGATTTGGGAGTTCTTTCTGACATTTTCAACATCCTCATAAGACTCCACCAGGGCAACTTTGTGAGAGTACGGTGGTGCCCTGAGGGAGAGCTGCCAGATCCTATCCCAATTAGCAGGGGAGTGCACTAGGGGTGTGTACTGGAACCTACCTTATTTTCCTTATTCATCAATGGGGTTGTTGACCATCTTGATGTAGCGAGGGCAGACATCCTGCAGTTGAGCCGAACACCTCTTAAATAAGTTTGAGGACTTTTACACGTCAAAACGTCTGGATATCAGCTCGCAGAAGACCAAGCTCATGGCCGCTAGACCCAATTAAAAATTGGCCTTTAGACCCAATAAAAATTCAAGGTGCCAGCTTACTCATGGCCGACCCCCTTGCAGTCGGTCTCAACCTCTGACTACCTTGGGGTCACTAAAATCAAAAAAGCTTACGTTCCTTAAGTCCACTGCCACTCTTCCTATTATCTTCGGTACTGCCCATAAAAGCAAGGACTATCTTGCTGCCTTGAGACCGCTTCTTTATTGGATTAGACTTTGGTCCAATCCAGAATTGGGCTTGTACAGAAGGGATTCTGTCATCTTAAGGACTGGTTTGCAAAACTGGGTTGGAGCTCCTTTTAAATCTCTCCAAGATATATCACCTCCAATTCTAAGACAATCTTAAAGGCAGCTTACTGGAACTTCATAGTGGACAAGTGGCACAACTCAACCAATATTGGCTCCTTGTCACTCCTATTCCTGTAAACCTACCCCACATTTTGAGGGTTACCTCTATGAGAGTACTTCCCCAATGTCGAAAAGCCTATATACCAAATTCCGTTTTGGCATTCTGCCTTTGGGGGCCTTTACCATTAACTGGTGGCAGGATCGCTCCATGACACCCGCTTGCAAGAGATGTGGCTTCAAGTGTGAGGACATTGACCACTTTATGTTCTTTTATCCACTTTATCTGTGCCCCCTTCCCAAATGGATCTGCCCCCTGTGCCTCACCTTGGGTACTGACAGATTTCTGTTGGCCCGTAGGATCCTTATAACTGATTCCTCAAGATTGATTGTATTTGCCATTAGCAGATATCTCCTTGCGACCTGGTCTATACAATCCAGGCACTTCCTAACAGATCCCAAGTGCCCATTTTTAATCCCTGGGGTCATATTTGTTCAGTGCATTTATGATGGGAGACGTATAATGCCAGGTATCCTGCTGAACCCAAATACTATACTCTTGAACATCATTGACCCTAAAAGGTAAGGATTCTGCAGATGGATTGACTTTCTTTTCTTCATTTTTGCACATTCCTTACACCCTGGCTCATTGCTATGGGACACGGTGAGACCTTAACTTTGCTGCCTACCTGGCACTTTTTTAAGTGCTCTTCAAATCCTTAGAAGTTAACAAATTGTAGGAGCACATAGCTGACTCGGTATCAAGGTTTTTGTACTCCTCTCTTGCCTTTGTACTTGAGCTCAAAACCCATCCAGCCACTGTGTACTGGTCTCTTGGCGCGTATCCCCCAACGATGTTGCCATTAACTGTACACTGCTTTGAAATGTTTTGTGCAAATTGGTGTGTTAATTGCATAATGTTTTTTTAATTTTCGTGTGCCTTTTTTAGAGCATGTCTTATTAACCATGCAATCAGTGATTTATGCTGATATGTCACTATGCACTTTATCCTTATTTCTTTCCCCTTTTTCTTTGTCCACTATTGTAATTTACTCCTGTAACCTGTGCCTTTTAATCACTGTGATATTTATTGAGCCATGACTGCCCCTACATTTGTGCTTCTGTATGTATCTTTTACTGTTATGGCCTTATGGGCAAAATAAAGTTTTTACTACAACCTGACCATGTAGAGTCATTTGTCAAAAGATGTGGTATAGGTTATTGCTAATTACATCAAGGGTAAAAAAAAGTCCTACACAACTAAAGTGGAACTAAGGATATATATATTTTTTTAAATACAACTGTAAGAAAATGGGGTTATTAGTTCAGCGGGTAAAACCCCCTCTCAAACAACAAACACAATCCTTGTCAGGATGAGCCATAAAAGTCACTAAATGAACCTGTGCTTAACCCTCTGGTAGCTTAGCACAAAAACGGTCCGGATTATCTTAGAGGCAATGTGTAAAGTATTTTTGCAGCACACAAACAGCAATAAAGTGAAAACACAACACAAGAAAAATCCCAAACCAATGTAGAATAATAGAGTAAAATGTAAGTAATAAAGTGACGCCAAAATGAATTGAATCTAATCAGTAGAACCGGAGTTAAGAATCAGTAATGTTTTAGTGCAAAATAGCACCATAAAGGTCAAAACGCCAACCACAAGCATTTGGTCACACAAGACCAGAGCATTTGGCCACACAAGACCAGGGCAAAGTCAAAAGTTAAGGCTGATGTCGAAGGAGCATGGGTTGAATACACGAGGTGGATAAGGCCCAGTCTTGGCTTATCTTTGGACTTAAAAGGAATTTTGAAGTACAATTCCTGAGAAGGTAGAGTTCAGCGGGCAAGCTATCAGGAAGTGTCCGAGGAAGAGGAGTTGTCATCGGGAGCTGCTGGGCACAGCTGCAGTGAAGACTATTACCTTCGAACCTTGTCACGTTTTTGGAAGCCGAAAGTCTTCAGTGGGACGCTGCAGGCTGGTGCCGATGAGGGCTCCACGAAGTTTTATACCTTCAAAGTGGGTTTATATGTTTTATGGACGATATTATTAAACAGTGCGGTACTATTGGTATTCTGCACCACAAATGTGCAAGTATGACTATTCAAATGTCTATAATCTAAGACAATGAGATAGGAATGATCAGGTTTCAGAACCAGAAAAAAAAGGATTACTCATTTGAGAGATACAGGGTTCAATTACTCCCTGGTACACCAGTTGGGAAAGAATTTCTTTAACAGGAACCTTTACATCCCGTTTAATAGGATACTGTAGTTGTACCTGAGATGTGGACCGTATAGGAATAACATGGTAAGGAGAATCCTTATCCAACCAGTATGGTTACGATAAAGCGCGGGGGCAAATGCAAGGGCCCATTCAGAGACATAAGCTTGTTGAGCCTCGCCCGGAACAAGGTGAGAGATTGAAGGGAGAATGACATCCTCAACCTGGGGACATGCAAGAACAAAAGGTGGGGGCCAGTCGACCTCCGCCAAGAGAATGTCATAAGAAGTAGTTAAATAGTCCTAAATATTGCTTTAATTGTGCGTTTAACGTCACCTTCAATTTGAATATCTAAGTGATATAGTCTATTTGGAGGGGCTACGTGGGTGTACGCAGTTTCGGCTGTGATAAATGTATCAGTTGCTTTTGTTACCAGAAATTGGTGAAGATTCCGGCGTACAATGGGGACTTCTGCTGTGTTGTCAAGGAGAGTCTCAGCCCCACTCCTGTTCAGGAGGAGGGTTCTCGCTGTCTGTAGCATACTTTGCAGTTAATGCAGCAATTTTATTTTTCTGAAAAGGGTGTTTATACAGAGGAGGTCTATCCTCCTTTTTAGGTCTCGCCTAGCGTTGCAGTGCGAATGCGCTGCCATTGCTTTGCGAGGCATGCAGTCTACACTATAGTGTGGAAGCTTCGTGGAAGCTCCGCCCACTCTCCAGCCCATCTTCTTCATTGGCTTAGGTTATAAATGCTGCCTTCCGATTGATTTTAAGCTTGTTAGTCCCTCCCCATGACAGCCATGTCAGTCATTTGTATCCTTCATTGGCTACTGGCCCCTTCACAGCACAGACTACTTTCTTCCCCTGCTCCCCCTCCCGCAGTCCGATGCCTTCTCGCCGCCCCCCCCCGCCCTCGTGCCTCGTCGCCCGCACGCATTGCCATTTGCAATGCAATAGGTCGGTCTTGCGTAAATGGGAGGTTGAAGTGCCGTTGACCAGGGAGACAGGGTAGGGGAGATGCGTGGGCAGCCGGTGGGGTATTAATATTACAACTGAAGTGGTTAATAAACGGCAAGAACGTTATGGGGCATTAATAAAGTGTTAAGGAAAATCGTTACATTATATTTCTGGGTATTCGTGTAACTCACCTTTCACCGATTTATTGGCCCGAGAGTGCACAGTTGCTCATCTAGCGGAGGTCCCCACCCAAGGCTAGATTTCCTCCTCGTTTACTTTACTATTACTCGTCGGCACCAAAGGACAATCAAGACTATTCGAAGATGGCCGTGTCCCGTGCAGTCTTCCGATCCCGTCTACAGTGTCTGCGCGCGCAGATCCGTGTGCGTCTCCGGCAACAAATGTTATTATTGTCGTCACCGGCCTGTCCTGCTGGAGTGAGCGTGTGACGCAGTACGAGTGCTGGGGAGGAATCCCGAGTCCGGCCCTCACACCGCGACCATGGAGGTCTACCCCGAGGTCGGCGGCACCCCGCAGACAGCTGCTGTGCCTGCCTTCATTGTCAAGCTCTGGACTCTGCTGGAGGAGCCGAGCAACGACCAGCTGATCTGCTGGAGCTGGGTAAACAGGAGAGGTTACGTCTCGTAATGGGGGTTGGGGGGTCTGTAGTACCGCGAAGTATCCCGATAGGAAGTGACAAGACGCGTGTTACGATCTGTCAGAAAGTTTCTAAGACTTCCTGAGATACCCCGCTAAAACTTTTAGAATTTCGTTTAATTCTGGTGCTTGGACCTCTTTTGACTGTTGCGCAGGGACAGTAATTCTGCATGCTCTGTGTCCCTAGTCTTGAAATTGTTTATCAGCTGCACCTTTAAGGCGTGATATGGTTGTCCTTCAGACTGTACGCTCAAACCTCGACCCCCTGCTTCACTCACATACTTTCGTTTTCATTCATTCGGTGTCGCTCTGCAGAAGCTAATGGAGAGGATGTGGCTTAGTGTCCAGAGATTCCAACTTTGGAACCGGGGAAGGAGGTTCGAGAGCCCACGTCGTCTCAACATTCCATGAACCTGTGCAAATCACTTAAGCTCCGCGTGCCTTAAAAAAATAAAAAGTGAATGTGCTCTTGTGTAACATAACTAGTGCCCTTGTAAAGCAGGTTTATATAGCCCAATTTATCTCCTGGAGAGATTAAGTGATTTGCCCAGAATCCCAACATATTGCGACGCCAAGACTCGAACTGGGATCGCTCTCAAGTCCGCAGCTCTGGCCGCTGCACCACATCTCTCCACTCCCGTGGTACTTGTTTTTTTGGGGGGCTCAACTCGTATTTGGGCTCTTAGGGCCTAGCCAGACTACTGGCTCTGCTCTACCTATAAATTGTCTGCCTCTCTACTGCTTCCCTCAAGGTGCCCCTTCAACGAGCAGCGGACAAGGCCTCACTGGAGAGGTTCAGTAAAGCCTATGGTACTCCTAGTACTGATTAATTCCAACATTCCCCTGGCTCTGGGGGGTCTCCACCATCGGGTGGTCACACTGTGCAAACAAGACCATTGTTCGCACTACTGCACAGTTAAGTCCTGTGATTTTTACTTTAAACTTTGTTGCTGAATGCTGTGCATTTCTGACAAAGCAAAATGCAGATTGCTCAGAGATACAAAGGTAAAAATCATTCATAGAAAATATTTTCTTGGACGCCATGAGCAGTGCCAGTGTCCACATTTTTCAGAAATGCTATTTGTGGCCACTGAGTGCCAAAACTAACACAACAGTTTACAGTTCTCTGGTCACACACAAGTCCAGAGTTGAGGTCGTGGTTTCAACAGTTCTTTATTGGGTGTCTATTACTCCAATTCCCCCTTGCTTTCAATGATGCCAACACGTGTTTCGTCTGTTGCTGATACTCTGACAGCAGACTTAGTCAGGGTTATAGACCTAAAGATAATCATATTCTTATTTCAGGAGGAGCATCTAGAGTGTTTAAGAACCCATCACCAGGTTCAGTGACCCTTAAGGCACAGAGTGTACTTGAACAGTGCTGTTTTGACCATTTCTTATTAGGCATTGTCCTTTCTAAGTGGTAATAAAGATACAATGATGCCAAGTAGAAAAAGCCTTGTCGTGTAATGTTACTCAACAGATGTGAGAAAATCGTCACTAGGTATCATAGTGCATTCACTATATTGCAGTCCCCCAGTTTCATGCACATTAGGTGTCTCTAGTTCAGATGTAATCTTCCGAAACAAATGCTAGCCGTCCAGAAGGTATAGCTCACATAGTTCCGCGTACGTATCGTTGGTATGTTTGCTAAAATTCAGTAGATTTGAACAAAGTTCTAAAAAAAAACATCGGAGATCTGAAACATTAATATACCCTCTAAGTATCTAGTTCCAACAAATATGTAACTACTAGTAACCAGGATAAAAGTGTTAAAGTTTAGAAAAGTCTTACCTTCAATCTCCCCATTAACTTGTGTGGAGTGTGGGACTCTGTATGTGATGTAGTGTCGATCGATCGGTAAATAAACATATTAGAACAGTATTTTAATATCTGTATTAAATACTGTTAGATGGTCATAAGTAGTCCACTTTACCCTTATGGAATAATGTCAATAAAAAAATATTCTTACCATTTCATATGTATTTCTCCTTATTTATTTAAAGAGTTTTATATAGCGCTGGCTAGACCCGAAGGTATCAGAGCGCTTTACATAAGGTTCCACATAGTTGCAAACATACATCAGTTACAAGTTACCAAAGATACCAGTAAAAACTTTTAAGGAGCATGGAAGAAAAGGAAAATGGAGTGAGGAAGGGAAAGGGGGTAGGGGAAAAAGGGGTAGGGTATAGATACGACGGAGAGACGAAGGGAAGGTCTGCCCAAGGTCCGGCTGGGTAGGTGACGGCCGGGAGGAAATCCGCAGCCCATTTCCTCTTCAGCTATCAGGTAGCTCCACCGGGCATCGGTCAAATAGCTAGGTCTCAACAGAAAAACATAAAAGGGATAGAAGACGAGAGGAAAGGAGCGTAGAGGGGAAGGGGGTAGGGTGAATGGGAAGGAGGGGATACGACAGAGAGACGAAGAAAAGTCTGCCCAAAGTCCGGCTGGGTAGGTGACGGCCGAGGGGAATCCACCGCCCATCTCCTCTTCAGCTAACAGGTAGCTCCACCGGGCCTCGGTCAAATAGCAGGGTCTCCACGGTCGAGGGAAAGTTCAAAGAGAACATGTCCTGGAGGGAGAGCAGGATCAAGGTCAGGTGAGGGATGTGATTAAGTACAGGTCGGGGACCAGTTCGATTGTCCAGGAGTGGTCAAGCATCGTGGAGAGACCAACTGAGGCGGCCATCTTGAGGTCAGGCATACCTCGTGGGGGCTATGAAGGTAGAGTAAACGGACCCAACGTTTAGAAAGGGTCTCATAGTCATTAAGTTCAGAGTCAAGTTGGGGCATCGCACCAGGTCATCTCAGCAATGTGGTCAGGCAAAGTCAGGGGATCGACTGTCCCATCGATGACAAAAGGTCTTGAAGGTAGGAAATAAAAACAAAAAGGGTACCTTGAGCGAAGATTGGCCTGAGGGACATTGTGAGGCCCTCTACAAGTGGAGCAGCCACTCGGGAAGGAAACCGGAGCTCAGACAGGCTGCAAGCACCGCAGTTAGACACCCCGGGAAATCGCCATCAATGGGGAAGCGTCGGTGGAACCGAAAGTGGAGATCAACACTGCTACTGGCATGTTCCAAAGGCGGATCGAGAGGACGTCGCGGCATGATCCGGGTCCGCAGTAGACAAAGCATAGAGGCTGAGTCCTGAAGGTGGGTGTCAGGCTACAAATCTGGGAGGCGTCGCGGGGCATTCCGGGCAGGGTCTGCAGAGAGCAGAGCAAGAGGTCGAGTCCTGGAGGGGGGGAGGCGGTTGGAGGGGGGAGAGCCGCCAGCTCAGACTCCACAGCAGCGAGGCCTCTCTGCCGAGCCAGCGGCCATGTTGGCAAAGGCTCCGTGGGTGCTCCCTCAAAAAACTCGGAGGGTGCGAAGCAGGCCACCCGGATCGTTCCTGGGGTCCGCAATGAGTGGACCAATAGGTCAAATCCTGGAGGAGGGTGGTGGTCGGTGGGGGAGAGCCGCCAGCTCAAGCTCCACAGCAGCGAGGCATCTCTGCCGAGCCAGCGGCCATGTTGGTAAAGGCTCCGTGGGCGCTCCCTCAAGAAACTCAGAGGGTGCGAAGCAGACCACCCGGATCGTTCCTGGGGTCGGCAATGCGTGGAACAATATGTCAATTCCTGGAGGAGGGTGGCGGTCGGAGGGAGAGCCGCCAGCTCAAGCTCCACAGCCGCAAGGCATCTCCTCCGAGCCAGCGGCCATGATGGTAGAGGCTCCGTGGGCGCTCCCTCGAGAAACTCGGAGGGAGTGCAGCGGCTACCCAGATAACTCCAAAAGGAAAGAAAGGCACCGGAGTGCAGGTGCAAGATCCACCGTAGGTTAGGAGGCAGCAGGGAGAGAGAGACCCGGGGCAAGTGCCAGAGTCAGTTCCCAGTCGGAGGAGCTCCCGGCCGGGGCTCCTCACCCGGCGGCCATCTTACATTACGGCCATCTCACATACGGCCATCTTACTCACATTTGCTTGTTCTCTATTTGCTGGCTCTATTTGTTTTAGGCTGTCCAGCTTGAGTTCGTTCCATCTCCAAAACCTATTTACTGTTTTCGTCCACCAGTGCTTGCTTTCTGTAAACAGGCTTTAAATCTTGTTCTCATCTTGTCACATTTGCTGGGCATTCAAAGAAAGAGGTCACATGTCAGGCTCTGTCTTCCAAGGGAGCTTGGTGTTATTTTTCTTTCTCTGACTTCTAAGTGACAGTTTTTGTGACAATCCTGCTGGATATTGGCCAAGTGCTTAAGGAAGGCTGTACAATGTCATTTTTTTCTATAACACAACAAGATTTAAATGACTTTATATGAACTTGCTATACACCGCTGCAACAAGGATAGCTCCTGGAACACTCGGAATGACTCTATCGACATGCCCGACTCGAGGTTTCTGAAGATATCGCTACAGTTATATTGAAAGGACTACAACTGCTAGAACCTCGACGTTAATCTACTTCAGCAACTTCGTGATCCCATTACATCAACTTACCTGCCCCAAAACGGACAATCTCCCTCTTCCTGGGACTGCCTGCTAGTCTGACTGAGGGGCTCTCCTCCTTCCAACTCCGCCGCCTGGAGACCCGAGATGATCGCGACATTCTCATTCTGCCTGGTTGGGTCCTGAGCGCCTCCAAAGATCCAAGGTGCTCCGTGACCTGGGAGTAACTGGCGGCGACCGTGGAATCTGACGGAGGTGATCTCCACCCTCCAACACCGCCGCCTGGGGTCCCGAAGCGATCGCGACCCTCCTCGTTCTGCCTGGTTGGGTCTGGAGCGCCTCCATTGAATTCGAGCAGCTCCGTGGCTGGGTAAAGCCTGGTAGTGACTTGGAAACTTTCCAGACATCATTTCACATCTCGTCCCGGCTGGCCTGGCCACAGGTCGCTGAGCGGGACCCACGCCCTGGGAGAGAGACCGGTGACAACTGGGAGAGACCGGGGGCGACTGGGGAATCCTCCGGGCATCTTAACTCATCTGCCTGCGGGCCTCCGAGCGGGACTCGTGCCTTGGACACCTTTGAGCCGATCGGCGGATGGTGTGGGGCCGACCCGAAGGTGTGGAGCACTGCTACAGTGGGTGCCATCAATGACCGATGTAATGTGCTGGTTGTAGCATAATTACCACCCGTAACTCCGCCGACCGAAGAAATGCGATGGCCCAAAATGGCGGATGATGAGCAACATTAACAACCTCAATACCGAAGGAACAGTAATTGCCTCATTGCCCTCCCGTGCACCCATTTCACGAAGATCTGAACAGCCTCATTTTTAGATAAGGTATATTAACTTTTGCAGCAACGCAAAAAGATTTCAACCCTGCGATCTATGTCTAAAGCGGCCTGACCCTAAGATGGTGCCTTTATGAGGAGTACGGGGAGCGCTTTACCTTCTCCTGTGGAGCTGCGCGTTGAAATCCAAGACAATTTGGGCAATCATTGTTAATTCAGTGCCTGCTGTTTGTAAAGAGCACTTCATTGCAAAGCCGACCTCATCACCACGGCGATCTTCATGCGAGCAGAGCCTGACCCTAAGATGGCGCCCGTGACTCAGTTTTCGGCTCATCCTTTCAGTGATATCGCCGTCGGACACTGCTGCAAGGTAGAGATCGGTTCAACCTTGTTCTGTTACACCATGCTGGAGGGCATTTCACCAACATTACCAGTTTCCTATCAGATGATCCCGCAAAGTGCCGGTGCCCTCTACAACTCTCATGGAGCTCAGCCCTTTAATGGGTCATTTTCCTTCTGCCAAAGCGTCAAGCTAACCTTCTGACAGTCACCCAAACATTTGTGGGACTTCATTGTTTAACACTGGGATAAAACAGCATTGTGGAGACCGTTGAGACCTAGCTTTTTGGCCGATGCCCGGTGGAGCTACTTGATAGCTATAGAGGAGATGGGCTGTGGACTACCCCTTCGGCCGTCACCTACCCAGCCGGACATTGGGCAGACCTCACTTCGTCTCTCCGTTGTACTCTCCCTCCTACCCCTTTACTCCACCCACTTTCCCCTTTACGCTCCATTTATCCCTTCTCTTTGCTCTCTTATTGTTTTCTCATTGAGACCTAGCCGCTTGCCTGATGCCCGGTGGAGCTACCTGATAGCTATAGAGGAGATGGGCTGTAGACTTCCCCCTCGGCCGTCACCTACCCAGCCGGACTTTGGGCAGACTCTCCTTTGTCTCTTCATCCATCCTTTCTCCATCCTTTCTCCCTCCTACACCTTTACCCCACCCCCTTACCCTTCTAAGCTCCATTTATTCCGTCTTCCGACGCTCTTGAAATGTTTTCTCGTAACTGATGTAACTTGCAACTGATGTAATTTTGTAACTCTGTGGATCCTTATGTAAAGCGCTCTGATACCTCCGGGTCTAGCCAGCGCTATATAAAACTCAAATAAATAAAAAAAACTAAAAGAAAACTGTGTAGATCAGCATATATTAGAGTTAGAAAAGCATAATGAAGCAAATTTTTTGGTAATTCCGATGTGTGATGGGAACAAATATTTTATTACGGTCAAAGCAAATCAATACACTAGGTGATCACATTTTCATACATTATCGTTCGCTGTATACTTTTAAGAGTAAGACCAAACTATGTCTGTGCAAATATAATTGTCATTTAAATTGAAGATGTGGTAGTGTACTACCATTACACACAACACACCATGTATACTTCACTTTACCCCACTCCACTATACTCCACTCTGCACCACTCCACGCTCTGCCACTCACCACTCCATGCCACTCAACACTGCAATACTGCACTATACTCTGCATCACTCCACTCTACTTCACTCTACACCATGCCAATGAACTCTACAAACACAACTCCACTATGCACCACCTCACTCTTTGCCACTGCACTCTACACCCCTCCACTGCGCACCACTTCACTCTAAGCCACTCTACTCTGCAACACTGTACTCTATGCCACTGCACCAATGCACTCTACTCTGTACCACTCTATTCTACGCAAGTGCACTCTATGCCACTCTAATCTACTCTGCACTTTGTGCTACTCTACTCTCCATCACTGTACTCTACTGTGCACCACTCCACTCTAAAGCAATCTACTCTGTGTCACTACACTCTGCCTCACTCAACTCTACTCTGATTCACTCCATTCTACCGGGACACCAACCCAGTTCCCCTGTTCCAAGGTCGACAGGTTGCGGTCTCTGCTGTGCAGCATGGCTAAAAAGTAGAGCCATGTCACAGCACTATTTTTCTTTATGTGAAGTCTTGCTGGATAGCAGCCTGCGCTGCTGAGCCACATGTCTAAAAAAACTTTAACAGTGTCAATAGATCTCACTAAGGCGAAACCTATTGACTTTGCCAGTGCTTGGTCTATGCTATCTTCCCTTAGATTTAATCTGCAGGGCATGTGGCCTGCACTGTGGGCGTCATTTTAAGTTTGACAGAGCAGGAGCGGCAGAGCTCCTGGCCTTCCAAAAATGCAGTTCTCCTGCTCTATTTAACTTCGGGGGAAGTGTTGGATTTACACCAGCAAAGCCTCAGCTACCTCTGATGGCCAAATCCATTGACTCGATGGCCGGCCTGCCTACCTGCCTGCCGAAGGCTGTCAGGGTGGTGCAAGCGCCACTGTGACCTATGTGTAGTGTAGGCAACCCTCATTCATTTTATCTTCCCCGGGACTGGGTGGACAACTCCATGCACATATTTTCTGTTTCCTTTTTTAGGTCGAGCATTCAAGACCTCTTGTATATACTTTAGTATATACTTTAGTATATATACTTTATTAGGTCGAGCATTCGAGACCCTTTTGTATATACTTTAGTATATACTTTAGTATACAAACTTTAGTATATACTTATATGTGTATGTACTTTGTGGGCTCTGGAGATCAGCCCTAGGACTTGTCTGCTTCCGCTTAGGGACTTTTTTTCTGTTCAACCACCTCTATTTAACTGTCTTAATAGCAAACGACCAGCAGAGGTCAGTAAAATACCAGAATTGCTTTCTGCTGAGGGACTTTCTTTTTTATTTTTCTGGCAACTGCCTTTATTTAACTTTTTGATAGAAAACAACCAGCAGAGGTCAGTAATGTAGCAGAATCACTTTAGCATTCTCTAGATTCCAGTCCATAGAAATCGTCTTCCACGAGCACCCGTAGACAATAATATTTTTTTCAAATCTTGTAATTTCAGTGATTTGACCACTGAAGGCTCTGCTTTTATATTAAAAACAGAGCTTTGGAATATACCATTGCCCGCTGAAAGGCAATATTTCTCTCCATGTGTTCCCATACCTGGCGTGTCACGCAGTTTGGTGCTTACTTTCCCTCCATGTTAAAGAACAGTAGATGTTTGAGCACACAGGCTAATGTGCTGCATAGCTAAATACATATAAGGTCCTAAAGGCGAGACCGATTGCATTGCAAATGCTTGTTTATCTTCTAGTCAGACGAGCATTGTGTTTCCTGTTACGGGTGCATGTACTCTCCAGGTCTGCGAACAGATCCCTCTCCTCTGTTGTATTGTTGATCAGACGATTCCTGAAGGAAACGACGAGAACATGTATGAGAAGACTGATACCTGGCAGGAGTCTTAATCTTAGTTCCATCACGATATATTGGGTAAGACGTCAATATAGTATGACTAAAACATTATACAAAGCACAAGTTTCTACTGAATTAATATTCACCATATTAGGATATGGAGTATAACCTGCTAATGCCGGCTATGAGTCCCCTTCAATACTTAAGGGACCCATTCTATCAGTCCCTAGGACGTGGGGGAGGGCGCCATTAAGCCATGTCTGGTGTTCCCAGACGGTAAGAGGAATTTCAAGAAGCACATATGGACGAAATGCATTAGGTGCCTGTGGCACTGGATATTCATGAAAAGTATTCTCATTATCATTGATAGCCGGAAATGTGACCAAGGAATAGAAAACTTAAAAGTAGCACTCTGCGTACACCTCTACAACAAAAATCACAGGAGCACCTGTAATAGGGACTTCATGTTGTACCAAATGCTGAGTAACTGCCGGACGGCAGTTAACAGAAATAACTATGGGCTGTGCCATAATTCATTTGTAAGGACTCAAAGCATAGCACAAAGAGGGTTATAAAACCTTTTAATATTTAAGCTTGAAAAATCAAACAGAACTAGGTACTGCCTCATAACGATAGAGGAGAAATCCCCAGCACCACGGATGCCTCTGGGAACAGGTGCGAGGGTAATGTGGACAAGCACTACTCAGGGTTCCAGAAAGTAAGTACCAGACCAAACGTTGGGCGCCCAGTTGCAGGGATTCAGCTCTGGAACAGAACTATGCTTGGAATCATAGGACATCAGTATGTAGGGACTGAGTCATCATACCATCTCAGTATCTATGAGTCAGAGTCCGTCTTGCTATAGTGACTCACTTGGCCTCCTAACCTTACGAGAGAAACAAATGAATTGGCATCCTGTATCACAACACTCTCGATCCTCTCAGGGATCGTGGTAACAGGACACACCCATTTTCTCTCTCACTCGTACTTGCCCACAATAAAATAACCAGGAAACACAAAGGAAGTTTAGATTATTTATTTAAGCAATGTCTCTGGAATGCAGTATACGTACCACAATTAGAAAAAAAATGCATATTGAAAATACTGTTAGCAAGGTTAATAATCCATAGACTATAAAGGGCCTTGTATTTTATAGGACAGAAGAACCTAAACCCCCCTCCCTTGCTACTGAAGCTAAATGATTATATATCAAAGATCTCTGGGATTACTGGTGAACCCCGTACCTTAGCATTCACAGATCAATGTTCTATATCTCAGCAGACGCAGTGCTCTTGTCTCAGACCCCTCTTTCCGTGTGTGTATTTTTGGCTCATTTACTCGCCTATATGATAGTACATGTGTGCACCTAAACAACAGCTGCATTCTTGTGTTATGTCTAGGTGCTAGTGCCTGGCCTGAAAGAATAACAAGGGACATTGTTGTTTGACCTTGTTTATGGTGTTCAGACTAAATCTCAGGAAAAGAGCAGAATGTGAAAACATATACAGGTTCTGTGGGAAAGTACAATGTGGCACAAAAGCAAGCGTGTTTATATAGTAGCGTGTGCAAAGGAAAATGAGGGCTATAATGTGCACAGTTAGGCTAACATAGGGAAAACTACAATGAGCCGCACAGGAAATACACAACAGACTCACTGTTGTTGGTGTATGGTGCAGGGCGTCAGATACCCCTGGGATTGGTGCTGCTTGGATCCAGTTGGTCCTAGTGTCTTCACACTCGGTGGGGAGACAGATCTGACCTTCCAGAGCATGGGTACCATCTCCTGGTCATCCCAGACTGCAGGGGAGTAGCTCCTCTACTCCAAGTGAGACTGTAGGTGATTTTCAAAGTGCTGGCAGGCTACCAAAGGCTTTGGTAGTTCTCGAGCTTGCAGGATGAGTCACTCTGTTGCGATTGTCAAGAGAGGGCTTTGGACGGGCAGGGTTTTGTGCCAAAAGTCCACATTTCTGAGCTAGTTCTCACCAGACAGTGATTTTTCTTCATCCTTCTTCTCTTGATCCGTCGAATCTGAGTTATGGGCTCAGGGGAGCCACCTAAATACTCAATTTAGGGGTGTTTAAGGGAAGTGAAAGGCAGTAAGTAGCCAATGGGTGCCTACCTTTAGGATGTATACACCCTCTATATGACCACTTCCTGTGGGATGTGGGCATAACCCTAGGGGTGGTGCTCGCTGAATGTGCTCGCTGAATGTGGGCAGACCTTCTAATCTTGCTAAATTTTCTGCCTGTCATGCCGCCAAAAGTGGGAGCAGGACAGGGTGGTGGGCATCGCCACTATCCAGAGAGGCCTGGGTCTCATAACAAAGGGAGCAGGGCCTTTGAAGTTTACCACTCTGGAATGCACATCCTGCCTGGATGAGGTGTGAACACCTCCGCTCAGAGCAAGCTTTGTTCCTGGCCTTTGAGAGCGAAGGCTCTCACCTCAGGAGGGCAGACATGTGTCTATGGTGGCGGGTTGGTTGAGACCAGCCAGTAACACACTAGTAGTTGGTAGGTTTTCAGGGGGCACCTCTGAGGTGCCCTCTGGGTGCATTTATTAATAAATCCAGCACTGGCATCAGTG
The DNA here is from genome assembly GCA_963921515.1 of Calotriton arnoldi. NCBI lineage: Eukaryota > Metazoa > Chordata > Amphibia > Caudata > Salamandridae > Calotriton > Calotriton arnoldi. The sequence continues at coordinate 415,758 of CAWUFW010006261.1, read as the reverse complement.
TGGGTTTATCAACATGTTGTGTTGGTACCAAACACCTTGGGGTACAGTGAAGCCATCATGTAGCTGGGGAACTCATAATCACGAGTGTCCATCCCATGTCTTCGTCATGGCTTCCCTGTCCGCTCGTGGGATCCAAGGCGGAGCTTAGGTCCCACGGGGACACATCCACTCATGCAGCTATACCCTTAAATGGGTATGGTGGGTAAGCATGGTACACTGGGATGTGTGCCATCTTGACTCTTGGTTTTATTCTGCACTATGACACGCAGGCTGCAATGGCAGTTCGCATGACCTTGGTGGGGGGGGTCCCCTAGGGTGGCACAATTCATGTTGCAGTCGTTAGGAGCCCTCTTTAGCTCCAATGCCTTAGATACCAGGGGTACCACTTACTAGGGACTTGCATGGAGCCTAAAGTGGTGCCAGTTGTGGAACAATGGTACAGTTTTAGGGAAAGAACACTGGTGCTGGGGACCTGGTTAGCAGTAACCCCGCACACTTTCAGTCAAAGTTGCCACAGATACCAGGCAGAATGTGGGGGATAACCATGTCAAAAGGGGCACTTACCTTCCCCTCCCCCGCAAACGGAAGAGGATGAGACTAACCTTTCCCAAGAGAGTCTTCATTGTCTAAGTAGAAGAACATGGAAAGGCCATCAATATTGGCATGTTCAGTCCCAGGTCAGTGTTCCACTGTAAAGAGCATTCCCTGTAGGGAGATGAACTACCTCAAACGTTTTGGGTTTCACCTTTCATCTGCATCAGCCATCTGAGAGGTCTGAGGTGGGTTTGGACAAGAAAGTGAGTACCAAACAGGTACGGTCTCTTCTTCTTCAGGGACCAAACCACTGAAAAGGCTTCCCTCTCGATGGCACTCCAACGCTGTTCCCATGGCAGTAACCTCCTGCGTATAAAAGCAACAGGCTGGTCATGCCCATCATCGTTGGTTTGTGATAGGACCGCTCCCATCCCTTGCTCAGAGGCATCCGTCTGCACAATGAATTCTCTACAGTAATCTGGAGCTTTGAGAATGGGTGCTGAGCACATTGCCTCTTTCAGGGTTTCAAACGCCTTTTGACAACAAACTGTCCAGTTTACCTTTTTAGGCATTTTCTTGGAGGTGAGTTTTATGAGGGCTGCCACAATGGAACCATACTGCTTCACAAACCGCCTGTAATACCCAGTCAAGCCAAGGAATGCTCTGACTTGGATCTGAGTGGTTGAAGCTTACCGGTCCTGAATCGTCTGGATCTTGGGTTGTGAAGGATGAACTTGGCCTCCACTTACCAGGTGGCCCAAGTATACAACTGTGCCCTATCTGGCATTTGGATGTCTTGATAGTGAGACCTGCAGTCTGCAGGGCCTGCAAAACCTTGCCAAGGTGGATCAGGTGATCCTGCCCGGTGGAACTACATACAACAATATTATCTAGATATGCTTCACTAAAAGCTTCCAAACCAGCAAGGTATGGTGGCTCAGTGGACTAATGCGTCCACTGCAGGGGCCTGTGTTCGACCTCATCGTCACATGTTCAAAACCTGGTGGGTCCACTCAGCCTTTCATCCATCTGAGGTCAATAAAATGAGTACCATTGAGTTGGGTAACAATAAACATCTGTTATTCAGCGCCAAAACGTGTGCTTTACAAATACACGTTATCTTGATACACCAATCTTTAGAAGGAGACAGGGGCATTCTTTAAGCCAAAGGGCATAAATGTTAACTGATAATGCCCATCTTGTGTGGAGATTGTTGTTTTCTCTTTTGCTCCTGGGGTTAGGCCAATCTGCCAGTACCCTGAGATTAAGTCAAAGGTACTGAGAAATGTGGATGCCCCCAATTTGTCTGTCAACTCATCAGCTCCGAGTATGGGGTGAGCATCTGTCTTAGTGACAGCATTGAGACCTCTGTAGTCCATGCAAAACCTCATTTCTGGTTTTCCACCTTTGGAGTCAGGTTTGGGGACTAGGACCACTGGGCTAGCCCAGGGGCTGTCAGAGGATTCAATAACCCCCAACTCCAACATCTTGCTGACTTCAGGTTTGATGCTCTCCTTAACATGGTCAGACTGCTGATAGATCTTGTTTTTGACAGACAAGCTGTTTCCAGTGTCCACATTGTGTGTATACACCAGTGTGTCTGTCCAGGGGTTAAAGAGTTGAGGCCGGCATACTGCTCCAGGACTTGCCCGTAGTCAGCTTGCTGTTGGGCAGAGAGGGTCTCTGAATAGGCCACTCCATCTATTGACCCATCTTTGGGGCTGCTGGTTAGGCGGTAAGGGAGAGTTTCACTCTCTGCTTCCTGATTCTCATCAGCAACCATTGGCATAGTCACTTCAGACCTGTCATGGAAAAGTTTTAGGCAGTTAACATGGTTCACTGACAAAATATGTACCCCCAAAATATTCCCATTCCTAAATATCGTGACTAAAATATTGATGTCAAAAATATCGTCATCCTATACTATTCCCACTACAATGTATACAAAACTACGCTAACTATTAAAATAAATATATAAAAAATGTGCTACTCCCACTTCACGCAACGCAAAAAATAATAAAATTGAATAAAATTGACAAATCTTCCTCCAATAAATGCAACACTAGTAAACGTGTTGGATTGCGGATAGGTAATATTTACTGTACCCATTCCAGTAAGTACAACACTAGGGAAAGTGTTGAATTTACTATTCCCACCCCAATGAGTGTAACAGTAGGGAAAGTGTTTGATTGCAGAGGGGTAAAATTTGCTATTCCCACTCCAGTCAGTACAATAGTAGGGAAAATGTTGCATTCTGGAGGGGTAAAATGTACTATTTGCACTCCAATCAGTGCAACAGTAGGGAAAGTGTTGGATTACAGAGAGGTAACATTTACTATTCCCACTCCAGTCAGTACAAAAGTAAGGAAAGTGTTGGATAGGGGAGGGGTAAAATTTACTATTCCCACTCCAATGACTGTAACAGTAGGGAAAGTGTTGTATTGGGAAGGGTTAAAATGTACTATTCCCACTCCAATCAGTACAACAGTAGGGAAAGTGTTGGATTGCCAAGGGGTAGAATGTACTATTTCAGCTCCAATCAGTACAACAGCAGTGAAAGTGTTTAATGGCGGAGGAGTAAAATTGACTATTCCCACTCCAGTCAGTGCAAAAGTAGGGAAAGTGTTGGATAGCGGAGGGGTAACATTTACTATTCTCACTCCAGTCAGTACAACAGTTTGGGAAAGTGTTGGATAGCGGAGGGGTAAAATGTACTATTCCCACTCCGGTCAGTACAATAGTAAGGAAAGTGTTGAATTGCAGAGGGGTATAATTTACTATTCCCACTCCAATAAGTGCAACAGTAGGGAAAGGGTTTGTGGTACTCTTCTACATGCGCTCCCTGCACGCGGTATGCTCGTGCAGTGGTGCGTGGAGTGGGATTCAGAATGTGATATGGAATGAAGAGGTTTGAATAAGGAGCGTTAGACGAGTGCTGGGTTGTCGTGCTCCTGGTGCTGTAAGATGAATCATAAATAAACGTACCGCAACATGAAGAGAGTTTGTCATCATTGCCACCATCGTACTACAACAATTTGGCGACGATTAGTTTGAAAGAAACCACGTCTTGTCGATACAATTTGCGGAACCTGGTTAACGGAACTTTGTATCAGTCCAGACACAATCCGTGTTGGAGATTATCAGAACTACGTTCACTGTACAGTATTTACATTTTATATTATGAGTGCGTCTGACATCGGTCATGAGTGCACAGAACATTGTGTGAGTCCAGACACAAGCTGTGTCGGAGGATTTTACAAACATGACAGCGGTCCTGAGTGCCCGGAACGAGTGTGAATGAATAATGTGCTGTACCAGCATTTATTTTACCAATGTTTAACGAGTAGTTCGAGACTTACCGTTAATGCTGGTGGAACATGCTCGTGAAGTTGGTTGTCATTTGGCCCATCGGGAGCTCACAAGCGCACATCGGTTCATGCAGCCAAACCTCACGAAAGACGCGCACGGCAACAGAGACACAATGCGTAGCGTGTCCTACGTTCTCGGACGTCTATGTGGCCATATTGGGTCAGGGTGAAGCATTTACCACCTTGTGTACATCATGTGCATTTCTTCAGTGATCGGTGATACGCACACCACCTGAATGTAATATTTCTGCTTCGTTATTCAAGCACATCGTGTTTCTGTTCAGTGGCATGCACACTATTCATTACTGCCTTTTCCAAATACATCTCGGGTGCATTTATATTTGTGTATCCAACATAAGTGCTGCTGTGACACGCACACATTTAATCTAATTTGTTCAATTGAAAATCACAGTGACACGCACACTCTACTATACTAGCATGTCAAATCCAGTTTAATGCCAACAGTGACATGCACACTTATACTACTTTCTGACTTTTTAGTGTATGGCTTTTATTTTACCTGGTTTCGGGTTTTTATGTTAATTTAGTTTCTGGTTAAACCAAAAGTGAACAAATTGCGGAATGTGTTATTGGTATCTATGAAACTGTAGTTCACCTTGCTGTCAAGGATCATCTGGCCGGAAGTAATAAGTATACACATATTATTTCAATTTCATTTTTTATTTGTGTCTGCATGTATTTTCAGTAACCACAAAAATGAATGTTTCCTCATGTAATGCAACTGGTGCTATGTAAAGCGCTCTGATACCCGATACCTTCGGGTCAAGTTCAAGCTATATAAAACTCCGTAAAAAAAAAAAAAAAACTGCAATCTGTTACTGCAACTCCTCCTTTTTTACGATCTCCGGGTGAGCCACCTATCAAATGGAAGACTTGGTTCCGTACTTTCACAAAATATTTGAAAGTGATAGGTGGGAACAGATATTGCCTGGAAAGAAAAAGATTTCTTTTAGAACACAATTTAGGGTTCGAAGGACAAGCAGCATATGAACATCTACCACCTGTCCATGAAGGACTAGATGAGGAAAAGGAACTTGACGAATATCAAGTGGCAATAAGGAAATTAGAAAAAAAGTTTGATGTGCAACCTAGGTTAATAGTCAACAGACATACATTTTTTACCAGAGAGCAGCACCAGGAGGTATCAATAGATTCATACGTAGCAGCGTTACGAATACTTGCAGCAGATTGTGAATTTGAGGATTTTACTAACCAATTCATAAGAGATAAAATTGTGGTCAGGTGTTGGGACAAAAGAGATCAGGAAAAATTATTAACTTACAAAAATCCACTGTTAGTGGAGACAATTGAAATTGTCAAAAGTATTGAAATTTCATACAAGGCGTCGAGAGAATGAGTAAACAAAGAAGGTGCTGGTTAAGGATGGGCGGTAAACTCTGCTCCACCAGCAGAGTTCACAGAGTTTTTGCCACTCTGCACTCCACTTGGAAGGCGAAGTTTGGCATAAACTCCGCCTACGCAGCGTAGCGGACCCAGCAGGGTGCTATTGATAGTTGAACATTTTATGCGGATACTTTGTTGCCCGCTACTGCCATTTTGTAAGTTGGGTTTGAGTGAGGCTTCTTTTTACAACAGATTGCGCTTGCATTGGATCTCTTTTCCACGCCTACAGAGAACATGCATGCGTGTATGCCCAGACGTGAGTCCCTTGCTCACTTTACCACTGGATTCATGCTAGCCTGGCTGATGAAGGGTGTTATCCAGAAACCGGTCCCAGGATGCTTGTTTCCGGTTCAGGGAAGGCCTGGCTTGGCAGTTCGGGCTGGACTGTTCCCATGAGGCACAGGGTCAAGACTGATTTGCATATAGCTGGGTCTGAACTGAGGTGGCGAAGTGAGCTAAAGAATGATGATGGATTCAACCCAGATCTGTGACTGGGGGTGAGTGTCTGAAAAGTTTCAGCGCTCCGTCCATCATCTCCTTGTGTTTGCTTTGTTACCGGACAGACCATGGTCCAAGTTGGCAGTGGATTTAATAGGACCTTTTAGTTCACTCTCAATTAGGCACAAATATGCCATAGTTTTAGTTGATTATTACAGCCGATGGTGGGAAGTAGAGTTTGTTCAGGAACCAACAACAGCCACCGTCATTTTCTTTTTCAAAAACATTTTCGTACGTGAAGGTATGCCTAGAGAGTTGGTATATGATAATGGGGTACAATTTGTATCGAGAGAAATGCGAGAGTATTTAGAAAGAACAGAAATAGTGCACAAGAGAGTTGCACTATATCATCCTCAAGCCAATGGTTTGGTTGAGAAGATGAACCAAACATTAGTTGAGTGTGTACAATGGGCAATGAAAAACAAAACAGATGTAAGGTTGGCGGTAGACAGTATGTTGTTTTCTCATAGCACTTGTCCTGAAACTGTTACCGGTAAATCACCTTTTGAAGTCATGAGAGGTCGGGTGGCTGCTGGTAGAATGTGTACTGCTTGGTTGAAGGAGTTTCAAACACCATCGGTTCATGAGAGGATAAGGATAGAGATATTCGTCCCAAAGTTGAAGTCATGCAAACAAAGATGAAGAAATGTTTGGACGAGAAGCATGGTGTTGGTAATCTCAATGACAGAATTTATGTTGGAGACTGGGTTCATGTCAAAGAACCTTCTCATGTTCCCAAAGGTGTCTCAAAGTTTAGAGAGCCAGTCAGAGTGGAAGCAGTGAGTGGTTGGTTCGATCAAAATCAAAGGGCATGAATGGTGGAATGTGTCTAGAGTGGTAAAGGTTCACCACAATAATGATCGACATCAGCCCAGCGAGGGTTTTTCAGTTCGCCTTCTCCAAACCTGATCTAAAAGGGGCTGCCATCCTATCTGCCTTTGTGTCCAAACTTGTACTGGCGAACCTGGGTCGGATGAGGCGAAGGTCCTGGGCCTCGTTGCGGGCATCCTTTGCACCCCTGACTTTCTCCCATTGCTGCCGCCCACTTCTCCGTGGACTGGCGTTACCCTCAAACACCACGTGTTCTCTCCAGCGATCTCGGCTCCGACCGTGGCTGCTTTCTTAATGTGAAGAGCCTCACCAGCTGCCAGAGCACGACGTCTTGCAGGGAAATTCCTACATGGACTTATCTTGTTGATTTATTTATGTACTCATCTTTGTATCCTATTTATCTTATGTTTGCCTGTGATTCACCCCTGATGCTGTGGCTTCCTACCTGGTCACACTGAATGTGCAGTACTGACCTCGGCTCCGACTCGGGCTGCCTTCTTGGCATAAAGAGCTTTACCAGCGGCCAGAGCACGACTTATAGCAGGGGTCCTCCTACTTGGCCGTATCTTGTTGATTTATTTTTGTACTCATCTTTGTCCCTTATTTATCTTATGTTTGGCCTGTGATTCACCCCTGATGTTGTGACTTCCTACTTGGTCACATTGAATGTGCAGTACTAACCTAAGCGTCATGGTTTTCCCCAAAGATTCTTCAGGCTATGATACCCCAGGCTGTCGTTTCCCACCTCTAGACTACGGCGGACCTCCTGCACTCGCTGGGGTTCACTATCAATGTGCCGAAGTGTCACCTGATTCCCTCTCAGAAGCTCCTTTTCATCGGAGCAGTTCTGGATACAGCGCACTTTTGGGCCTATCCTCCTGAGCAGCGAGTCCGGGATATTCAGGCTATGATACCGATGTTTCAGCCTATATTCCGGGTTTCGGTGAGAATGACCTTGAGGTTGCTGGGCCTCATAGCCTCCTGCATCCTGCTGGTGGATCATGCCAGGTGGCATATGCGGGCTCTGCAGTGGGACCTGAAGTTCCAGTGGGCGCAGCATCAGGGAAATCTTTCCGATTGCGTCCAGATCTCGGAGGGCACTGCACACCAATTCTTCCTGTGACTCCTCTTCCTTCACTGCTGATGGTCAGCTGCAGCAACAAGCCTCCCCGCAACTGATACGTTGATACAGTTGCATCTTACCTATTTTACTTTGCTCTCATTTTTCTTGCATCCCTGGCCTGTGTTTCACCCCTGACTTTGTGACCTCCCACCTGCATCAGGGAAATCTTTCCGATTGCGTCCAGATCTCGGAGGGCACTGCACACCAATTCTTCCTGTGACTCCTCTTCCTTCACTGCTGATGGTCAGCTGCAGCAACAAGCCTCCCCGCAACTGATACGTTGATACAGTTGCATCTTACCTATTTTACTTTGCTCTCATTTTTCTTGCATCCCTGGCCTGTGTTTCACCCCTGACTTTGTGATCTCCCACCTGCATCTTATCTATTTATTTTTTCCCTCATCTTTATGAATCTCTGGCCTGTGATTCACCTCTGACGTTGTGACCTCCCACCTGGGCACATTGTGCGGTACCGTCACAAGCGTCAATGGTCTTTCCCTAAGACTCTCCCTGTGACCCCTCTTCCTACTTTGCAGAAGATCAGCTGAAGCAACGTACCCTAACTGGTACATTTCTTGCTCTGGAGGCTCAGCTACATAATCTTGCCCTTATCTTCAATGGGTTCTACTCCTCGCCCTTCCCCTCCGATTACCTTTCTTACTTAATTTTTCCTGAATAATGTGCCATCTCCTCCTTCTGCTTCTACTCGCCTCCACTTCATTCGTAGCGTTCTCTTCTTCCCCTACATTTCCCTCACTTCACCCTCTCCATCTTACAAATATGTCGTCCAAACAAGTGAAGGCTGGAGCCAACTGCTTCAAGATCATCCCCCCCCCCAATTTGTCCAGAGCATCAGCAAAAAGGTTCAAACACAACACCCTTGAACAATTTCCAGATTCCCTTTTCATTGACCAATACCATAGTGGTCGTTATGGGAGGCTCAAAATAGGCCTCATGTTCTTCACCCGCAACATCTTATCCTGGACCACCATTTTCAATAACTCCCTCAACGTTACTTCCTCCTCCTCAATCCCACACGGGCACCAACTAAAATTCTCCCCTTCAGCTTGTTTCGATGGCTCACTCATTATCTCACGTTACAACAACAGCAAAGTCCTGATCCAAGCCAAAGACACCTATCTCTCTCTTTTCGACCACCTATTTCCATCCCTGGCATTCTGATCCCTCCAGACTCCTCTCCTAACTCTTCCCTGAATTCTCTTTCGCCTCCCCTTATCCACCGGAACACCATTTCACAGCTTTCATCTAACTCCTCCCTCAGTTCTCTCTCGCCTCCCCTTACCCTCCAGGACACCTGTTTGCAGTCCTCCCTTGGGGCATAGCCGTCCCCCCTGGCAGTCCCATTCCCCTCCTTCACCCCTGCTTCCCTCCCCCCAATCCCACCTTCCCCATTGGGGATGCTACCCTCAACACTCCTTCCCAGCCAATGGCTTGCTCCCTCATCTACACCCCTATACCAGCCTGGAATTCCGCAGAAATCGCCCCCCTCGCCAGGTTAACCACCCCCTATCCAATCCATCTTTCCAATATCCTGACTTCCCAGCTCTCACACTGACTTTTCCAACTTATGCTCTCCCTTCTTACCCTCCCCTCCCTTTTCCCCCTCCCCCTTTTTTATGAATCCTAGGCATAACCCTTTCATTTCTCTCCACCCCCCAACACCCCTGAACTGCTGCTTGAACCACTATCCCCTTATGACAACCTCCTCCCTCCCCCACTTTTCCCCTAAACTAGCAGAACTTTACACTTTCTATAACCACCAGCCGGGGCTACCATCCTTTTCCTGCTTGTTTTCTGCCCCCATACACTCACTACACCCAGCAAGCGTACCTTCTCCACCTCGCCCTCTTCTCTCCCCCCGACTTACTGCCTTCCTGTGACCCACTTCTATCCCCTCCCCCGTCCTCCCACTAGAGACCTCACCTTTCTCTTCCTCAGCTAGTAGTCAATACTTCTATTTTATTCAATGTATGCCCAGATAATTCTCTCTCTTCCTCAGCTGCACCGACAATCTGAAAGAGACTATTAGTTATAGATTCCTTACCTTCGAATTACCACCAGGCGTCAGACTGGATCCGGAGAAATTTTTTCGTAGCAGTACCACTGCGCGTCAGTAGGTGGCGTTGGTTGAATCCACGTTCGTCGTTGGCGTCGTGATCGCCGGAATGACGTCACGGTATTTATTTGTATAGCGCACTAATACCCGGGGGCGTCTAGGCGCTGAAATCCCGTCTCCAGCCGGCCATGGGGATTCGAACAGAAGAGAATTAATCACTGCATAGCTTTAGGCCTGAAAAAGCCAAGTCTTCAGACTCTTCCTAAAGGATATCAGGTCCGATGAGTTTTTCAGTGCGAGTGATAATTGATTCCATAATCTGGTAGTAATGTATAGAAAGCCTTTGCCTCCCCAGTTAGAGAGACGTGCCTTGTGAACTTCCACCAGTCGATGGGAGGCAGACCGCAGCATTCTGGGGGGAGTATACCAACAGAAGTGGTCCATTAGATAGGCAGGACCCTGATTATGCAGCGCCCTATAGGCAATGCAAATGGCCTTAAACTTAATCCTCTATTCCACCGGGAGCCAGTGGAGGGAAGTAAGGGCCGCCTTAGCGGAAGCATATTTAGGTAACCTGAATAGAAGGCGGGCGGCTGAATTCTGTAAGACTTGCATCTTGATGAGAAGGGCTTTATTCATACCAATCAGGAGGCCGTTGCAGGAGTCCAGCCTAGACAACACTAATGCCGAGACTACTGTTTTCTGTAGGTCAGGTGGTATAAAGCAGAAGATTTTCCTCAGAATTTTTAGGTTGAAACAGATGGCTGATGTCATGGCATTAACGTGATGGGAGAATGAGAGAGTGGTGTCGAAGATGACTCCCAGGTTCCTAACCTTGGAGACGGTATCGACTTAGACACCGCCCCTGCACACTGATGTCAGCCACCGCAGATCCGGAGAGAGCGGTAGCCTTAGTAATTTTTTGACTAACACTTATTCGACTTTTGTTGCCATCTTTTTGCAAGTCGTTCGACTCCTGGTGCACGTAGGAATGTCCCATTGTTTGACCGGCTTCAAGCCTTGTGACTACTGTCACAAGTTGATGTCGGTCACGGACCCGCACCACGTGTAGCTCTGGGCCTGAAGCGCGACCACGACCCGAAGTCGTGCTCCGACTGTCGAGCCATGAACCCGAAGTCTTTGCGGGAGCGGTCCCAAAAGCTTCTGGAGGCCCGGCAGTCAGCTCCGCGCCACTCGAGGTCCCGGTCGAGAGGGAGGTCGCAGGACTGGTCGAGGAGTCACCACCATCATTCCTCCTCAAAGTCTTCGTCATCGGGTAAGTTGAAGCACAAGAAGAAGGCAAAGAAGCACCGTGGCTCTTCCCCTTCTCCCTGTCCGTCGGCCGATGCTGGACGTGGAAGGTCGTCGTCCTTCGGCTCTGCGGAGCCTACTGGGATGGCTCCGAGCTTCCCTCCTTTCCCGGGAGCCAGATCGTCCCCTGCCCAGCTTCGTGCATTTTACAAAGCCCTCCACTCCTTCGGGCCCCGTGGACTCGGCTGGGGGCTCTAGGCGTTCGATGCCGGTGGCTCCGGCCTCGGTGCCGCAGAGCCCCCAGGGATCCAGGCCTGGATCCAGATCGGTGCCAGTCAACCTCATGACACCTCCCAGTCACAGATTCTTCTGATGATGCCTCCGCCACCTCGGATGCTGGTTATGTCCCCGGCTGGCGTCAATCCCGGCCTCCCCCTTGACTTGGATGAGGAGCCGGACCAGCGTCGACTGACGTGGGTTCCAGCGCCGACCGGTACTTTTGTACCACTGTTCTACCCTGGGGCGCCGACCGGTACTTTTGTACCACTGTTCTACCCTGGCGTTCCTTATCACCCTGAGTGGCAGCCAGAGGAGGGTGAGGAGGACTGGGAGGGGTCTGTTGACCCTCTGGCAGACCAGACCAGACCAGACCAACTGGAGAGATGAGTTGGGTGAGGCCAGTGGTCTGGATACCTCCAAAGACCTTGGTATGCTTTCTCCCCCTACCGTGGCCACGGAGGAGGGAGCCGCCTACTCTGTGGTGTTGCATAGGGCGTTTGAGGCCTTGCGCCTCGAGCTTCCTATGGTGGTAGTCAGGACTAACCTCCTGACTGAGGTGCTTCAGCCGGCAGCGGCCTCTTCGGAGCCTCTGCTGCCGTTCAATGAGGCCCTCAAAGACATCTTTCTGGGCACTTGGTCCAAGCCCAGCACCTGGGCTCCTGTGGATAGGATGATTGCCCGACGCCACCGCCCGGCCCGAGCGACCCAATTTTCCTCTCCCAACACCCTACCGTTGAGAGCTTGGTGGTCCAAGCCTCAACGTCCAAAGGCGCATTCCCTACTGCTCCCCCAGATAGGGAATCCAAGAAGCTGGACCATCTTGGGAAGAAGATGTTTTCTTCCGCCAGCTTAGGACTGCGTTCGGTGAACACCATATGTCTCTTGGACCGTTACACCCACTCTGTGTGGGACACGGTTGCGCAAGTGCTGCCACAGTGCCCGGAGGAGGCCCGGGCCGTAGTCTCCCATGTAGTTGCAGAGGGTAGAGACGCAGCAAAGTTTGCCATTCGATGTGGGCTGGATACCGCCGACTCGCTGGGTGTAACGATTTCTACGTCAGTAGGTTGAGACGCTATGCCTGGCTGAGGTCCACTGGCTTCTCCGGGGATGTCCAATCGACCCTTTTGGACATGCCCTTTGATGGCCGTCGCCTGTTTGGCGACAAGGCGGACAATGCGCTTGAGCACTTCAAGGACTCTAGAGCTACAGCCAGATCCTTGGGCCTCGCTGCCACCTCACGCCCCGTTCAATCAGCCTTTTGCCCCTTTCGTGGCTACGGAAGGGGTGCCCCACCACGTTCCACCCAGGGCCACAGGCCGGCGCAAGCTACCCAGCCTCTGTGTGGCCGGGGACGTGGGACCCTGCGCAGTGGGTATGGGGGCCAGCGAGTGGGTCAGTCCACAAGTGCCCCCTCTGCGGCAGCCTCCAAACCTTCCTAGTCCGACCTTTCACGGCCACCAGTTGCCAGTGGGCGGCAGGATCCGCCATCACCTCCCCCACTGGCACAACATCACTTTGGACAGGTGGGTTTTGCAGATAGTCCAAAAGGGCTACTCCCTCCCCTTCGAGACTACCCCCTCTTCCATACAACCCACACTTCATCGCATGTCGGAGGATCACTTGGCCCTTGTCCGTCAGGAAGTTAAGGCTCTCTTTGGCCAAGGGAGCTATTGAGTGAGTCCCTGTCCTAGAAGTAGGTCGTGGTTGGTACTCCCACTACTTCCTGGTACCCAAGAAGGACAAAGGCCTGTGTCCTATCTTGGATCTCAGGGACGTCAACCGCTTCCTCCGGAAGGAAAAGTTCAAAATGTTGACTTTAGCTCAGGTCCTGTCTGCCCTTGACCATGGAGACTGGATGGTAGCGTTGGACTTGCAGGACGCTTACTTCCACATCCCCGTCCTGCCAGCCCAGAGGCGTTACCTACAGTTCACGGTAGGCCATGAGCATTTTCACTTTACCGTGCGCCTTACCAGCGCCCCTCGGGTGTTCACCAAAGTGATGGCGGTGGTCGCAGCTCATCTGCGCAGATCAGGGGTTCCAGTCTTCCCCTATCTCGATGACTGGCTGTTGAAGGCATGCTCACCCCAGGCTGTCGTTTCCCACCTCTAGACTACGGCGGACCTCCTGTACTCGCTGGGGTTCACTATCAATGTGCCGAAGTGTCACCTGATTCCCTCTCAGACGCTCCTTTTCATCGGAGCAGTTCTGGATACAGCGCACTTTTGGGCCTATCCTCCTGAGCAGCGAGTCCGGGATATTCAGGCTATGATACCGATGTTTCAGCCTATATTCCGGGTTTCGGTGAGAATGACCTTGAGGTTGCTGGGCCTCATAGCCTCCTGCATCCTGCTGGTGGATCATGCCAGGTGGCATATGCGGGCTCTGCAGTGGGACCTGAAGTTCCAGTGGGCGCAGCATCAGGGAAATCTTTCCGATTGCGTCCAGATCTCGGAGGGCACTGCACACCAATAGCAGTTGTGGCTAACGAACCAGGATTGAGTCAACGGCAGATCCCTCTCCCTTCCCCAACCAGAGTTCACAGTGGTGACAGATGAGTCACTCCTGGGATAGGGTGGCCACATGGGAGAGGTGGAGATCAGATGCCTCTGGTCTCCGGCGGAGTCCGGGCTCCACATCAATCTTCTGGAACTCCGGGCGATTCGTCTGGCACTGAAGGCATTCCTTCATTCTGTCAAAGGAAGGGTAGTGCAGGTGTTCACGGACAACACCACCGCCATGTGGTACTGCAACAAACAGGGCGGGTGAGGTCGTGGACCCTGTGTCAAGAGGCTCTTTGCATTTGGATGTGGCTGGAACATCAGGGCATGTCCCTGGTGGTTTAACACCTGACAGGTTCTCTGAACGCCAGGGCGGACGAACTCAGCTGCCGGTGCATGATGGATCACGAATGGCGTCTTCACTTTGAGGTGGTGCAAGGTCTCTTTCAGCAGTGGGGAGAGCCTTGGTTAGATCTGTTCGCCACCGAAGAGGATTGCCAATTTCAGCAGTTCTGCGTGTTGGAATTTAAAAGGCGGCACTCGCTCGGCGACGCTTTTCGTCGCGAGTGGGATTGCGGTCTTCTATAAGCCTTTCCGCCTATACCTCTTCTGCCCAGAGTGCTGAAGAAGATCAAGCGTGACCGGGACCAAGTCATTCTTGTGGCTCCGAACTGGGCACGAAGAGTCTGGTATCCCGAGCTCTTGAACATGGCCATTGATCCTCCTATCAGACTGCCTCTTCGGGAAGATCTTCTGTCACAGCAGCAGGAGACGGTCCTCCACCCGAACCTGTCCAGGCTCCACCTCCTTGCGTGGAGATTGAGCGGCGCCAGTTGACAGCTTTTGACCTTCCTCCCGAAGTCTGTAACATCATCTTGGCAGCCAGCCACTAAAACGGTATACGCCTGTAGATGGAACAAATTTGTAGCATGGTGAACAGAAAAGGCTGTGGATCTCCTTTCTGCCCCTCTTTCAGAGGTTCTCCTCTTCATTCTATCTTTGGCCCAGCAGGGCTCTGCTCTGGGCACACTTAAGGGCTATCTTTCGGCCATTTCAGCCTTTCTTTGCCTTCCTGATCAGCCTTCTCTTTTCAAGTCCCCTATTGTAAATAGGTTTCTTAAGGGCATTACTCACCTCTTTCCTCCTATTCCTTTCGTAATGCCCCAGTGGGACTTGAATCTGGTCTTAACTTACCTTATGTGTGCTCCTTTCGAGCCACTACATAATTGTCTTCTCAGACTCTTGACCTTAAAGACTGCTTTTCTGGTTGCCATCACCTCTGCTCGCAGGGTGAGTGAGCTTCAGGCTCTATCTTCTAAACCTCCTTTCTTTGCTGCCCATCTGGACATGGTTGTCCTTCGAACTACACCCTCTTTTCTTCCCATAGTGGTTACCTCTTTCCACATTGGACAGACCATCACTTTGCCCACCTTCTTCCAGCCCCCGCATCCGTCCAAAGAGGAGGAGAGACTCCACCATCTAGATCCAAAACATGTGTTATCCTTTTATTTGGATCACACAAAACAATTCCGGGTGGACGTTCAATTCTTTGTTGGCTATGTGGGCACCAAGAAAGGTCGGGCCGTGCAAAAACAGACCATCTCTCGATGGGTCGTCCTTTGCATTAAGATCTGTTACTCCTTGGCGAAAAAGGAGCCTCCGGTAGGACTGCGTGCCCATTCCACCAGGGCGACAGCAGCCGCTTTGGGACGTGGAGTCCCCCTCGGTGATATCTGCCAGCAGCCACGTGGGCATCACTGCACACGTTCACTAAACATTACTGCCTGGATAGTCAAGTCTGGAGAAACAGCTTCTTTGGCCGTTCAGTTATCCAGGATTTTCTGGTGTGAACTTAGTTCGCAGACCCACCTCCGGGGTTGCTATTGCTGGGGTATCTATTCTAAGGTAAGGAATCTATAAATAATAGTCTCTTTCAGATGAACAAGTTACTTACCTTCGGTAACGATATATCTGTAAGAGACATATATTAGTTATAGATTCCTTACCGCCCCACCCATCCTCCCCGTTCTGCGAACTGACTTCTAGAGTAAGGGACTCCCTTTCAGGGCCCTAGCTTTGTGCACCAGTGGTCAATGTCTTGCACGGCTCTGCGCTTCTGGTGTGGCATGTCGTGTAAAGAACTGACGTCAGCATGCAGGTGCGGTGTCTAAGTAGATACCGCAACGTCAATCCGGCGATCACAACGCCAACGACGAACGCGGAGTCGAGCGATGCCACCTACTGACGCGCAGGGGTACTGCTACGAAAAATTTGCTCCGGATCCAGTCTGATAGCTGGGGGTAATTCTAAGGTAAGGAATCTATAACTAATATATGTCTCTTACAGATATATCGTTACCGAAGGTAAGTAACTTGTTCATTACTTCCAATCAACATTTCTTGACGAGTCTCCCTCCATTCTATATTCCTACATCCACCCCCTCTCCATGCTCTCCCTCTCAAGTTGAACCCCTCCCTGAACCCATCGAACAACTTAAAATTCCATTTCCAGCTCTGCTCTCCCTAGAAAATAAACTAGGACTTCTCATCTCTTCTATCGCCCAGCTTGAAACTACCATCTCCCACCTAAGTACTAAAATGTCCACTCTTCCTAACTCCCTGCTTCCTTTGGCAAGCACTCACATCCCCAAACTCCTGAGGAGTACCCTGCTCCCACGCCCCAAAAAAGCCTCACACAATCTGTCACCAGCTGACATTTCCAACTTATTGGCTAGCTACAATTCTTCCAACTCCAACCCCCACACCTTCTCTTCTCCAGCTAACACTGATCACTGCTCTATACCAACCATCTCCCTCATCCGCACCAAACAGCGACCATCTTCAATCCAGTCACCTATTCTCAGGAACATTATCCCTATCACCACTAAAATCCCTGACACTCCTTTCACCAAAACAGTCATCACAGAGGCTCGTTGTCTGCTACACAACTGTAGATCCGCGAACAAACTCAAGCTAGAAATTTCAGACATCATTAATCTTTACAGCCTGGATATACTTTTCCTCACTGAGACCTGGCTCAACGACACTTCTCATATTTCTTTCGATCTTCTGCTTCCCACTGACTATTCCATTCTCAGGAATGATAGAGAAGATAGAGTCAGGGTAGGTGTAGCAGTTATCTTCAGGAACTCCCTTCATCTCAAAGCTTTTCCCAGAAGCTCTTTCTGCTCCTTCGAATGCCTTTCTCTGGAGCTTCAAATACAGCAAAACTCCCCTGTCAGGTTTCCTACCATCTATCACCTGCCTGGTGACAGCCCCACCTTCACAGAGGAATCCACTGACTTTGCGAACGACAAATACTTGCAAAGCGACAAACAGATTTTTATTGGAGACTTTAATCTTCACTGGGGCAATCTGGAAGATTCAGCGGCCAACAGGCTTGCCACTTTTCTCTTAGGAAATGATCTTGTTCAACAAAACACAAAACCGACGCACTCTAAGGGCTCCATTCTTGACCTTGTTATTTCCAAAGTAGATATGCTAACTGCTGTTGATCCTATACCAGTAGACTCGTCTGACCACTCCCTCATCCCCTTCTCTCTGCACCTATCTCATTCTGTTACTCTTGGCCAACCTAAAAGAACTACTACCTATTTCCGCAACACCAAAAACATTGTCCTGGACATTTTGTGCATCACAGATATGAGCTCTCTTTCAATCTTAGACCCCTAATCTGATGTCAACGACCTGACCACCCAATGTCTCACCAGTCTATCAGCTGTAATTGATAATGTGGCTCCACTTCAAAGTAAAAAGAAAAGACCCACTCCTTCTGCTCCGTGGTTCAATAAAACCCTCTACGAAGAAAGAAAACACTTGAGGAACCTTGAGAAACTATGGAGACATTCTCCTTCCACCACCAATCTATCCAATCTCCGCCTTGCAAGATCACGTTACCACAAACACATCTTCTGTGAAAAAGCGATGCACTTCAGAACGCTCCTAGATTCCATGAAAAACAGACCCAAAAAGTTATTCGACCTTATCAAAAGCACCAACATCTCTCCCTTTCTCACCATATTTGACGACCCCCCCCCCAAGATAGTAGCAGAATTTGCAGTATTTTTTGATGAAAAAGTAAAATCACTTGTGGATCAGGTTACCCATCCTACCCCCCCTGAGGACCGCAAATCCCTAGTCCCATGGCAGAACTTTGACATCATCACCGAAACGACCCTCCTTGAATGCATTCTAGAAACTAATCCCTCCAACCATTCCATCGACCCCATCCCCAGTGACATTGCCATTGACCTTTACACCCACAAACTCTCCTACTGGACCACATCTGATAAACCTCAAGGCTCCCTTCCTGCTGCCCTTAAAGCAGGACAGGTAACCCCACTTCTTAAGAAAGCCTCTGCTGATGCAAAAGATCTCAACAACTTTTGCCCTATCACCAACCTCCCTTTTGTTGCTAAAATTACAGAAAGTTGTGTGGCGAAGCAACTTTCCCAACATATCAAGGTGAACTCCCTCCTTGACGAATACCAATATGGTTTTACCCAACGCTGCAGTACCGAAACAGCCATACTCTAAATGATTGATGATGCCATACGAGTACTGGACTCTGGTGAATCTTGTCTCCTGATCCTTCTTGACCTATCCGCAGCCTTTGACACGGTTAATCACAACACTCTTTTGAACACTTTAAAGCTAAGAATGGGTTTTGAAGGCAGAGTGCTCAAATGGTTCAAATCAATCCTCTCAGGCAGATCCCAGATGATCAAAATAGCTAATTGTCTCTCCACTTCAATGGCTGTTGGACAAGGCATCCCTCAAGGCTCGATCTTCACACCCACACTGTTCAACCTTTACATTGAACCGCTTGGTAATCTCCTAAATAAATCTGGGATCCATTATCACCTAGGGGCGGATCACACCCAAATCTACCTAAAGGTATCTTCCACTCATGACATTTCAATCCTCAACACCACTCTCAACTCCATCCACCACTTGCTGTCAACTCATCAACTAATACTGAATCCTTCCAAAACAGAATTCCTTCTCCTCTCAACCGCATTATCTCCTCCTCCTATCCAATCCTGGATGAACAATCTGAACATTCTAAACAACAAGCCTATCATTGTTGACAGTGCCAAATCTCTAGGCGTCATCCTAGACAGAAGGCTCAATTTACAGTCCCATATCAATACCATCGCCAAGAATGCATGCTACCAACTGCGCCTTCTCTGGGGGGTTTGGCGCTTCTTTCCTGAACAAGACCTAAAAACTTTAGTCCAACTCGCTCCTTGCTGGCCTCCCCAAATCCCACCTTTTCCCTCTAAAATCCATCCTCGACTCAGCAGCTCGCTTCGTATATGGGGTTAAAAGAAATGATCACATCACACAAATACTGTTGTCTCTTCACAGGCTTCCTATCGAAGCAAGGTCAATTTACAAGACTGCCTGTATCACCCACAAAGCCTTGCACACCTCCACCCCACACTATCTGGCTAATAAACTCAAAATCTCAGGAGGCTCTAGACTTTCACGCAATGCAGAAAACTTACTGCTCGAGCCTCCTACCTTCAAAAGGGAAAGATTTATGGCTCAATCCTTCTCTGGTATTGCGGCCAGAATCTGGAACTCACTTCCTCCATCCCTCTGAACCACCACCTCTTTCCGGACCTTCAAAACAGATCTTAAAACTCTCCTCCTCCAAAGGCACTTCCTGGAATAATACAACACATTTCTTGACCATTACGGCCATCTAGCACTCACATGAGGTCAACTTTGTATTTTACTCCTGTTTTAACCGTACGCTGACACCTTTTATTTTTTACAATATAAATATGCAACTTGTTAGCGTTGTAGCTGCATATATGTTACTTGTTAGCGTGCTCAGCCTATCTTGTGTACCTTTGTAACGGTATATATGTAACTTGTTAGCGTGTTTAGTCTATCTTGTGTACCATTTGTAACTTACATGGTTCTTTTGTAAAGCGCTCTGACACCTTTGGGTAAAGTTAAAGCATTAAATAAATAAATAAATAATAAATAAATAGTTCCATTCTGCTGGCTAAGGATGCGACCCTTCCAGGAACAACTAGACCTCCAATGGATACAAGTGACAGGTTTGTTTGACGATCTCATCAGTCACTCCAGCCATGGTCAAAGCCCTAGCTTGGTGGACTCAGCAGACACACCTCTCAGGTGGCATTTCATTACTAGCTCAACCCTCTCCATAGGTCATTACCACCGATGCTTCCTTGGAGGGATTGGAAGTATACCTTCAAAACCTACCGGTCAATGGCAAGTGGCAGAAGCCTCATCAGCATTTTCAAATCAATCTGCTTGAGCTCAAGGCATTAATCTGGCCTTGCAGGCTTTCCTCCCCAAAATAAAGAACTCAAAGGTTCTCATACGAACGGACAATACAACAATAATGCACTACATAAACAAACGGGGGTACGAGATCCCTTCTCTCTCAAGAGTTACAAGACATCTGGAATTGGGCCATTCGAATTGGAGTGCATCTACGAGCGGAGCATGTCCCAGGAAAACAAAACGAGATAGCTGGATCAGAAAACAGTCAACCACATATTCTCACAGTGGGGAAAACCCAATCTCGACCTCTTTGCGAACCCACAGAACAACAAATGCTGATTCTTTGCAAGCTGGCATCACCATCCGGAATCATAAGGGAATGCATTTTGTATGGCATGGTCAAGAATCTTTGCTTACGCCTTTACGTTAATTCCCCTGATTCCAAAGGTTCTCACGAAGATAAAGATTGAACCTGGCAGAATGATTCTGATAGCCCCATTGTGGTCTTGCCAACATTGGTTTACAGAACTCCTCCTGCTGTTGGAGAAACCTCACATCCGATTGAAGGTATCACCTTATCTTCTGACGATGAGCGAGGGCCAAGTCCTACACCTGAATCCCGAGTTTCTTCACTTATTGGCCTGGCTTCTGAGCACAATCAATTCACCCATCTGAACATCCCCTCTGAAAGTAGGGAGTTACTTTCCAGGGGCAGAGTGGACAGTACTAACAAAGCTTATTCTCACAAGTGGAAGAGATTTTGTTTATGGTGTCAGCAGGAGCAGATACATCCCCTGTCTTCCTCACCTGAACAGATATTACCATACTTATTGCAATTAGCACGTTCAGGTTTAGCTCATGCATCCATCAGAGTTCACTTGGTGGCCTCTCCTCGATTCAGACGATCACCCAGGTCACCTTTATGATGGTCCTCTAGAATAATCCAACAGTTCCTCAAAAGGCTTATTTAGGGTCTTCTCTCCAGCCAGACCTCCTCCTCCATCCTGGCATCTAAACACAGTGCTATACAGCTCATGTGGCACCCTTTTGAGCCCATTCACAGAGCGTGTTTAAATTACCTGTCCTGGAAAGTTGTTCTTCTTGTGGCCCTGACATCTGCCAATGGGTCAGTGAGATCCAAGCCCTCACTTTTCAAGAACACTTCCTACAATTTAGAGAGGACAGGATAATCCTACGTACAAAACCAAAGTTTTCCCTAACGTCCCTTCAGACTTCCACCTAAATGAGTCGCTGATTTTCAAGACTTTATTTCCAAACCCTTCTGAAATGGATCTTTACTCTTTGGACATCAAGAGGTGCATCACGTTCTACATAGACAGGACCAAGAGCTTTCGTAAGTCTAACCAGTTGTCTGTGGCCTACAGCACACTACAGAAGGGACAACCCCTTTCCAAACAGGGCATAACTAGATTTATATCTGCTGCAACTTCAGTCACCAAGCAGCAGGATAACCGTTACAAACTTCTGTGAATGCTCACTCTACAAGGACTATTTCAATCTCAACTGCACTGCTTGCTGATGTGCCACTCCAGGATATTTGGAAAGGAGCTACCTGGAAGAATATGCATACCTCTACTCAACACTACTGCCTTGATTCGACTCCTCAAGGGGATGTCGCAGTAGGCCAAGTGGTTCTCAGACATCTTTTCCGGTAAAGGTGATCTACCTCTTTCTTCCCACCAACCTATCACTAGTTCAGCACATGGTCTATAATATAATGTGTTTTCTGTCTTTACAGCATACTGAAATGTTGTCATATTTTGAACGAAATATTATGTGAGATGTTCATGGTTATGTCTTCGTTTATTCTATGTAAAAGGAATATCTCTATAGACTTGTATTCCTTACAACTCACAGCTCAATGTGCCTCACTACTCCTTTATAGTCTGATTCAAGCAAGTGAATCTATGAAAGTTCCAATACTGGAGTAAGAAAATAAGTTACTTACCTGGAACTGTAGTTCTCCAGTATTGGAATCTTTCATAGATTCACATGTGACCCTCCCTCCTCCCCTGAGAGGCTCACCTTTCCCTCTTATAAGTGGTTCTCCACCACTCGTGCTATGGAAAATCTGAGGGACTGGAGCTTCTCTCAGGTGTGTTCTAGAAGGCAAAGCAGCCCGATTGACTGAAGTATAAGTTTGTTCTCTTTTTAAAATAGACTATGATAGGATGTGAAATTGAAGGGCCTAGGGCCTTCATGCTCCATCTTTAACATTGTATTACTATTATATGGTACTGGGGACTGCTTTAAGCATGTGATTCTATGAAATATTCATATACTGGAGAACTATAGTTACAGTTAAGTAACTTATTTTCTTACCCTACACTTACTTGCCCCATTGCCAAGAAATAAAGTATTTGTAGAACATTACTTGGGGTGCGGGGTGTAGTATGGGACTCAGTCTGGACTCTGGGCCGAGCTCAGGAGTGAGATATATAAAAACACGGTCATTGGAATTGCCATGCCTCGCCAGGATGGTTCCATTAATATTACATGATATATAGTCAAGTAAATTGTGCAGCATGATGTAATGTTGCAAGCGTCACCACATTAAATAATTTCAACTTTTCATCCTTTTAGGAAACAAAGATCTATTTTTATTTAATGTGTTGGTCATGGATTAATTCATATCATACACTCCTACCAAGAATCACATCAGAAAATGTCCAATGGCCCAAAGGGACTAGCAATGTTGAGGTGCTGTACGACTGTATAAACAAGTGTTTGCATTGAGTACTAAAATTGGAATCATCTAGCTACTGCTGCAGAAGAACCTACCACGGAGGCCAACATTTTTTCTAGGGAGGTGACGGGACTGTTTTTGTGGGAGGGAAGGGTGGGACAGTTAGGGACAGGGTAATTTGTTTGGACTCATCAGGTTTTTAGGGTAAGGGGGTAGGCCGGTTGCAAGAAGAGAGGGTGAGGGTTTATTTTATGTTTGCTAATCAATGGGATTGTTTTTCCCTTGAATATCTGTCTTTGCAGTACTAATTAGTGTAGCATCACCAATGTAGTGACGACAGAAGCTGTCCTTCATAACTGTCCAATCGCAAAGCAATTGTCCCACGGTGTACATCCTCTTCGGCCTCTTTAGTCTTTCCCTGTCTGAGCTCTGTTGTGAGAGGAGAGGGTGGGAGTATATTTTTTCTTTGATAATAAATGGGATTGTTTTTCCTTTGAATATCTGTCTTTGCATAACAAATTAGTGTTGCATCACCAACGTAGTGACGACAAAGGCTGTCCTCTGCAACTGTCCCATCACAAAGCAATTGCCCCATAGTGTACATCCCCTTCGGCCTCTTTAGTCTTTCCCTGTCTGAGCTCCATTGCTATGTATTCTTAAGTAGGTTGCTTATCTTACCTCCTCCAGTCCAGTATGCCCACCTGCTACCAGAGTAGGAAAATTGACTATTTCTCTTCCAGGGGATAATCATCAATAGTCATAAGCACTTAATAATCCCCGCCCACGTGCGGGACCCCGGAGCATATACAACAATACATATATATGTGTATGTTTTGGTAAAAAAAATACGGAGTACCTCCCAAACATATACATATACATGTATACATAAATGAAAAAACATGCAGCCTAATAAATCTCACATAGGCTAATATGCCAAAATTACATGGGTTTTTCAGTAAGAGAAAATAACCTCATATACAAATACTGTAATAGAGAATATACACTGTAAAAGTGTTCCAACACATTCCTTTATTTTCAGAGAAAAAGGCAAGTAATAGCAGGCAATTAGCCCATATGCTGCATAGATGAAAAAAGATCATAGTATCAAATAAAAAACTGGCACCCTGCCTTTAAGGATTCCAAGAACTTGGACACCGTGCCTTTAAGACCTCCAGGAACCCCTGCTCCCATCATGCACCACAGGTGACAGTTAGGTCAGTTCTTTTTTCCGGCTCCTTCTGTGAGGATCCTGGAGCTTGAGCTCGTCAGCTTTTGACTATTTTCTAGTCAGAAATTGATTTCTTTCATCTTTACTCGACATTTTGTGCTGCTGGTATTATTTTTCAGTTTTTTTCTGACAATTTAACAACTATTTTTTGTCAGAAATGCCAGCTTTATTTAACAAATGTCCTTCCAGTGGGAAGAAAATGGCTAAATCCGACCCTCACTCTGTGTGTATTGTGTGTTTGCCATCTTCACACAACCCAGAGAAATGCTACTACTGTCAGCAATTTTCAAAGAGAACCCTATGTGACAGAGAAAAGATTAAACTTCATGCCTTACTGGAGAGAGGAAAGAGACATTCTAGAAGTGGCCTTGAGAGTAATCCTACCTCCAAGAAGCCCTCCTCTCAAGAAAAACAAAGAAAAAGGTGTTGATCTGCTTCTCCAGCTTCCAAACGAAAGCAGATTCTGTATTGTTCGCAGTCGGCGTCGAGATCGATGTCGGGGAAACAAGTAAGGCATTCAACAACGTCGAGGGACAGATCACTGTCGAAACGACGAGAATCTCCGTCGACGAAAACTAAGTTGACGTCGAGGCATACTACTTCGGGCTCGAAGTATGTTGGTCCCGAGAGACCTAAGTCGACGTCGAAGCATCCGTTGATGTCAAGACACCGGTCGGCGTCTAGATCTCTGCTTCCTTCACGAAGGTCGGCGTCAAGAGGATCGACGGCGAGGACACCGCCACGAACCTACAGACGGTCGACGTCGAGAGTACGATCACCGTCGAGGGAGTCGACGTCGAAGACGCCGCAAGCCTACAGGCTGTCGAGGTCAAGAACTCCTTCATGTTCGACGTCGAAGAGACCGGCGTCGAGGGCATCGCCACATAGACAGGAGTCCTCAAGTGTATCTCCACAGCAGCGGTCGACGTCGATGGTGGCACATTCCGTGTCGTCGTCGAGGCATCGCTCAACGTCGAGGGAGAAAAACCCTACCATTCCTTCAGGAGACGTACCAGAAAGGCCGAGGTCGACGTCGAGAACCATACGTTCGACATCGAGGGAAGTGTCATCCTCGCCTGGCATTAACATTATTCAGGTTACACCGGCGGGATCTCCGGCTCCTAGAGAAAAGACTCCTCCTAGCAATCTTTCTCCAAGATGGCTAGAAAGCATACAACACTGGAAGGTCCCACCCAGAGTTCTGGGCTCGGAATTCTCCAGAACTTTTTCTCCATCTAGAGTCTCTGTGGGACATCCTCCTCCTCCTACTGCATCCTCGAGGCCCTCTCTACACAGGTCTCCGAGAAGGTCTAGGTGCCCGTCAGCACGACGGTCACGTTCACGAGGGAGCTCAAGATCTCGCCATTCTTCCACGCCAAAAAGGAGACGGAGGTCTCCATCATCTACTACGTCTTCAAGATCGTCTATTAGGGACTATTCTCCGACTTTATCTGCGACACCGCCATCCAGGGTGTCCCCAATTGATGATATTGGAACTTTTAATGAGGTTCAATGCAGGGGGGCCAGCAAGCTAAACATCAATATGTCGGCACCTCCAGTTTCGACGTCTGTCATATTCGAAACCCTTCACCATAGATCTTCAGCGAGGCCTCTGCTTCCTTTGGTCCCAGGTCTGCTAGAGCCAGCGATGCAGACATTCCTGACTCCGGCTACGGTCGGCTCAGGTCCCACGCGTATTTCCAAAAAATATAAGGCCCCAGATCAGGATCCGCTCTTCCTTCGTGCGGACCCACCTCCAGACTCAGTCATAGTGGCGGCATCCAGAAAGGCACATTCAGCTACATCCTCCTCCACTGTCCCTCCGGAGAAAGACAGTAAGAATATGGACTCTTTAGGTAAAAGAATGTGCAACACGTCTGCATCAGTGATGAAGGTGGCTAGTGCTTCCGCCCTGCTGGGGCGATATAACAGATCACTCTGGGACTCTTTGGCAAGATTCACGGAAAAGCTGCCGAAAGAGGATCAGCAAGATTTCCAAGAAATCCTACAAGAAGGTGGCTTGGTGGCAAACCAAGTCATCAGTGCAGCTGCAGACACATCAGATTTGGCTGCCCACGGCTATGCTCACGGTATTTGCTCGAGACGTTCAGCCTGGCTTCGACTCACGGGGCTGAAACGGATGCACAGCGGAGGATTGTAAACCTCCCCTTCAATGGCTCTTCTCTATTCGGGTCCCATGCGGACAATGAGATGTCCAAGATGAAAACAGAGTTGGACACTCTAAAAGCTGTTGGCTTGGAGAAGCGAAAAGAATTTTGGTGAAGGGAACCTTCACCAAAATTCCCTACAATCGGCGTCCCTTCCAGCAGAGGGTTCAAACCCCTCACTGGTCCACGCAAAATCAAAATCAATCCAGGTCTCACTACTACCAGAGAAGGCCTGGCCGGGGAGGAGGAACTACAAGACAGCAAACGGCTGTGACGAAACAACCAGCAAAGCAATGAGGTGTGGCTTCCTCCAAGCCCGTTAACCACTCTGGTGGGGGGAAGTGTTATGTTACACCTGGAGGAGTGGAAGAAAATAACAAAGGACAAGTGGGTTCTGAATATTGTCCAGAATGGCTATTTGCTCAGATTCAAATCACCACCGCCATCAATTCCTCCGCGAGGAAACTTTCTCCAAGACCACCACTTGTTGCAAACGGAGGTGAATATTCTTCTAC
Organism: Calotriton arnoldi; assembly: GCA_963921515.1. NCBI lineage: Eukaryota > Metazoa > Chordata > Amphibia > Caudata > Salamandridae > Calotriton > Calotriton arnoldi. The sequence continues at coordinate 388,969 of CAWUFW010006261.1, read as the reverse complement.
AAAAAGAGGCCATAGAAACGGTCCCTGTTCCGCAAAGAAAACAAGTGATTTATTCTCGTTATTTTCTGGTACAGAAAAGAGGTCCTACCAGAGAGTACAGACCAATACTCGACTTGAGACTGTTAAAAATATTCATCCGCAAAGAAAAGTTCTGGATGTTGGCGCTGCATCAAATCTTCCCTCAGCTTTATCGGGGGGACTGGATGTGTTCTATAGACCTACAGGACGCATACTTCCATGTTCCAGTGTCCAAGAAACATCGAAAATTTCTACGGTTTTGAGTGTCATTCCAGCACTTCCAATTCAAGGTTCTCCGGTTTGGGCTCAAATCAGCCCCCCGAACGTTTTCGAAATGCATGGCAGTGGTGGCAGCTTTTCTGCGCAAACAAAGGATATTCATATATCCTTACCTGGACGACTGGCTCCTGAAGTGCTCATCACCTACTCTGCTTCAGAGTCATCTTTCATACTGCCTTCAACTATTGAACAAGTTGGGTCTTCATGTCAACTACAAAAAGTCGATCTTCAACCCGACTCAGAGGATCCACTACCTGGGTGCTTCCCTGGATACCGCAAAGGCAAGCGTGTGTACTTCGGAGGAGAGGTTATCCTCAATCCGCGAGAAATGTCACAATCTTCTTCACACTCAGCATCCCACAGTCAGACAAGTGTCATCGCTGCTGGGATCAATGGCATCATGCATCTTCATCGTACCAAATGACAGGTTAAATATGCGTCCTCTGCAATAATCTCTGGAAGACCAGTGGATGCAGATATCGGGTCGCTGGGAGGACCGTGTGCTTCTTCCCCAATCGGCCAAGGATTCCATCAAATGGTGGATGAAACGATCCCATTTGCTGAAGGGAGTTCCTCTTCACCAGGACCCTCCTACTCAGACGATTGTCACGGATGCGTCACTTCAAGGTTGGGGGGCTCATATGGGTCCCCTCCAAGTTCAAGGGCTCTGGTCAGAGACAGAACAAGGTTATCATATCAACCTACTAGAGCTGAGGGCAGTACACTTAACTCTCAGATCACTGCCCCCTTCGTTCCAGTCTCGTTCACTACTAATTCAAACGGACAATACCACAACTATGCATTACTTGAACAAACAGGGAGGTACCCAGTCGAGACCTCTATCTCTGGCGTCTCAGTTCATCTGGAAATGGCTTCTCGCAAGAGATTTAACCATTGTGGCGATTCATCTCCCGGGAACTCTCAACTTCCAGGCGGACGCCCTAAGCCGGGACTTCGTCGAAGCTCACGACTGGGTACTCAACGACGAAGTCGCTCAAAACATTTTCCAAAATTGGGGAGTACCAGACATCGACCTGTTTGCAGACGCGGTAAACGCAAAATGCCCCGTCTTCGCATCCAGGTTTCACCAACCAGGCTCTCGGGGGAATGCACTTTTGATAAAATGGTCTCAGACACTACTGTACGCCTTTCCACCAATTCCGTTGATTCCCGCAGTGATCAACAAGTTCTACAGGGCCAACACCAGAATGATACTGATAGCCCCAGAATGGCCTCGTCAGTGGTGGTACCCGGACCTTCTTCAGCTATCAGAGGTTCCACACAAGAGGTTACCATGCCGTCCAGACTTACTGTCCAAGAACGAAGGGAAGGTGTTTCACCCCAATCTCTCATCCCTACTATTGACGGCATGGCTCCTGAGGTTCTCCAATACGGACACCTAGATTTGACTTCGGAATGTAAGAACATACTAAAAGAAGCCAAGAGACCTTCCACCAGAAAATCGTACGCTTTCAAGTGGAAGCGTTTCTACTTATGGTGCATGAACAATGGACATGATCCCGTCAGGGGTCAAGAACAGGTGATCTTACCGTATTTGCTGCATTTGGCCAAATCTGGTCTTCAATTTTCCTCTATTAAAGCTCATCTTGCAGCTATCACAGCATATAGGAAATCCCCAACTCAAGTTTCCTTTTTCAAGATTCCTGTGGTCAAAGAATGGGGTTAAGAAAGGTTTACCCACCGATCAGGGCTCCATCTCCACCTTGGGAGCTCAACATTGTTCTTGCTAAACTGATGGGTGCGCCTTTTGAGCCTATTCACAGAGCTTCTTTACAACATTTGACATGGAAGGCCGCTTTTTTAGTGGCTATCACCTCGGCTCGCAGAGTGAGTGAGATCCAGGCGTTATGTTGTAAAGAGCCCTACATTGTTTTTCATGCAAATAGAGTGGTTTTAAGAACACATCTGAGTTGCTTACCTAAATTGGTCTCGGATTTCCATATTTATCAGACAATCACACTCCCCACTTTCTTTCCGAATCCTTAAAATCCTCGGGAAAGGTCCCTTCACTCTCTGGACCTCAAGAGGGTTCTGAAGTTCTATTTAGACAAAACAAAGACCTTGAGAAAGTCAGATCGTCTGTTTATAAATTATGGTTCCATAAACACAGGTTTTGCACCCTCCAAAAGGTCTATCTCTAGGTAGATAGTGTCCTGTATATCGCTGTCCTACCAACTAGTCAACAGAGCCCTCCCAGGCAAACCAAAGGCCCATTCTACCAGGGGGAAAGCATCGACCACAGCTCTCCTTAGGAATGTACCTATTGCAGAGATTTGTAAAGCAGCCACATGGCGATCAGTACACACTTTCACTCACCATTACTGTTTAGACTCTGACACACAAGCGGATGCTCAGTTTGGGCAAGCCTCATTAAGAAATCTGTTTGGTTAATGCATCCTTGAAATGTTTCCTTTGCTCGATTTATACTGTTGCTCGTCCGCGGGAAAGTGGGTATGGGCTTGCTATTCTATTCAGTGCTTATGACTATTGATGAGTATCCCCTGGAAGAGAAGGATAAGTTACTTACCTGTAATCCTAGTTCTCTTCCAGGGGTATACTCATCAAAGTCATACGCAACCCTCCTGCCTCCCCGGACGAGTATTGACAGTATAGTATTGTTTCTGCACCTTGAACCGTGAATCCTTTATGTTAGTACACCGTAAAAAAGAACTGACCTGTCACCTGTGGTGCATGATGGGAGCAGGGGCTCCTGGAGGTCTTAAAGGCACAGTGTCCAAGTTCTTGGAATCCTTAAAGGCAGGGTGCCAGTTTTTTATTTGATACTGTGATGTTTTTTCATCTATGCAGCCTATGGGCTAATTGCCTGCTATTACTTGCCTTTTTCTCTGAAAATAAAGGAATGTGTTGGAACACTTTTACAGTGTATATTCTCTATTACAGTATTTGTATATGAGGTTATTTTCTCTTACTGAAAAACCCATGTAATTCTAGCATATTAACCTATGTGAGATTTATTAGGCTGCATGTTTTTTCATTTATGTATACATGTATATGTATATGTTTGGGAGGTACTCCGTATTTTTTTACCAAAACATATGTATTGTTGTATATGCTCCGGGGTCCCGCACGTGGGCGGGGATTATTCAGTGCTTATGACTTTGATGAGTATACCCCTGGAAGAGAACTAGGATTACAGGTAAGTAACTTATCCGACCTACACAACCTTTCCCCTTTAATGGTTGATCAGGCTGCGCAGCACCCATTCTTCGATCAGTAATAGCTGTATACTACTTGCTCTGCCTTCTTTAACTAGTAACCGCTGATGAGGTCTGTCAAAATACAGAAAAAACAGCAATCCCACCTTCCTGAGAACTTCATTTTATACCTGGATAGATTACGCAATGTCTGCTACCCAACTGGCCCATATCTTGCTGTCGTACAGCAAGAATTCAGTGTCAATGGTACTGACTGCACCCCCATTGCTGGTGAACTGACCAATGCTGAAGACAATGTCAACAATTACCACATTGGCTACAGCCAAGACAACACCAACACTGTACTGCTGACCACATAGTCTATGGCAGCAGATTTTATCTTTTGGCTGCCATTGGAAGACCCAATGTCCCACGCAGAGTCACCACTGAAGGTGTCAACACACCGACTGGTCCATATCCTGGATTCGGAGATGGAAGAAAATTTCAGTGACCAACAGGTTTCTGAGGCCACTTACTGCCTAACCAAACAGGATGTCCACTACATTCCAGAGTATGTTGAGGAAGACTATGGAAAACCACCATTTGAAGAACACGCAGGAGACCATTTCCACGACCCATGACATGGATACCTGCTCATGATGCAAGTCACTGTTTCTTTCATAAATACTCTACAAAAGATAATGCAAACATTCCAGAGAATAATTCCCCAACCACAGCCTCACCTCGTGCTGCTTGGGCCTCCCATTTCACCAGTGCAGCAGCAACAGCCTCATCAACATTGTCCTGAACCAGCACATGCACTGTACACTGTTCCTTCTACTCCTGAGGACATGAGGGAGGATAACTACCTGTGTTGCAGTGTTGAGGACTGGGAGTGGCCGGCGAAAGCCAATGTATGACCTTTTTGGCTAAAAACAACCCCACTGTGCAAATCTGGTCCTAATTCAGTGCCCCTTCTTTGGCTAGGGCAGCAGGCCTAGAAGACAATGTTTAATTGTCACCTACGCCATTACAGGAAACATACACCTAAGACACCCAAACACAATCGCCCAGTATCCCTGCAGCCTATTGCATGTCCAAGTCATGTGTATAAAAGTCGCCACATCAGCTCCGCACCTCACACATGCAGCAGATCTAGCGGGGAATATCACATATAGTCTCTGAGGTGTAAAGTACATGTGATATAAGTAACGGAAATGAGTCAACTTAGATCGCTCACTTCCTGCACACAGTTACTATCTGTGAGTAGTACCTCAGATCAGTTACTATCCGTGAGTTGGTCCGAAAGGTCAATGACCCACAGGAAATGTGCTTTAAATGGCTTATATCTTTTGTCTCATTTGAGACCGACATAGTGACACAAGACTATAGCTCTGTTTGACCAAACATCAAGTATTAACTGCAATGTATGGAACTCGGGAGGCTCTGCTGGGTAATCAGTCCATATCCATGCACTATTCTAGAGAGCTTAGCTTTGCAAACTGGAGAAACTGCCCCGTTCTATCTGGAAAATCTGTCTTGCGGACTCAAAATTAAGGAATGTGCTTTCTGGGTACACATCTCTCATTCTCCGTCAGCCCCCCCTTTGTGCACTCATCACTTCCTGCATCTGACGGAAAGGTGTAACCACCACATATTCAGCAATTTTGCTTAGGTGGGGAGCTTCAGGAATTGCCTAATAGCCACTTCCCAAACTCTAGCAACTTGGCAAACCACAAAGGGGTAACCCACTTCTATATGGGAACCATTCAGAAGATATCGGGGGAGTATATTGTCCTCCACTGTACCTTCTAAAAGCTTTTTCTCCCAGGTGGACCCCTCCACACACCATTGTACCGCATATTGTAACAGGCCAGTGATATAATACAGTTGCAGGTCTGGCAGTCCCAGCCCACACTGTACTATATCCATTTTGATGGGTCTCTAAGCTGACCCTGCTCTACTTACTGGCCAACACTAAAGAAATTAGAAGGCTGTTGAGTTCCAGAAAGTCCGATTTAGGTAGCATACAGTAGGGGTTTTAAATTACATATAGGCATCTAGGCAAAAGCACCATTTTATTAAGAGCTGTCCAACCCATAACCTAGAGTGGTAAGTGTTGGACCTGGTATCTTTGGCGTGGCATTGCCCCTAACTTTTTGCCTTCAGACCTTCTGTTTTGCCTACTTCGTTTTTACTGTCCTTATGGCTCTGCACACTTTACCACTGCTAACCAGGCTAAAGGTCCTCGGAACAGATGCATAACCCTGACTGTGCACTGCATCCTCTTCGCCGGACTTCACATTGTAAGCCCTGTTGATGAGTACCTCTACGATGATGCAGGCCCTCGCATCGCAGCCCTGCTGCGTCTCGGTATGGATGCATTGCTTGAGCTGAGTGATGCATCTTCAACGCAGATCCTCGGCATGCTCCGCAAACCAAGATTTAAGGTACCCTGTCCAGCAGGCCTAACAGGGCCCCTGTAGCCGGCCTGCGCTACATCACAATCAACCTGAACTTGTGATTCTGTCCCGGTCTGGTGCGACCCGTTAGTCACAGTTGGCTCTTCGTTGTGCCTTTTTGGTGCTATTTTCACTAAAAATAACTCTGGTTCTACTGATTTGAATTTTGTTTTGTTCTTGTTTTATTTATTAATGAAAATTTTGTTTTTCTAACTTGGTGTGGGATCCTTTTTATGTGTCGTTTTCACTTTATTACTGTTTGAAGCTACCAAAGGGTTGAGCATAGATTTATTTAGGGTTGGCTTGTGCTTTGCCCCGACAAGGATTGTGGTTGCTGCTGAACCATGGCTCACACCCCGGTCAACTTGCTAACCAAATTCTTACAGTAAGGTGTTCCACAACTTTATAGATTCTTTTAGTCTCCTGATAACATTGCCCATGTTATATGCATACTAGTTGTCTGGGTTGTGCACCACCTCGATATTCAAATAAGGAAATGTCTGCGTCTCACATAATAGACCCACATCAGAGATACACAGCAATTCTCTATTCACCAAAATGGATTAGGGGGACAGTACTGTTTAATTTGTATTAACCTGCTGTTCCGAGGTGGCTCCAAATTTGTCCAAGGCCTGTATCAGGTGAGGAAACTATACATGTGGGTTCTGTAGCTGTACTAGCGTATCATCTGCATACATTGAAACAATATACACATTGTTTCCAATCTGTAGTTCCCATTTTCCTAGCATACTCCATAGTGCAAGAATGCCTGGGTTGCAGGGAATGATTGTTTATGGGCAGGAAGGTGTCCCTTCCTGCACATAAACAATCCATTATGGCAAATTGTTACTTCTATGTGTGCTGCAGAATGCAGCCCTCATAGCAGTAGCAAATCGTCATTATTTAATTGTTTTTGTGCAGGAAGGGGCACCTTCCTGCACATAAACAATCATTCATGGCGTTTCGCTCTTTCTATGTGTGGTGCAGAATGCAGCACACATAAAAGGAACACAAAACCAAGGAGAAATAAAAGTATTTCTCCAGTATTGAATCTTTTATAGATTCACATGCTTGAATCTTCCCCGTCGTCATGGTGGGAGTTCCACTGTAACATAAGAAATAGCAGTAATACAAGACCTCCAAAGAACAGAAAACTCACTTAAGTAACTTTTCAGCCTCATTTTAAAACATCCAAACTTCAGCCAAACACGGCTGAGACCTCAGAGTTCCCTTCCCCACAGAGCCACCATACCTAAGATTTCTTACCCCATGTTGTGTGATAGGGAGTCTCCCTGAGCTCTGCTCAGTTACAGTATTTCTTCTCAACTTTTGACCTCCAGTCTCAGCTTTAGCTACTCTCAAGGTATTTCTTGGTCTTTATACTTTTGACTTTCGTGCTTTTGAGATGCCAGAGCCTACTAAAAAAGGGCTGTTTAGGCCCTGTAAGACCTGTGGGAAGTGTAGGCTGTTCTCTGAAGACCCTCACAAACAGTGCCTATATTGCCTATACCCTGACCACAAACCCAGTAAATGCAAGTATTGCCTCACTTTTTCAGCTAAAACCCTCAAAGATAGGGAGGGTAGCCTGTTACTTTGGCTGCTTCAGACTCAGAGTCTGAACATGAGGAAAAGGCCCATTCTTCAAGGAAAAGAAAGGAGGGCAGTCCCTCCTCACATCATGGGGACTCTAAGGGATCTACGTCCCAGGACAAATCTGAGCCTAAACACCACAAGAAACCTCAGTCAGAGGCTTCAAAACCCTCTTCACCTTCTGCGTCTGCTTCTCTGACTCCTGTCAGAGACCAATCTTCTCGACCGTCGACGACATCATCAAAGATTCCACTCTCCTCAGGAAAACCGGAAGTTCCTGCACTGTCGACGGCATCGTCAGCGACGACTCGGACGGTCAAGACGTTGACGGCAGCAACGGCGGCGGGAGCTTTGACGACGGTAACAACGTTGTCGTCGACGAGGCCTTCACCATCGAGGAGAATTTCACCGTCGACCACAGGTTTGTCGACGATTCCAGCGACAACGTCCCTGCAGACGAAGGCCGTCCACGAAACCGTTGACGGTACCACAGACGATCGCATTGGCTGTTGCACCGTCGTCGAGCCCGTCGACGGGACTGTCGACGGAGGGAAAAATCAGTCTCCTCAGCCCAGGCAGATTCAGGATTTCTCTAAAATATCTCCTTTACTTCCTGCTCGCCTTTTGGACTTTCAAGAGTCAGAGGATGAAGGGTCAAGTGCCAAGATTCTGATGATGAGGACATTGAGGGCATTGATCCATCTTCTTATCTGGCAGGGGAATTTTCTTTTGTGGGAAGAGGCACATCTGTCATGCAGAAGCACGATTCCATCCAGGAACGTTATCCTTACGATGACAGAGAGGAGGAGCGTCATCAGTTTAGGGAACTATCAATGAATGTTCCAGTGTCTCTGGTGTCTGATCTCCGTCACATACTTAATGACTATTACAGGCGTTTTCCAGACGCAAATGCTCCTCAGAGGCCTTTAACTCCTCAAGAGGTACCTACTATTCTTCTGGGCCAAAGTACTCCAAAATACACAAGGGAGAAGACCCTTCCTCATCCTATAGCCATCACTGAGGATACTCAGGATGCTCAGACAGAAGAAGATGAGATACATACGGACACAGATGCCCATGATGAATGGAATGACTACAAAGCCCCTATGCCTCCATCTCCTAACCCTCCTGCTGCGGACTCCCCTCCGGCAGATATCGGGGGATTTCATGGTCTTCTAGAGCGTGCCTCCAAACGTTTTGATTTGACAATGCCAACTAAATAAACTGAGTGTTTTCTATATGATTTTAAACCAGGCACTCAATGTTCAGTGAGAGCAATTCCTATATACTTTCTATAGCAAGAAGGGTTAAAGTTAATAAAAACACCTGCCTCAGTTTCAGCTGTTATTCCAAAACTGGACAAAAAATACAAGGCTCCTGAAGACTCGCCTGCATGCCTCATTGGTCACCCGAGGCCGGACTCTGTGATCATGCAAGCAACACATAGAAGAGCCAAGAATCCAGCATCTCCCTGCACTGCCCCACCGGACAAGGAGGGCTGTCGCCTCGACAATATTGGAAAGAGGTTCTCGGCTCAGGCGGCTACCTCCATTAGAGCCTCTAATGCCATGGCCATTTTGGGGGGATATGACCGGCAGATGTGGTCGGACATCTCTACTCTGTTGGAGTATCTCCCGGAAGATAAAAAGAAAGAGGCAAAACATATTCTTTTGGAGGGAGAAAGAGCGTCTTCGGAGCTCATTGAGATAGCTATGGTCGTTTCATCCACTGCATTTCGACAAATGGCAGGAGCAGCGGTTCTGCGTCGCCAGGGATGGCTAAAAGCAACCACCTTTTGTCCAGAGGTCCAAGCCAAGATTTTTGATATGCCCTTTGATGGGGAGTGCTTGTTTGGTAAGCACATAGACGAGGAGCTACAATGTATTAAGAAAGACACTGATACAGTCAAAGCCATATGCAATCTCCAGCAGCGCTGCTTTCAGTCCTTTCGGGCTAGAGGTCGAGGGCAATTCTTATCCCGCCCGCTATTTCAACAGCGGTACCAGCCATATCCGCAGAGTACCTACCAGCCATACAACCTCTCCTTCCAGTCCAACACCGCTCAGACTTATTCAAGACCGTCAGGACACAAGAGGCAGCAATCTGCTGGAAAATCCCAAGAAAATGAAGCTCCAGGCCCCTGCTACCATAATCCCACACCATGATCACGTCTTCTCCACATCCTTTCAGAAATGGAACTCCATTTCTTCAGACAGATGGGTTCTAGATATTTTCCAGCATGGCCACACACTAGAATTCATTCAGCATCCTCCAAATGTTCCACCACGCAAAGTTCTGCTCCGTCACCTTCTAGATCTCAAAAAGGAAATACGTTTGCTTCTTCTCAAGCAGGCCATAGAGGAAGTACCCCTCAACCAGCAAAACCGGGGGTTTTATTCCCACTTCTTCCTCATGAAAAACAAAAACAGAAAATGGAGGCAGGTCATGGACCTCAGAATGCTGAACAAGTTCATCAAGAGTCAATATTTCAGGATGCTCTCTCTTCAGGAGATTCTTCTTCTCATGGAAAAAGGGAATTTTCTGGCTTCTCTCGATCTCCTCGACGCCTATTTTCATATTCCCATCCACCCTCAACATCGAAAATTCCTCAGGTTCAAAGTGGCAGGGCACCATTACCAATTCAAAGTGCTTCAATTTGGTTTGAAGTCTGCTCCCAGGATGTTCACAAAGTGCATGGCACCGATAGCAGCCATCTTAAGTCTTAAGACGTTTGGGTCACCAGGTATTCCCATACCTGGACGATTGGCTCATAAAGGCTCTGTCTTTTCAAGCGGCAGAAATTTCAACGAGAGCTTGTCAGGTTCTCTTCCAGTCTCTAGGTCTTCGCATCAATCTGGAAAAATCGTCCATTATCCCGGCCAAATAGTTGGTCTTTCTGGGTGCACGTCTCGACACAGAGCTGGGCAAGGCCTTTCCCACTCAAGAAAGAATAATGCGGATTCTGGATATGATAAAACTTTTCAACAAAAAGGTTCGTTTCTTTGAGGCAGTACAAGTCCATGCTGGGGATGATGTCCTCTTGCATCCCACTCATTCCCAATTGCCGACTTTGCATGCGACCACTGCAGGAACAGCTCGATTTGCAGGGGGTTCAGTCTCAAGGCTCATTCAACGACAAAGTTTGCATTTCAGCATCAATGACGCCCGCTGTCGCAAGGCCTCTCTTTCATTCACTCTGTGCCACAGCTGGTGATATCCTCTGATGCGTTGATGGACAGATGGGGGCTCACCTTCAGGAATTGCAGGTTCACTGTAAGTGGTCCAAACAAGAGTCGAAGTGTCATATAAACATTCTGGAGCTCAAAGCAGTATTTCTAGGTCTGAAGGCCTTCCTGCCTCGGATCAAAGGTGCGTCAGTGCTCATCAGGACGGACAACACTATGACAATGTTTTACCTACGAAAGCAAGGTGGAACGAGATCTCGAGCGCTTTCCCTTCTTGCTCAACAGATATGTGAATGACTCCTTGTCAACCACATCTCCTTGCGAGTGGAACACGTGCCAGGGATTCACAACGAGAAGGCCGACTCTCTCAGCAGGGCCTCCAAACAGTGCCACGAATGGGAGCTCAACGACCAGCATTTGAAGAAGGTTTTTCAATCCTGGGGTTACCCAACATTAGATCTGTTCGCTATGCTCCTCAACAAAAAGTGTTGCAAGCAGACATCCTCATCAAAATTCATGGGGAGATGCCTTCCAGTTTCCTTGGACAGGGATGTTCGCCTACGCATTTCCCCCGTTTCCACTCATTCCTCGAGTACTTAAGAAAATGAAGCAAGAGCCTTGGCAGATCATTCTCATTGCTCCAGTTTGGGCAAGACAGTTCTGGTACACCGAGCTGCATTGCCTATCAGACTGTACTCCAATTCTCTAACCTCCAAAGGAGGATCTTCTAAACATGAACCAGGGCCAAGTGGTTCATCCACAAATTCCCTCTCTTCATTTGTTGGCTTGGCTCCTCACCATGCTGAGTTTGGGGATTTGAGGCTTTCCAAGGAGTGTACTAAGATATTTCAGAAGTCGCGAGCTCCTTCTATGTTGAAATGTTACACAGCTAAATGGAAGAGATTCTGTGCTTGCTGCATCTTGCAAGCATTGCATCCGTTCTCATCATCTCCGGAACAGGTGCTGCCTTATCTCTTACACTTAGCAAAATCAGGAGTTTCTCACTTTTCCATAAGAGTTCACCTTGCTTCAATTTCTAGGTATAGAAGACGCTCAAATCAAACTTCTCTGTGGTCTAACCGACTCGTCAAAGAATTTATGAAGGGACTTTTTAGAGCTTTTCCACCTGTTAAGCCTCCTACAGTTTTGTGGCAATTAAACACAGTTCTGTCACGAATGATGCGTCCTCCCTTTGAGCCAATAGACAAATGCGAATTGAAGTTCCTTTCCTGGAAAGTGGGTTTCTTCTTGGCCATTATGTCAGCCAGACGTATCAGTGAAATCCAAGCTCTCACTATAAAGGAACCTTATCTGCAGTTTTTGCCGGACAGGGTTATCCTATGAACTAACCCTTCTTTTATACCTAAGGTGCCTTCAACTTATCACCTCAATGAACTCATTGTTTTACCAACGTTCTTTCCTAATCCATCCTCAGCAGCGGATTCTCTGGACATTAAACATTGTTTAAGGTTTTATCTGCAAAGAACGGAGACTTTCCGTAAATCCTGTCAGCTACTGATCTCTTTCTCGGCACCTAGGAAATGACAAGCCTTGACGCGGGCCAGCATTGCTCACTGGGTCACCTCCGCGATTTCCTTCTGTCATGAAAAAGCTGTCCGTCCTCTTCTTGCGAAAGCACAAGCTCACTCTACAAGGAAAGTGGCGACTTCCTCGTCCCTGTTTGCGGGAGCATCACTCCCGGACACATGCAGGGCAGCAATGTGGGCAAACGCTCACACATTCACGAAGCATTACTGCCTTGATGGTTGGAAAAAGGCAGATATCGCTGTTGGACAAGCTACACTCCGACGTCTCTTTGCCTAAGGTAGGCGGCTTTTTAGCCTTCTATGCTCTTTACATGCTGTTTGTAAATTTATATGCTTATTGTTCTCTTCTTGGTTTTTGATGCTACAAGTTTACGTCATGGTGCGATGGGGCGCCTGCCCCCCACCTTTCTTTTTCTCTTATTTAGTTTTTACTGCTTACTAGTCGGATTCAGGCATGTGAATCTATAAAAGATTCAATACAGGAGAAAAAACAAGTTACTTACATGTACACTGTGGTTCTCCAGTATTGATATCTTTTATAGATTAACATGCGACCCTCCGTCCTCCCCAATTACCTCAGAGTTTTTGTATACCTATACACTTGTGCTCAAAATCTGAGGTATGGTGGCTCTGTGGGGAAGGGAATTCTGAGGTCTCAGCCCTGATTGGCTGAAGTTTGGATGTTTTAAAATGAGACTGAAAAACTACTTAAGTGAGTTTTCTGTTCTATGGAGGTCTATGGTGATGCTGTATTACTGCTATTTCTTTTGTTCCAGTGGGACTCCCACCATGACGATGGGGAAGATTCAGGCATGTGAATCTATAAAAGATATCGATATTGGAGAACCACAGTGTACAGGCAAGTAACTTGTTTTTTCTCCTTGTTTCGCCATTCTAACATCTGCTCTTGCATGGTGTTTTTGGCACTGCCTCAGATTTACAGAGCCTTGTAAATCTGGGGCTCAAACGTTCCGTCCATCATCCCCTTTTGTATCGCTTTGTAAATCTGGGGCAGCATCAGAAAACAAGCATTAGAAATGCAATAGGTCTCGCATTTTTTTGAGTTAGAGCTATTGGTGTTGTAAATGGCAGTGTTCGTTATCCTTATTTTATGAAGTGGATGTATGTGGTTTGAGTAGTACATATATATATATGTAGATATATAGATTAGCATGGGAACGGAACAAAAGGGGGTGTTATAAAATAATAAAAGTAAGACATAGGCTGCAACCGGAGTTAAGGTAGATGGGGGAGGGAGTGGGAACAACGGCATGTGCAGATTTCTTAAATTAACACAGCGCCGGCTTCACACAGCGTCCATGCAACGGGGGGGGGGGACAAAGCATATGTAAAAGTAATAGCCGCTAAAGTGAAAGCGCTCACTTACCAGCCTTGCAGGGGCCCCTGTGGGCCTGTACCAGGCCCGGCTCCCCATGGCTGTTCTGCGCCTCCCGCAGGTGGCAGCTGTTCCGGTAGGTCTTCCTGTCCATGCCACACAGGACCTCCTTCTTGGCGCAGACGCAGTGTGGCTCTGGAGACTTGGCAACAGGGCTCTGCAGCACGGGTGCCCGACACACAGGTCGTGGACTCGGTCAGTCCTTGGGTTGGCATCGCAGAGCCGGCCTTCGGCCTTGGCGCACTCCCAGCAGCACCCGCCCGGCATCCATGCAGCGGGGGAGGGGGGGCAAATCATATGTAAAAGTGTTGTAAATATGTAATCATATCAAAAAGTAATAGGCGTTAAAGTGAAATCGCTTGAGGCGCTTCCTAAAAAAAATGTTGAGTGCAGGCAAAAAAATGTGTCTATATATACAGGTCTTTCTTGTGTTTTTCAATCTGCATAATCGCAATCTTTCAAGTGGTCTGGTTTGCTGGGTCTATTTCTATGCTGGGAGTGATGAAGTGTGGCGTTAGAATGTTAATATGATAGTGCACATGTGAGTATGCTATTATATTATACTGATCTCAATGATATTCCCGTTAGGGTGTGCTTTGCTGCAGTTGTGTTGTTATTTGATTGAAGTTTTGTACTCTTGCTGTCTCCTACAGATCTCCTTGCCTCATTTGTAAGAGTGCAAACCCTCTGTGTGACTTTTCATGCTTTTACATTTTCGTTGGTAAGTGTGCTCATGCTAATACTGTGGTAGTAGCCATTGTTCACTTCCTTATTGACAAATATGCAGATGTTGAGTTTAGCAGTCACTTTGCCGTCCTGTGACAAAAATGCCTACTTTTCAAAGCGAGTGCTCTTTGGTGGCAAATAGATTACCTTGTTCAGTCATCTATATCTTCCATTGATTGGAGCCAATGTTTGTAGAAGTTGCCAAATCTACTTGGGTTAGAACTGAGACCTGCTATGATTTCAGACAGATGACAAGGGAGTCATTTAGACAAGGGCAGCTGGCCTGTCAGCCCACCAGGTCAAAGTTGGCTTTGCCTCTATCCCCCTGGAGGAGGGCTCTCTGACATATTTAGAGATCCCTGCCTGTTACGTGGGGAAATATGTGCCTTAAGTGCAGCTATCGCTGGAGCGGCTCTGTTGAAGGCACCCATCCTTGGCTGAGCGGTCACTATGTGAGATGCGTTGCTCAGCATAAGTATGTTCTGCAAGAACAAACTCCCAAGATGGGACTTTGTTCTGGCAGTATTCTAAAATAAAAACTCCCACGGTGCAGGGAGTGTTTTTTCCTGCACATTGAGGCCATTGTGTCATTTCATGGTCTGGGACTTCCATGTCCCAAGTTGCAGTACTGGGTAGGGAAAAGAAATGTCAAGCAGGTGACCACCCCACACTACTAGGTGCAGGGTGACCGCCACTATGATCCAGCAGCTCCATGGTGGATCGACTTCCAGGTCAAGGGATTCTGCCTGGCGGTGGATCTGGCTGAGTGGTTCCTTCACTTCTAAACAGGGAGTGGCAACTGCGAGTCTATAACAGAACAGAGCCTCTGCCATTTTATGGTGGATGCAAATAACCATCAAACTCTAAGTGACCGCAAGAACGTGTTTCTATAAATATTGGTGTGATGCTGGCATGAAGGAGCAAGTCGCGCAATCAGGGCCGGACTGGCCGTAGCGGGCACCAGCGTTTCCCCGGTGGGCCGCCAGGGTGGGGGCCGGTTTTGGGCCCCCGGAGGGCCGTTTTTGTTACAGGGCCGTTTTTGCAGCATAGCTGCAATATCGCCCCCTGTAACAAAATCGGCCGAAATCGGCCCTGGCAAACAGCTCTGCCGCACCTCCAACCCCCTTGGGGGCCGGCCGAGCACTTTGCCAGGGCCGGTTTTGGTTCCCAGTCCAGCCCTGCGTGCAATATACATTAGTAACTTGTAAGCAGTGGCTCTATATAGATACAGTACTCCTTTTGGTCTTCTTTCCAAATGCAACTTTTTCATGCCAAGTTTTCCGATGGACTTGAACTGGAAGTACTTGGCAGAAAACAGATGCACATCCTGAAAAGTGCGCTCTTCAAAGTATTTTTTCCCTATAGCTTTTTCCCATCACTCATTCGAGTTTGGACCGCAGACATTTTCCTGTCCGTGAACTATTGCAGTTTCGTGCTTTGTGAAGTTGAGCTTTCCTCTCACGTGCCAGCCTTAAGTATTTTCTTAAAATTTTGAATATACTGAAACTTGGATATTCTCACAAAAGAGCAACTCATCATGGACCAGAGGCTGTTCACCAAATGTAGTCTTAGGAATTTCACATTCCAAGAACACACACATGAACAAAAAAACGACAAAACAAACCCGGAATGTCTTCATTAGCTGTGTTAGAATGTGGTTCTGACCCTCTGAGCCGCCCAGATTTTTTGCTTTTTGGAAACCTATTTGTTGAGCTTTTACTGTGGGAGAGCCTCATAAGCTGGGACTCACCCACAGTGAACTCATGATGAAAGAGACTGCATGTGGATTTTACCGGTGTCCCCCTGGTGAGAGTAGGCCGCTGCGCTGCAGCCGGAGTAAGGGGCACCGGGCTGGTTACATGCAGACACGTGTGTACATGTGTGTGCACACGTGTAGGGGCTGCGCAGGGGAGATTCCTGGCGTGCGCAGCCCTGGAGCAGCTACAGATTGAATGGTGTGGCAGGAATTATGCAGAGCTGGGTAGTGACATGGAATAGGCTTTATATAATGGGAAGAAACATGTAAGGGCAAGTCAGTGTGCTTTACTGTTTTCACTGAAGGACCACTCCATTATTCTCTTATGAGGATGGGGATCACATGGGATAGTTTCACTTCCCTAGGGCCTAAAAATTCCAGACACACACTAAAGTCCACTGTAACTTAGGTGAGAAGTACTATTCCTCAGAGTCCAAAGTCATATCTGTACTGCTTTTGGGTCATCCAGAAATGTCATATTCCTCTGAGTCAACTCATAACCAGAGCCTGGCTGGGTGTGACCCTGCCAGGCTGGATTAATGACCTTCCTCCCCAAACTGAAGCATCAGAGGCCTAGCCCTTCACGGCAAGCATTCCAAGGGCGAAGGTCTCCTCTCCAAGAGGGAGAGAAGATAGGTGGAGTCTGCCGGTTATCCATCAGCAGCTGTCACCTGGTGCCAGGCACCAAGCTGCTCTGGAGAGGAGGCAGAAAGGGGCTTTTCAGAGACCATGTGGCATGAGACCCCTGGACGACGCCATTTTGAACTATCCCAGAGGCCTGGGCAGGAAGGAGGGAGCAGGGGCAGAGAAGTGATGTGTCGCTGCCTGATAGGGCAAGCAGAGCCTTCCTGCCAGCACCCCATCAAATTATTTTAAAAAGGTCTTGCACAGGAAGAGGAGTTCTCTCTGGGGTGTGGTCGGCTGAGGAGGACTGGTGCTGGAGCCTGGCGCCATGGGCAGTTGGAAGGAAGAACCTCCAGACTGGGGGGCGGAGCTTGCCTGGCTGGAAAATGGCCGCTCCGATCTAGAGCTCCGCCACACACCGCAGTAATCCGGCAGGAATCCGTGTACTCCTTACCTCCAGACATTGCGGCTGCGACGGCTTCGCCCTCCTGAGCCCTCGATCCATCCAGGGCTGTGCTGGTCTGCCCGGGATCCCTGTTGGGAGCCATTGATCTCCGGTTACGCGATCGCGGCGTGGCCTACCGCCCGCGCGCTCACAGGAGGAGCCGGCTGAGTTTCCTGCAGTCCGGGCTGAGACTGCGGGGTCGGAGCCGGCAGCTGCTTCAGCCTGCCCTGCGGCCGGTGATTTCTTCAGGCCCGCTGCTGTGCTGAGCTAGGTCCCCCGGAGTTGTGGGGACCGTGGCGCTCCTGCTGCCTGGGAGCGGCCTGGTGGACGGCTGAGTCGGCGCCTGGGAGACGGCGCGGCTGCTGATTGTCTGTCGGGACTGGCGGCGGCCCTGTGAGGCCGGTCCTGACCGTGCTCCTCTGCAGCTGTGGCTGCGGCGCCTGGGGATAATTGCTGGCGGACTCTTCCGCGGAGGTGAGGCATCTGTGCATCGGGCTGCGGAGAGTTGACTGGGTGCCTGTTGCCCTGGGCGCTGCGTGTCCTCTCCAGCAGCCTGTCTCCTACCCTGCATTTGCTTTGGGGCCTGGCGTGGTGGGGCAGCTGGAGGCGAAGACCCTATCAACTGTGAGTGCGACTGAGGCTCTCTTGTGCCTGTGGAATACCCCATTATGCTCCGCTGGAGTCTCCATGCTTGGCCCTGGGACTGGTGGTGAGTGCTGCTAATTCTAGATTGGGGTTTGCTGATCTGTGTGCTGCCTGACATATACCAGAACTTACCTTCACACTTGCATTGGCGCACGCTCTGCACTGCCCTTCCATCCTGGCTGGATTGATGGATAGTTGGTTGCTGGCTGTCTTCTCCTGCTGGATGTGTTCGCGTCGTCTCTATTGATCTGTCTCGACCCCCATCTGCTCCTGGTTTCCGCCTTGCAGCCAGATCTGGTGTGTGGTCTCTTGGGTCGCCCAGTGTGTGCAGAACTGACGATGGGGAAGCCTGACAAGTCCCAACCCAAGCTCAATTTTGAGCAGCGTAAGTCTAGACGCTATGAGGAGGCGACAGACAATGCGCTTTCCGAGTCGGAGGCCCCTGCTGACGACCCAGTTGGTGACATCAAGCAGATTATTGTGTCCATGCAGAAGGGGCTCACTGCCATCGACTCCAAGATAGATACGTTGGCCTACAGGATGGACAGGATGTCCGAGAGGGTCGATAAACATTCAGAGCGCATAGACATGGCAGAGCGCCGCATAGCTGACGTGAAAGAGGCCCAGGTCGACGCTGGTGACACGCAGAAGCGGGTCGAGCACACGTTGTCTGTCCTACAGGATCGGACTGAGGATCTGGAGGCCCGGTCACGACGCAGCAACCTCCGCATTACAGGCCTGGCGGAGTCTACAGCGACCGGTAATATGGAGACATTTGTGGAAAAGCTATTAACCTCCCTTCTAGGTGCAGATATATTTTCCCACTTATTTGTTGTGGAGAGAGCGCATCGTTCACTTGGCCCTCGCCCACAGCCTGGTGCCCCGCCTCGGCCTATAATAGCGAAACTCTTAAACTACCGGGACAGAGATGCTGCGTTGCGCAAGGCACGGGAACTGGGAACTCTGCAATACGAAGGCGCTTCCATCTCTCTGTTACCGGATTTCACCCTTAAAGTACAGGAGGCCAGGCGACAGTTCCTTCCCTTGAAACGGCAACTGCGCGACCAACATATTGAGTACGCTAGGTTATATCCGGTACGTCTCAAAGTTCTATTCGATGGGAAGCCCAGGATATATTCAGACCCACAGTCCCTGCAGAAAGCATTCCGTGACTGGGAGAAAGCCGGCAAACGCGCGAAGGGCCGAAGCGACGCTCCTGTACCGGATGATGTCCCTGGGAGCCTCGACGACAACGACTAAGATAATGTTGACATTCCGTAAATGCAATACTGCTTTGTTTGTAATTTTGTAATAGTTCTGCACAGCCATAACGTTTCTATGAATCGCTGACCCTTCTAGCGGGCTGGACAATGTGTTTTGTTGAATAAGATGTTGCGAGCTTGCTCCAGATCAGTTTCTCCCTAGCAATGTCATCTCCCGCCTCTGGTTTGGTTCCTGGACTGAGGTGACGAGTCTTTCTATTATATCTCAAGGAGGTGTATCTTTAGTCCACTAGTGGTACCAACATGGCACATCTTTATTTGCTATTTTGCTATTGGTTTCTTGCTGAGTGTCATGCAATTATGGAGTTTTTGCAATTGGCAAGCGGTGTTGTGGCGGTGGGCTGGTTAAGTTTGTTTTGCTGGGTAACATCTGCCCCATTGCGTTACCAGCTGTACCGCTTCTTGTTTTTTTTTTTTTTTGTGTTATTCAAGGTGTGTTTGCATCATTATCATGGTCATTATTTTTGGAGGTATATGGGTGGGTGAATGCTCGCCTTTGCAAAGTTGGGGTGTGCAAGGCGTGGGTGGGGGGAGGTAAGTTTAGTCGGGTTGTCTTTTTTCCCTTTTTTTCTTTTATGGATCACATGTTCACTTTCTGTAAGCATGGCGGGAGGGGTGGCTGGTGGGGCTACGGGTGGAGATCATATTCTGTGCAATTGTTGACGTCATGACAGAATCTCAGGCTAGGGCCAGCTTGCCCAAACGAATGACCTTCATGACATGGAATGTCCGTGGTTTAAACGACCACCGCAAGGTGCGGAAAATTATCGCCTACCTGAAGCGTAGAGAGGTCGACGTAGCATTGCTGCAGGAGACGCATCTGCCTCTGGGCTCTGCGATCCTTACTGGTAGCAGGTTAGCAGGGATTTCTCACGCGGCTTGTTTCACTTCCCATTCTAGGGGTGTACTGACCTGGCTTAACCCTAAGGCAGGTTTCAAATTAGAACCACTAACGACCGATCCGGCAGGCAGATATGTACTGTCCCGATGCTATAGACCAGAGTGGGAATTCCTGGTTGTCAACTCCTATGGTCCGAACTATGACGATCCGGGGTTTTATAGCTCCCTGCTTGCATTACTCAAAGATCGTTGTTCCCTTCCAATATTCTGGGGGGGAGATTTTAATTGCATAATGGACACGACTTTTGATCGCTCTAGGGGCCCAACTCGTCCACTTGCTGCCTCAGCGAGGATGGTAGCTGACATTGCTTTACAACTTCAGCTGGCAGATGTCTGGCGGTATTGTTCAGGTGCCTGTGGGGGGTACACACACTATTCCGCACAATATGATATCCACACGCACATTGACTATTGGTTTATTTCACAATCCCTGCTGCCCAAGGTGTTGGATTGCACTGTCCTGGCCTGCTCTTTTTCGGATCACTCTCCGGTCACGGTCACTGTTGCAGTGCCCCCTCGCTCCCCTCCTCCATTTTTGTGGCGCTTTCCTCCCTATTCGCTATTAGATTCTGTTTTCCACTCGGAGATGAGTGATGCGATCTCTGAATATTTCGAGATCAATGTGGGATCGGTTGACTCCTTCGCCACAGTGTGGGAGGTGTTTAAGGTCTTCATCAGAGGTGTAGCCATTAGTAAACACGCGGGTGTGCTCCGTGCTATTCGTGGTCGCCTTGCTTTGCTGGAGACCCGTCTATCGGACCTCGAGGCACGCCTATTACTCACTAATGACCCTGAGTTGCGTGAGCAACTTAAGGCCACACTGGCTGATTTCCGTGTGGAGGCTGACAGTGAGGTCAAGCATATGGGCAAGTATGCTTCCGCTAGAGCTTATGGAGAGTCTGATCGGCCTGGCTCAGTGCTGGTGGCAATGGCCCGCCACCGTCTTGACGCTGGCGGTATCGTTGAATTGGAAGGGGATGATGGGTCGGTCCTGACGGTCCGCGCTGACATTAATGCTCAGTTTCGCTCTTATTATGAGGAGCTGTATTGCTCTAAACTCGCCCACAGCGATGATGATATCGCTAACTACCTAGAATACATACAGCTCCCCTGGTTACAGAACTGGCAGCGTGAGTTTTTGATGCGCCCCGTGGAGGCAGCGGAGGTTCGCCTCGCTTTGGGATCGATGCGTGAGGGCAGTGCCCCTGGGCTTGATGGCCTTACGGTCACATTCTATAAGGGCTTTAGTGATCTCCTAATTCCACATCTTATATCTTTATTCCATGAGATGGCTGCAGATGGTATAATGCCCCCTTCCATGCATGAGGCGTTGATCATTACTTTGTTGAAGCCCTATAAAGACCCCCGTAGGTGCCCCTCTTATCGTCCGCTCTCATTAATCAACGTGGACACTAAGTTGTTCATGAACATTTTGGCGAATCATCTGTCGCCGCTTCTCCCGCAGCTTATAGGCCCTGAACAAGCTGGGTTCATCCCGGGTCGCACGCTCTCACATAATCTCCGCACGGTTTTTGGGGCTCTGCAGCATGTCCGCCCGGAGGTTAAGGCTGCGCGTTTTTTTTAGATGCCGAGAAGGCTTTTGATTTGATTGAATGGAAATTTATGTATGCTGTGGTGCGTCGCATGGGGGTCGGTGAGGTTTATTTGCAACTGGTATCGGTGTTATACAATTCTCCGGTGGCTCGGGTGCGCACAGGAGATGTGATCTCTGTCCCGTTCCCAATCTCGCGGGGTACTAGACAGGGGTGTCCGCTGTCCCCGTTGTTGTATGCGGTGGCAGCTGAGCCCCTGCTGCGGGCATTGCGTGAATATCACGGACACAGAGGACTTCGTTTTCCTCGTTACAATCTCATTACCTCTGCTTACGCGGATGATACGCTTTTATATATTAGGGATCCCGAGATCCATTTATCACCTGTGATACGTGAGGTGCTGTGCTTTGGTGGTCTCTCCGGCCTAAGGATTAATTGGGAGAAATCCATATTGTTTCCATTGACACCTTCCACAGTGCAGTTTCCGCTTGATTTCCCACTGCAATGGACCACTGAACCGGTGCGATATCTGGGCATTCAGGTCCACTCCGATGCTGATGAGGTAATTAAAGCTAATTATGGTAAAGTAATGGATAAGCTTGGGGATGATATACACAGATGGGTGCGGCTTCCATTGTCTTTGGCCGGTAGAGTTTCTTTGATGAAAATGGTTGTACTCCCTCGCCTGCTTTTTCTTTTTATTAACATACCCATAGTGGTACCTCAGCATCTGTTTCGGGAACTCTGGGCCCTGATGATCAAATTAGAGTGAGCTGTTAAGTCCCCTAGAGTTGCTTTGGACACCCTCATGCTTCCGTACACAGCCGGCGGACTGAATGCCCCGAATTTTGAACTGTATTATAGGGCCGCGCAGGCCTCTCACGCCTACAGCTGGGTGCATGGACCCCATGACTTACCTCATCTTCACATCGAGAGGGTCGCTGCCGCCCCGCACTCCCTGCCTCGCTTCCTAATGCAAGCCCCAACGAGGCGCTGCGGTTTATTGGATTCGATCAACTCCGTTGTTCACGCGTGGAATGCTTTGCTCAAAATGTATGACGGGGCGCAATTATATTCGCCCCGAATGCATGTTGAATGGTGCCAATGGTTCACGCTCAGTTCGGAGAAGGGGACTCTTGACTCCCTCAAGAAATTGCGCATACAAAACATGGGTGACCTCTTCAGGTATGGACGGGTGGGCACGTGGGAGGAAGTGGCGGGCGTAGATAGTGCGCATTCGGCACTGAAAAGATTCCACTTCTTCAGAACCCGGCACGCTTTACGGGCGATACTGGGGGACGAATTACAGGAGCCCTTAGATATTCCTCCTTTGACGGTTGTTTTGAGCGCTCAGTCCCAGTGTAAATTAATTTCCAAGCTATACGCCTCAGCCCTGGTCACGAAGACTCCCTCCCTTAGCAGGGTTAGAAGAGCCTGGCAATTAGATATTGGCGTTCCCATTACAGACGACATATGGTTCTACTGCTGTGAGGTTACCTGTTAGATCTCTATTAATAGTCGTCATCGGCTTGCCCATTTTAAATTTTTAAATAGAGTTTATCATTCCCCTCTGCGTCTGTTTGGGTATGGATTGAGGGACAATGATAATTGTGAGCGGTGTCATACGCCGCATGCTGGTTTTTTTCATCAGGCATGGCAGTGCCCACAGGTACAACATAATTGGGGAATAATATTCCAGAAGCTGAATGACATACTTGGGCTATCCCTGGCTCCAGATCCCTTGCTGGCGCTCCTGGGTTATACCAAACCCCTTAAGAAAAATATACATAAGTTGGTGGCAATCGGTCTTCTCCTTGCTAAGCGACGGCTAGCGATGCGTTGGATGAGAGGCCCTGTGCCCACGGTGGTAGAGTGGGAACACGATATGATCAACTGCAATACCCAATCTGATGTGTATAACAAAATGCTCCCTCCCTGTAACCATCCGAAGAGTTTTTGGGGTATGTTTGCTCTATATCAAGCTGCACAACAGGCCACGGTAGATACGCCTGAAGACTAGTAAATGATTGTGTGTTATCCCTGTAAAATCAATGTCTTAGAATGGTTCCGCAGATTAATTGTATTACCCTGTGCTATTCTCATGTCCATTCGCTACCTTCATATTAGAATTATCCACGCCGGATCATCCAGCTGCTGGTTTTTTATCTCTTCAATTGTCATGTCACCCGTGCCTTGTCTGCCCTCCCTCTAATCGCTCCCATGCTTTGTATTGATATTGTTAAGTTTACATCTGCTTTCGATTTAAGTGAGCCACATTTGTGTTATTTTCCTTTCTTTTGGATTATTGTATGTATGTTGTGCTTAATTGTGTAATAAAAACAATAATAAAAAAAAAAAGAACCTCCAGACTGTCCCAGGACCCTGACATGCGCCAAAAGGGGAGTCCAGGAGCAGGGAGCAGACGCCTGGGCCTCTGCGCAAGGAGAAGAGAGGCCCAGGAGGAGAGCCAGGTGAAAGGCTGGTGCAGGGAGCCAGTGAAGACAGCTCCCTGCTGAGTTCACCCTCCTTGAGACCAGGAGGGCAAAGGAAAGTGCTCCCAGTGGCTGGGGCGCGCCACCAGGAGCAAAAAGAGGCCAAGATGGTGAAAATCGGCCGCCTGGGGGCTGAAATACGTCCCCCAGAATGTAGGCGACCTTTGACCTCTAATTGGACCGACGACGAAGCGCATGGGGCTTGGCCGCAGGTCTCAAATATGCCCCCGGAGTGGGTCAGGTCCCAGGGGCTGCACCCGGAAGAAGTAAAGTCAGGGAGCGCCTTCACGCTCCCCGTGAAATTGCCCCTGAGGGGTGCCAGGATCCCACCCTGGCCCCCGAAGACATTGGGGGAGGGGGACCGCCATCGCGCTCCCTGTGAAATTACCCCTGAGGGGAGCCAGGAGCCCACCCTGGCCCCCAAAGACATTGGGGGAGGGGGAGCGCCATCACGCCCCCCTCGAAGAAAGCTCAGGGGCCCGGGACCCCCAACTCTGGGCCCCGGTGATGGTAGTGAAGTGGAGGGGGCGGTGCCCTCACGCATCCCCCCTCGCGGCCAAAGATAAGCTGGGGAGCGATTCTCCAGGGGCCCGGGACCCCAACTCCGGGCCCCGACTCTAAGGCACAAGTCGGGGAGTGCCGTCGCGCTCCCCGTGAAGATGGCCCCGAAGTGACGGAGAAGGCGGGGGGAGTGCTGCCGCACTCCTCTGAGGTCCAGCAGGACCGGCAGGAGTCCCCGTGTCTGCCTGCAGGAGCGGGCAGACCAGAAGAGATGTGCCGGCTCCCGTGGCAGCACGCAAGGGTGCTGGCCAGTCGGGGAGCCGGTGGGAGCCGCCGGGGGTGGGGTCCCCGAGCGGCTCCCCAAAGAGGACACAAGGCGGGGTGCCCGGGTGGGACCGGGCCCCCGAAAAGAAGTGAAGAGCGGCCGGGGGTGGGCTCCCCGAGTCGCGGAACTCACCAGGCCATGCACGGGTCCCGGGTGGGACCGGGCCCCCAACGATGAGGATGCGGCGTGAGGCCGCCGGCTTGGCCAGCGCAGCTCTCCCCGAGCAGCGGGGGAGCTGCTACTACGATATGCACGTGCAAGGAGCGCTTCGCCCCATAATGCCTTGCAGGCCTGGACTGGCCTGCAAGGAAAAGAGGATGGTTCTTGGCGTGTGGTGACCCTAGGAGGATGGGGTCACCGCCAAATGAGTGCAAAGGTGCAGGGGGAGCTGCAGGAGCAACGCAGTCTCCCCCAGCACGAAGATGTAAAGTCCCTACCCTAAGTCTCTGGGGACTGGCAAGAAACAACCCCTCCAGGATTCAGCAAGGCTTCGTAACCAACCTTGGGCTGGAACTTTTGTTCTGCAGCTGAGTTTGGGCGTTTTGGAGACTGCACTAAGGTGTGAAGGGCTGAACTGGGGATATCTTGAGAAAGGCATCCCCTAGAGGTGAAGAGGTGCAATTGCACAAGAGGTGCACTTACATGATGTTGTTTCTGTTGAGGGACTGGATGTCACATGTGTATTGTGAAACCATAAGCAAAGCGGGGTTATGTTGCTGGGCATACCTGCGAGGGTGTCTGGCTGTACATGCTTAATCCTGTGATTATAATTGTGATGCCTTTTAGGGGCTTTAATTGCAATGCATTATAACTGTTATCTGCTATGATAAGTATCTGCCATTCTGAAGGGATGCTTAGACATGTATTCTTGCTACTGCATTAAGTGATGAACAACCCAGATTCTTAGACACTGTGATTCAGGGGTGTATACTGTATGGTCAGTATGAGATGCTCAGTCTGGGTGATGTGTCACTATGGCAGGTATTCCCGTTATAAATGCTCGTTGAGATAATGGGGTGGGGCTCCACTGGGATGGTGCCAGTGGGCAAGGCCCTCGCTCCAGGTTATGTTCAACCCACTGCATTAGGGGGCAAAATGATGTGCATACATGGGAGTGGTGGTACTAGACCCCACCCCCCTGCGGGAGGGGTGGGAGTGTTATGCAATGTCACAAAGTAATTCCAACAGCTTATGTATATTTGTAAATTGTTGCATAGTATTGAGTAGTGTGTGTGTTTAATAAATGTACTCTTCCTTTTATAAAGCCAAGTACAGGCTGGACAATCAATTTTTGAGTGTTATTTCTGCATACTGGTAAATGGCGATTACTAGCCTACACCACCTCCCTTGAGTAAGCCTTAGACCGCTCTGCAACGCTACCCTCTGAGAGTCAAGCGCTACAATGGGGTGTTTGGTTCCCAGTGAAGGACAAATGTAGTCATGTTATTTGTGCAGGCCTCACAGATAATGCCTCGTTTTCCAACAAGCTGAGTTCAGCACATGTGACCCGCCATGTTAATCAGGACGCATCAGGGCAGCAGATGTTTGCAATCAGTTGAAAGAAGAGAAACGCAGCTCTTCTCCTGTCCCTGAATTAAACGGAGAGGCGTGGCTGTGCAGAGTGCAGCATGAATCAGGGGTGAGGTCGACTGCACTGGGCAGGTGGGACGGGGATGAGAAGAAGACACAGGAAGTGGCCGTTCCCATCTCAATCAGAATCCCACACTGCAATTTGTCATGATTACTTTAGAGAGGGCGGCCTCGAAAACATTGTGAAACAGCCTGCACCATGTCATGGTCTAAAAGATGGGAGTGTGCATCAAACCGCAGGCTCAAATTAACTAGTCCAGTTAAATTCATACTGGAGCACCCTTCGGGGGGGGTGGGGAGGGGAGGAGGGCTTTCGACGTAAAGAGGAAAGGGATGTGCTCCCTGAGGGCCACTGCAAACGTTCGAGCAGCTTCCACACTTCTACATCTCCTCACAAGCGATTGTCTAGCACTTGTACACATCTGCTTTCAAGGGTTATTCAGTGGTTATTCAACCCAATCGTTTCATACTATTGACCCCAATAAAACGTCAAACTGAAAAGCTGAATATACAAATCATCTAAGTTTGGTTTACAATGCTGCAGCGCAGTAACTCGCCCCCGCCGTTGTGGTGCCTAACGTAGGGAAAACTCAATAAATAAAAAGTACATGTACTGTGTAACAACCAAGTAAAGGGGCCAGTAGCCATGGGAGGATACAAATGATGACATGGCCCATCTAAGGAGGGACTAACGAGCCTCATAATGAATCAGAAGACAACATTTACAAAGGACAAACACACAAGCCAATGAAAAATAAGGACGGGGGAGTGGACGAAGCTTCTCTCCGTACTGAACTACCACAGATCTTCGCAGAGCAGCGCTTGCGCGCTGGCTCAACCTAGTAATGGGGGTTGCGGTGGAACACCCACAGCAACACCCATTGCACGCCCCTTCCACGCAGAAAACTGATTGAAAGGGGACCATGGGGCATATTTACAAGGGAATTGTGCCACAGGAATATCACTTTTAAAAACGTTCCTGTGGCGCAATGCCTGCTCCATATTTACAAGTAGCGTTGTAAATATGGTACCCTTTCACACAGTTTTCAGCAATCACGGGCACCATAGGTGTGTGTGCGCACACTCTGCATTCTGCAATGGCAGGCTAGACGAGGTCTCCCAGGCCCAAGCACCTTAGGTGCGAGTGCACGCACACACCCCTGCTCGGGCCAGCCGGTCACGGGTTGACCCCATACAGGTGCCACTGCGCACACCCAGCCTGCGACAGTGGACCGGTCACCCTGCCATTAGCATCATGGGTGCAAGTGCGCGGACACAGGCCTGCAACAGCAGACCTGGTCAAGGTGTTAGAACACCAGGAATGCTGGTATGCACTCACTGGCCCACGATGGCAGGCCGGGCACCTATCCAAAATGCCATAGGTGCCAGGGTGCAACTTCAAGACTGCAACAGCAGGCTGGACACGTATTCAAAACAGCATAATGGCCGGTGCGTACACCCAGGCTGGTAATGGCAGGCTGGTTGCATAGTTAGCATACCACAGGGGCAAGTGCGCACTCCCAGGTCTGCCTTGGCAGACCTGCCCATGTTCCAGAACGCTGTGTCAGTGTCTTTTCCTAGCTTGTGTAGGAAGGCACATGCACTTCCACACTGCCTTGACAGTGAGGACTCGCTCACAGCCTGGAGGTGCCACAAGAGAATCAGCAACACCCCGGTAGTATCATCCAGGGGCAAGCCGAACTCCAAGGCAGGGGAACCCCCGTGGGGGGTTCTTCACTACCTGGGCATGTGCAAGCTGAACTCCAAGGCAGGGGAAGCCCCCCGTGGGGGGGTTCTTCACTACCTGGGTAGGGAACATCCATATGTACCCGCACAGCCTTCAGCCTACCACCTCAAACACTCTTCAGGGCTTCCCTCAGTGGGTGCCCTAATGCTATGGGATGGCCCACAAAGGAGTGGATGAGGCGTAAGTGATGCCAACCTTGGCAGGGGCACAATGGTTTCCCACAGGCGTGCAATGGCAGGCCCGATACATGGCTATTGGGTGGGTGGCACACTTCGTGTGACTTCCAACTACTAGCCAGTGCCGTACCCACCCCTGGTATGTGGTATACCTGTTTAATGTGTGCATGGAGGTATGGCACCTAAACGCATCACATACGCACCCTTGACCCAGTGCGGCCGAGGCAGGTTTGTGCACCCTCCCTCTGCAGTACAGAGGAAAGGTGCCCAGATTCCTAAGGTCATGAGTAGCGAGTCAGCAAAGTCTAAGAGGAAAAAGCAAAAAGTTTTGGGGTAAATTCCCCTAAGAAGGCCATGTCCAACTGTTAGGTTTGACAAACCCCATTCTTATTATATACTTATTCCGTGCCATAGTAAGGTTAGCAGTGTGCGGCTAAATGACGTTCCATTTGCATTCACGTTATGTAACCCACTGAGTTATCCTTGTAATGCGTAAGCCTCAGTTAGCAAGTGTGACTCCATTTTGTATTTCGTAATCCCCATTAGGCTGTGTCTGAACTAGGCCTCATTATTCGTATTGCTTGCCTCAGCAGAACACTGTATTCAGCTATTATTTCCTTCCCTGCTCAAGGTTGGATTCTGACTTACTAATGAATAGGCCATTCTGCCCTCGCATTCCTATCCTTGTGTGTAACTTTGCTCCCACGTTAGGAGACGCCGACCCTCAGCACGGCAACCTTGAGACACTGATAGTGTGTACCCATCTGGCAGGTGGTAGCCATCCTTCTGTGCCTCCTTTGTTCATGTCTGGCCTAAGCTGGTAACTTTCCACTGTGGGCGTGGTTGGAGGTTCTTGGAGGAATGATTTGGTGTTGCAGACTGTTGGGGAGCCAGTCCCTTGGCAGACATCTTAGGGTGCAGGTCAGATTGGACTCCTCTGCAGAGTATTGCTAATAAAAGCCTGTTTGTATTCTCTACTGTCTGACCGACTCTTCATTACTTGGGAAGGCATAGCAGGTGGTTGTAAATAATCCGGGTGGCCCCTAAGGGCCACTTCCTTCAGATGGCGCCCGAACAGGGACCCCGCAAGGTGATCCAGCTCGCCCGTAATCGGGTTGCAGGGTTGGGGTTGCGTCCGGTCGGGCGGATCGGGGTACCCTACACGATCTAGTTTGGTTCTCGCAGCTGCCCCGTCCGTCTGATTGGGCGACTCCTCGTCTAGTGGTCACCGGCTGGGGTCCTGAGAATGCGAAACCTTGGAGTTGACCGTTTGGTCCGAAGAGTCGGCAGTGGAGAATAACTTGACTCGACCTGTGTGCACCAGGTGAGTGATTTGATTCTTGAAAAAATGGCGCCATTCTTGAACGGCACAAGCTTATGGGCTGTGTCCTGGTATGGTCTCCGGACTGTCTTTCTTGAACGACATTAGCCGACGGGCTGTGTCCTGGTACGTCTCCGGACTGTCTTGCTTGAACGACATTAGCCGACGGGCTGTGTCTTGGTACAGTTTCCGGACTGTCTTGGTGCAGTTTTCGGACTGCCTTGCTTGAATGGCACGAGCCGACGGGCTGTGTCTTGGTACGGTCTTCGAGATGTCTTGGTTTGAACTTGGTGGGTTTTACGGACCCTTTTTTTTAAAGACACAGAGTGTTTGTGAACAGCCTACCAGGCTGGAAATTTGGCCCACTTTTGAAAAGGTCTGGGACGGTTTGCGAACAATCTGCCAGGCCAACTGGAAATTTGGTCTACTCTTGAAAAGGTCTGGGGCTAGAGCCTGTCTTCTTGTCTTGGTACAGTTTTTGGACTGTCTTGTCTTGGTGCAGTCTGAGGACTGACTTGTTTTGGTTCAGGCTAGAGCCTGACTTGTTTTGGTTCAGTCTGAAGACTGACTTGCCATGGCGCAGTCTGAGGACTGGTCTTGAGAGCTTTCTTTTTTTTGTCTGTGAGTGTGTTTTCTGAATATGGTGCACCATCAGTTTGTTTTGGTATGGTCTGCGGACTGTCTTTTGAAGAAAAGAACTTGTAATTCCTTTGCCAGGCAAAATAATGCATTTGGACCCTTTCTTGAAAATACTTGGAATGAGCTTAATTTGTCCTCAGCCGGCGCCTCATTTTGAACAATTAAAAAGAAAGAAATATGGTGATAGTGTGTATACATGTGTATATATATATATATATATATATATATATATATATATATGTATGTATATATAGTGATAATGTGTGTGTATGTATATATATATATATATATCTGTTTGTTTTCTTTTTTTTTCCTATACAGAGGATGAGTTGTGTGAGAAAGGACAAAGGTTTTTTGGCAGTTGCACAGCAGCAGCAGCAGCAGCAGCAGCAGAGTGAGGACGCACAGCGTGAGGCTGCGAGGAGAGGGGGCTGCCGCGGCTCTCCGCTCTTCATTCTCCGCTGACCCGCCGATCCGTTGCTCCCTGTCGCCGCCGGGGGGGCTTGCGGTGGACGTCCCCCATAAAAAGAAAACTGGATTTTGACCCCTTTCGGACCCCTGCTGATATTGCCGTAAAGACGCCAGCCCGCGAGTTTGTGACCCGCGTGGCGGGGCTCGTTTGGCGGCTCGTGGGGTTTGGAGGGCGGCGAGCGCAGCCGGTGTAGGCTCGGAGCGGATCTGGGAAAATCCGCTCCGGGATCTGGGAAAACCGCGCAACTTGGTTTGGGTCCTGCTTGCAGACCCACCCACGTTTGAGTCAGCGTCGCACGCACCAGGAGGCGCTCAAGAGGGGGCCAGGGCTCCCGCAGCTCCCGCAGCGTGAAGCCCGGGCCAAGCCCGTCACAGACTGGAGAAGGCCGGGCTGGGCCCCCCCCTGAGATTTGTATCGAAAGAAGGTACAGCGGATAGTGCTTTTATCTATACATCACCTATGCCTCACCCCTAAGATCTTTGAGTTATCAGCCCCGACCCCTTGTTCGTTCATACACCTGACATAGTGATATAATATCAAGATGAACAAACGAGAGGGGAAGGGAAAAGGCGTGCAGCTGGGTAGGAGTATTGTGGGGACACTTGACCAATTTCTGATTAGGGCTACCTCCGTACTTGAGCATGAGATAGTGAGGACGGAACGGCGCCTGTCTCTGGAACCTTTCTCTAATAAAAGATCCTCGCTGGGGGGTATGGCTGCCCTAACTACTCAGGATTGCAGACTCAGTATTGATCTAGTGAGCGAAATAGCAACTGATGTAGTTCCTGAAACAGTCCCCGAAATACTCATTGGCTCAATACCTTGCGAGCCTGTGTCTGAGCTAGAGCCAATCTGTACCACCCAAAGACTCTCAACCAGGGCATCAGGAGTGACTAAAACCTTGAGCTTGGGACCAATTCCTGACCCCGTTGTGAAGAGGAAGAGGGGGGGGGGGCCTGCAGAGACTGAAACCTGCAAAATCTGCAAAGCACTCTAG
Organism: Calotriton arnoldi; assembly: GCA_963921515.1. Taxonomy (NCBI): domain Eukaryota; kingdom Metazoa; phylum Chordata; class Amphibia; order Caudata; family Salamandridae; genus Calotriton; species Calotriton arnoldi. The sequence goes on along the minus strand of CAWUFW010006261.1, from coordinate 357,124 downwards.
AAGAGGGGGAGATGACACAGTCGCCTATGATACAAGAGCTCCAAGTCATGCAGAAGTACCGAATACTGACATCACCCAAGCATTCTGCCTGCCCCCAGACGAAGCTTTGTGGCAGAGGCTGGAAACCTTGGTCTTTACTATGTTAAACCCTGTCATCTTGAGATTGGCCCAGATTGAAGATAAAATAAATGGTCTTGAATCACAGGCTAAATCAAATTTTCGTACTATAGAGGCATTATTAATCAAAAGCAGGTCCCTCCCTCTGCCAAATGAAGTTGTTCAGACCCCTGAAGACATTAAGCAAGAGATAAGTAAACGGGCGCCCATTCCTAATCCAACTATACCAACAAGGATGAAGTCTGCACCCCAAAGCTTGGCACTCTCCTCGGATATTAATTCAGCCAAGACTATGGATGAAACTGATATTGCAGCTGATACATCCGGCGAATTTGCCCAAATTCTTACGAGCCCAACTGACGCCAACAAACTGAATAAATTGGCCGACGTAAATAATCCTCCAATTGCTAATATTGACAGTGCAACAACTGGGCAGAGTATAATACCTCTGGGGCAGGGACGCTCAGGGGTAAATAGGAAGTTTGAAAGACCTGACCGAGGCACACCAAATACTGGTACTCAGACTTTGACTCTGCACCTTCCACCGGCGGCTGCCCCCTTGATGGTGGTACTGGGAAATGTGCCATTATTGCGGGAGGGCCAGGTTGAATCCACAGCTCAGCTAATGACCAAAGCTATGCACTGGGTGGGACAACAATTCCTATGCACACGCAACAAAGAGTAACAGGTATATAGCACTGTTCATGTAATTCTCACAAACGAGAGACAAGTTCTTAATCCGTTGTAGTTCGTTTTAATACGGGTTTTCTTATGCAATGCAGCCAACGCGCGTTTCGTCAGTGGGTCGTGATCCCTTGACTTCTTCAGGGCTAGGGCAATACAAAAAATATAACATGTAACCTCTTATACCAGATGATAATAACTAAGAGGACAAGCCATAAAAGCATACACCTGTGTTGTAATTACATATACCGAGTGCATAGCACCACTTTGATGTCAATTGAAAACAAAAGACAACAAGTGGGAAACAAAACGAAACACCCCAAAACTACATCTTACATAGTACATTAAGACTCCTATGGTCCTAAAATCACCCAAATTTATCCAAAATACTCTTTAGAACATTTAAAACACAAAAGGACAGAATAAAGCAGAATAATATAGGGGAAAATTAAAAAGCAACTAGAAGGTGTATAGAGAAAAATTACACTACACCGTCCCACGTAGCCTATAATTACAGGAGCTATACATTAAACCCCATATTGTGAAAAGTGCAAAACCAATTAAAAAGGAATTTAATCCCTCGTGTAGCTACAAATGTAGACCTACAATCAACCATATGTCGTGAATAAATTAATGCTGCGTATTGTCCCTAAATGATTTATTAAAACGAAGCGTATCAGTGCTTTATAACACCACCGTGGACCCACTGTCTAATCCACCCAGTGTCAGAATCAATCAAAAACGTGCTCCACAATAAAAGGCAGCTCTACCAGCTGCGCCTATTATATAAAAACAACGCGTACCTCTCTGCACAAATGATTGATGCTCTCAATCTAAGAGACAAATCGAAAGAACGTACCAGTTAGTGAAAAACGAAAGAAAGTCCTATCAGGTAAGTATCACTAACAAACTCTCTAATATCGTTCAGATTGAGCCAAACTCATTGCAAACAAAAGGTCGCTCACCTATCCACCGGTGATACTTCCAACCCGGATGGGCATGTAAAAATCTTAAATCTTCATATAAAATTCAATTCAATTCTGTAATATGAAAGAAAAGGACAATCACGCCTTGTTACATCTATGTTTGCAAAAGGGTTCAAATATATATATGAACCTGAAAACTATACATCTGTGTTAAACACATTCTCTACATTAATGTTAAAAGGAAGAAAAACAAACACAATCATATGGCCAGACATCTAATTCACTAAGAAGGTCAAATCTTACCTCCAATTCTAAAAAGTATACTTGTCCGAGCCTCTCTGCAATTAATTTGTAGGCTCCGAGTGCAGCGGTCTCAATTTAAATGCCCATAAGAACACGATCATGCGGCGAAATAAGCCGTCTAGTGCCAGACTATAAAAGGAACGGATAGAACCAATCAGTACCTCAATAAGGTTTACCAGTGATAAATTCAATATATCATAAAAACCGGAGTCAATCAGTCCGCCCATCACTGTAACACACACTCACCTATAGCGAGTACGTCTTACATCCAGTACGATCCCGGGATCTCTGTCAACCGGATACGGTTGCTAGATACCCGGAAGTCTATTTAAACTCCAATCCGAGTACGGCACTAGAGCGCAATACACCAAGAAAGGCCCTCCATCTTGGGAGTGTCATAAATCCTTATAATGGGATGTGTATGCGGCACAACCCCAGATATTATTAAAGAGTTGAAGTAAGAAAAGGAAGGTAAAGACAAAAGGAAAGGAAGGTGCGAGAAAATTTACTGAAATGTTCTCAGCACACAGGCCAGAACACAAGTATACTTGTAATGTAAAGTTACGAGCAAAAATGGAAGAGCAAAGTAGATTAACAAATTCAGCAAGTCAGTACATCAAAATAAGTATATAATGTGCATGTCAGCAAGATAAATTAACACATACAACACACGATATGATCAGAAAGGACTCCACAGACTTAGAGTGTTACATGCGCAGAACATCGGTTGCTTACTGTCTGCCAAATGCTTCATCTTTATTCCACACTAATTAAAGAAATGATCTTATGTGTTGTCATAATTACGTTCTAAAAGATGGTAAAACATTTTGAGAGGAAGGAGGGGGTTTCACAGAATATAAAACATAAAATGACATAATCCAAAGCACACCCGCTACTTAACAACCTTCCTACAATAAAACTGAGTTACATTTAAACAACTATTAAAGACAGGGTCCTATTGAAACAGAGTCCAACTAGTTCAAATACTGTTCAGTCCCCCAGGAAATAATGCATTTCCCGGTCGCTGTTAAGACCTAGTTCATAAGTCTTAAGGCGCATTATCCAGAGTGCCTCTGAACGTCTCAGTCTAAGTTCTCGATTCCCACCCCTTAGGCTCTGATTAGTTACATCAATCCCATAAAATACAAATTGTTTATGAGGGCCCTGCAGGGGGCACTCCCATACATGTAGAGCCATTGGGTATCTGGGGTCTCTAAGTTTGACTGCACGAATATGTTCCATGATTCTCTCTTTTACTGGTCTAATCGTGCTTCCCACATACTTGCATCCGCAAGCACACTCCAAAATATATACCGTAAATTTCGTGTAACAATTAATATTGTGTCTGATCGTATATGTTCTATTTGGACCTACAAATTCCTTAATGTGGTTCGAGGCCCAACGGCACGCACCACATGAACCGCATTTGTGAAAACCCAGTGTGCGTGATGTCAACCAATCACCATTATGCCGGGAATAGGGGTAACTCGGACTGAGCCTATTTTTGAGCGTTCTTCCTCTCCTGTATGTAATTTGAGGAACTTTGTGTACATGTTTGGTTAGTATGGTATCTTCCGTTAGAAGTCTCCAATGTTTACGTAGGCTTTTCGATAAAACCACACTGTAATCATTGTAATCAGTAATTAATCTCACTGTGTCTCCTGTCACCTTTGTGGATACCCTATCCTGTAGCGTGGTTTCCCTCTAGGTATTTCTGATTCTCTGTTCAGCTTTAGACAAATTATAAAGTGTGTATCCTCTGTGTTTGAACCTGGACTTCATTTTCACCAGACATTCCTCAAACTCTGCCTCATTGCTGCAATTTCTTTTTGCTCTCATAAATTCCCTAAATGGAATCGCTTGTATTTGATGGAGAGGGTGAGCACTCCGAGCATGTAGAATCGAATTACATGCCGTATCCTTACGGAAAAGACGTGTATGTAGTGAGTTATTATTAACGTAAATCTCTATGTCTAGGAATGTAACGCTAGACTCACTATATTGATGCGTAAACTTGATGTCAAAATTGTTGTTGTTAAGGTAAGTGCAGAAACGTTCCAGTTTGTCATGTGAGCCTGACCAAATGAGTAGACAGTCATCTATATAGCGACCCCAAAAAATGATCGAATCGCTAAACTCAATACCATTTCGTCCCCAGATGACAACGTCTTCCAAGCGCCCCATGAAGAGGTTGGCAAAACTGGGTGAGAATGTTGAGCCCATGGCCACGCCCCTTATCTGTCTGAACCATTGATTTTCAACCAAGAAAACATTGTTCTCAAGAATTACATGAACAGTGTTATATACCTGTTACTCTTTGTTGCGTGTGCATAGGAATTGTTGTCCTGTTTCTGCCCTGGACTTCTTTGTTCAGGTTTTGGGGGTTTATGGGATATTTCCCCCACCTATAGCACCGCGAATACTCTGTAACTTTATACTGATCACGTTATTTGGTTTAGCGCCGACACAATATGCCTGTGTAAATTAATGTCCCTTCCTTCCTCCAGTCATAGCTATGCACTGGGTGGACCAAAAGTTGAGGGGGGTGGGGGTTTGGGATGGGGATATTCAAAGACAATTGATTATGGCCAGGAGAGTAACCTGGATAGGGCCTACAAGGAAAGAAAAGGGGAGAGACTGTATAGTCCTAAACTTTAATAATGGTTTTATTGTAAAATTTCTTTTGGATATCCTGTGTACCGACTTTGACAGAAATCCCAATAATATCATTGTGCTACCACTGGGCTTCTTTTACAGGCCAACTCTCCTAAAATTATCAGAGACCAACTTACAACGTCCGATGCTGGAGAAACAGACCTGGGTAGCCCCAAGAGGTCCACCCATGGCATATAATCTAAGCTGCGAAAATAGATTTGCCCCTCTTTCTGATTTAGAAGCCTGCGATTGACTACAGCCAGCACAACTGCATCATATTGAGAGCAGCGTGAGTCAATCCTCAATAGCTACGTCCACTGGGGATAGTGCACAGGTAGTACCATCAAATCAAATAGAGAGTAGAGGTTTCCAACCCTTTTCGGTCTCTACCGCAGGTGATAGTCTACAGTCAATAAATAGACTAAAGGGGTCCCAAAATGCGGCATTTAAAGTCAATCTTAGGAACACATTGGGAAATGACTTAAAACAGTGTGATAAATATCAGTTAGACACACGGCGACATCATGATTGTTTGACCGTTTTTTCGCCTCAGCTGTCGCTAGGGGAGGCAGAAGTGAAGGGGATGAATTTATGCATCCCCTCTAATATGGAGGAAATTGTCCATCATTGTACCACATGCACAAACATGGAAAATGGTAATCCTAAAACAAATGTAGATAAGGTTAACTTAACAGAACCTCGCCATATAGAGATAGAGGATGTACTTCAGCATGATTATAGTAATAGCCCCGATAACTTGCTGATAGCTGATTCTGGAATATCCCTGAGCAAAAGTTTAAAAATTATGACATGGAACACAGCTGGTATTAAAAATAAAATCTATGATGTTAACTGGCAACAAATGTTGGAGGGTTCTGGGGTTGTACTACTACAAGAAACTTGGTGCCCTGAACCTTTTTATGTAAATGGGTACCAAAGTATTTGCACTAATGCAATACCATCAAGAAAGGGAAGGGCGAAGGGAGGTCTGGCTACCTTAATTCCAGTTGCCTCCCCTCTGACCGTTAGGAAAACCTTCACTGAATCACAATATTACCAGTTTTTACATCTTTATTCCAATGAAAACCAGACTTTTGTCATAATAAACTTCTATAACAATATTTTTGATAACACAAGGAGCACCGAAATTAACCTATTAGAAGAGGATTTGGACCAATTCGTGAAGGGAATTGTGGGGACTTACGTTTTAATTTGGGCAGGGGATTTTAATTGTGTTAAATGTGATTTTGAAGCTGGTGAGCCTTGTGGGTATTGTGTTGATTTTGGTGACAAGATCCCACATTTCCACCATGATAGATATGGAGAAGCCATCAATAATGCAATGCATAAATATGATCTAATAATTTTGGAACCGATCATACCAGATGGTGAAGAAAATATGTATACCTTTGTGGGAACAAGGTCATCTTCAAACATAGACCATATCATAATATCTTCAAATGGTAACGATTTGGTCGAGAATGTTTCGATAAATATTAGTATGGTTAGCGACCATCATTCCCTAAGCGTGAAATTAAAGGTAAACTTGTTAACAAAACTAAGGGGGCAAGAATGCAGATGTTGATATCGACACCCAAGGAAATAATGGCGTCTCAATAAAATGGACAGGTGTTAATCCATCTTCGTTCATGGAAACCCTCAAAGGGAAAACACAAAAAGAATTAAAAATCTATCTGGATGGTTCCTCTACGCAAACAGCCGTTATAGCTGCTTTTGCCAATATCACCAAAGAAATTGCAGGTGACCTAAAATCTAAAAGAAGGAAAAAATTGTGTGGTCTAACTCTAAGATGGTTTAACCATGAATGTACAAGGCTAAATGGGGAGCTGAAATTTGTGTTTAAACAAAAACCTAGAGGCCCACAAAAAATCAATGCTATAAGGAAAGAGTATAAAAAGACATTGGAAATAAGAAAAAGGGAGATCCGTGAGGAGGCCTGGGAGAAATTAAACCAGGCAGTAGAGCTGAAAGATTCAGCCCTCTTCTGGAAGATAATAAATCATCCATATTTTAAAGATAATAACGTGGTGAGGATCGATACTGTAGTACCACCAGAAGACTGGGTGCTACATTTTAAGAGTATTTTTAACCCAGAAGGAATAGATATGATTGATTTGAAAAAGAAAAATTTATAAAGGTAAACCCAGTGAAAACATCACCAATCACATCAGAGGAAATAAAATCAGCACTCCAAAAAAGTGCAAATGGGAAAGCAGCAGGCTCAGATGGGGTGCCGATAGATGTTTTTAAGTATGATTTGGAATTCTGGATACCAATATTAATGAAAGTTTTTAATGCTGCTTTGGGAGGAGTATTACCAGCCACATGGGTTGAAAGTATTATTGTACCCATTTTTAAAAAGGGGACAGGGAAAAGGCAAATTGCTACCGCCCAATATCCCTTCTTGATTCCTCTTCCAAGATTATGGGCCGAATCATGCTGGAGAGGCTCGAAGCTGGGGCTAGTGAAAAAAATATACTAACAGAGGCGCAGTACGGTTTCAGAAGGGGTATTGGGACGGTAGAGCAATGTTTAAACCTAGAGTTGTTAATTGGGAAGTACACAATAGCTAAGGAGGGGATACTTCATCTATGTTTTGTAGACCTCACCAGTGCCTTTGACTTAGTCAATCATCAAAAATTATGGCAAATTTTAAAAGGGCTTGGTGCTCCCACAGAAATAATCTTATTTTTATCACAAATTTATGCATATTTAACCGCAAGGGTACGCTATGGAAAATCAGGGGAATGTACGCCTGACTTTGTGGTAAAGCGTGGTATCAGACAGGGATGCGTATTAGCTCCCCTTTTATTTTCATTGTATATAAATAACGTGGACACATTTTTACAAAAATTGGTTGTAGTCGCCCCGAAAGTTGGAACACGCCCCACCCCCGTTTTATTATACGCAGACGACGCTGTCCTAATGTCTAGAACTGCAAATGGCCTGCAATGTCTAATGGAAAATGTTGCCCAATACATGAATGACATAGACTTGCAGCTGAATCTAAAGAAAACATTTGTAATGTCGTGCGGGGGAAGAGACAAAAGTGTAGACAGCATCATGTGGGAGGGGTTTTTATAAATAGAGTCTCAACATTTTCATACTTGGGGATGTTATTTTGTAATAACGGTACATGGAAATCACATATTGAATTATGCAAAATGAAATTTTTAAAAACGACTGAGGGAATATTTAGATTTGCGGCAAAATTAGGGAACAAACCGATACGAGAAATGTTAACCTTGTATAGGAGTAAGTGTGTCCCAGCAGTTAATTATGGAGCCGCAATATGGGGGAGAACAAATACGACAATCTTACAATCTGATGAAAACAAGTTTTAAAAAAGAGTATTGGCTGTTCCCAGTGCAACTGCAAACATCATTGTTCATAAAGAACTGTCCGTCCCATATATAAATGATGCTATTAATATGGCTGGTCTTACACTCTGGCATGGCATATGGACGAAGGAAGAAACACAATTTTCTAAGGATTTAATTATAGACTGTCTAGCTCTAGAACATAGTATGAAAATACCATGGCTAGGGCACATTTTTAATCTTTTGATGAAATGCAAAGTAAATACAGATAACCCCCTATGTATACAGGAATATAGTAAAAGCGAACTGAAATTAAGATATATAACCACTGCAGACTACGAAAGGGAAAGGGTGGCTAACAAAAAACAGACTGTAGTAGCTTATTGTGAACGTCCATAAATGAGGGGTACCCAGTTATACCTAATTTTCTTTCGGAATATTCAGCACAGATTTTAGCTCACCAGGTTAAGGATTGGCACCTTACATTATCTAATTGCATTTCCAAGTGCAGAGAAATGGCAACGAATATTGCCACCCTGCCCGTGTGATGGTAAAACCTTACAGTCCACCTTGCATTTTATCCTTTTTTGTCCTTTTTATATGGGTATCCGGAAAACCTTTTTAAAAACTCTTTTTAAAAAATATGCTTTTTAACTATAAGGATGCGTTTAACTTTATATGTAGTCTGGACACTATGAAAATCATCGGCTCAGTTATTCGCTTCATACAACAATCGATTAGAAAAAGAAAAGACTACGCCTTTTTGGAAGCATTGCTGTATGAAAAAGAAGACGCATAACATTATTTCTTTTAAATTGTACCCTCCTGCACTTTCTGCACTTGCACTTTATTGTATGAATTGTGGTAGCCTGTATTTTTTCTTTTTTTAAAACCTTGGAAAATAATGTACTTACTACTTTATCATGTTATCCTCCCCATGAAGCCCAAATTTGTAAATATCATTTTTAGTATTAAGTATTGCTTATGACAAATTGTAAGAAAGTACTCTTTAGATACATGTGTATTAGTATGCTTTTATGGTGTTTGTTTCATTGTCACTGAATAAAGCTGTTTTGATTTGATTTGATTTGACAAAGGAATGTGCAATGGGAGAGAATGTGAAGTGAGACAGTTAGAGAGCATGACGTAATAAATAAAACAAAACAAAAAAGAGAGAAAAGAAGGGGAGCGTTGATGGCGCCCAGATCTCATATTTAGCTTTGGACATTGCGAAATGGCGAAAGTTGTTCTGAGCTATAGACATGAAAGTTGTATTTTTAAAGTTTGGTACATGAAAGTAAAGGCTGAATGAATGGGCCTTGCGCAGATGCCGATGTGTTTAGTGTGGAACTGACATCGCAATATAACGTGTATTTAATTTGGAAAAGGTGTTTCAAGCACTCCAGGCAGCGTGTATTTTTGTCTGAATGAAAAGGATTTTCAAGGTTGGAAAACATAGCTCGTGAATTCAGTTGTTTCTGGCAGGCTGGCTGCGGCCTTTTCAGATAGGAGAGAAATTCCCAAGGAGGGGGCTCAGTGTGCAGGGAACTGCAGAGAAGCAGACAGAGACGTAGAAAAATGGGAGAGGCAGTCTATGTTCGATTTCTTTTTTTGAACGTGGCTGAAGGAGGTTCACAAAGGCAAAATAGGATGGAAAGGAATGTGGACTTGTTGGGATGTTTCAGTCTGATGCTACTCAATTAATTAATTCATTCTTGATTGATTTGTGTATGTTGGAGGTGGATTGAACAGACACGCATTTTCAAAGTGCAGTAGGAGGAATGAAATACACGCTCATGACTCATTAACGTGAGGTTTGCTGTTTGGCCTTGAAGGTAAGAATGGAATTTCTCTAGCTGGCAGGAATATACAGCCTCATCTGGTTTGGGCTGTTTTCAGTGGGACATGCAAAGCAGCAGACAGAGCCATGAGACACGAAGGGAAAAAAAGTTTGAAAGGCAGACGGATTTAGAAAGGTTTGCTTAGAAAAGGTGTTTGCAGGGAGTGAAAGAGAGTTACAATGTGTTGTTTCAGGAGCAGAAATACAAGGTGCAATATCAAAGTTGTTGGGGTTTTAAAAGGAGCAATTACAAAATAAGTTTTAGAGAGGGTTGCAGGTTCATTCGAGAAAGGTTACCAATTTGTTGTTTGTGACTCAGGCCTGACAGGAAAAGATTTGTTTTGCGAATTAAAAAGAATAGATTGCCTCTTTCTGTTACGTATTTAACATAGCACAGTGCTATGAGTGTTTTGGTGGGTGCTTCAGACACATTGGTTGTAGCACGTTTTGAGCTTTCTTGCTCTGATTATTGGTCCTTTTTACAGTGGATTTCTGTTTTAGTTAATGTTTAATTGTGGTGAGCATGTGATGGGTTTGGCATCCTACTATTACTGCTCTCAAGCAGGTGAATGTGTGATGACGGGCCTCAATGTAAGTAGTGAATGGTGTTTGCCCCCCCCCAACCCCGAGTTTTGCGATTGTGCCATCCACTTTGTGGGCAACAGGCGATGTAGAGGTGGGATTCCTACAGATTTCACGAGCCTTGTTGTGTATGGTACATGATTTGGTTGAGAAAGGTGTTGGTGAAGAGACGGCTGGTAGATAGTAATAGTCCCATTCTTTTGATTGTGTTTACAATTCTGTAATTGGTTGGTGTGAAGTTCATGAAAAAGTGGTTTTCCTACATCCTGCTGTTCTAGCCACTGCTATGCCTTTGCTAATGGTTCCTTCTGCTGCTCAATGTTTTTCTATCACCGATCTAAAATACATTCTTTGGCGGTACTATTTATTTCAATAATAGGTTTTGTCCGGATTTCACATAGACTGGTAGGAGTCATAGGTTCTGCTGCGCTTCTTAGGACTATGAAGAAGGACTGAGCATCCATAAACCGGTTTAAAAGGGGTAGTTACTTGCTCATCGTTTCAGACACACAGCAAAGTTGTAGGGACAGTACAGTTACATAGTGTTAGACATGGCATCCTTGGCGTGGTTTTCCCTGACTTTTTGCCTCTACCTCCTATGTTTTTGATGCTGTGCTAGATTTCGTTTTTGCTGGTTAAGATGCTTTGGGTATTTTGCCACTGCTGATCAGTGTCACAGTACGAGTGCTTTCTGTGTAAATTGATATTGTGCTTGGTTCTCCCCGATTGGCTGATTGTGCCATCCACATGAGTGTCCCGGAAAAGACGTCTCGGGCCTGCCACTGCAGTGCCTGCGTGCAGTTTGTCCATAGGGCACCCCTATGGTGGGCCCATGGCCCTCCCTGGGTGGGGTGTGGTGCATGTGAGGAGTGGGATATGTGCTGATGTGTGCTGGTGTGTGTGGCGTGTCCTGGTGGTGAAAAGATACCATTTTCCTTTTTCACTATTGAAGGGCTGTCCTGCTGATAGGACGGAATGGGGAATTTTTGTAACATTTTACGAGTATATCCTTCATAGGGATAAGATAGAAAATAGGAATGAGCTCAGAATTTCATTATACATCTTTTAGTAAGTATGGTTTTAAAGTCTGTTTGAACACAGCACTTTTAGGAAGCAGATATTTTCTTGTCCAACTTTTCTGTGCGTTTCTGTCTTTTTGTGGATTGATTGTCTTGTTTCAGTGTGACAGAGGAAGAGGATGTGCATTTGGTGTAGTGTCCTTATGTGGTGTCTTCACTGTGTTACTGTGAGTGTTGGTACAAATGCTTTGTACATTGTCTTTCGGATGAGCTTGTCTGCTCGTGCCAAGTTACTAAGGGGGGTGAGTAGGGGTTATCTAAAGTGTGTATTCCCCTTACCCTGACTGGAGGGAAGGGTCCCTGTTTGGACAGAGGTACCTACCTCTGCCAACTAGAGACACCCATTTCTAACAAATTGTTCTTGTGTTTAGCTCTGAATGGCTAGGGAGTCTGCTTTTTAAAAGGGGTAAGTATTGTCGACAGGAGGTCACCTGGTTAGGTCACCTACTGTTGAAGGGGGGTAGGAGATTAGCTCCTTGGCGAACTAACACAGTAAATGAGGTGCATGAAAAAGTCTTTTGGGCAACTAACAAACTGCGTTTTTCTTTGGCTTCTGTGCTTGGTACATATATTGTTGTGTGCTGTTTTGTGTTGTAAGTACACAAGACGGTTTGTCGTGCGCGCTTTCTGTCTTCGACGCTATCACAAGAGCCCTCCTGAGCGGTCTAGGAACGGTCATGACGGTGGCCGTCTCCATAAGACAATCGGTTGGACTCGCTTTAGCCACTAATTTGACAGATATGGTACTCCATGCTGTGAACATGCCCTTGAATAAATAGAGACACAGCACCTCACCAGTGCACGTCTAACTGGCTATAAAAACAAGTACTGTTCGGAAAAATTGTCATGATTAGGAGTGTGTCACCTAGAAGTCAGCCATGTTACTGCCCCTCCTTTCTGTAAATTGATGGAATTGAATTGAAAAGAAGATAAAAGGACGGGTAGACTAGACTGATGTTCCCTTATCTGATCCTGAAGGGGAACTATAGGTTGATGGCTCCTGTTTAAATTCCCAGGTGGCAACACCACTATTGCTCATGTTACCGCAACACTACATACAGTCGCAGAGACATCACGAGTCCCTTATCAGTTAGCCTGTGTAATTGAGCTGACAGCCCTTACTAGAGCTGGTGAATTGGTAGGCCAAAAGAAAAAAAAAGAAAAGAAAACGAATGTTGCTAGATGCCTATGTCTTTCCCCTGGTTATGATGACGCATGGCCCGTTCGTGTACTGTATGGTGCACATGATGCACAATACTAGGAAGGGTGCCTGTATGCCCCCTGTAATTGCGCACCACACATTTTAGTGGTTAACAGTTTGAAGAGCACATAGCTCTACGAGAGCTTGTTTGGAACAACAAGTTTTGCTGGAGAATGCAGGTACTTGTTACATTATGCTTAATTTGTCAGTTATTTATATAATCAGGATCTCTGTTAAATTAGCAATTTTAAATTTTCCTGCCACAACTATAACTTGAGAGCATGGTCACAAATGCAAGATTTATGTTGGCTTCCTTGGAAAAATAATTCTAGAGATGTCTGCAGACCTGCACAGCAGCGAAGGTTCACAAAGTAGAAGCTGTGTCGTGATCTCTATGACCTATTGAACACAAGCTTGCTAAGACAAGAAACACAAACAAGCCATTGCTTTGAAATTCCCTTTTTGAGGTTCTTCAGATGAATAATATAGGAATGGACAGATGCAACGATTCAAAGTATGTTCGGATTGTTCTTTCAGAGCTTAGTAAATGAATTAAGGCTTAGCCCACTACTTGGTGTTGGGAGAGAAAACAATTGATTGTATAACGTTTTATCCTTGCCAGTTAATTAAAACTTTGCATTCTACGCACTAATAGGTCCGGGACACCCTGCAGTCATAGAAAGAGGGGCCCCGGACGTGATGCACAGCCTGGCTGCTTGTTATGGAACATCCATGAATATGATTGAGGCGGAGCTGCAGAGCAAAGAAGTGCTGGACGAGGCAGTACCACCGAAAAACAACACAGAGAGAGGGGCTATCCAGGAGCCCCAGCCTGTTGGGCCAACTGTGCTTGAGTCTCTGCCCCCTGGTCCTCTTGAGTCTGACCCCATTTTCCCTTGACCCCCCCCTGTGCCCGGAGTATTGAGGCACAATTTGCGCCCCGACAGAAGGACAGTGCACCAGAGGGAAAGCTAAATGAGTAGGGATGGACTTCATGGATGAAGAATAGGGTGCAGGAACCCTGTCTAAGGTACCAGCGATACAGTAGGGAAAAAGAGATTGGTGCACTGGCCTGGACACTGGACAGGATTAGTTGAGGGTGTCCTCCAAGGAGGGAGGGTGCCCTATCCTGAGTGAAGAGGATTTTCCCAGAAAGAGCTAGACGAGTAGCTCCACCGCCGGTGCTCAACAGCGCCTATGCAGATGAACAATAGGATCCTGCCAGTGATGGCTCTCTGAAAGACACTGGAAAGAAGAGTTTTGCCCATCCCCCTGTTCCCTGGTCATCAAGTCGATTGCATTGCATTTCTCTCCCAATTACCATGTATCCTTTTGGTCGTTCCATTATTGAAGAAGAACACCTCTTTGCAGCCCGCTGACTTATATCTTGCTTGATAACAAGTTTGCCTTGGATCTTACTTTATAATGTTCACTTTCACAATTATGTTTTACCTATGAGGAAATGGTCTGACAGATGTTGCCTCTCTTTCCTTTTTCCCCAATGTTTGTTGCCTCGTCTATGCATCATACATTCCATCAGCTACAACGTGAAAGTAGGTTTCTGCCCTTAGTGAAAAAGGGGTTGCTAACGCAAAGAATATGCCCATGTATACACAGTCTCCCGGCTCATTGTGCCTGCTTTGTAGGTACACCGTCTCCCAAGAAAAAAGATATCCATGCGATACAAATGCTAAGATCATGCTTCAGAAAGAGAGCAATGGGTTGATGAGCATTGATGCAGACACTTTTTAGGTCAACATGTCTCTTATAGTTTCCCTGCTTAATAGCGAGCATTTGAACACTTCTGAGTATTAAGATATTGATCATGTGAATAGAGATTTCCCTCCTGATTAGAATTGTAAAGACCCTACTGGATAGCGCCAATAAAGCATTTAGCCACCCATGCTAAAAGGAGGGTCTGTTAGGTTTGAAAAACCCCATTCTTATTATATACTTATTCCGTGCCATAGTAGGTTAGCAGTGTGCGGCTAAATGACGTTCCATTTGCATTCACGTTATGTAACCCACTGAGTTATCCTTGTAATGCGCAAGCCTCAGTTAGCAAGTGTGACTCCATTTTGTATTTCGCAATCCCCATTAGGCTGTGTCTGAACTAGGCCTCATTATTCGTATTGCTTGCCTCAGCAGAACACTGTATTCAGCTATTATTTCCTTCCCTGCTCAAGGTTGGATTCTGACTTACTAATGAATAGGCCATTCTGCCCTCGCATTCATATCCTTGTGTGTAACTTTGCTCCTACGTTAGGAGACGCCGAGCTTCAGCACGGCAACCTTGAGACACTGATAGTATGTACCCATCTGGCAGGTGGTAGCCATCCTTCTGTGCCTCCTTTGTTCATGTCTGGCCTAAGCTGGTAACTTTCCACTGTGGGCGTGGTTGGAGGTTCTTGGAGGAATGATTAGGTGTTGCAGACTGTTGGGGAGCCAGTCCCTCGGCAGACATCTTAGGTTGCAGGTCAGATTGGACTCCTCTGCAGAGTATTGCTAATAAAAGCCTGTTTGTATTCTCTACTGTCTGACCGACTCTTCATTACTTGGGAAGGCATAGCAGGTGGTTGTAAATAACCCGGGTGGCCCCTAAGGGCCACTTCCTTCACAACAACACCCTAGGTAGAGTTTTCACCAAAGAGTGTTGTGTACAAAAGCGACCACAACATGGAGTGGGTGCGAACAAAAGAAGCCTGCCATCACACCACGCTGCCCATCCTTCAGGAGGAGTGCCCGTGAGTGCCCACTCAATCTTCCAGTGTCTGCCCTAGTCAAATGAACCAACCACCCCACCAAAGACTCATCTCCTGTTAATCTGGGAACCCCCAAACCCCCTTAGAGACATCATCTCAGCTTCCTTGTGTCCGGGTCGTCAATGGAATCCCCCTACATTCGGCCTGAGGGAGTGGAGGGAAGACAGCAGGCACAAAAGCTTCTCAAGACAGAGGCAATCCAAATCCAAAGTATTCAATACATGTCGCAGCTGTGTTAGCAAGGTGGACACCGCATTCTTCACCACCAGCGGCACATGTCGCTATGATAGGGCAGAAATCCCCACTTGTTCCCCAACCGCCAACCCATTTGCAATGGAATAGCAGTGAGAAGTTGGGGGCAGGTAGTAGCAGCAACACCAAAAGCAAGGAAGTGCAATCACGCTGAAACTCACCAAATTCACCAGAGGGGAGGTCTCCTGTAGTCTTATGTGGCTCTCATTCCCTCACCACAGTATGGCGGTCTATTCAACCACGCCAAGTCAAATTAAGTGCCTTGCGGTACTGTCCCTGCAGAGGCTCTCATCGCGGTAGGAGGGAGAGAAAGTGAGAAATGGGGGCAGCCCCTCCCCCATCCACTAACTTGACCAGTGAGCTCTACTCTCTCACCTCCATTCTCCTGCCCTATCTGCGCAGCGCTGCAGGTCATGGCTCCAGCAGCTGATTGCTGCTGCCACCTCTCTAGGTGTGTCCAAATCGGCGTCCGGCCACCATGGATCATCTGCTATAAGTCCATAAATGCCAGAGCCGCCATCATATTAGCACCCTACCCACCGGCCCCGATCAGCTTCTCCTCCGTGGGAAGGGCAGGGAATGCACTTCTTTCCATGCTGTTCGCTACGCTGTGGTCAAGGTGCACTACATGTCACTTCCAGGCAGTATGAGCCCAGGGGCGGGATCAAGGATGTCAAAGGATTAATAAAAAGGCCCGGGAGCCCTAGCCTAGCGCATGTTGTTGACCATCTTGTTCTCCTAACTCAATGACTGGCTGTTGAATGTCTCACCCCAGGCAGTCATCAGACACCTCCTGATGATGGCAAACCTCTGAACGTCTTTGGGGTTGACTGTTATCATGCCGAAGTCACATCTGACTCCTTCGCAGATTCTCAAATTTATCTGAGGTATTCTGGATATGGTACGGCTTTGTGCTTCCCCCTGAGCAGAGAGTCTAGGACATTCAGGCTATAATCCCGATGTTTCAACCTCTCTCTTGTATCTCGTTGCAGATGAGTCTAAGTCTCCTGAGGTTGTTGGCCTCCTGCATCCTGCTGGTCGAACATAGTAGGTGGCACATGCAGGATCTAATCCCAATGGGCACATCATTGCGGAAATCTGTTCAATTGTGTCCAGATTTTGGAGGAGACTGAAAAATATCTGCAGTGATGGCTACTAGACCGAGATTGTGTCAGTGGCAGGCCCTCCTCCTTACCACACTCAATGGTCACAGTTTGGATTACTACTGCGTTGGGAAGGCTATCTGGGAGAGGTGGAGATCAGAGGCCTCTGGTCTCCAGCGGACACTCAACTCCACATCAGTTAATTGGAGTTGAGGGTGATTTGTTTGGCGTTGAAGGCTTTCCTGCCCACCATCAGAAGAAGACTGATACACATGCTCCTGGCAAAAACCATTGTCATGTGGTACTGCAAAAAGCATGGTGGGGAAGGATCTTGGGCCCTGTATCAGAATGCTCTGCACCTCTGGAATTGGCTGGACCACCTAGAAATTTCTCTGGTGGTAAGCCACCTGGCGGGATCTTTAAACACCAGGTTGGAGGAACTTGGCTGCAGATGTTTAGCAGATCACAAATGTCATTTGCATCTGGAGGTGGCACGTGGAGCCTTTCAGCAATAGGGAGAACCTTGACTTGATATCTTTGCCACTGCAGAGAATGTGCAATGTCAGCCCTTTTGTGTATTGGAGTTTCCAAAGCAGCTCTCTCTTGGAGATGCGTTCCATCTAGAGTGGCGCTTGGGACTCCTATATGCCTTCCAACCACTGCCTTTCTAGCCTGAGACCTGAAGAAAAATGACCGGGCCCAAGTCATCGTACCGGCACAAGATCAGACCAGGAGAGTGGGGTACCCGGAACTCCTGGACATGAGAATTTGCCCTCTGATTAAGCTCTCGCTTGAAGAGGATTAACTCATCAAAAAACGGGGCACCCAGTATTCCAAGAATCAAGGGTAATAACATCATAAAGAACAGTATTCTGCAAGGAATCATTCAGTCTATGACGTAATACATGATCCACATGGCCAAAAATATTCAACACATTTACACCAGCGAATGTTTTGTATTAAAGACAGTCAAAATAATTAAAAGTCAAAACAGTGCAGGTGCTCCAAGTGACGGTGCAGTGTAAGTGCAAATAAATGAGACAAACAATAGTCAACAAACCAGGATGTGGTTGTGGGCTCTTTGTCAACAGACTCTGCGTCCTTGGACATGGCTAGAACTCCAGGGCATTTCCTTGGTGGTTCAAAACTTGGTGGGTTCTCTGAATACCAGGGTGCAGATGCATAGCAGATCAGGAATGGTGTCTCCATCCACAAATTGGGATTTGATAACACGTTACCAAATCGCAATTTGTGTTGCAATTTGGTATTTGGAAGGGGCGTGTTTTGGGTGTTCTTTCCAATAACCGAATCTGAAAGGGATGTTTTGCGACCAAATTCCAGTCGCAAAACGTTAATACTTTAACGACTCCTTGAAGGAGGTTGTAACCCATTTGCAAATGAGAATGGAGCCCAATGGGATCCCTTCCCCTTTGAGAATGGAAACAACATTTTTTTTAAGAGCAGGTCCCACAGATTAATGCCTGCTCCTAAAAAATAAAACTTCAAGGTTTCATTTTATTCTTTTAAAACGCATCTCGTTATTCTATAAGGAAAACGGGCTACATTTAAAAAACAAACAAACATAGCTTTATTAAAAAGCAATCACTGACATGTTTGTCTGCTGACCCATGCAGGCCCCTATACCTGTGATGGCTGGGATTCCTAATGGATTGCAAATTGTGACTGACCTCATTAATATTCATGGGGTAGGTGGATTGCGACCCATTAGGAATCACTATCTAAAATTTGTAAGTTTTCTTACATTAGGAATTTTGATTTCCTAATTGCGATTCGGTAAATCACAATTTCTAAATTTTGTACATGTGGCCCTACGTCACATGCATTTTATCGCATGACAAAACTAGTGCATCCACTAAATTGACATCACCACTATATCACGGAATGTCTAGGTAAGTAGATGTGGAGGTAAGAATAATAAATAAATACTTATCTTGAAAATGTAGTGGTAGGTGATATAGTGGATTCGATATTTCTGTAGGTCTATACTATAAGACCTTAATGTAGTCCCATTTTAGACATATTCCATGTAAGTATGGCAAAACATTGCTATCTTCCAACCTTAAAACTTGCCAAAAATGTGGACAGTTACTGTTTTGCCAATAAAAAGTCACAAAGGGAGACTTACACAGTGGTCCAACACTGTTGGGTGATGATATAGCAGGTTATTCTGGTGCTCACTAATTCCGGGTGTGAGTATACCACTGTCTTTTTAAATGGTAGTGCTCCAAGGGAAGGGGGAATCACCCAACCCCCCTGATTGGGACCACAAGTGACCTCTCTGTATCAATAACACATTGCCCCAGCACACACTCAATCCCGTTAAACAAATCAAATTATATGACACATATTTCTTGTATTCCTCTTGATCTTTAATTTTCTTTCTTTTCTTTTTGTTGCCCAGCCAGGCTGGATGGGCAAAAAAAAGAAAGAAAATTAAAGATCAAGAGGAATACAAGAAATATGTGTCATATAATTACATTCTCCAATATTGAATCTTCCGCGTCTTCATGGTGGGAGTCCCACGGTAACAGTAAAATAGCAGTGTTAAATCTTCAACATTCAAATGCCCATAGGAATTCACTAGCGTTTAGCAACCTATTACCACTGTTATAAAACATCCAAACTTTAGCCAATCAGAGCATAGACCATAGAGTCTCCTTCCCCTGCAGGGCACAATACCTCAGTTTTCTTACAGCACGTCGTGTGTTAGAGAGTCTCCCTGAGCTCTGCTCAGTCACAGTGTTTCTACTGTTGCCCTTTTATGCTTCCAGCTACCTGTTCATCTCTTCACTTCATATTTCTCCTGAGGTACAGGACAGGAGTGAGTACCTATTTTTCCTTCATAATGTCAGAGTCTAAAAAAGGGTTGTTTAGGCCCTGTAAGACTTGTGGAAAGTCCAGAGTATATTCTGAAGACCCACATAAAGAGTGTCTTTACTGCCTGTATCCAGACCAGGAGCCCAGAAAATGCAAGTACTGTCATACTTTCTCCACAAAAACTCTCAAAGACCGTGAGGGTAGGCTGCTTCTCCGGCTGCAAAGGAAAAAAGCAGCAAAAGGCTCTGAGGCGAACCCTAATACCTCCTTCGGGAAGAGAAAAGAAGAAGGGTCTTCGGTTAAGGACCCAAAAAATCCTGATCTCAAAGTAAAGAAAGGATTGAGGAGAAAAGAGTCAAGAAAGACCAGACCGACCCTTCGTCTTCTCACTAGAGGTCTGGTTCTGCTCCACCGTCAATGCCTCATACTCCTTACAGAGATTCTTCAGCTGACAAAACCCGCTCATTGACGATCCCGTCGACAAAGAAATCTCCATCTACGGCCTCCGTCTCTACTGGAACTGGCGCTCTGTCAACGGTTTGGTCAGCGACGGCTACTACGTCGGTGGTCAAGACGCCGAAGGTGGCTGCGTCAACGACAGCAGTGGTGATGTCACCGTCGTCGGCTGCAGTTAGTCTCCATCGGCGAGGGTTTCACCGTCGACGGTTCAGCAGGTTCGTTCACCATTGGCGACTCTTCAACCGCCGCAGTCGGTTATGCCTTCGACGATCCCGTCAACAATCCCGTCAATGACCCCGTCCACAAGGGAAAAATTCAGCCTGCTTCTGAAGCCGATGCCTACCCGTCTGCAGGATTTCTCAAAGATTTCTCCATTACCACCTACTTGTCTCCTGGATTTCCAGGAGTCTGAAGATGATGGTCCTTATGGTCCTGCATACAGTCCTTTACAACTCAGGGCTGAGTGCCGGCACTCTGAGGAAGAAGAGGTAATGGATGATCCGTTCACTTATTTGGAGGGGGACTATTCTTTCTCGGATATAAAGGCCGTCCTAGTTCTCAACGTTTTGACGCATTTCAAGAGCACTACCCTTATGAAGAACAAGAGAGAACAAGTTCAAGAACCCTCCACTAATATCCCTGTGTCATTGGTAACTGATGTTCAGTTAATGCTGAATGATTATTACAAGAGGTTTCCTGAAGCGAACTCTGCTCCGCTGCCAGCTCCAGGTCAGAAGGCTCCCCCTCCTGTGTCGCTGGCTGTGCCCCCGTTGCAGAAGAGCAAGACCGTTCCGCCACCTGTTGAAATCCCTGCGCAAAGTCAGGATGATGATGACCAGCAACTAGAGGAAGGGGAATTGCAGTTGGACCAGGATGTCCATGATGAGTGGGGCAACTATGTGGCTCCTACTCCAACGTCTCCTACTCGGCCGCTAGCCGACTCCCAGCCTGCAGATATCGGCGGGTTCCACGATCTGCTGGAATGTGCTTCTAGGCGCTTTGACCTCCCTATGCCTGCTAAGCAGACGAGTGCTTTTTATACGATTTTAAGCCTACAATGCAGCGCTCCTCTCGATACATTCCTATTGTAGACATCTTTTGTCAAGAGGGCCTGAAGTTGATGAAGACGCCAGCTTCTATACCTGCGGTGGTGCCGAAATTGGACAAAAAGTACAGAGCGACTGAGGACTCTCCTGCCTGCCTGTTTGGTCACCCTTACCCTGATTCGGTCATTCTGCAAGCGGCTTAAAGGAGATCAAAAAACCCTTCCTCTCCGTGTACGGCTCCACCTGACAAGGAAGGGTGCCGATTGGACAACATCAGTAAAAGTTTCTCCTCTTTAGCGGCTACTGCCATCAGGGCTTCCAACGCCATGACTATCCTTAGGAGATATGACCTCCAGATGTGGTCCGACATCTCTGCCTTGCTGGAGTTTGTTCCTGAGGATAAGAAGAAAGAAACAAAGGAGGTGCTGTCGGAAGGAGAGAGAGCCTCTTCCGAGATGATTGATGTGGCTCTGAACATTTCATCGACGGCCTTATGGCAGATGGTGGGAGCAGCGGTGTTGAGACAGCAGGGGTAGCTGAAAGCTACGACATTCCGGCCGGAGGGCCAAAGTATTAGACTTGCCGTTCGACGGCGAATTTCTCTTTCGTTAACATGTGTATGAAGCGCTGTAGTCGATCAAGTCAGATACTGAGAAGGCTAAATCTTTGACAAATCTGCAGCAGAAGTTTGCTTCCTTCCGGGGCAGAGGCAGATGCCAATATCTTTCTCGCCCCCAGCTCCAGCAGTGTTTCCAGCCTTATTATCAACAGGGGTTTCGTGCTCAGTACACTTCACAGCCCTTTCGGCAAACCTCAACACCAGCCTAACCTAGAGCAGCGACACGTCGACGCCCACCGTCAGGAGGAAGGACTCACGACTAATAAGAGGCAATGAGGATCCGCAGACCCCTGCTACAGTAGTCCCACTTCAATTCGGCCTGCTTGCTCCAAATTCTTCAGTCAATGGAAGCTTATATCTTCCGACAAATGGGTGTGAGTCGTATTCCGCCATGGTCACACCCTGGAATCTGTTCAACAGCCCCCGAATTTGCCTCCGCGAAGAACTTCCCATCGTCATCTCAAAGTCCTCAAGAGGGAAGTCCAATTGCTCCTCGCCAAGCAGGCAATCGAAGAGGTGCCACCCGATCAGCGCAATCTGGGGTTCTATTCTCACTTTTTCTTAAAGAAAAAGATGGGAAAATGGAGGCAAATAATGTATCTCAGGTGGTTGAACAAGTTTATCAAATCTCAACACTTCAGAATGATGTAGCTCCAGGAAATTCTGCTTCTCATAGATGCAGGGGACTATATGTTCTCTCTGGATCTTCTGGACGCGTATTTTCATGTTCCCAGTCATCCAAAACTGCGCCGTTTGCTCAGGTTCGAGGTGGCAGGGTGACATTAACAATTCAGAGTACTACCCTTCGGGTTAAAGTCGGCTCCAAGAGTCTTCACCAAGTGCTTGGCTCCAGTAGCGGCCTTTCTACGGCGAGCCGGTCACCAGGTATTCCCTTATCTGGACAACTGGTTAGTCAAGGCCCCATCGCTCCAGGCTGCTTTGAAGATCAACAGACACCTGTGTTCGACTCTTTCCCTCTCTGGGACTCAGAATCAACCAGGAAAAGCCCTCTCTGGCTCCTT
Organism: Calotriton arnoldi; assembly: GCA_963921515.1. Lineage (NCBI taxonomy): Eukaryota > Metazoa > Chordata > Amphibia > Caudata > Salamandridae > Calotriton > Calotriton arnoldi. The sequence goes on along the minus strand of CAWUFW010006261.1, from coordinate 334,295 downwards.
CCCGGTCGATAGTTTTTCTAGGAGCAACTCTGGACACCATGCTTTCAAAAGCCTTCCCCACAAAAGAAAAGATCTTGCGACTCCAGAAGACAGTGCGGGGTCTGTCTGCAAAAAAGTGCGTTTCTGTAAGGATATACAAGTCAATGCTAGGGATGATGTCATCCTGTATCCCGTTGATTCCGCACTGTCGCCTAAGGATGAGACCTCTTCAGGAGCAGCTCGACACTAAATGGATCTGAAAGAGACCATTAGTTATAGATTCCTTACCTTAGAATTCCCCCCAGGCGTCAGACTGGATCCGGAGAAATATTTTCGCAGCAGTACCCCTGCGCGTCGGTAGGTGGCGTCGGTCGACTCTGCGTTCGTCGTCCACGTCGTGATCGCCGGGATGACGTCGCGGTATCTACTTAGACGCCGCCCTCGCGCGATAACGTCAGTTCTTTCTTTTTCCGCGCCAGCCAGCGCAGATCCGGAGAGATCGGTACCTCTAGTCACTTTTTGACTACTATTTTTTTTACTTTTGTCGACTTCTTTTCGAGTTGTTCGACTCCTGGTGCATGTAGGGATGTCCCGTCCTCGAACCGGCTTCAAGGCTTGTGACTCCTGTCACAAATTGATGTCGGTTACGGACCCACACCTTGTGTGCCTTTGGTGTTTGGAGCGCGACCACGACCCGAAGTTGTGCTCCGACTGTCCGACAGTCCGCTCCGCGCAGCTCGAGGTCCCGGTCGAGACGGAGGTCGCAGGACCGGTTGCGGAGCCATCACCACCACTCATCATCAAAGTCTTCGTCTTCGGGGAAGTCGAAGCACAAAAAGAAGGCGAAGAAGCATCGTCGCTCTTCGCGCTCTCCCCATCTGTCAGCCGATGCGACACGGGTTGCGGAAGGTAGTCATCCGGCTCCGCCTGCGGATCCTGTTGGGTCGACTCCGAGCCTCCCTCCCTTCCTGGGAGCCAGAGCGACCCCATCCCAACTTCGTAGTTTTTAGGAAGCCTCCACTCGATCTTTGGGCAGCCCGACTCCGCTGGCGCGCCTTCGGGCCCCCGGACTCGGCTGGGGGATCCAGGCCTTCGAACCCAGCAGCTTTGGCCCCGGTGCCGCAGGGCCCCCAGGGATCCAGGCCTGGATCCGGATTGGCGCCGGTCGACCTTACGACACCTTCCCCGGTGTCGAATCCACTGACGGCACCTCCGCCCCCTCCGTCGCCGGTCGTGTCCCCAGCTGGCGTTGACCCCGTCCTCCACCCTGACCTGGACACGGAGCCGGACCGATGTTGACCGATGCCGGATCAGGCGCCGAGCAGTACTTTTGTACCAGTGTTCTATCCTGGCATTCCCTTTCGCCCTGAGTGGCAGCCAGAAGAGGAGGACTGGGTGGGGTCTGGTGACCCTTTAGTTGACCAGTTGAGTGAACCGGACTGGAGAGAGGAGTTGGGTGATGCCAGTGGTCTGGATACCTCACCAGGCCCTGGTATTCTTTCTCCCCCTACCGTGGCTACAGAGGAGGGAGCCTCATATGCAGTGGTGTTGCGTAGGGCAGCTTAGGCCTTGAACCTCGAGCTTCCTACGGTGGCGGTCAGGACCAACCTCCTGACCAAGGTGCTTCATCCGGCACCGGCCTCCTCAGAGCCCCTACTGCCGTTCAATGAGGCCCTTATTGACATCCTTCTGGGCGCCTGGTCCAAGCCCAGCACACGGGCTCCTGTGGATAGAATGATTGCCCGACGCCACCGTCCGGCCCCGGGTGACCCACTTTTCCTCTCCAAAACACCCTACCCCTGAGAACTTGGTGGTCCAAGCCTCTACTTCTAGGGGCGCATTCCCTACTGCTCCCTCAGATAGGGAATCCAAGAAGCTGGATCATCTTGGGAAGAAGATGTTTTCTTCTGCCAGCTTGGGACTGCGTCGGTGAACACCACATGTCTTTTGGGCCGTTATTCCCACTCTGTGTGGGATACGGTTGCGCAGGTGCTGCCACAGTGTCCGGAGGAGGCCCGGGCCACTCTCTTCTGTGCAGTCGCCGAGTGCAGAGATGCAGCGAAGTTCGCCATTAGGTGTGGGTTGGACACCGCCGACTCGCTGGGCAGGACAATTTCAACGTCGGTAGCCCTGCGACGCTACGCCTGGCTTAGGTCCACTGGCTTTTCGGGTGATGTCCAATCGACTCTTTTGGACATGCCCTTTGATGGCCGTCGCTTGTTTGGCAACAAAGTGGACAACGCGCTCAAGCGCTTTAAGGACTCTAGGGGTACGGCCAGATCCTTGGGCCTCGCTATCACCTCTCACCCCGCGCAGTCTTCTTTTCACCCCTTTCGGGTAGCCAGAGGTGTCTTGCCTGTAGAGACCGAGTTGAAGGTCTCTCTCGCATTGCATTGTTTTTAAAAAAACGATTCTAATATACTGCTGCTAATTGGTTTTTAACAAACAAACTGTGATTCTGCTGCTATTGGTTTTAATACTCAAACTGCTATTTGCACGGGGGAGCTGTGTTAAAGCTTGGGGAGGGCTCTAGTGAGCATGTGCCGGGTCAGCGGTCTAGTAGTTGGAGCACGACGCGCTGAGGACGCACATAAAAGCGCCAGCTGAAGCGAACGCTTTGGGGTAGCCAGAGGGGTCTTGCCTGTAGAGACCGAGTTGAAGGTCTCTCTCGCATTGCATTGTTTTTAAAAAAACGATTCTAATATACTGCTGCTAATTTGTTTTTTAACAAACAAACTGTGATTCTGCTGCTATTGGTTTTAATACTCAAACTGCTATTTGCACAGGGAGCTGTGTTAAAGCTCGGGGAGGGCTCTAGTGCGCATGTGCCTGGGCAGCGGTCTAGTAGTTGGACCACGAGGCGCTGAGGACGCACATAAAAGCGCCTGCTGAAGCGACAGCGTTGCGGTAGCCAGAGGGGTCTTGCCTGTAGAGACCGAGTTGAAGGTCTCTCTCGCATTGCATTGTTTTTAAAAAAACGATTCTAATATACTGCTGCTAATTGGTTTTTAACAAACAAACTGTGATTCTGCTGCTATTGGTTTTAATACTCAAACTGCTATTTGCACGGGGGAGCTGTGTTAAAGCTTGGGGAGGGCTCTAGTGCGCATGTGCCGGGTCAGCGGTCTAGTAGTTGGACCACGACGCGCTGAGGACGCACATAAAAGCGCCAGCTGAAGCGACCGCGTTGCGGTAGCCAGAGGGGTCTTGCATGTAGAGACCGAGTTGAAGGTCTCTCTCGCATTGCATTGTTTTTAAAAAAACAATTCTAATATACTGCTGCTAATTGGTTTTTAACAAACAAACTGTGATTCTGCTTCTATTGGTTTTAATACTCAAACTGCTATTTGCACGGGGGAGCTGTGTTAAAGCTTGGGGAGGGCTCTAGTGCGCATGTGCCGGGTCAGCGGTCTAGTAGTTGGACCACGAGGCGGTGAGGACGCACATAAAAGCGCCAGCTGAAGCGACCGCGTTGCGGTAGCCAGAGGGGTCTTGCCTGTAGAGACCGAGTTGAAGGTCTCTCTCGCATTGCATTGTTTTTAAAAAAACGATTCTAATATACTGCTGCTAATTGGTTTTTAACAAACAAACTGTGATTCTGCTGCTATTGGTTTTAATACTCAAACTGCTATTTGCACGGGGGAGCTGTGTTAAAGCTTGGGGAGGGCTCTAGTGTGCATGTGCCGGGTCAGCTGTCTAGTAGTTGGACCACGACGCGCTGAGGACGCACATAAAAGCGCCAGCTGAAGCGACCGCGTTGCGGTAGCCAGAGGGGTCTTGCTTGTGGAGACAGAGTTGAAGGTCTCTCTCGCATTGCATTGTTTTAAAAAAAACAAAACGATTCTAATATACTGCTGCTAATTGGTTTTTAACAAGCAAACTGTGATTCTGCTGCTATTGGTTTTAATACTCAAACTGCTATTTGCACGGGGGGAGCTGTGTTAAAGCTCGGGGAGGGCTCTAGTGCGCATGTGCCGGGTCAGCGGTCTAGTAGTTGGACCACGACGCGCTGAGGACGCACATAAATGCGACAGATGACGCGACCGCGCAGCGGACGCGCTGCTGGCGCGCCAAAGGCGCGCCAAAGGCAAGCCTGTCTGCGCCCGTCCGCGCCCGAACGGGCCCAGGGGCCAGAACCCCTGCCTCTCTACCCCCAGCCTATCATGGTTACACCAGCTCTCAGCTGAAGCAGCTGAACAGGTCCCTAGAACCTCAATGTACTCACTCGATCGTGCTGGGGGATTTTCAGGACAAGTGCTTACACTGCCATTATGAGCTTTCTGTAAACACCCATACTCCAGCCCCCTTGGGGAAACGCTTTAACCTACTGTTGCTCAATTGTAGATCCCTACCGAAACATTCGACCGAGATCTCATTACTGTTATCTGATCTCGAACCAGAAGTGTTGTTTCTGACTGAGACCTGGCTCACCCCAAGCTCAGAACCTGACATTGTTAGAGCCCTTGCTCCAGGCTACTCAATCCAAAGGATAGACAGAACGACAGGTATGTGCGGCGGCATTGCCATTATCTACAAAAATTATATGACTTGCCGCCTTCTCGGTAGCCCAATATTAGATTGCGAGAATGCCCACTTTTCCATTGAATTCACCCCCTCACTTACACTCTCAGGGATTCTTATATACCGCCCTCCTGGGGTGCTGGGACAATTTTGCAATTCCCACCTGGAAGCAGCCATTGATCTCGCAAATACTAATGCTAACTTTACGCTCCTTGGAGATTTTAATTTGCACTTTGACGACCCTTCTGCCTTGGTCGCCACTGACCTCGCCCAAGACCTTGCGTCTTACCAACTTCAACAGAAGGTCTTTCAATCCACCCACATTAATGGACACCTCCTCGACCCCATGTTCTCCAGCCTGAAAGAAGTATTAGGAAAACCCTCCATCCCCCTTCCTTGGTCGGACCATTTCCTAGTCCCCTTCTCCTGGTCCCCCGTTATTACAGACTCGTACACTCAGTTGTCTTGAACTCTCAATCGTCCCTGGTCCAAGCTCCCCTTGGAGGAATGGTCCCATGAATTTGGCAAGACCTTACCCACCCCAGACTCCAATCCGGCGACCGCATATAATCGCTTCACCTCCTGGATTGAAGGCACTCTCAACCTAGTGCTCCCAAAAAAATTAATCCAGAAAAAAGCTGGATCTAACAAATCAGCATGGTTTTCCCCTGAATTACGCCTTCTTAAACAGCAATGTAAAAAGTTGGAGAGGCTTTGGAGAAAAGACTTCTCCTATAATAAGAAATAAGAATATAGAGCAACTCTACGTACATACAAGGCAGAAATTAAAAAAGCCCAAGCTTTACACTTCGAGGAAAAGATCTCCCTTTCAGCCAACTCTCCCAGGGAAATCTTCTGGATTGCTAAAAAGATATTAAAAGTCCCTGACCCACCGACAATCCCTGATCTCTCCGGACGCCGGTGTAACAACATTGCACAATTCTTCTCCTCTAAAGTGCAAAACATCCTTAAACTCCTTCCCGTGAAAGATAATGTTTTTATAACCAACAACACCGACCCCAGTCGAGCCGAGAACACCCCCCTCCTGGAGGCTTTTAACCCCCTGACTCTGGAATCTTTTTTACCCATTCTAGCCTCTGTCAAAAGTGGGTTGCCACTCGACCCCACACCACTTAACATTCTGAAAACGGCAGTATCCATTGTTGCCCCCTCCATCCTCAGTGTGATCAATGCCTCCTTCACCTCGGGTTTGGTCCCCCCCGAGTGGAAAAGAGCCATGGTCAAAGCACTAAAAAAGAAACCTCATCTCGACCCTAAGGACCTTGGTAACTATCGGCCTATCTCGCTCCTTCCTGGAGTGAGCAAAATCGCAGAAAAACATGTTAATTGTATACTTTCTGCGTTCCTTGAGTCACATGACCTGCTCCACCCATCACAAACAGGCTTCCGCCCTCGCCAAGGAACCGAAACCGCTCTGTTAGCGGTAGTGGAGGAATCAAGAAAGATCCTTGACTCAGGAGGCTCATCTGCTATCATCCTCCTTGACCTAAGTGCGGCCTTCGACACGGTGAACCATCACATTCTGGTTCACCGTCTCAGGAATGTAGAAGTGTCGGGCCTAGCTCTCTCTTGGCTTCAATCCTTCCTGGAAGGAAGGTCCTTTCAGGTGTTTGAAGACGATATCACCTCAGATCCATTACCCTTGCAGTGCGGAGTCCCCCAGGGCTCCTCCCTGAGCCCAACTCTTTTTAACGTTTATATGGCTCCTCTGGCGAACATCATCGCCCCCTTTGGGATCCACATTGTGTCTTACGCTGATGACACGCAGCTGGTCGTAGCATTGAATCAAGCTGACCAGTCGCCCACTAACCTCCACGCCTGTTTGGAGGAAGTGGCTAAGTGGATGAGTCTTTCCCATCCACTTAGCCGAGCTGATGATGCTTGGTAACCACTTAAGTGCCAACCTGAATGCCCTCTGGCCAGCCTGTATGGGCATGGCCCCGGTCCCAAAATCTGAAATAAAAAGCTTAGGCATTTGGCTCGACCAAGACCTCTCCTTCAAAACCCAAGCCGGGAAGACGGTCGCCTCCTGCTATGGTCTGCTCAAAATGATTCGTAAAATACTCCCCCTACTTCCATTCCTAGCAAAAAAGCTACTGATACAGGCCCTGATCCTATCCAGGAATGATTTTGGCAATGCCCTATATCTGGGGGCCCCCAAGGCAGTGGTCACAAGACTTCAGATTGTTCAGAACTCGGCTGCAAGACTGCTTACCGGTACCGGCCATCGCTGTTCTGCAAAGCCCGCACTGCGCTCCCTGCACTGGCTTCCGGTGCAGGAGAGAATCAATTTCAAAGCCCTCTGCGTGGCCCACAAGTCTCTGGAAGGGAACGGACCACCCATCATCAAATCCCTGATCCATAAACTTTGGTCGCTCACTCTGGCTCCGCTCAGCGCTGGGATGCTCCCGGGTAGTCATGCGCTTTACAAGATCCCATTTCATTTCATTTCATTCGTGGCTACGGAAGGGGTGCCCCACCACGTTCTGCCCAGAGCCACAGGCCTGCGCAAACTGTTCAGCCTCTGCGTGGCCGGGGACGTGGGACCCAGCGTTGTGGGTCAGGGGGCCAGCGGGCAGGCCAGTCCACCAGCGCCCCCTCTGCAGCAGCCTCCAGACCCTCCTAGTCTGTCCTTTCAGGGCCACCAGTTGCCAGTGGGCGGCAGGATCCGCCATCACCTCCCCCACTGGCAGACCATCACATCGGATAGGTGGGTTTTGCAGATAGTCCGAAGGGGCTACTCCCTCCCCTTCGAGACTACCCCTCCATCCATGCTACCACAATTCCATCGCATGTCGGAGGATCACTTGGCCCTTCTCCATCAGGAAGTTACAGCTCTCTTGGCCAAGGGGGCTATCGAGCGAGTTCCTGCCCTAGAAGTATGTTGTGGCTGTTATTCCCACTACTTTCTGGTACCCAAGAAGGACAAAGGCCTGCATCCTATCTTGGATCTCAGGAACGTCAACCGCTTCCTCCGGAAGGAGAAGTTCAAAATGTTGACATTGGCTCAGGTCCTGTCTGCCCTCGACCCTGGAGACTGGATGGTAGCGTTGGACTTGCAGGACGCCAATTTCCACATTCCCGTCCTGCTGTCCCACAGGCGTTACCTACGGTTCACGGTAGGCCACGAGCACTTTGTTTACCGTGCTCCCCTTAGGCCTTACCAGCGCCCCTCAGGTGTTCACGAAAGTGATGGCGGTGGTCGCAGCTCATCTGCGCAGATCAGGGGTTCCAGTCTTCCCCTATCTTGACTGGCTGTTGAAGGCCGGTTGGCCCCAGGCTGTCGTTTCCCACCTCCAGACTACGGCGGACCTCCTGCATTCGCTGGGGTTCACTATCAATGTGCTGAAGTTACACCTGATTCCCTCTCAGAAGCTCCATTTCATCGGAGCGGTTCTGTACACAGCGGTTTCGGGCCTATCCTCCCGAGAAGCGAGTCCGGGATATTCGGGCTATGATACCAATGTTTCAGCCTCTATCCTGGGTTTCGGTCAGAATGACCCTGAGGCTGCTGGGCCTCATGGCCTCCTGCATCCTGCTGGTGGATCATGCCAGGTGGCATATGCGGGCTCTGCAGTGGGACCTGAAGTTCCAGTGGGCACAGCATCAGGGGAATCTTTCCGATTGCATCCAGATCTCGGAGGGCACTGCACACCAATTGCAGTGGTGGCTATCGAACCAGGATTGGGTCACTGGCAGATCCCTCTCCTTTCCCCAACCAGAGTTCCCAGTGGTGACAGATGCGTTACTTCTGGGGTGGGGCAGTCACATAGGAGAGGCGGAGATCAGAGGCCTCTGGTCTCCGGCATAGTCCGGGCTCCACGTCAACCTTCTGGAGCTCTGGGCGATTCGTCTTGCCCTGAAGGCCTTCCTTCCCTCTGTCCGGGAAAGAGTGGTGCAGGTGTTCACGGACAACACCACCGCCATGTGGTACTGCAACAATAGGGCGGGGTGGTGTCGTGGACCCTAGGTCAAGAGGCTCTCTGCCTTTGGACATGGCTGGAACATCAGGATATGTCTCTGGTGGTTCAACACCTGGCAGGTTCTCTGAACGCCAGGGCGGACGAACTCAGCCGCGGTTGCATGATGGATCACGAATGGCGTCTTCACTCAGAGGTGATGCAAGGTCTCTTTCAGCAGTGGGGAGACCCTTGGTTAGATCTATTCGCCACCGAAGAGAACGCGCAATGTCAGCAGTTCTGCGTGTTGGAATTTCCAAGGCGGCACTCGCTCGGCGACGCTTTTCGTCGTGAGTGGGGTTGCGGTCTTCTATACGCCTTTCCGCCTATACCACTTCCGCCCAGAGTGCTGAAGAAGATCAAGCGCGACTGGGCCCATGTCATCCTTGTGACTCCAGATTGGGCACGAAGAGTCTAGTATCCCGAGCTCTTACACATGGCCATTGATCCTCCGATCAGACTGCCTCTTCGGGAGGATCTTCTGTCACAGCAGCAGGGGATGGTCCTCTACCCGAACCTGTCCAGCCTCCACCTCCTTGCGTGGAGATTGAGCAGTGACAGTTGACAGCTTTCAACCTTCCTCCCGAAGTCTGTAATGTTATTTGGCAGCCAGGCGTGCCTCCACTAAAACGGTATACGCCTGTAGATGGAACAAATTTGTAGCATGGTGCACAGCAAAGGCTGTGGATCCCCTCTCTGCTCCTCTTTCTGAGGTTCTTTTGTTCCTCCTTTCTTTGGCCCAGCAGGGCTCTGCTCTGGGCACACTTAAGAGCTATCTTTCGGCCATTTTAGCCTTTCTTCTGCTTCCTGATCAGCTTTCTCTTTTCAAGTCCCCTATTGTAAATAGATTCATTAAGGGCATTACTCATCTCTTTCCTCCTATTCCTTTCGTAATGCCCCAGTGGGACTTGAATCTGGTCTTGACTTACCTTATGTGCGCTCCTTTCAAGCCACTACAAAATTGTCCTCTCAGACTCTTAACTTTGAAAACAGCTTTCTGATTCTCATCACCTCTGCTCGCAGGGTGAGTGAGCTTCAGGCTCTGTCTTCTAAGCCTCCTTTCCTTGCTGTTTATCCGGACAAGGTTGTCCTTAGAACTCGACCTTCTTTCCTCCCCAAAGTGGTTACCTCTTTCCACATTGGACAGACTATCACTTTACCCACCTTCTTCCCGCCCCCGCATCCTTCAAAGAAGGAGGAGAGGCTCCACTGTCTGGATCCAAAACATGCGCTATCTTTCTATTTGGTGCAAACAAAGACAAGGGACACCCTACTCACTAGGAACCAGGGTAAGCAATGTGTGACAGAAACAATGGTTCCTGCGGGAAAGTACGTTATCTATATTGGTAATACAATGCACAATCGCAATGGTTACGGGTCACGTGGATGTCAGAAGGAAAGGAGACCAAGTACACTTCCGTTTTGTATTTACAATCAATATTTTATATTTTGTTAAAGAATATAAATATACACAAAAAAAGCAGAAACATATAATGGAGCAGTGCTTAGTGTCCCCAGTGTGAATGGAACCAAAACAAGCATTTGCAATGCAATAGGTCTCGCATTTGCAAAAGTTAGAGCTATTGGCATTGTAAATGGTAAAGTTTTTATCTATGTGTTAGTTTTGAAAATAGATAAAGAAATGACATTGTAAATATAGTTTTAACCAAAGGATCATTTTGACTCTGTGAGCAATTATTGGACTATATGTGATGAACTGCAACAAACAAATCGCATTTGCTGGAGTTTTGAGCTATTGGCATTGTAAATGATAATGCCTTTTATTTATGTGTTGTTTTTAAAACAGGTAAATAAAAGGCATTGTCATTTTCAATGCCAATACCTTAAATTTTGCAAATGCAAGACCTATTGCATTGTAAATGCTTTTTTTTCTTGGAGGCAATTGAGGGTTAGAAAGTTAAGAGATGAGATGGTGGAGAGGGCCTTCAAGGTGCTGAAGCAGCATCACAGTAATTAGCTCTCATTAACATTTTTTTAAAATAAAGGCGCAGACTGAAAGACTTTATTGCCCACAGCTATAAGAGCCCATGTGGGAACATTAACTTGGCCAGAAGTTGAAGGTGTCTACATTTGTTAGAATCACCACCTCTTTAGCAGCATCCTGCATATGTTTAAAAACGTTGAAATGTGGAGCAGGATTCTAGAGTTCATAAAATATACTTTCTGCAATTGAACCTGACGACTGAGGGACTTGAACCCCCAATCTTCTGATTGGAAGTCAGACACCTTAATCATCAAGCTACAACGTCACGTGGGTAAGAACAGCTAATTTTCGATGTTCTGTTTTTGTTGGGGGGAGGGGGCAGTATCAGCTTCAATCCATCGCTGAGGCTCTTGAAGAGGGCTGAGGAGTATAGAGTGATGTAAGGCTGTCAACATGGGGAATGTTTTCCATGGGCGCAGTACCCCGACCCTGCTGGCAAGCCCTGGCGAACGAGGTCTGGGACGGGGGGCCTGCAGTGCGGTAGTCGTGGCCTGACGCGAGTATACAGGCACTTTCTGAGAGCAGTGCTGTTGGTGAACAATTTTCATGGATGACCTGAAGCAAGGATCAGGGTTACATGCCCGCCGTGCCCTGCGTGTCTGCACTTTCAAACACAGCAATCACGCGACCTTTTATTTAAAGGAGGCAACAAACTTCACTGCTTACATAACGCTCAAATGGCGATATATACATGACAGTCATGTTTGTAATCCTGAATTCCAGCTGAAAGTATCTAGTTATTATATAGGAGGTGTTAGGAGACGTGATGTGAGGCACTCCCGACCTCGAATGCAGCATTTTGCTTAGAAAACGACTTTGCCCAACGTCACACTTAATTCAAGCCCTGGGTGGCGTCTTGAGGTGAGGTGACCCCACACCTCCTCCCACACAAAGACGATGGGGGAGAGCCTGCACGACCCCAGAGTTTACGCAAGAAGGAGCCTCACTGTACACGCCCTGTGCCTATCACGTTACTGTGGAGTGTTCGTGTTTGACGTAGGACGTTTTCACTAAACAAAAGTGAAAGCATTTGTAAACTGACCCAAAACAGATGGCAGGCTGTGCGATGCTGCTGAAGCTGCCGACTCTGGAGCTAGAGAACAGGGTTTGAACCTCGGCGTGGGCTACATCATTTAATTATTAAAAAATAAACAGCGATCTCGGAGTGGGTGTGGGGAGAGACAAATTTAAAAAATAATACACGTGGAGGGGGAGACAGATACAATTTTAAAAAAACACGGTTGAGACGGGCAAATGTAGCATCTGAAACAAAATGAAACAAACGGTGCGAGGAGGTGGCTCAACATATAACGCTGCTGACTTTGGAGCAGGAGAACAGGGTTCGAGCCTCGGTGTGGGCTGCATCATTTAATTATGAATAAATAAACAGCGATCTCGGAGGGGGTGTGGGGAGAGACAAATTAAAAAAATAATACACGTGGAGGGGGAGACAGATACAATTTAAAAAAAACACGGTTGAGACGGGCAAATGTAGCATCTGAAACAAATGGTGCGAGGAGGTGGCTCAACATATAACGCTGCTGACTTTGGAACAGGAGAACAGGGTTCGAGCCTCGGTGTGGGCTGCAACATTTAATTATGAATAAATAAACCAAGATCTCGTGCATATTAGACGCAAATAAATAAACAGGGTGAGGGCAGGAAAGCTACCAGATGTGGAAATGCGAGCAACAAAGAAAAAAAGTAGTCCCTAAATAAAAAGATAACAGCCAGCAGCGTAAGTTAACTGTAGTTGGTCGATGCTGCTTCCTCCAGAAAGGGAAGAAAATGGAAGTGATGTATCGGACCACCAGCCAACAATGAGCAAGATAAGAACAGCAATGCCAGATTCCACCAATGGCAAGCGAGAAAACAAAGAGAAACGCAATGGGTGGAGTTTCACTAGTAATACTGATTTCTTGATGCCTCGTAGAGGCAGCGCATGCGCTGCCTATGCAAGACCTAAAAAACAAAGACTAGTGAATTTGTGACATATATAGCTTGGTTTCCATCATATTCAGAAAAGCGACCATCTGAAAATTAATAATGATTACAGCCACTGTATACAATAATCAGAGCTGATACATTGGCTTGCTTTACACAGGTGTTGACGACGTTTCGACCCTTCTTAGGGTATAGGGTCTCTTTAGGACCTATGGATGTAGGGACATCTAATAATCAAAGAAAAACAATATCACCAAGGATGTTGGGAGTGACTGCAGTATTCGAAAAGAATGAACAAGGCCATATGGTACCTGAAATTATGGAGTTGCGCAGCCACGTGAAAAGAGAGTGAAAACACCGGTCAAGTGAGAAGAAAAAGTAAAGATATACTCACACTGGACCCAGCCGGGTACTACACGAGTGAGAAAAGAGAAGAAGAATAAAGTTAGAGAAGAAGAAACAATGTATTACTATTCTCAGAGGTAGCTGTATCTTAGGTTCCTTACCCCAGTGTGAAAGATGGGGTGAAGGGCTGGCAACCACGGATATATATAGCACGTCAAATGCCACTGTGTAAGAGGCAAGACTTCCTGTGGGCTTGAACTTGGTAGGTGCAAGATTTCTATCTGCAAAGTGAAGAAAGTAATAATAATGAACGATGGGGGTCTGAGACAGTGTGCAAACACAAGGGGTTAAGCCTCCCAGTTAGAGAGTAGCTTACCAATGCATAGCCTCGAGTGTGGGCGGGGCAGTGGCTCCAGTTAATATAATGATGGCGTGGGCACGGGTACTCGATCGTCCCGGCCGGTCACGACGCACTCTGTAATTGACAAATTACGACCTGTAAAAATGGAGTAGACGTGCGTGCTTGAAACGTCTAATGTGCACTGAAGCACATTCTGTTCTGATTAATAAAGAACGTGACTCCTAAAGGACATAGCTCAGATGCCTAACTTTGACAGTGAATGAAAGATATAACAGTGTTTTACACTAGGGCGGCTAAATAGCAGGCGCACTGTATCTAATGTTTAAAAACCTAAGTCAAGATTTAAATAAACGCTTGTTGTCTGAATAAATGAGCAGTTCCTAAAACACATTCTTACAGAGCAAGGCTCGACTGCCTCAGTTTGACAGTGATTGAACACTGTGGGCCTGATTCACAGAACTGACTTACGTGAAATACGTAAAGTTAGTGATTTTCGGTATTCACAGAATACACTTACCACTACTAACTTTATGTCCGCTCCCGGGCCGGACATTCCGGCCCTTTGGCGGAATTTCCGCCTCTGGGCCGGAATCTCCGCCTCCGGAGCGGAATCTCCGCCTCCGGGCCGAATACCCTCATTTAGGCCGTTTCAATGCTCAAACGGCCTAAATGAAGGTATTCCGGCCCAGAGGCGGAAATTCCGCCAAAGGGCCGGAATCTCCGGCCCGGGAGCGGACATAAAGTTAGTAGTGGTAAGTGTATTCTGTGAATACTGAAAATCACTAACTTTACGTAAGTTAGTTCTGTGAATCAGGCCCTGTGTGTGTCTAGGCAGATCGTGCGAGATAAGTAAAATAGCAGGCGCACTGCATCTGAAGGGAAGAATGTGAAGTCTGGATATGAAGAAACGCTTACCGTCTGAATAAATCAGCAGTACTTCAAATGCGTGCCTTAGCTACGCAGGGTCCACACAAGCCGTCTGCGCTGGGACAATGACAGCGAGCTTGTGGTTGCAGCGCCAATAAATACACTTTGGGCCTGTTCGAACCGGTCATCATGGCAGGCATCACTAGAGATTGCCGCCCGTCGATAAGGACCCATATTGTTCGGCAGAAAGGGAGGAAAGACCGGTGGTAAAAGAGAAAGAGTAGAGTGAGTCGTCATGTTGTAGAATGTGGCGCGAGACAGTGACAACCCTTTGCAGAATAATCTCTGTTTATAGAACTAGAAAAGCGGGGAAGGAACATTACGACCATTTTTATCTTCTTAATAAACACCTCAAAAATAAAACGCATTAATGGTTATGCATTCAGAAAACACATCGGAACTCTCAAATAAAAAAGTGCGTGGAGCTGATTACAATTACTTCGGTGGTCATGCCTGCATACATGGCATAACGAACATACCCAATGATGTATCGATAATATTAATATTAATTTGGTTTCGATAACAGTAGGCTGCGCATGCGGAAAGCAGGAAGGCAGTCGTGTGCACATTGATAATACAATATGTGATGAGTTGCTCATCATATTAGGCCAAGCATTGCATGACAGTGGTGGCGATATTTACAAATACATGTACATATACACATACAGATAAGACTGACATTCCCATGCTTCCAATTTAGGAGTGTCATAGTGTAAAGAGGAAGCAAAAACCAAAATCAAGTTTGATACAGCAAAACATTTAAACTGTATGATGGTACATGAAAAACAGGATTTTACTTATGAATAGTCTACTATGATACTGTAGAAACTGGTACGAAAACAGAATTCTCGCATATTGAAACGGCCAGTATAACCCAAATGTGCATTTAAGACAGCAGTGTTGTGACAAATCCGCGCCACTCCTCTGCGGAATTTAATCCCTGGGCTATGGAGTTAGTCCTCTCAATCCAACGGCACTCCAACCGTTGTAGAATTTGTGTGAGGTTTCCGCCTCTCGCCAGTATGTTGGCTCTATCAGTGACCTGCCATGTGATATCATCAGCCGTGTGATTAAACTCAGAGAAGTGTGCCACTAAAGGTGCATTGGGCACAGACCGTCGTATGTGGCTTCTATGTTGTCCGATTCTGGCCTTAATTGGCTGTTGTGTCTGCCCGATGTATGGCAAGCCACAAGGGCACCATATACAATAGACCACATTTCGTGTGTTACAATTCGAAAAGAATTTTAAGGTATGTTTCACACCAGAGTGTTCGAAAGTTTTGGTATTGAATGTCAGGGGGCACGCAACACAGTCTCCACACCTGAAATGACCTTGTACCTCCGGTAAATTCCATGTGGATTGTAAGGTATTCGTTCTGCGCAGGCTCACTTCTGTGGAGGAGCGAATGAGATGATCCTTAATGTTTTTGCCCCTCTTAAAAGCAAACATTGGTGTTTCAATTAAGGGATCAATACTCTTTATTATGTGCCAATTTCTCAAAATCATACTGCGGATCTTATTGGAATGAACCCCAAATGTTGTGACGCAAATAAGTTTGTCACTAGGAGTATTTTCTTTTGTCTTGAGTAATTCTTCTCTAGGACAAAACCAGGCTCTTTTCAATGATCTCCTGACTATTCTGTTGGGATATCCTCTTGCCAATAGCTGGATTTTAAAATTTCTGCTTCTGCCATGTAATCTTTTTTGTGCGTGCAGTTTCTGCGAAGGCGCAGGAACTGACCAAAAGGTAGCCCATCTCTTGGACCCACCAATGTTTGCCTTTAAGAGGGGCAAAAACATTAAGGATCATCTCATTCGCTCCTCCACAGAAGTGAGCCTGCGCAGAACGAATACCTTACAATCCACATGGAATTTACCGGAGGTACAAGGTCATTTCTGGTGTGGAGACTGTGTTGCGTGCCCCCTGACATTCAATACCAAAACTTTCGAACACTCTGGTGTGAAACATACCTTAAAATTCTTTTCGAATTGTAACACACGAAATGTGGTCTATTGTATATGGTGCCCTTGTGGCTTGCCATACATCGGGCAGACACAACAGCCAATTAAGGCCAGAATCGGACAACATAGAAGCCACATACGACGGTCTGTGCCCAATGCACCTTTAGTGGCACACTTCTCTGAGTTTAATCACATGGCTGATGATATCAAATGGCAGGTCACTGATAGAGCCAACATACTGGCGAGAGGCGGAAACCTCACACAAATTCTACAACGGTTGGAGTGCCGTTGGATTGAGAGGACTAACTCCATAGCCCAGGGATTAAATTCCGCAGAGGAGTGGCGCGGATTTGTCACAACACTGCTGTCTTAAATGCACATTTGGGTTATACTGGCCGTTTCAATATGCGAGAATTCTGTTTTCGTACCAGTTTCTACAGTATCATAGTAGACTATTCATAAGTAAAATCCTGTTTTTCATGTACCATCATACAGTTTAAATGTTTTGCTGTATCAAACTTGATTTTGGTTTTTGCTTCCCTCTTTACACTATGACACTCCTAAATTGGAAGCATGGGAATGTCAGTCTTATCTGTATGTGTATATGAACATGTATTTGTAAATATCGCCACCACTGTCATGCAATGCTTGACTTAATATGATGAGCAACTCATCACATATTGTATTATCAATGTGCACACGACTGCCTTCCTGCTTTCCGCATGCGCAGCCTACTGTTATCGAAACCGAATTAATATTAATATTATCGATACATCATTGGGTATGTTCGTTATGCCATGTATGTAGGCATGACCACCGAAGTAATTGTAATCAGCTCCACTCACTTTTTTATTTGAGAGTTCCGATGTGTTTTCTGAATGCATAACCATTAATGCGTTTTATTTTTGAGGTGTTTATTAAGAAGATAAACATGGTCTGAATGTTCCTTCCCCGCTTTTCTAGTTCTATAAACAGAGATTATTCTGCAAAGGGTTGTCACTGTCTCGCGCCACATTTCTACAAAATGACGACTCAATCTACTCTTTCTCTTTTACCACCGGTCTTTCCTCCCTTTCTGTCGAACAATATGGGTCCTCATCCACGGGCGGCAATCTCTAGTGATGCCTGCCATGATGACCGGTTCGAACAGGCCCAAAGTGTATTTATTGGTGCTGCAACCACAAGCTAGCTGTCATTGTACCAGCGCAGACGGCTTGTGGGGACCCTGCGTAGCGAAGGCACGCATTTGAAGTACTGCTGATTTATTCAGACGGTAAGCGTTTCTTCATATCCGGACTTCACATTCTTCCCGATGCAGTGCGCCTGCTATTTTACTTATCTCGCACGATCTGCCTAGACACGCACAGTGTTCAATCACTGTCAAACTGAGGCAGTCGAGCCTTGCTCTGTAAGAACGTGTTATATCTTTCATTCACTGTCAAAGTTAGGCATCTGAGCTATGTCCTTTAGGAGTCACGTTCTTTATTAATCAGAACAGAACGTGCTTCAGTGCACATTAGACGTTTCAAGCATGCACGTCTACTCCATTTTTACAGGCCGTAATTTGTCAATTACAGAGTGCGTCGTGACCGGCCGGGACGATCGAGTACCCGTGCCCACGCCATCATTATATTAACTGGAGCCACTGCCCCGCCCACACTCGAGGCTATGCATTGGTAAGCTGCTCTCTAACTGGGAGGCTTAACCCCTTGTGTTTGCACACTGTCTCAGACCCCCGTCATTCATTATTATTACTTTCTTCACTTTGCAGATAGAAATCTTGCACCTACCAAGGTCAAGCCCACAGGAAGTCTTGCCTCTTACACAGTGGCATTTGCCGTGCTATATATATCCGTGGTTGCCAGCCCTTCACCCCATCTTTGACACTGGGGTAAGGAACCTAAGATACAGCTACCTCTGAGAATAGTAATACATTGTTTCTTCTTCTCTAACTTTATTCTTCTTCTCTTTTTTCACTCGTGTAGTACCCGGCTGGGTCCAGTGTGAGTATATCTTTACTTTTTCTTCTCACTTGACCGGAGTTTTCACTCTCTTTTCACGTGGCTGCGCAACTCCATAATTTCAGGTACCATATGGCCTTGTTCATTCTTTTCTAATACTGCAGTCACTCCCAACATCCTTGGTGATATTGTTTTTCTTTGATTCTTAGATGTCCCTACATCCATAGGTCCTGAAGAGACCCTATACCCTAAGAAGGGTCGAAACGTCGTCGACACCTGTGTAAAGCGAGCCAATGTTTCAGCTCTGATTATTGTATACAGTAGCTGTAATCATTATTAATTTATAGATGGTCGCTTTTCTGAATATGATGGAAACCAAGCTATATATGTCACAAATTCACTAGTCTTTGTTTTTTTTGGTTCCATTCACACTGGGGACACTAAGCACTGCTCCATTATATGTTTCTGCTTTTTTTGTGTATATTTATATTCTTTAACAAAATATAAAATATTGATTGTAAATACAAAACGGAAGTGTACTTGGTCTCCTTTCCTTCTGACATCCACGTGACCTGTAACCATTGCGATTGTGCATTGTATTACCAATATAGATAACGTACTTTCCCGCAGGAACCATTGTTTCTGTCACACATCTTCCTATTTGGATCGCACAAAACAATTCCGGGTGGATGACCTGCTCTTTGTTGGCTATGTGGGCGCCAAGAAAGGTCAGGCCGTGCAAAAACAGACCATCTCTCGGTGGGTCGTTCTTTGCATCAAAACTTGTTATTCCTTGGCAAAGAAGGAACCTCCGGTAGGTCTGCGCGCCCATTCCACCAGTGCGACGGCAGCCACTACTGCTTTGGGAAGTGGAGTCCCCCTCAGTGACATCTGCCAGGCAGCCACGTGGGCATCCCTGCACATGTTCACGAAACACTACTGCATTGACAGCCAAGTCCGGAGACATGGCTTCTTTGGCCGTTCAGTTCTCCAGGACTTTCTGGTGTGAACTTAGGGGCATATTAGCAAGACCCACGTTAAAATTATCGCCGTTTTAGCGGCAGGAAACTGCCGCTAAAGCGGCGATAATGGGCTTGCTAATATGCGTTATGGAATTCCAATAGAAGCCCAGGTTAGATGTCCTGCACATCTAACCTGGGCTTCTATTGAATTCTATAACGCATATTAGCAAGCCCATTATCGCCGTTTAGCATCAGTTTCCTGCCGCTAAAACGGCGATAATTTTAACGTGGGTCTTGCTAATATGCCCCTTAGTTCGCAGACCCACCTCCGGGGATGGTATTGCTGGGGTATCTATTCGAAGGTAAGGAATCTATAAATAATGGTCTCTTTCAGATGAACAAGTTACTTACCTTCGGTAAGGATATATCTGTAAGACATACATTAGTTATAGATTCTTTACCGCCCCACCCATCCTCCCCGTTCTGCGAACTGACTTCTAGGGTAAGGGACTCCCCTTCAGGGCCCCAGTTTTGTGCACCAGTGGTCAGTGTCTTGCATGGCTCTGCGCTTCTGGCGTGGAATGTCGTGTAAAGAACTGACGTCAGTGCACGAGGGCGGGGTCTAAGTAGATACCGCGACGTCATCCCGGCGATCATGACACCGAACGCGGAGTCGACCGACGCCACCTACCGACGCGCAGAGGTACTGCTACGAAAAAATGTCTCCGGATCCAGTCTGACGCCTGGGGGTAATTCTAAGGTAAGGAATCTATAACCAATATATGTCTCTTACAGATATATTGTTACTGAAGGTAAGTAACTTGTTCATTCAGTCTTGAGGCTCATTCGAGGACATAATTTCAATCACACCGGTTATGATTTCAGCAATGTCTTGGTGGACAGTCAGAGACAATCTCTCTCAAGGTTTTTTTTCCTCACCACAAAACCAAAGTTGGTAATGACGTTGGATGCTTCCATGGACGGGTGGGGTGCCCACCTGCAACAATTGCAGACTCACGGAAGGTCGGCTCAGGAAGCATAGTGTCACATAAACCTTTTGGAACTGAAAGCAGTTTTTCTGGGCCTCCAAGCATTCCTGCCAATAATCAGGAAGTTGTCGATCCATATTCGCATGGACAACACCACCACCATGTTCTATCTGCTGAAGTAAGGTGGGACAAGATCTCAGGCCCTCTCAAACCTGGCTCAGCAGATCTGGGAATGGCCACGGAATATCAAAACAGGTTCAGCATGTGCCAAGAGTCCAAAACGATTGGGCCGCTTCCCTCAGGAGGGTCACCAAGCAGTGTCACGAGTGGGAACTAAACGAGGATCAGCTTCAAAGGGTTTTTCACTGCTGGGGGTTTCCAACCCTCGATCTGTTCGCTACGGCACTCAATAAAAAAATGCAGATTCTACGCCAGCAGATTTCCTCAGCCAGGCTCTCTAGGAAACACCTACCACTTCTCTTGGGAGGGAACGTTTGCCTATGCATACCCCCTGTTTCCTCTCATTCCAAAGGTTCTGCAAAAGAGAAAACGACCCTCCTAATCGCTTTGGCGTGGGCGTGACAATACTGGTTCACAGAGCTGTGTCGCCTATCAAGGTCTTCTCCAATCCTTTTCCAGCCAAAAGAAAACCTTCTCTCCATGAACCAGGACCAATTGGTTCATCCTCAAATCCAGACAGCTTGGCTCCTCATCATTAGGGGGAATACTACTAATAAAACAGAAACCTCATATACTTTTGGCAAAATAACAAGTATCTCTGTCTTTACATGCTAAAATGCAAATAGTCATTTCACAAAAGTGAAAATGAAAATTGAGCAAGCAGTGAGAGAGGTGATGATTTTGGGATCCTCCCTAACCTAGGAGAGAACCAAGCAGATGCCTTGAAAACAAAGAGCACATCTTGCTGAACGATTCGGTGGTGGTCCCATCCTCTTAGGACCACCCCAAGCACAGTTATGGGCAAAAATACAATCCCAACCAAAGGCCCTGCAAAGCATTATGGGACGAGATTAGCAGTGGGCAGTGAATATTATAGTATTCAATATCAAAATAATTCTACAAAGAGCTGCAGTTCAACTAGTCGTTACTAGGTGTCCTCACGAGTCAAATGCAAAAGCATTGAAATTATTACATCAAGCTGCAGTTCCACTAGTCGTTACTAGGTGTCCCTCACTGAGTCAAATGCAAAAGCATTGAAACCCTTTCATGAAGCTGCAGTTCCACTAGTCGTTACTAGGTGTCCCTCATGAGTCAAATGCAAAAGCATTTCACTTGAGGGACACCTAGCAACGACTAGTTGAACTGCAGCTTGATGTAATAATTTCAATGCTTTTGCATTTGACTCGTGAGGGACACCTAGTAACGACTAGTTGAACTGCAGCTCTTTGTAGAATTATTTTGATATTGGATACTATAATATTCACTGCCCACTGATAATCTCGTCCCATAATGCTTTGCAGGACCTTTGATTGGGATTGTATTTTTGCCCATAACTGTGCTTGGAGTGGTCCTAAGAGGATGGGACCACCACTGAATCGTTCAGCATGATATGCTCTTTGTGTTCAAGGCATCTGCTTGGTCCTCCCCCTAGGTTAGGGGGGACCCCAAAATCATCACCTCTCTCATTGCCTGATATTTTTCATTTTTCAAAGTTCACTATTGTGAATTGGTTATATGCTTCTTAGCATGTAAAGTTGCTTTATCAAAGCATTTGTGGGTGCAGTTGTTTTTGCCTGAATTCTGTGTGGAATGTCAGTCAATACTATAGAAATACAGAGCTCCTTCTATCATTAAATGCCACTCGGCCAAGTGGAAAAGATGATCCTCTCTTATCACTGCATGAGGACATTTTGCCCTATCTCTTGTCTCTCACCAAGGCTGGGCTAGTGCATGCATCCATCAAAGTGCACTTAGCGGCAATATCCAGATACAGACAACTTTCTGGTTGCTGGTCTTTATGGTGTAACAGACTGATAAAAAAAAAGTTCATGAAAGGACTTTTCAGGGCCTACCCTCCAGTAATACCTCCTCCAGTTCTATGGCATTTAAATATTGGTCTGTCGCAGCTTATGAAGTCACCCTTTGAACAAATTCACAAGTGCGACTTGAAGTACCTCTCCAGGAATGTGGCCTTCCTGTTGGCCATCACTTCAGCTAGATGCATTAGTGAAATTCAGGCCTTCACAATGATGGAGCCTTACCTGCAATTCTTTCAAGATAAAGTCATTCTTCATACCGATCCATCTTTTATTCTCCAAGTACCTTCTGCATTTCATCTAAATGAGCCAGTTGTTTTGCCCTCCTTCTTTTCAGCTCCATCTTCGCCAGCTGAGAGAGCACTCCATTCCCTGGACATTAAGCGATGTTTAAAGTTCTACTTGCAAAGGACTCAACCTTTCAGAAAATCTACTCAGTTGCTCATTGCCTTCTCTGCCCCTAGGAAGGGTCAGGCTTTGTCGCGGGCTTCTATCGCTCGCTGGGTCTCATCGACTATTCTATTCTGTCATGAGAGGGCTGCCTGCCCTCTGGTTTCCAAGGTTGCAGTGCACACAAAACGCAAGGTGGCAGCTTTCTCTGCCCTATTTGCTGGAGTGTCCTTGCCTGATATCTGCAGGGCGCGGACATGGACGAACGTCCAGACCTTCACGAAGCATTACTGCATGGATGCCTGGCAGATGTAGCAGTTGGTCAAGCTGCTCAGCGTCGTCTATTTGCATAAGGTATGATCTTCTTTGTGTCTTTTTCTTCTAAATAGGCTACTGTTGTTATAATAAGTCATTAATATGTTTCAAATATTTTCTAATTTAGGTATATGTATATATGTATACATGGTTATGAGTTCATGTTATATGCTCTTTATGATTATTATTCGTATTTTGGTGTCTGGGTCGCATGGTGGAACTGTTCACCTTACCCGCCGCCTCTGACCCTTTGGTACTGCTTGCTATTCTGATTCAAGCATGTGAATCTAAAAAAGATACAATACTGGAGAAGAAACAGGTTACTTACCTGTCCACTGTGGTTCTCCAGTATTGATATATTTTATAGATTCACATGCGACCCTCCCTCCTCCCCTTTCAGGTTCACCTTTCATGCCTCTCTTATTACTTTGTGGTACTCGTGCTCGAAATCTGAGGTATGGTGGCCCTGCAGGGGAAGGAGAATCTATGGTCTACGCTCTGATAGGCTGAAGTTTGGATGTTTTATAACAATGGTAATAAGTTGCTAAAAGCTAGTGAATTCCTATGGTCATTTGAATGTTGAAGTTTTAATACTGCTATTTTACTGTTACCGTGGGACTCCCAACATGACAACTGGGAAGATTCAAGCATGTGAATCTATAAAGGATATCAATACTGGAGAACCACATGTACAGGTAAGTAACTTGTTTCTTTCACAATGTTGCTACTGAGGCTCATGTCAATATAATGTTCTCTAAACAGGTGCAATTGTTTTCTTTCTCCTTTAGCAAAAAAGATCTTCACAAACATTTGATGCTGCAACTGGATCCAAGTGTCCCAGGCGTCTTCTCTGGAGGACCTTATCCCTTTGGTATTGATCCGGTAACCAAATGTCCTATTTAACTTACTTTAATTATTACTCACTTTAGGAGGTGCAGCAAAGGACAATGTAGCAACAGATTTGGGTAGTGAAGCTCAGCATTTGGGGCACTTACATTTTTGGCAGATTTAGGTCACAGTAAAAAAAGTATAAATCTGTATCAGACCGTGTGCTTATCTCTGGTTTCTGATTAATATTTTTACATATGGATTCCTCACCTCTTGAATTTCTCCTAGGCGTCAGACAGAACCTGGAAAATTTGCAACAGCTCTTCTGATGGCACTCTACTCATCTTGATGTTGGGTTCAACCCCCAAAATGATATCAAAGGAGCCACATAGGTGCCAAGTCATGCCCTGACATCAGTCCCCTTTTTTCGTTCCTTTTAACGTCGACCCAGAGAGGCTCTCCATAGAACATTTGCTCCAAAAGTGGTCATTTTAGGTGTTAGGCAGGATGTCTCCACTAAAAGATTTCAAGCCCTATTGTTCCTTCCATGTTTAAATGTCCATTTTGGGTTCCATCTGTGGTGTTTTGGGACTAAGCATGATTCGAAGTCTTGTGTCCAGGGCAGCCTCATGCTCTCTAATTCCATTAAAAAGCAGGAAGCAAAACTCTTTATGGTGCGAGAACCTAATAACCGTTGCGCCCCTCGTTAGTCCTGCTCCAAGTCTCACTCAAGGTCCCATTCAAGATCATGATCTTCACCATCATTCAAATATGCATCATCGAAAGGCAAGCAAGGCACAAGAAATGCTGAAAGAGGGATTCTTCCAAATTAAAACACTAATCCCACACTAGAGGCAGGGCACTGCATCACTCCTTAACTGCACTGCCTGAGTTTTCATCAGAACCAGAGCTGGTATACGTCACCCCAGTGCCGGATCCATCTCCAGCCCTAGTGCTGACTCCTCTTCAGTGCTGCCATTTACATCATAATGCTTCTTGAAAACCAGCCATTCTCAAGCACTCAAGAACACAGGCAATGAGACTTGTAGAAGAAGTCCAGTAAAGGGAAGAGTCACCATACAGGCCCATGCCTTGATAGAAATTGTATGGTCAATGTTTTTGACACTGATTCAGACTATAGTAAAATGCCAGACACCATTAGTAATGTTATGCAGATTTTTAGAGCACACTACCCTGTCGCTGATGATGATGACAGTAGCCAACTTACTTCCTCTTACTGAAACTGAAATGGAGGCTGGAGATCACCTGTCCCTTCAAAATTCCAGTGGGCTTGATACCTCACCGGAGATGACATTTGAGTGCCTTTCAAGTTCGCCATCAGCAACAGTGGGCTTATAGCAGTCCTAAAATAGCAGCAGATGTCTTTGAGCTACTTTTTCGTATGCAGGAAACTAAGGCCACAATCCTTATGGAGATTCTCAAGCTGGCCTCCTCTTCTTCGGAGCCCTTGCTTCCTTTAAATTAAGCACTGATGGAGGGCATTCTGGATAAGTGGAGCAAACCATTGTCTGCCCCTCTAGTGAACCACCACGGTGCATGCCACTGTCGAGACCCACCTGCCATTTGTCTCACCCCTCCCCTGAGAGCCTTGTAGGGCAGGTGCCCTACTGCGCTATGAAGAACCCCGGGTCCTTGCCCAAGGCTGCTCCGAAATAGGAATCACAGAAGATCTAGGCCCTAGGGAAAAAGTTTTTTTAATCTGGGCCTCTTGCACTTTATGCGACCTGCATCTTGGCCAGATACTCCCAAATTCCTTAGGAAATGGTGTGTATTTTGTCGTACCTAACCTCCCAGCCCATCTTTGGGAACCCTTTGCTGACGCTGTTTGTAATGAGCAGGATGCGGTAAAGCAGATCTTCTGTGCATGCTTGGACAGTGTGGATTCAGTGGCACGATTCATGAGCTCCTCAGTGGCCATCTGATGTCACGTCTGTTTCCACTCAACAGGATTTTCAGTAGGTGTCTGGCATTCTTGATGGACATGCCCTTTGATGGCTGTCATCTCTTTGGAAAAAAAATTGATTCGGCCCTTGAATGTTTCACACAGGGGCAGGCAATGGCTCGATTTCTGGGGCTGGTTTCCTCTGTGTGCCAGTTTCACATTCAATACCAAACATTTTGAGGATATTTCTGGGATAAGCCTTTTGTCAGCATGAGCTTTCCTAACCTCTCTATAGAAAAGTGCCCCTTTTTGCATGGTAACCCCCCACTTTTTGCCAGACATCTGATGCAACCTTTCTTGATGTGCCCTGGGTCCCTGTCAATCAGGTTCCCAGGGCCTGTGTTCTTTCCCCAAGACTGCACCTTTGTATCCACAATTGGCACCTCTCTGGCCACAGATAAGCCCCTTGTAAAAGGTACCATGGGTACCAAGGGTACTGGGACCAGGGAAGGCCTCCAAGGGCTGCAGCACCTATGGGGCCACCCTTAGAGCCCCTGCACCTTAACACATAGACCCTGCCATTGCCGGCTGCGTGTTTTGGTGCAGAGAAAAGTGAAGAGTCAACATGGCACACATTCCTGTGTAAATGTGCTGGAACCTCGTCAGGTCCTAACCCAAGGTGCACAGCAATGAAGACTGTTAACAAACAGATGAATTCCCATGATTTTCTCCTTTTCAGACCATATTATTACCATTTTTTATCCAGAACATTTCATGCTTCCACTTTTTTGCCACAAGTTCAACAAGTGCCTATAATGGCTTTTCTTCCAAACACTTGGGGATTCACTATTCCTCATGGCGCGGGGTAACTACAATTAAATAAAACACATATCAATTCAAATGCCTTCCCAAACAACTCTGCGCTGTTGATTTAATGCACACCTCTAAGGTTAACAAACATCCATCACAAAGGGAATGAGAAAAAATACATGAAAAAAGAGAATGAAACAAACTAAATGAAGAAAATAGAATGAAAACAAAACAAAAGCAACCCAAGCGTAGATGCACATAACTTCATAATACAAATAAACTAAAACCTTTAACCTGATCTAAATACTAATCAGCATGCTCTGTATCAGTGAACCATCACCAAATATTAAAAACAAAAACGTGCTGATGCATCTCTGTGTTCAACGGAAACAATATCATTACAGCAACATGTTCCTAACTCACAGTGTGAGTGTGCAATGTACCTTGAACCGTATCTGCACCCCATCTTGCCAAACACTTGTGGCAAAAATGTGGAATCATGAAATGTTCTGGATAAAAATGAATTTTGGCTAAAAATATGGTAATAAAATCGTTCGAAAAGGAGAAAATGATGGGAATTCATCTGTTTGTTAACAGTCTTCATTGCTGTGCACCTTGGGTTAGGACTTGAGGTTCCAGCACATTTACAATTTTGCATCACGCGCACTGACGGAGCGCGTTCCAAGGTGGCACGCAACAATCATAATGCCTTTGAGCATCAGAAAAGGTTATTATACAGGCAATTAGGTGTGCATTCTACAATTTCTGAAGATTTGACACATCCCTGTGTGCCATGACTCAACCCACTGCCTGAGGCCTAGGTAAGCCACCCCTCTAGCAGGGTGCACTAGCCCTCAGGTGAGGCTACAGCGGCATGAGCCCTGTACCCCTACAGTGTCTGAGTCCATTCATAGACATTGTAAGTGTAGCAAAGCTATAAAGAGTATATGGTCTGGGAGTTGGTCATTACAAACTCCACAGCTCCATAATGGGTTTACTAAAAACTGGGAAGTTTGGTAGCAAACTTCTCAGCACATTAATCCCACACTGATGCCAGTGTGGGATTTAATGTAAAATGCACACAGAGGGCATCTTGGAGATGCCCCCTGAAAAACGACCAGCCCTGGTGTGGTTCCTGAATGGCTGCCCGCAATTTGCCACCACCAGACAGGTTTCTGGGCCCCTGGGTAGAGACAGAAACAAAGCCCATCCTGAGGAGCGGTGTCATGCCTCCTCCCCCAGGATGAAATACAAAAAACAATGGGGCGACCCTGTGTCCCTCAGAACCTGGGTATAAATGTATGAACAAAAACAATGGTTCTGTCGGGTATGCACAACTATTTCTTAGTACAGACAATTCAATCTTCTAAGTTATTTTATGCAATTCTTAGAACATTAATGGCATAAGGAACACACACCGGACACACATAAAAGATCGACAACAAGTTAAGGGGTATTACGTTATTTTATATAAATTGCATCATTTATATATACCCACATATCGATATAGAAGCTGTCAACACAACGTGAAATTCAAGGTGATACGTGATTAGGTGACATATTGTGCTCAGTGATAAAGTGTATTATGTACAAGGTGATTAAAATATGTACAAGGGAAAGGAGGGCCAGAGTTAACAATGACTGTGCTGCTTTATCCAAGTTTGTTCATTTGCAAGCAAAGCCTTGATCTGAACCGAGAAATGTCGTCGACGTTTCAACCCAACATATACACTTTTGAATAGTCAATGCGGGTCTTCATCAGGACTGGGGGGAGGGGGGAGACAGCCTGCGAATTAGATAGAACATGAATTAGTGGTGTTGCTACAACGTGTGTTCCAATAGCTCACCAAGAATCGTCCTATAATTGGTGAAGATGAAGGGTGGCAATGACTCACCTACGGTTAACCAGAGTGAATCCTAGTTGGCTTATCCTTATTGGCAGGTTGGGGTTGAGTCAGCGTGGTAAACGCCCCATCATGTCAGTTCTGAAAACAAACGGGGGGAGGATATTGAATAGGGATAGGATATCACGCTTAGACCAATCTGTGAGTGGCGGCCCAAGTGTAAACGCCCTACATTGACAAGCCGCTTGTGTGAAGTTAAGACTCACCAAATTATGCTGACAACGTGGAAGCAGGAGAATTGTTTAAAACCAGCTTTTTGGAATTTTCAAAAACGCTGGGGTGAAAACAAAGGATCGGGTTAAATTCTGTAAAAAATGGAGAGAAGGGAGGGGGGATTAGGAATCATCCCATTAGCGCCCGTACTGGCAGAGTTGCCCATATTTCCCTGCAAACAACCCGCGTTTCGAGCGCTTACCTAATGAGGTATCCTTCGTGGCAAGATGGATTGTTTAACTGCTAGAAGGCGATGACAGGCAAGAGTACTGTCCAAAGCGCTGCAGGACGTCAGCAAGTTACTGTATGAATGGCAAGCCCCAGATAAGACTGCCAGAGCGTGAAAGAACATCCGTGCGCGCGTCGCGCTACGGCGTGCAGCAGCTGGATGTTGGCGTGTCTGGTTGCCAAGCAACCAGACCTCATAGCCGTGACGTGTATACGTCATGTTGCGGCGTGCAACATCTCAGAGATGCCCCCTGAAAAGCGGTCAGCCCTGGTGTGGTTCCTGAATGGCTGCCCACCATTTGCCACCATCAGACAGGTGTCTGGACCCCTGGGTGGAAAGACTCCGCTCTCTGGGTCCAGAAACAAAGCCCATCCTGGGCAGAGGTGTCATGCCTCCTCCCCCAGGATGGGCTTGGTCCCTGAAGGGGAAGCTTCAAAGACCTGCCACCTTTGGGAGCTGTCCCTGCCTTTTGCTGCCCCCAGCAACTGGCTCAGTCTGGTTCTGTCCCCCACTTTGGGCTGGAGAATCAGCTGGAAACCGAAGCTAGGAAGAGAGGTGTGCCCAACTTTGCCAACCCCAACCCCACCCCTCAGGTGGGGGAGGCGAGGTGAAGCACACATCTCAGTCCCCTCCATCTAGGAGATGAGGGGACTCAGGCAATTAGGGAGAGGCTCATGCCCCCTCCCACCGGAGGGTGGCATAATAGGGGGTGTACCCACCCCAAGGAAGGGACCCATTGGTCCCGACCTGCTCACCCCTTTAAACGCCCCCAAATATAGTATTTAGGGGCAACCCTGAACCTTGCCTCCTCAGATTCAAGGAAGAAAGAAGAAGGACCGAAGAGCCGTGCTGAACCAGGAAGGAGAAGAGGACACCAACTGCTTTGCCCCAGCCCTATTGGCCTGTCCTGTCTACAACCTGCCTGCAGCAAGAACCCCAGCGAGTCCAGCAGCCAGCAACCCCCAGAGCCCAGAGGACCTGCCCTGCAACCAGCTTACAGACTCTGTCTCACGTGACAAAGACTTACTCCCAGAATCCGGATTCTGGCGACTCTGCGATTCCTCACCACTCTTCAACAGACGCCCACTGCCTGCGTTCGAGTGGGCCAACACCACGAGAAGATCTCCCCAGTGATCTTGACCTGGGATCTGGTGATCCTCGACCTCGCCTAAAGCCTCATGATGACTCCTGCAGTCTCAACCTGAAGGATCCCCCCGACCGTGACCGGAACTGGTAAGAAGAGCCCAATGCCCAACGGTTGGGACGAAGTGAAGACATATTCCCGGAAATCAGGAGTTTTCCAGCAGGGATCCTGCTGCTGGATCATGGGAAAGTATTAGTCTAGTGATACCGTGACACGAACAATTACGTCTCTCTCAGCATTGACCTACTAAATATTCAAGACTACTACGTCTGATCAAATACGGTCATTTCAGTCTACTTTGCGACTTTTTAATACATTGAAAAAATTTGGTGTTCGAATTAAAGAAAACCTAGATACTGATGAGCCTTGAAGAAGTCGTCTTGCGACGAAACACGTGTCGGCTGTCAACATTTCACTAAACATCTACGACGTGTCAACTACTACATACTTCATTGGAAATCTGTATTGAATTTTGATATGAATGACTATCTTTTCATGATTAAATAAACTGACATCTAAGTCAGTTTTTGCTACACTATTTGGTTGTGCTCTGTAATTTAAATTAACAATATTTGTTTAGGGAGTTTTCTTCCTATTACATAACCAACATCGGGTGGATGGCACGGTGTTATACATTGAGCACACTGTAAAACTTTTGATTCGTCTTTATATTATTTGGAAAAACAGTAGGGAGGTGCTGGCGTATGTGCTCTGTACCACTGCCATTCATTGCTTGTAAGTGCTGAATTACAATGTCTTTTACCTATGTGTTTTGGTATGGAGCATGATGGGTGCATGTAAGGTTGTGACTGAGTCAGTTACCCATAAAAAAGTTTGCTTATAAACAACTAGTTAGGGTGAAGCAGCCAGTGTTAAAGGCCATACGTCTCTGTGTCTGCAAGAATAGTTAACCATGTGTTAGATGTTAATGGTAGACTAGTGGATGATGGGCTTGGTTGGGGGGGATAATCATACCTGCGACTGCACCATAAGAACCTTATTTGTGTTATTATACCTTGTGACAAACCGATGGTGAGAGCAACAGAAAATACACAAATTCATGTATGCGCACTGGGATTACCTGACAGCAATTTGATTATTGGTAAATCCAACCAACAAGTACTGTATTTTCCAATAAATACAAATATAAAACATATGAAAAAAATAGAGCTGCTATTGGCTGAGCACGTTTTTAGTAAATTAAGGTAAATACAATTTCGTTTTTAAAAATACATTTATCGGATGAGCTCGTTTTAGGTAGACCGCAAAGAAATAGCTTTTGAAAGTCAGATTTTGGGGTGGAGTCCACAATGTAAGAAAAGAGTGTTTTTTAAAAGACTGTTAGGGTTGGGACGACCATCATGTGGTGCCTAGGAGGCTTGCATATAAAAGTAAAAATACCATAAATATATTTATAAAGCTTCTAATTGAAGGTAATTACAATACCAAATTTAAAAGAAAGTTTCAGGTGTCTGTGCCTATTTTAACGTGAAAGGGCTGGGGCTTTGTCAGTTACTCATGAAATAGTTTAATGGTTATAGATAACCAGTTATAGTGAAGCAGCCAGTGTTAGAGGCAGTACGTTACTGTCTTTGCAAAGATAGTTAAGCATGTGGTAAATGTTAATGGAAGACGGGTGGCTGATAGTTTTAGTTGAGGGAAGATAGTCATACCTGCGACAGCAGCGTAAGTGGGTTATTTGTGTATACTTAGTGAAACCCCTGTGATTGCATGAAATCACCTGTGCGCAGTGGTGTTACAGGAGAGTGCTTTGTTCACTGTCAATTCCAAACATGATGTATTGTATTTCCCCCCCCAAAAAATCTAAAACACACGAAAAACCAAGGAAAGCTGCAAAGCTTTTAACCTGCTGACTCAGTAAATGAAGGTAAATACAACAGTTCTGTTTTTAAAATAAACCTCCTGTCGGCTGAGTGCATTTTGTGCAGAAAGGGCTGCTAAGCCTGTAATTGATTCAGTTACTAATAAAATAGTCTGACGGTTATAAAAACAAGTATTTTCGTACTGTTGGTCTACACAATATAGTGTTATTCCCTCCTACCAGTGTGTGTGACACAGAAGAGAGCAAAGCAAAAAATCCTCGCAGTGCCGCCGGGATATCTCACCCTGGGTCTTCCAGTGCAAACCAACCTTAGAAGGATGAAAGGCTGAGTCGGTGCTGTGTGCATTAGGACCTGTGTCACCCAGGTCACATACAGGACACTACAGCAAGTGGGAGAAACAGATGAGAAATTTTATAGTCTAGGGATCCTCTACTTTAGTGGTTTTCACACAGAATTGTGACATAGGTAGATGAAGATGCTACATACATTCAAAGAAGAGAGGTCACTTTAGAAGAGATAGAGCCTCATGTATGGTATTACTGGCCGACGATTGCAGCATGGAGGTGAACAGCAGCTGAGAAGAATCAGGCTGCTAGATTGTATGTAAATTAATGGAGCTTCTGATCTAATCTAATATCAGTATTTGCTGCTGACTCAGTTTTTGTACATTGTGTGAGATTGAGTCCCACTCTAAACAGCAAATCATAAAATGGCTACTGAATTACAAGTCTCACAAAAGAGCTGCTGCACACAGTAGCTAATCCTTGAACAACTGAACATACCGTTCTCAGCTTCTATGGACAGCCCTCTTGTGACCCATCCTCTTTTCTCGATAACATCGCCCATCATTTTTGTATTAGCTAATTTATGAAGTGCTGTTTTATGGCATCTCTTATGAGTCCAAGACAGTTTTTGAGAGCTTATGTTTTGTATACCAACCAACTCTCTAAACGCGGAATCGGTAAACAGCTGATTTACAGCTCACAGAAATGAACAACTGCACACAAGAACAACTACTCATAAAAGCAAAAACGCACAAGCTCTTATTTTAGGCCAGGCCCAGAGACTTCTTTAGTTGTATCACCAGCTTCATCTAATGAAAAAAAATCATAAATAAAAAAAATCATACATATATACATACATAGGTTTTGGGCCAGCGCTTTCCCTCCATCGATTTCTTAAAATTTCCATTAATTTTTAGTTCTGCCCACATGGCAATGGATCAGCCCACTTCAGCCATTGGGCTCTTGCACTGTGAGTGCCAGAATTCCTTTCTGATCGCATGCACACATCCATCTAAACAAGCATTGGCATAGCCAATAGGTCTCGCCTTTGGGACCTTATAAGTGTTTAGTCATCTAGCACAATATCCTTGGTGCAACAACATCAGCTATTGCAAGGCTAAACACTTATAAGGTCCCAAAGGCGAGACCTATTGGCTATGCCAATGCTTGTTTTTATTAATTAGAAATAGAGCTTTCCCGTCACAGTTGGTCCTGCTGCGTCCCCTTTCCCATCTTTCTCATTTTGCAGGAAGCTTTAATTGTACTTTCTCGTTAAACAGAGTGGGCCAGGTGCGCCCCTGCAACTGAAGGAAGTGGCTGGCCTTAAAAAGCTGACACCCCAGAAAGGGTTTTAAAGATCAAAAGAAATCACGCTCACTGCGGAGAAGCTGGGATGCACCGGTGACATTTCTTTATTTTCCCCGAACAGCTCTCTGAAATCCTCTCCTGCGCTGCAGTTTAATAAGATGGTTAAAAATTCAGAGTCAGAAGCTGAGTTTTTGTCTGCCTAGCATGGAGAGTTTCTGTGCACAGCAAAGCATTTCATCTGAGCCGCAAGTAAACAATGTTGGACTCCTAATTAAGGGACATGCTCAGATTTGCTGAGATTCATTATTTTTATATAGCCACATCTGATGCAGTGAACGCAGTGAGAGGTAAGACTGCAATGTGCAGAGCTTCATGCAGTCACATTCCATTTTCAGGAGTCGAGCTGCATGCAGTCCAGCCTTCACTTCAAGCAATGAAGCTAAAACAGACATTTTTAATAAATGGCATTTGCTTGTAAGTCTCTCTCTCAAAGCAGCTTTACAAAGGGTAAGAAGACTGCCATTGCAGAAGAAATACAACTGTAGCTTTGGTGTCTATTACTGCATGATGTTGAAAAGGCAGCATCAGTATTTTTTCAAAACTGTTTTTACGCACTCAATTGTCCTTTCTTTCTTAGGGGTACTGATGGGTGTTATAAATATTTCAGGACGCAAGTGCGATAATGTGCTTCAGCGCTAAATATTCCTAGGGTCCCAAAGGCTTGTATCCGGCATCAAGCCTGCACCCGACTCCCACGGAGGGCTTCTCCGAATCTAGGTGATGGTGCTGTGAAGAAGTGTCATCCCCCGGCGCCCCCGCCTGTCTACTGAGCATCCCCCAATAGAGATGGAGACGGGCATGCAGATGGCGCGAGACACAAACGCAGAGGGAGGCGGGCTCGTAGGGGAGACTTAGAAAAAGAATAGAGACACACCTACCGGGAGAAGGGCCGGCTGCATAGGATTGTATTGTGTTGTACAGCCAGAGGGAGGATGGATGGAGCGCACGGGAGCGGCGTCTGAGACGAAAATCTACCACACAAGGAGAGAGGCAGCGCACAAAGACGAGGGAGGAACTGAGGGCTCGGACGGAGACACGTAGAATATGGGCCATTGCAGGGGGTGAATAGAAACACACGGTTTCGTTTATTCTGGAAGGTGTGAATTACCTGGGCAGTGGCATGGACAGGGTGAGGCCCGCAAGTTGGCAGGGACGTAAAAAAACATGAAGTCAGACAGCTGTGGCCACAGAGACAGCAAGGGTGTAGTGGAGAGAACGGGAGGCAAGAGAGGCTAGAGGAAGATGGGCAGACATACAGAGAGACACACAGACAGAGGGGAGGCAGATAGACAACGGGGGATGGACAGAGAAGGAAGAATAGGACGAGGAGCCGAGTGAGACAAAAATGGACAGAGGCAGTGAGAGAAGCAATGCTTATGGAGACAGCGAGACAGCGGCCGTAAAAGTAACGGCCGCGCGGACGCCAGATGGCAGCTGTGCACGTCGCGCGCGCTTGTGTGCGTAACAGCAAGCTGGTGGCCGGCTTGGTAGCACTTTAAAAACCCCCTTACTAAAAGTCGAGCAAGCAGCGCATGCGCTGCTCTAGGCTCGACCTAAAAATGGGCACTTGAGTACCAGGGCGAGATGGGCAGTACTTTGCCAAGGTTTTTTTTCTTTCCATTCTTTATCCTTTTTAGTCTTCCTTGTGTGCTTTTTCAATGGCCCACATTAAGATGTTCCCAGATTTAGGTGCAGGGAAACGGGAGGGTAGGGATGTCTAATTCATGGCTGCCAGAGAGTTGGAATCTCTGACACTGGCTGGCATCCTGCACCTAAATCTGAATATTGCAAGTTATTTCCCCGGAATGGGCAATCAGACTAGGAATACTGAGGCCAAATCCGTTTGCTTTTCCCCTACTAATTATAGGGGCACATGCATCAAAGGTTTTTGCGATCGCAAACGGTGCGAATCGCAAAATCGGCCGTTTGCGATCGCAAATTGGCCTTTGGAGATGCATGAAAGTAGTTTCCTATGCGCAATTTAAGAATTCGCAATTAATTGCGAATTCCTAAGTTGCGATTGCATTTAAGGAATCGCAATTTGCGATTCCTTAAATGCAATGCTAGAAGCACTTTCAAATAGCGATTTCAGCTATTTGGGACCGCAAATTACAGACAAATCAAACTTGTCTGTAATTTGCAAAACCTTCGAAAAATGCTCTAAAATGCATTTTTAAAGTTTTAGGTTACACACACACATGCCCTTGGGGCATGTGTGTGCGCAACATGGGTGCACATCACAATTTCAGGGGTGCAACAGGGTGTCATTTTGACACCCTGGCACCCTTGAAATTGCATTCTCAATTTGCGATTCTCTAATTGCGAATCGCTAATTGAGAATGTCTTCCCATTCATTCCTATGGGCCTCTAGGCCCATAGGAATTAATGGGAGGTATTCCTTAATTGCGACTCGCAATTAGCGTAGTCGCAATTAAGGAATGTTTAGGAATCGCTATTTTTATAGCGATTCCTACATGCATAGGCTTTTGCGATTCCTTAATTGCGATTCCTTAATAATCGCAATTAAGGAATCGCAAAAGCCTACCTTGATGCATGTGCCCCTAAATGTTATAATAAAATAATAATTAGAAATAATTGGGAAATAATTGGCCCAGAGCCACACACTTACCTCTGCTTAGAGGGGGCTGGAGGGGCAGTGCAGTGATCGAAGAGTGTTTAGTCATCCACGAATGCAGCCTTTAGAACGTGGGGAGGGACCGCAGCCCCTCCACCTCTGCTCTAAAGTATGGACTTGGTGGCGCCAGGTTTGGAATTATCAGTCTGGCGTCTGCGGAGCCGGTAACCCGGACTCGGAGCTATTGGAGTGTTAGAATAGCCTCGAGCAGAATGGTCCCGGGCATGCCGCTAGAGGCCACTCATAATGGGGGACTATGTCTTTTGGTTATGGCATTTTTAAAGTAATAGTACATTTTTTGCACCATTAATAATCATATTTTCCTGTCATATGCATTTAAACTAAACATAATTTCTACACCTGTTCTAAGTGCTCCTGCAAGCTAGGAAGCATTGATACTCTTCTTTCAAAACTACATGGGATGTTTAATATTGTTACTTAAATTAATTTGTTTATTACAAGCATATAGCAACGTTTAGGCGGTAGCATGCTTTTTTAAATATAAAAACGTAGCCATCAAATCAGAATACCAAGGCCAGGACTACGGTTTTGCCAATGTTTGTTTATTGATTAGGAGAAGACCTGCTATAAACTCGTCACCCGTAGTCTCTCTATTGAATGCGCACTTTTAATAGGGGTGGATTGTGAAGTTTACCAAGCAGCTCTCACGCTGGGCTCCCAGTGTAGTAAAACCAGAGACAAGCTCTGTGAGTCAGACTCATTTTAAAGGTATTTTTATACCGCCACTGGGAGTAGTGCTCTGAAGAAAAGTAATATACACTGACTGCAGGAGCGAAATGTAACAAAAAAACTAAGCCTGTCATTTGCTTCTAGTCTGTTCCAATAGCTTTGGAATAAAGCGTTCAACATGATTGAACATGCTGGCAGTGACCTTTAAAAGATATCTCCGCTGAGGAGATGTAAAAAAACAACCGAGCTCCCTATAATGCGAGACGCTTGGAAAGTCAATGAGAAACTATCCCAGTACACTACCTCTCACACATAACAGGCCCCGGCCCCTCTCCGCAGCGGTGGAGGGGGAGCGGGCACACTGGGAAGGCAGGGGGCCTCCCCGGGGACCGGGATGGGATGAGACAGATAGCGCCGTGCTGGGGGTGTCCTATTTTGTTTGTTTGCACGCCCCCCTCACTTTCTATTGCACAGTCCGGGCCAGTGACGTCATCGGGTCTCCCCTCCTCTGCCCTGACTGTGACTGCAAGGGGAGGAGGGGGGACGGCTGTGCAAGGGGGGTTCCCGACGGACACACTGAGTGAAGCACTTACAGCAGGCCTGTTTGTCCGGCAGCACCAGGAATCTGGGAGAGGAGGCGAAACAGCAGCACACGGGTCTAACTAGCAAACACTAAGGCATCTCAGTGATTTAATGTGCCTAACGCAGCTTTTGTGTTCAGCTCGCAAATCACAGGTTAAGATGATAAATTATATAAAATGTCTCTATGAATAAAATACGTCAGCTGCGATCTACATACATCTCGGAAGCATTTTAAAAGAAGACGTGCGGGTGCCATTGCGAGCCTCGCATTTTAAGCAGAAGACACGAGGGCGCCATTACGGTTGTCCAGTGCTGTGAAAAAAAACCCACACGTTTCAAAACAAGCACTCGAACAAAAAAAAAGCAAGACACATTAAAAAACAGAGATCCCCCAAAAGCAAAAGACCCCAAAAAAATGGACTAATACAAGTAAAGGGGCCAATAGCCATAGGCGTGCCCAACAGGAAAAAAGGAGGGACTTGGAACACGATTAGCCAATAGCAAGTACTACATTTTGAAAGACACACTCAATAACAAATAGGAAAACGGAGGCGGGGACTCACCTAGTAAAGCATATACTGCATGTCTCAACGAGACAGCGCAAGCGCTGCCTAGGCGAGACCTAAAAACCAGGGTGAAGCAGCCAGTGTTGAAAGCCATACGTTACCTTCTTTGCAAGGATAGCTAAACATGTTAGATGTTAATAACAAACTGGTGGCTGATAGGTTGGGGGGGAGACAGTCTTGACTGCAACGGCAGCATAATGATACAGGGAACATGCTGCAAGTACTGCAGCATAATGAACTTCAGGGGGAAACGCAGGAAGAAGCCAGTGCCTGACAAAACGAGTAACGCGGGAGCTGGTTGGAATGTTATGAATTCCGTGCAGCGGAAAGGAGACAGTACCTGAAGGGCAGGAGGAAATGCAAGAAGATCCTTGTGCCTTCTGCACTTTGGCATGGGCTGGATTGAAGCGGGCTGAACTCGGTGTTCAGAATGACACCGGAGGGACAGATGCATTAAATGGGGTCTTAAAAAACACTTCTAAATATATTTTACAGACTACAAAACATCAAAAAAAACCCAGAGATCCTGCAATTTCGAGCAGATCAGCCTGGTGAGTATACATCTGAAGTTGTCCAATACAAGTCGTAAAATTATGCATTTAGCCCCATTTAGGTGCACTTTGCTTCACCCATTTCCACATATCCTAAGCATCTCAATGCAAACAAAAAGAAAATAGTTTTTGAAATCACAATTTGGAGTATACCTTCTTTCGAACTAGACATCCGTGAGGATAAATGTGTTTATAATCTCCAATCGTGCTTTATTTCATAATGAAGATCGCTTGTGGTTTGGGTTAAAGGTAACAGGTGTTTTTAGCAAAAAGATAACGTGATCGTATGGTGTAGAATTCACCGGTAGCCTTCGAATTGACAGTTAATTTTGTAAAACACTTATACACCCACAGGTTTGCTTCCAGACACAATTTGTGCACTATACACAGCTGTAAATACTTTATGGAATATATAAAAATGAATGCACTCGTAAAAAAAAAAAAAATTGTACTATTAATTTTACTTACTTTTATATGAATCTATATATTAGTCTCCTATTTCTCGTACTTGGTCGAAGCAGCTTTAGACAGGCGTCCCGAGACTTAGCATCTCCATTGCTAATGGTAGTGCTGGGAAATACAGGCAAATGCAGCGGCCATCTTGGAATAGTATTTATTTTACTTTTTTTAATACATACACTCGTTTAAGAAAAGTTTTGCTTGTATTAATTAAAAAACAACCATGGTTCTAAGATGACCTTTATTTGCATATAATGTAAAATCACGACCCGACCATTTAACGACATGCTCGGGTGTATTCACTCCTTTCTGTTTACATGGCAATATAAGGGCTACTTGCGCTCCACACTGAACTGCTTGCTGCACACCGGCAAGTGGTACCATCACCTGAAACCATTAACAAGTCCCGGCTTTTTAGCCAACAGTACTGTGCATGCGTCATGCAGGGAATTTTGAGTCCCATACCCAGTGCTTAATGGGTAAAACAATGAGTGCCGGTGCCCAAAATTCAACTCAGAAGCCCTCGTTCTGCACTATTAAATGTTAGCTCGCTGAAAACTAAAGTTGCATTGTCTTCAATCTACATCATACCTCGTTAATCCTCTACCAGACACCATCTTATCCTGTATCTCATCCTTGAAGGTTCCTGCTTTCTCGTCTGTGCTGCAGTTCCAATGCCCCAAAGCACAGCATGATGGAAGCATGTCCATCACTACAGTTAAAAAAACAAGCCAAATCCCCCTTAAAAGGTAGCCAAAATCTAACTAGTTCCTACTAAAAGAAGCCCAAATGACGGTCGACATTGAAATTTGCAAAAAGACAGATAATAATAAGAAAACATGCAACGGAGCAGGAGACACTGTGCAGGAGGCAGCACTAACACAACTGTGGCATTAAGAGGAGGTGGAGGTGGAGGGGGGGGAATGCTATATTAAAATATAAGCAGGTATCACGCCAAAGCTGTACACAGGCAAACAGTAACAGGGCAGGAAACCAAGAAGAAAATAGTCCGCCAGAGAACAGATAAAGAACCTTAATGTAATGAGACAGTACTTAGTCCCTACTGGTGGGAGGAACGTAAGAGAAAAAAGAGGGACAAAGAGGCAGGACTGACCACTAGCAAGCAAGGATTTTTTAAGGATACTGAAACAAACAAATCAAAAGTTGGGGGATGGCTTTAAGCGCACAAGAGAAGTTACAACAGGTCTCAAATGCTCGCCCAAAAAAGCTTAAGATGCTTTCACCATGTTGGAGTAGGCCCCGATACCATCAAGAGGTCCCTACTTGGTACGCTATAGCAGATCTTAATGCATAGTAAGCCATCTGGACAATGTCCTCTTCTGGACAACCTTGTTCTTTTTGGAACCAACACAGCCAACAAACTACCGATCATCAGTCAAGAATATCCCGGGGTCCTATTCTTGTACTAGCTGCAGCCCTTAGGGACCTGTTTTAGTACCCATGCCCTAGGTACCAGGGGTACCACTTACTAGGGACTTACAGGGTGCTTAAGTCCTTGCCAATTTGTTTAACAATTGAACTTGTAGTTTGTTTTAGGGAAAGAGCACTGGCATTGGGGCCTGGCTAACAGGCACCCAGTGCACTTTCAGTCGAAAAGCATCAGTACTAGCGCAAAAAAAGGAAATCACCATGTCAAAAGGAGGCATTTTCCTACACAAACTCCCCATCCCCCCCCAAATGAAACGGGAATAAGACTAACCTTTCCCAAAGACTCTTCATTGTATAAGTGGAAGAATCTTGATAGGCCATCTGCATTGGCATGTTCAGTCCCAGGTCGGTGTGCCATTGTAAAGTCCATACCCTGTAGGGAGATAGACCACCTAAATAGTTTTGGAGTTTCCCCCTTCATTTGCATTAGCAATCTGAGAGGCCTTGATAGAAGGTTTGGCGTCCGACATTGCGCATGTGTGACGTCATACGAAGGGGAGGTGCTGATGGGCACTTTTCTCTGAGGAATGCCTACGCAGAAGAGCGAATTACAAAGCGGAAGTGAATGAGCCAGTCCGTGGTTTTGCACCGACCAGCAGCAGCAGCAGTCGAAGACGAACACGCCGGGCGGCGAACACCGATCCTCCTTGCTTGCCTGCTCCTGCCTGCTCCCGCTGTTACCGCTCTTGATTCTGCCTCACCGGCTCGTATCGGAAGGCTTGGTACTGCTGTATTGTACCAGCTCGCATCGGCTCGCATTGGCGGCCCGCCCCTCGCCCTCAATAGCGGTTGGCATTGGGTCGTGGTCTGCCTGTCTGCTGTCGCGGGCTGAGGTGAGCTGATTGCCTGCCTTGGACTGTGGACTGTGGCGGCAAAGGTAGCGGTAGAGAGCGGTGGTGGAGAGCGGCTGAGGTAGTTTTGGCAGTTTTGGCGGTTGCAGCTGTTGCCCAACGAAGCCCAATCAAGCGATGCTGAGTGTTTAGTGGAGGAGGAGGAGCGGCAAATACCGGCTTACCTGCATAACCGGCAAAAAAAACAACAACAAAAAAACATTGAAGGAGAAGGTGTGTGCAGTGGACCTGGCCCTGGTCACTGCTCGAATCCAACCAGATTCTTGGCAGACGCTTGGTAAAGCTGATTTTGATTTTGGTCTTTCCCCTGGGCCCCTCCTGACACAGGCTCCTGTTCCTGCTCTGTGCAGAAGAAAGAGAGCAGAGCAGAAGAACAGAGGAAAAACTATGGAGGAGTAGAGGAGCAGGGGAACGACTGTATACGACTGCTTTGTGCCGCTCATATACCCCTAACATTTGTAGAACAAAGAGATAATTGACAATTGATAATCGATTTCAAATTGATTGATTTGATTTGATTTTCAAACACATTAGGCAGATAAATTGATTTTAACTTCAAATAAATTAGACAGAATGCGCTCTGGGAAAGAAAGGGCTTCGGGCCCTCACACAAGACGTACACGGAAAGCCCAAGCACCAAGAGTGATAAAAAATACTAAAGCGCCGATAAAGGGTTCAAATCAAACGCTAATTTCGCCAATAGCACGGATGTTTGAAAAATCTATAAAAATACCTCATAAGTTTGATTTTATGAGAGACCCAGCAGGATCACTGATGTCAATGCAACTAGAAGTGGAAACAAAACACTTACAATCTCCGATTAAGCCAACCAACAACTTGGAAAGAAAAACTCAAACATTTGGTCTAGAGCGGGAACAGGAGCAAACTACTAACCTGCAACTTGAAAGTCTACAGGGAGCTATAACTGAACAAAAAGTGGACTTAGAGCCTTTAATTCCAGTATCACACACTCAAAGAAAAAAAAGTGATGCAGATTTGGGTGAGATTGAAATACTAACAGAAGAAATGGCACAAGATGATACGGTTATGAGTCCAATGACTGCAGGGGCTCCACTACCAATAGAAGTCAAGGTTGAAATAAGGAAAAATAATGTTCACAACCTCGAACAAGGAAAGCAAATACAAATACATGGTA
Source organism: Calotriton arnoldi (assembly GCA_963921515.1). Taxonomy (NCBI): domain Eukaryota; kingdom Metazoa; phylum Chordata; class Amphibia; order Caudata; family Salamandridae; genus Calotriton; species Calotriton arnoldi. The sequence continues at coordinate 292,190 of CAWUFW010006261.1, read as the reverse complement.
ATAGCAACAACCCACTGGGGATGAGTATACCAAAAGGAATGGATCGAGGAACAAATATGGAACTGAGTCATAAAGAGCTGGAAAGTGATACTCCTTATCAATTAAAAACATCGTTCTTCAAGGAAAAAACCCTAGGATTCAATGATCAATCAGTATTCAAAATTGCAAACAGCAGTAAAAAAATAAATAGACTGGTTAATACACAGAGTTTATTAGATATCCAAGATACTAATCAGGTTGAGGCTAAAAGCCCTATTCATAACAAGGAAATATATACTGATCAAAAAGCAAAAAAATATAGACGATCAGGATCTGGGATCCATATGGGATATATTTTACCAAACATCAGTACTAACCCTTGAAGCATTGACATATCAATCAAATAAAATGGATACTCAAATAGAAATACTTGGAGTGATGGCAAATGCAGTCTCTGGAATTGATCACAAGTTAGCGGAGTTAAATAGTTTAATAATTAAAGCACAAAATGAAGCGGCCTCAACTTACTTAGACTGTACATGTGCACCTATAATAAATAAATTAGCGAGTATCCCGGAAGTTGTGCATACGATATTAGATGACGTTAAAGAAATTGTTCGGATAAATCATGATATTAAAGATCAGGAGATGTGGCAATCAGAAAAAAAAAATATATCTGTTTCTACAGAAGAAAGAAAAGCGATGCAGTTTGGTCACATAACTTACTCTGATGATCGGATTAAACTAAGCTCAGAAATAACGCAGAGCGTTAAGCAAGAGTCAAATAAGCTAAATGAAAAGGATATATTACCTGATCAATCTGAACAGCGGAATAAAGAAGGAGAGGTTAAGGAAGATTCAATAGCCTTAGCACAGCAGAATAAAGAAGGAGAGGTTATGGAAGATTCAATAGTCCTTGAAGCAACCATGGAAATAACAAAAAGACAAAGGAAAAAACTGCGCAAAGCAAGAAATAAGGCCAAGAAAGAGTTTGCAGCAAAAACAGACTCCAAGTCGTAAGCCCCTAAGGTTACGGTAAAAGAAGGAAAATATTCGAAAATACCAATAGAAAATCAAAAAGGTGATTTATTGGGGAGTCAGCCTGAAAAAACACTGCAAGAGAAAGAAAAGTATTATGATATCTTTATGAAGCCTTTGAAACATCTCACTGACCAAAAACTCTCCACGATAAATAAAAAATAAATATTAGATAACAAGGACCAAAGGTTTTGTGTACCACGAACGGAGAAAAATAAAGGATTAGAAAGAGATGAAAAAAGTAGTCCGCAAAGAAACGGTTGTGTAATAAAAAAGGAATCTATTGGAGCCGCGGCCCAAGAACTGCAGACGAGCCGGGGCCTCGCGTGAGGCAGTGACCGAATGTGACACGGGCAGAGGCGGTCCGACCGGCGGCAGCCTGGTGGGTAGAAGAAGGCGAGTGGCAGGGGCTGCGCGGTGCTCTCTGGAATAAGAAGCGCTGCTATGACAGGGTGAAACAGTGGACCCCCAGCACAGTCTGACGAGAACGACGCTGTACCGGTGAGACAGATCACGAAGAAGACGGTGGGTGGCAGCAAGTGCGGCATTGGTGCGAGTCCGGAGCCCCTCACCAGAAAGTAAGACCAGCGATACGACCTTGTCCTCGGGACCTTGTCGGTCCGGCTCGCTGTGCGTTTCACGGCCCCCCACTACTTGGACTACTGCCGACCCCCCCCGCGCGTGGGCTCGACAATCGGAGGAGCCGCGGCTGGTTTGGGGCCCATATGGTGGCGGTGTCTGGCGGCAGATCCGGACATATAGACTGGAACTCCTGCACATCCCTTACAAGTTCCACTAGCCCAGTATTGCATCACGGAGTAAGCGGATAACTGCCCCCGACAGCGTACATGTGGCGCAGCACCGCTGTTGCGACACTGTAAAAAATTGAATAGACCCGAGTGAAGCTTCCCAGTCGACAGGAGGGGGTTCTGGCGAAAACTAACCAACTCGGTGGCCCCAAGTGGCGGCCCTCTGCTGCAGCCAGATCCTTCCAGGGTGCAGCTGGGGAGAAGAAAAACCGAAAGGCCGCTGGGGAGAATCTGTCGCCATAGGCAGCTGCCTCCTTGGCACCAACTCGCTGTAACCCCCACCTCATCTATCATGGGGGGCAGAGGGCAGCGCGGCGTGCAGAGCAACAAATTAGATAAATACACCTTCTTTAAGGAACAACCAGATACGCCCTCCCAACATGCAGCCGACGGCAGGGATCCAAAGACTGCCAAGCCGAATGAAATAACGCTAAAGGATGTCATGACTACCCTGCAGCAGATGCAAACCTCCATCGGCTCAATCTCAACGGACATATCATTGCTGCGTGCAGATGTTTCCAAAATCAGTACTAGACTAACGGAGGTGGAAACTACTACAGCTACACTCTCGACAGACACCAGCTCCCAGTCTCCCAGCTGGAGCTGGCGGCCAGGCAAATGGCGGAAAAACTCGAGGATCAGGAAGGTCGCTCGAGACGCAATAACATTCGCTTGGTTGGTGTTCCGGAAAGCATTAAAGGGCCGGCCCTGGACCTCTTCGTGGAGGACCTGGTCCAAACGAAACTGCAACCACGTGGCCTGTCACACTTTTTCTCGGTAGAAAGAGCACATAGAGTGCCGGGGGGTAGACCCAAACCAGGAGCCCCCCCACGACCTATACTGGCACGCCTATTCAACTTTAGAGACCGTGACACGATCCTTCAGGCGGCCCGGATTGCCCCCCCGATTAAGGTTGATAACTCTAACGTATCCTTATACCCGGACTACACAGCTGCTGTGTCAAGGCAACGCCGTAATTTCCTAGAGGTAAAAAAAGAACTACGCTGCAGGGAACTTAAGTATGCAATGCTTTTTCCAGCAAAGCTACGGGTGGAAGCAGAGGGGAAGAGCTGGTTCTTCGCCACACCGGAGGAGGCTCATGACTGGCTGGAGGGCTGGCGACCGGCTACGCGACCCGGCAGACGGGGCCCGAAAAGGCAGCAACAATTCACCAGCCCAGTCACGGAAGAATCGCACGAAACAGGAACACCATCTGGCACGCAACAAAAGGAGTGCGGCACCTCGGACTGACGCTGAGCCAGGTCAAAACCATGCTTATGCAGTACAGTGCTTGTCCACAACGCAAAAGTAATGGAACGATGAAAACGCATCAAAGAGACAGCAAAGCACATGACCGGGACCTAAAATTGACCCGACTGGGCCACACCCCGGGATTTGGTGGGCGGCCGGGACCGGCCTCCCGCGGTGTCCCCGATGGCACTCAGGATATATACCATATCTGGACGACACACTGATGGGTGGCACTAAACTACGAACAAGCGGGGGAATGGATCAGAGACATGGAGTAACACTCCCCGTCTACGCAAGTACAAAGTTCAGGGAACAAAGCACTCTGCTGAGTTGGGGTGGCGGGTAGTTTTAAATCCGCGATGCAGGGAGGCAGGGCGGGGGGCAGGGGAAAGATTACAGTTAAAGGGAAAATGTTGTTGTTTGTTTTAGTTTCAAATATGGCACATGGTACACATTTACATCAAGGACACGACGACGGCACAGTGGACTATACGAGGACAATGCCACACTTAACTCAGTTAGATGACGACTACGACACACTTATATAGCATGAATGATGACATAGGGACTGTCCTAAGGTCACCGGTCCTACACATCTCCCATTCAAGATACTATCATGGAATGTGAATGGCCTAGGAGATAAAATCAAACGAGGATTAGTTTTGCAATATCTGAGGCGTAAAGGGCCTGCGGTGGCACTGATACAGGAATCACATTTGACTGGAACTGCCAGTAAAGCCTTAGATAGAATGGGATTCAAGATGGTGGTACATGCGGATTTTACCTCAGGGTCGCGGGGAGTGGGGATATTGATTAACAAAGGCTGCCCCCTAATAGTCATGGATTCCCGGAAAGACGATCTAGGTCGCTTCGCAGCAATAACATGCCAATGGGACGGCAAAATCTATAACATAGTGACGGTCTATATTCCACCGACACTGCACCAAGTTACCTTCCCAGCGTTAGGAAAATTTGTATTAACCCTCCCACACGGGGAACTCCTGATAGGGGGTGACTTTAACATGACGATGGACTCAATGATGGAGAGAAAACCCCCCAAAGACCCAAGTGGCGCAAACAGCAAACTGGTGGAATTCGTAGAGGCTCTGGGCCTAATAGATGTATGGAGACAGAGGTTCCCTACTGGAAAACAATACACATTCCAGTCGGGAGTTCACAACAGCTTAACTAGGCTAGATTACATTTTTACGCTGCCGACCGGATTGGGAGGAGTGGCTGAGATCACGCACCTGCCAAGAGGTATCTCAGACCACTCGCCAGTGCTCCTGACATACACCACATCTACCCCAAGCCGACGCAGATTGTTTCCGCTTCACCCTAGCTATCTTAAGAATCGTAAGATCAGTAGGGACCTCCTCAATACGACAGTGAACTACTTTGAGGAAAACCAACACTCAGTGCAGTCCCCCGCAACTTTATGGGAGGCTTACAAGACGGTTCTTAGGGGACAGGCGATCTCTGTGGTAATGGGACATACGAACACAGCAACAGCACGTTGACAGTTTAGAGCAGAGCATGTCCCGGGCAGAGGTGGCTCACATGGTCAACCCTGATGAAGACACAACACACAGGTTACGCCTAGCACAACAGGAGTACAGGGCCTATACATGGGAGGAGGCAAAAATTAAGCACGCGACAACTCAACACACCATCTATGAACAAGGAGATAAGGCGGGGAAACTCCTAGCATGGCTGGATAAAAAAGAACGGGCTAATAAATGGGTGGCGCAGCTTCAGCGCGAAGAGGGCGGGTTCACGACAGAGCCCCAGCAAATCACAGAAGCTTTAGCGGTACACCTTGAAAAAGTGTACACCCCAACAGCAACCAACACGGTGGAAGAAAACCTAGAATTCCTCAAAGACATTAGAATGCCTACTCTATCCCCTGAGGCGGCCGAAACTCTAGACATGGACCTCACTACAGCAGACCTCGAGCTAGCAATAGGGGCACTACACACAGGGAAGGCGTTGGGACCCAATGGGATTCCAGTCGAATTCTACAAAAGGGCGGCATCGCATGTCCTACCACATTTACTTAATATGTATATAGACAGTCTGGAACAAGGAATCTTACCACGGGACCAGCGCATGGCCACAATAGTGGCAATTCACAAGCCTGGCAAGCCACCACATGAGTCTGCGTCCTATAGACCTATCTCTCTACTTAATGCGGAGGCAAAAATACTGGCAAAGGCACTTGCCATGCGGCTTCAGCCACACCTAGCCACGGTCATCCACCCGGATCAAACTGGCTTTATGCCAAATCGTAGCACGACACTTAACCTACGGCGCCTAAATGGAGTCATAGCTCGTAAATCTACTATAGAAGAAGATGCGGTTATCCTATCGCTGGACGCACGAATGGCGTTTGACCTTGTTGAGTGGCCCTTCTTGTTCGCGGTCCTTAGACACTTAGGATTCGGTCCGAAATTCTGTGCCTGGGTCCAACTACTATATACGCAGCCACTGGCCCAGGTGGTCGTGAACGGTCACATGTCGACGGAATTTGCATTAGGTAGGGGGACGCGCCAGGGCTGCCCCCTGTCGCCATTGCTCTTTGCCCTTGTGCTGGAGCCGCTGGCGGCATGGGTGCGTCGGGACCCGGTCATACGCGGGTTAAAATGGGCCGCGGACTGGGAGGACTGCATTTCACTTTATGCAGATGATATATTGTTATATTTCACATCACCAGCTCGTTCCATCAATCGCCTGCTGGATATCTGTGCTTCATACGGGAGGGTATCGGGCTATACCATAAATTGGGCAAAATCGCTTCTTTACATATTGCACGGCTCCCGACCCAGACTTCCACAGGGATGTAACATTCAAATAGTTGAGGAGGGATTTAAATATCTAGGGATATATATCACACACGATCAGACCCGATTCATTGCTGAAAACCTTACTGGTCCACTGAGGCGATTCCGCCATGACGTTCAACACTGGCGTTCGCTCCCATTAACATTACTAGGAAGAGCAGCCCTCTATAAAATGATGGCGCTTCCTCGATTCCTATATACATTACAAAATACACCATTCCCGGTCCATCCCAAATATTTTATGGAAATAAACGAAGAAGTGACCACTCTACTGTGGGACGGCGGGGCGTCGCGCATAGCCCTCCATAAACTCGCGCGAAGCTGGTATGACGGCGGCATTGCACTCCCTGATATCAAATTATACTATTGGGCCTCACAGCTTTTTGTTATCAATCAATGGCTTCACATATCACAGGATGACCCGGCATACCACATGGATAGGTATCTCCTGGGAGCGACAGGGATCATGGGGGCACTTTATAACAAGGCTAGGAAGGGTACCCTTACCGGTCCAACAGAACACACTATCAAAATATGGTTTGGGGCGCAGCGAGCGATGGGGTGGGAGGGAGTAACGACGCAGGCCATGCCGCTCTGGGACTCCAAAAAACTTGGTACATTGCGAAACACGAAAGGTTTTAGACAGTGGGACCTGATAGGTATCTCCAAGGTAGGAGATCTCTGGAAAAAAGGGGAAATGGTCCCGTTTGCCCAGTTACGGACCACGTACGATCTGGCTCCAACCGAAATATTCCGGTATACCCAAATCAGACATGCACTCACGACACTAATCCCTCAAGGTACAAGACTGGCAGAATCTTCCCCATTGGAAGATAGACTCCTCACAGACCACCTCACAAAGAAGGCCATTTCACAGACGTATCGGAAATTAATATACAGCCATCCAGATCCCACTGCGACCCTCAAAGCCAAATGGGAACAAGATGTAGGGGAATTGGATGAGGCGGACTGGCAGGAGGCACTGGCGTCTCCAAAGGAGGCCGCAATACCGTCCAAGCTCAAGCTGGTGCAATTGAAAATCCTACACCGCACATATTACACGAGAACACTCCTACATAAAATTAATAGGACGCCCACTCCACTATGCCTCAGACAATGCGGCACACCGGGTACTTTCTTCCACACCATCTGGCTGTGTCCCAGTATTGCGGGTTACTGGGATGCCGTGATGCGCACAATATCACAGGTCACGAAGGTCACGATTCTCCCTGAACCGAAGAGGTGCCTTCTTCAAATATGGGAACCCACAGACCTCAACCACACAGCACAGGACTGGGTCACAATGGGCATGACAGTAGCAAAACGCAATATCGCGCAGTGCTGGGGAAGCCACCAATTGCCTACCCTACGCCAGTGGTGCAGAGATATGGATGGGGCCATGATCGCAGAGAAATCAGTCTATATACACAGGGGCTGTCCTAAAAAATGGTATCGGATCTGGGACGGGTGGAATACCTACCGCGGAAATATATGCGAATCCCCACTCGTAGACTCGTTGTCAGAAGAGACTGGCTGATGTGATCTAAAATAAAAGGCGGGGCAGGCGATAAACATTATACCACCAATCCACGTGATGAAGCATATATGATAACCGCCCACTATGCTGTATCTACTAGTACACTGATATATGCCTTAATATGTCCACTGTATATGCCATGGATCAATATACAAATGTGTCCAATTGTTTTGTTATGCAAAATATCAATAAAAATGTTTAAAAAAAAAAAAGAAAAAAAGGAATCTATTGAAAATATTCAAAGCGGTCAGACTGAAAAAGCAAAGAGCCCCTTGATTCCCGTTAAATTCAAACCCTCATCCTGTAACTGTAAGGAGGAACAAACGTGTATTGATCCAGTGATTCCGAGGACAATCCAAGGAGGGCAAATTACTGCACCAAGAATAGGCGGTAATTTAATACAACAGAAGGAAAATATAGCCGCACTAAATCAGCGGAAAGAGGAAACTAAGAATAATTCGATAAAATCGATAGAATTGTTAGAACTAAAAGAGGATGTGACTCAAATACCAAAATGGGAGAACCTAGTTATTGTAAAAAGCGGTCAAGCCAAACAAGTTGTATATAACGAATATTATGATTGCAAGGAAAGAAAACAAGAAGTGCCGCTCTCCAAAAGGCCTGCCCAAATTATCCTTAAACCATTATATGACTCACGCGGCAGACAAGACATTTTGAATAGAGGAAACATACTTCGCTTGTTGAAATCAATTCCACTACTAGAAAAAGTGACAACAGAAGATTTAGATTGTGTTGGATTTCTAAAAATCCTGAAGGTGGGCATCCAATAACTCTGTTGACTGTGGCTACTGACGATATAGCGGAACGAATTATTCATGAACAAGAAATCTTTCGTAGTTGGGGGATAACAATTAGTCAACCAGCCCCAAAGGTATATCCAACCCCGCTGATAAAAGAAGAAAGTCCAATAAAAAAAGGGAAAAAGGAAAAATGACAATACAGTCTATTCTATACTAAAAATCCCCTTGGAAAAATAGATAGTGAAGATGAAAAGCTGTTTAATGAAACAAAAGTGGATAAAGCCAACGGAATAAATAAAGAGTGGATTTTGACAGCATTACATGGAAATGAAGGTAAATGACAGAATACATTTGAAGATAATACAAAAGAATGGAATATGGATAGTTTAATAATAGGAATGTGCTCTTGGAACATAAATGGAATTTGTAAAAAGACAAAAAATGCTCAAATAGATAGCCTATCAAATTCCTTTCAAATCATATTATTGCAGGAAACGTGGGCAATGGACCCATTTTTGATAGAAGGATATAAAGGATATTTTGAGCCTGCAATTAAAACTCAAAAATTTGGTCGCCCGTGTGGGGGTCTGGCAATATTTATATCTATTGATTTGAAAGTTGATCATGAGCAGTTAGTTACTAATAATTCCAATCTTCAAATGGTAAAGATACGTTTATCATTAGGTGAACAAAAACAATTAAAAACTCTAATTATAATAAATATATATATCCCACCAAAACAGAATTCGAGGAAGGATATGTGTACCGCCCTTATAAGCCTTCTATTGGAGCAAATAATGAAAGATCCTTTTGCTGATTTTATTCTAACGGGTGATTTCAATTTAAATCTATTAATTCCCTTTTTACGAGATGATGTTGTACAGTCTCAAAACCAACAATGGGCAATTCCTGAGCAAATATTGGATCCTGCTATACATGCTAAACAGAACTTAATGGGGTGAAATGTATTGATGGATATAGAAGCACTGGGCCTAAGAATATTAAATGGTAGATTCACTTCGGATATACCACCGGCTTGGACATTTTTTTCACACTATTCTAAATCACGAATTGATTACACAATGGTATCACTAAACATCTTTAATAACATCATGTCGTATCAGTTAAGGAAGGTGCCTGATAGCGACCATAGTCAACAAATAATTAATATAAAATTGTCGTGCTCGAAACATCAAAAGTATTTAACAATGCAAGGCCAGACATGTACCATCAATTATAGGAAACTTATATGGAAAACAAACAATATGGATAAAATAAATGAAAAGGCGCAAGGCATGGTAAAAGAATGTTTTAAAGATAAAATTATGAGGTCGGCAATTGACCAATGGGAAAATTTTATACAGAAACTAGTTAAGTCCTTTGAGTCTGCATCTAGCATTGAGATTAAACAAGTGACTGAAATGAAAAAATGGGAAACTAAGATCAATCTATCATATACGGTTAGGAAAACAAGAAGGACCCGCAATAGACTTAGGAAACAGATTACCAAGTTTCCAAATAATGAAGACATACAAATTCAATTAAAAAAGGTAAACCAAAGTTTGCGGAAATTAATCTGGAACGAAAAAAACAAAGCCAGGCAGGATTTGTGGACCAAAATATACTACGCAATTAATCAAACCAACTCAAGGGAGTTTTGGAAAATAATAAATGGCTTAGTAAGACCTAACAAAACTGCGGTAGTATCCGTGTTAACTGAAGAAGAATGGTCTACATTCCTTATAAAACATTTAAACCCAGTTGCTAAAGCAAATACTTTGAATGCCAAACAGATTGGGATGGTTAAAGTAGATTTAGAATGTGATATAGAAATTAACATAACAAAAACCCAAGTGGCCAAGCTAATAAAGAAACAAAAAGACGGGGCACCAGGCCCAAATGGCATTCCGGTTTCTCTTTATAAAGAAGATCCGGACTTCTGGTCGGAATACCTATCAGAGGTTTTTAATGAAGTTGTTCAGACGGGGTTGATTCCAAAATCTTGGAGAGGGTCATTAATATCTCCTATTTTAAAAAAAGGAAATTGGCAATTGCCGGAGAACTATAGTTTGATAACCCTTCAGGATACTGATGCAAAGTTATTTGCAGGAGTTTTATTATCAAGCTTAACAGATTGGGTAAAGGAAAAACGGGTATTGCCTTTGAATCAAACAGGATTCATTAAAGGTCTAGGTACTTCTACAAACATTTTAATTTTATCGGTATTAATGAATAAGGCAATTTCAGCAAAACAGCCCTTGTATCTTTGCTTTGTCGACTTTAAATCGGCTTTTGACTGTGTGAATAGACATCGTCTGTGGCAAAAACTAAAAGAGCAGGAAATTCGGATTTATTATTAAAACTGGTTCAACTTTTGCATACGGACACTTGGATCAGGGTGAGGATCGGTGATGGTCGAGGGCTAACAAGAGAAATACCTACGGCTGGTGGATTAAAACAAGGGTGCGTCCTAGCCCCGCTCCTTTTTAACTTGTTCTTAGCAGATCTTACAGCAACTCTAAATGGTGTAAATGCGCATCCACCAAAGCTAGCGGATAAGCAAATATCCAATTTGCTGTATGCAGACGATGTTATTCTTTTAAGTCAAACTAAAATTGGATTGCAACGGTTAATTGATTGTATCTCAACATATGCAAAGGACAACAATATGATAATAAATGAAGCAAAGACTAAAGTAATGGTAGTTACAAAAAATACAAGAATAAAACATAAATATAAATGGTTACTGGAAGAATCTCGATTAGAGCAAGTTGAATCTTATAAATATCTTGGAGTCATATTTAATGATAATGGGAACTTTCTCCCCCAAAAAAAGGATATCAACAGGAAAGCAAATTCTTTGGTAGTAGCATTTAGGATCATCCAGAAAGCAATAAGTGATCTGTCTTACCGTCCATTTTTAAAGGTTATTATAGCAAAATTGCTACCTACTTTGACATATGGTAGTGAGGTACTAAACGGGAAGGATGCGGAGATTATTAATAATGCGGTTGCAAGAATTTATAAAACCCTATTTTGTCTGCCTAACAATGCCTCGCAAGCAAGCAAGGAAAGTGTGGAACCGAATTAAAAATGATCAAGGAAACCAAATCTCTCAGCTACTATGGCACGAAGTAAAAGATAATAGGAAATTGCAAGTGTGGACTTATTTAAATGCAGCGATAGAAGAATTTGGCGTTACACCTATTTGGGAAACTACTATTGCACGGGAAAGCTTTAAAAAACAATCAATAAACTAACCAATCATCTATCGCTGATAAAAGATAAAGAAATATTTGTAAAAAGAAAACACGCATGGCCAATAATAAATGGATTTCAGAAAAAAAAGGTCCAAGAATATTTAGAAACATCGTGGTCACAAAAAAAACCCCAAATTTTCATTAATGCTCGATTTGGCTTAACGCCGGGATTATGTCATTTACCGCCATGGAAGAAATCAAAAGAGGATACTCAATGTAGGTTATGCAAAATAGGATAAGAGAATATCATTCATTTACTGTGTCTTTGCCCCAAATTAGAAAACGAAAGGAAAAGTACACTTAAGAGACTATTTAATGATCGTGGAGTAAGGACATGTAGGCAAGCCTTGATAGCATGTTTAAGCTCTGATGATATTTCCTTGAACTCTGCATTTGTAACATTTTTGATTTTAATTGGGAAAAAATTATAGGAAAATAATTTGAAATCTGTATCTATTGTATTTTAAAAATAATACACTGTGTACTGTATTTATCTGGCTATAACTTATATGATATTACATATAATTGTTTTAATTTTCTTTTATCTATTGAAATTTTTAGTAGTTTTTGTAAGATTTTAATTAATCAAACAAATAAAATAAACTTGAAACTTGAGAGGCCTGTGGTCAGTTTGAACAAGGAAGTGAGTCCCAAACAGATAGCGTCTCAGCTTCTTCAGTGACCAACCACAGAAAAGTCTTCCCTCTCAATAGGACTACAAGGCTGTTCCCTGGGAAATAACCTCCTACTAATAAAATCAATAGGCTGGTCCTTGCCATCATCATTGGTCTGTGATAGGACTGCTCCTATCCCATGTGCAGAGGCATCTGTCTGCACAATGGACTGCTTTGTATAATCTGGAGCTTTTAGGATGGGTGATGAGCACATTGCTTTCTTCAGAGTGTCAAAAGCCTTTTGACAGCTCACTGTCCAGTTTACTTTCTTTGGTTGTTTCTTTGAGGTCAGTTCAGTGAGGGGTGCCATGATGGTGCCATACCCCTTCACAAGCCTCCTGCAGTGCCCAGTCAAGCCAAGGAATGCCCTGACCTGAGCCCGAGTGGTGAGAGCTTCCCATTCCAGAATAGTCTGGATCTTGGGCTGTAAGAGTTGAACGTGTTCTTCACCTACAAGGTGACCCAAGTATACAACAGAACGCTGCCCGATTTGGCACGTGCTTGCCTTGATAGTGAGTCCTGCATGTTGCACAGCCCAAATGACCTTCCCAAGGTGGACCAGGTGATCCTGCCAGGTGGAGCTATAGACAGCAATTAAGGGTAGGCGGTAAGCTCCGCCTCGTCAGCGGAGTTCATAGAGTTTTTAGCACTTTGCACTTTGCTTAGAGGGCAGAGTTCTTAAAAAAAACTCCGCCGACCGCTGGCGGAGAGGAGTTTACTGGCGCACGCACTCACCCCTATTTTCTGTGTGCATTATAAGTGCATTAATGCTTTTGGGTTGAACGACCACATGAATATACCAGTGTGACATCAGTCCTCTGCCGAACTAAATGGTGTGGGTGGGATTCTTCATCAAAAGGTTGCTGTTTTAATTAAACGTAAATCCATGACATCACTTGCTTGCAAATTCAATAAATCAACCGAGAGTCGGAGACATAAACTTTCTGTAGTAAGACTTGATTTCTAAACAGCATGCTGTGATGAGGATGGACTGTCACCTAGTGGCCACTGGACAGAACTAACAAAAGAGATGAAATATGGTATCAAACTTAATTCATAATAGCACTGTCCAAAACCAAAACACATCCATCCTGTGAAATATTTAGTGCTCAGATAGATGATGACCATGGCTATACAGTAAACGCCACTGGCCAAGACTTGAGGAATCGGTAAAGGTAAAAATGTGTGAAAATCTCGTCACTTTTTTTATTTGCACAACAACAAACACTGCATCTCATCACCATAGCCCCACTTTATGAGCCAAAGCGCACACCAGAGTATCTCTCAACCTGTGATTCAATTTCATACTGTAACTTAGCAGAGAACCCTATCAGTGCCGTCCCCAGCACAAATACCCAAACAAAAAATTGCATCCACTTAACAGTACACTTCTTCTGAAGTTCTGACCTGTCTGCTGAAATTTGTTCAGTGCCAGATGATTGCTGTCTCGTTTCACCGGCAGCAAGGCAGTCCATACCCACAACTCCCCGAGTCCCCAGGCACCGGTGTAGGCAGCTCCGCTTATGGAGTGATCGTCCTGGCCTGGGTGTGAAATGAAATCATTCCTGGGCTGGGCACCGGGTTCCTTGCTGGAGGCTGCAGGTAAACTGAAACTCCTGGGCTGGGAGCAGGTCCTTGCTCGTGAAGCCCAGTGGCCTGTTGTATGCAGAGTAGACTAGAGTGAAATAATAATCCCAAGCACAAGTACCCGGGTAAAGTCAAGCGGCGGATCAGGACGGGGTGTGTGCCCCTGCATATCGAGGCAGTCACGGGTATGTGACCTGAGTCACCTGACATGACCAGGACAGGAGTCCCGACTCTGAGTTCTGTGCTTTCTGGTTTCCAAAAGGGCTGTCCTGGGCCGGAATCTGCTCTCCTTTCCAACATCCTGGAAGAATGCTTGGTGTTTGCAAATGCAATACAGTCACAGGCAGCATGGTTAGGGGTTAGAAAGAGGCTTGAATGTTCCCCCTCATCCACAAAACGACAAGGATGGTCCTACATGTAGTTTTATTATAGGGAAAAGAGAATTTCGCCCACCTGTGGAACTCTGGGATTCCACTGAGTTCTTTTATCAATCTGCAGAATTCTGTGGAGTGAAACTCTGCGAGCTCCACCCACCCTTAATAGCAATATCATCGAAATATGCTGCACCAAAAGACTCCAATCCAGGAAGGACTTTGTTCACTAACCTTTGGAAGGTGGCAGAGGCATTCTTTAGTCCAAAGGGTATCACAGTGAACTGGTAATATCCATCTGGGGTTGGGAATGCTGTTTCTCTTTTGCTCTAGGGGTCAGACCAATCTACCAGTACCCCGATGTCAAATCAAAAGTACTCAGAAATTTGGCTGCACCCAACCTGTCAATCAAATCATCAGATCTTGAGGTAGGGTGTGCATCTGTCTTAGTGACAGCATTGAGACCTCAATAGACCAGACAAAACTTCGGCTCTGGTTTACCACCCTTGGAATGAGGTTTGGGGACTAATGGTTAGAGCGGCAGACCCTGATGCAGAGATCTGGCCCGGGACCAGGGTTCAATTCCTGCCTCGGCGGGTCTTGGGCTCAATTTCCTCAGACCTGATAATTCTCGCCTCGGTGCCTATTCTAATCATGGGTCCCACTCTGCAACTCTGGGCAATAGCTTGCTTAATCTCCACAACGGCCCCAACAGCGCTGGGATGCCTGGCTTCACCTTGGAGGTGCCCAGGAGTGGACATTTCACATGGAAAAGCCAGGAAGGGTTCCACAGCGGTATGCGTACAGCGCCGGGACACCCCTTTGGGGGTATAAGTGCGCTTTACAAGTACAAATTTCATTTTCAAATTTCATTTCATACCAACGGGCTGGTCCAGGGACTTTCAGAGAGTTCAATCACCCCTAACTCCAGCATCTTGCTGACTTCATCTCTGGTGCTTTCTTTGACTTGGTCAGACTGCCTGTAAATGTTGTTTTTGACAGGTAGGCTGTCTCCAATGTCTGCAATGTCTTTCCAGGGGCAACAAAAAGACAGCATACTGCTCCAGGATTTGCCTGCAGTCAGTTTGCTATTGGGTAGTGAGGGTGATGAAAGGAAACTCCCTCAACAGACTCATCTTTAGGGTTGTGGGAAAGGAGGTCAGGGAGAGGTTCACTCTTCTCTTCCTGATCCTCATCAGTGACCAGGAGCATGGCCACCATCAGCCCTGTCATGAAAGAGTTTAAGGCAGTTCACATGGATGACCCTGTGAAGGCTCCTGGAAGTGCCCGGGCCCACCAAGTAGGTGACCGCCCCTTATCTTTCTAGGATAGAGTAGGGAACACTCCATTTGTCATGGAGGGCTCTAGGTACCACAGGCTCCAAAAGCCATTTCTTTTGTCCTGGCTGGAACTCCACCAGTGCAGCCTTTTGATCAAACCATTGCTTCTGGAGGTCTTGGTTTGACCCAAGGTTTTTGGCTTTCTACATGTACTCAGCCATCCTGGAATGAAGGCCAAGCACATAGTCTACAATTTCCATTTTGGTTTTTTTGTGAGGTTTCTTCCTGCGTTCCTTTACTAGACTAAGTGGACCTCTCACACGATGGCCTAACAGAAGCTCAAAGGGGCTAAAGTCCACTCCTTTCTGTGGCACCTCTCTGTAAGCACAAAGCAGGCATGGCAATAAGACATCCAATCACTTTCTGAACTTTTCAGGGAGTCCCATGATCATGCCTTTCATGGTCTTGTTGAATCTCTTAAGCAGGCCATTGGTTTATGGGTGATATGGGGTGGTAAACTTAAACGTCAGCCCACACTCAACCCACATGGCTTATAGATAACCAGACATGAAGTAACTACGTCTGTTTAAAACCACCTCCTGAGGAAAGCCCACTCTAGTAAGCATACTTATGAGGGCCCTGGCAACTTCAGGAGCAATGACAGTCCTAAGTAGAATTGCTTCAGGAATCAGGATACCTTGTGGCATGATCCACTACTACCAGTATAAATCTGTTTCCTGATGCTGTCTGAGGGCAAAAGAGACCTACAATGGCAATCCCTACCCTCTCAAAGGGGACCCCAACCACTGGTAGTGGAATTAAGGGGGCCTTTGGTTTGCTACCTGTCTTGCCACTGGCTTGACAGGTAACACAGTAGCTGCAAAACTCATTTACTTTATGGGACATACCTGGCCAGTAGAACTGGGTGACTAACCTACTCCAAGTTTTTGGCCAAGATGCCCAGCTAGGGTGATGTCATGTGCTAAGTTGAGTAAGAACACTGTGTGCTGCTGTGGCACTACCACTCTCCTAGTGGCACCAGGTTTGGGGTCTCTGGCCTCAGTGTAAAGGAGTCCCTCCTCACAATAGGTTTGGTGGGAGCCACTAACATCTCCCTTTTCCTGGTCAGCGGATTGCTGTCTCAAGCACTCAAGAGTTGGGCAGGTTCTCTGTCACTGGCAGAGATCTTCTCTAGAGGGTCCCCTGGGTCTAGGAGCTCTGCAGTGTAAGGCCCAAGTTCCTGGGGCTCAGTTCCCTCAAGGGCTGACGGGTCTTCTCCCTGAGGAGAGGGGACCTGAGCTTGTGTCTCAGGAGAAGTTGGCTTCCCAGACATCTTGCCTTTTCGCTTGGAGTATTGGGCCATTATTCCATCCTCCAATTTCTGTTTTTACCCTGGGCTTTGCTCTGTGCTGTTGTTTTCACACACACACTTTCAGGTATTCCCAAAGCTGAGGTCTCCAGGTCATTGCCTAGTAGACGTTCTACTAGAATTGCAGAGGACACAACCACCTTCTTTTGACTAGTATCTCCTCCCCATTTCAAGGTCACCATAGCTATGGGATGAACCTTGGCAATGTTATCAGAATTCCTGACTGGATATGTTTGTCCAGTTATGTACTGCTTTGGGGATATTAGTTTTTCAGTCACCATGGTGACACTTGCATCTATATCCCTCAATGCTTCTAATTCAACTCCATTTATATGTGGCTTTTGTCTGTACGTCTCCAGGTTACTGGGCCAGACAGCCAGGGAAGCTATATCCACCTCACCTTCAGAGACTAAAGTAGCTTCAATGTGCTCTCTGACTTGGTCACCAAGGATCCCATCTGGAGACTCACAAATCCTGTGTATGCTGCACTAGTGAGTGCCTTTTTGGGACAAGTAGAGTCCCCAGTTCGGTGTCCATTTTGCTTATAGTTAAAACACCAAGCCTTTTTGGGATCCTAGTTTTTACCCTGGTACCCACCTTTTCATTGGAAAGTGTATCTGGTTCCACCCTCCTCAAAAGGTTTTTGGGGACCTTTAGAATATTCTTTGTTTTTTCCCCTCTCTGTCCCACATCTTATCCTTGGCAGGATTAGCAACCCCTTTCTTTTGGTCACCCCCTCCTTCTGCCTTCTTGGACACCCTTGTTTTGACCCAATGGTCAGCCTTCATCTCCAGCTCTTGGTGAGAGACTAACCCTAGATGCATTAAGTACTGATGTAGTTTTTCTGAGGCACAATTGCTTAACAGATGCTCTTTCATTATAAATTGTAAAACCCTTCATAATCTTGTACCTTACTTCCTTTGAACCAGCCACCTAGTGATTGGACTGAGAAGTCAACAAAATCTACCCAGGATTGACTTGAGGTTTTGTGAATCTCACTGAACTTGATCCTGTACTTCTCAGTGGTTAGTCCAAAGCCCGCAAACAGAGTATCCTTCATAAAGTCATAAGACTCAGCATCTGCCTCATCCAGTGTCAGGAGTCTACTCCTGCGCTTTCCTGAGAACAGCCCCCAAAGTAGAGAGCCCCAGTATCTCTGGTGTAACCTCATGATTTTGCTTGCCCTCTCTAAGGCAGTAAACCATTTGGTAATGTCATCACCCTCAATATATTTAGGAACAATCCCTTGGGGGATTTTGGGATCAAAGGTTTCCTCTTTCTCCCTATTGACTTTGCTGCCACCATTGATGGGTGCCAGGTATATCTCCGCCCTTTCTCTTTTTATAGACAGGATTTTGGCTTCCAGGGCTGTCCTTCTGGCTTGTAGAGGAAGGCACTCCAGGTACAACTTTTAGGTAGATGTGTGTAGGCACTACTTAGCTCTCCATAGTTAAATCAGGAGGATCATCCTCATGCTCACTGTCCAAATGCTGCTTTTCAGGATTGTCGGTGTCTTCTGTTGTATTGGCTAAATTATACTCTATGTGGGGAAAGAGAGAGGGACCCCTTATATCTATCAAGAGAATAGGGTACTACTACAAGTAGAGACTAAAAATCCCTTGGTAATATTACACATAAAAAACACACACCTATGCATATGTATAAATCACAAGTGAACCAAAAGACAGTATTGTAACATCATAACATCAATCCACCCAATATTGTCATCAAATTCCAAAATAGTTATCACAAAATATTTATTTTTTTATTAAAAACACATTATATATCACATATATGTCATAAAATTAATTCCATGAACTAATTATACAACTGTTAAAAATTACATAAAAAACATGACGTCTGTGATAACAGACACAAAAATACAAAAATAGAGAGAAATAACACAGAGACAATCTATTCTGTCATTCAGGGAACATATCCGTTTGAAATGATTTGTGTAACTAGACCCCTATATAATTCATTCAATGTCTGCAGGTCAAATTACTTCCACAAATTATGTAAATATAGCGTCGACGCGTTTCGATGGTTCTACAGATGTCCCATCTTTTTCAAGACAAAAAGAAATGTAATTCTCTCAAAATGACACTGAATGGTTGCTCTTGACTTGATTCCTCAGTATTACTCTGGGACCGTGCCTCACCCAACTTTTAGGTCCAAATAAAAATCATAGCCATCTTCCCAGATTGATTCTAAGCGAGCCGTAGAAATGTCCCTTATACGTGCTCTAAAATATCAGGCTGTCGAGATGTACAGTCTTTCACCTCTCGTCACTTGGTGGTGTACTGTACATTTTTTGGACCTAAAAGTTGGGTTGACAACAAATTCTAAACAGACTTTTATGGCCTAACTAGTACACTTTTTAAATTTCTAAAACCAAAGGACCTTGGGACTTAACACTAACAGTTCAGATTAGATAATTTAGAAAAATGCAAAATCTTGTACCCCACCGCAGATCCACCAATGTAGAAAGCTAGCTTTTTATGTAGTGCTCCAAAGGGAGGTACACTATGTAGAAAGTCCAGACGACCCTTATTGGCTTACAAAGCTTAAATTAATAATCCCAAATGCTCTCTTTGTGGTAGCGTGGGTGAGGAATTTAGGCTTATCAGAGGGTAGTGTTAATTAAGTATTTGTTGTACACACAGAGTCAATAAATGAGACACACACTCAAGAAAAAAGTTGAGACCAATTTAGAAAAATAACACAGATTTGTATGTGATTTTAGATGCCAAGATCATCGGAATCTGGTAAGTACTTTAGACGTTATCGATTTTTACAGTAATAATAGTAGAAAATGGCAGCTGGCAGACGTAAGGCATAGTCCTCGAACGGGGTAATGTTATCCTATGGGAGAAACATTCATTGCATAGGTACACTACAGACTTGCAGAACTGTTCTTCTGGACTTAAGGTAAGGAGGGGCCAAGGTCCAAGAAAGCACCAGCAGTTCAAGTTTACCTGCCCTGGGGTGTCCAGGTTTTGGGGTGCTGTACGTGGTGGTAGCCTCAAACGCTATATGCTAAAGTCAATTGGAAAAGTATCTTTAAGAAAAAGGCTGCAATGGGAGATTGGGGGACCAGTCTGGCACAACCCAAGGGGGTGTTTACACTCTTAAGGGTCTCAGAACCACAGAGACACCATTGGTTTGCTTGAGCCTGAGCTGGGGAGCTCGGGTGCAGAGGTGTTTTGTCTGGCAGGTCGGTGAGTTAGAGGCTCTCATGGTTCTTAGTGTACCTGCAGAAGAGGGAAAAGAAACACAGCATGGGCACTGTCAATGTGGAGCAGGCCTGTCTCGAAGTCCCTCGATGTGCAGGTACGTTTTAGCAGTGATGGTGTCCCGATTGAACACAAGCAAGCCTTGGTGCTTGCAACTGGCTCAGGTGCCCTGGGTATTGATGCAGGGGGGCTCCCGGAGGGTCTTGCAGCTCAGTACTTACTGGGGAGCTGGGGCTGACCTCTGGGAGCCTTGAAGTCCTTTTTCTGGGGTGCTGCTCCCTCGGGCCCGGGGATTGACAGACCGCTGTACCAGGCAGATGCTGTTGGTGCCTGCTGGTGCAGGGAAGTGGCTCCTCCACTCCAAGGGAGATGTTGCTGGGGCAATGAAGTGTTGTGTAGACCTCCAACGGTTTGGGGAGGCTGTTATGCTTCTGAACAAGTCAGTCTTGGTGATTGTCGAGACAGCAGCAGTCAGGCAGGGTTTTGTTGCTGGGCCACCGTTCCCACGTCTTTGGCTCTTCTTTGTCCTTTTTCTTCTTTAAGGCAGACTAATCTGAGTTCTAAGTGTCAGGGGGCCACCTAAGTACTACATTTAGGGCCCTTAAGGGGAGTGAAGGGTAGTAGCCAATGGGCTACTTACTCCTGGGGTCACTACACCGCCTATATGACTACTTCCTGTGGGGAGTGGTCATAACCCTGTCCCAGAGTTCCTAATTCCACTAAAGACAAGATGGCCTGAGGGTGAACACGCGTTCTGACTAGCTAATATTCCTCCCTGCCTGGTTCCAAATGGACCTCAGGGCATGGTGTGGCATCTCCCTAGTCTGGGGGAAGCTGGGGTCACATATCAAAGGAGGTAGGGATGTTGAAGCCTCTAGCCTTGATATACTAAAGCACTAGCCATCCTGCTGGAGGAGGTGTGAAAACTTCCTTAGGAGCAGGCATTGCTTCTGAGAGCATGGGCTCTCACCTGCAAGGGGTCAGAAACTTGTAAGGGGTGGCAGTCTGGACGATAGCAGTCAGCCAGCACACTAAGAGACTAGTAGGAATCAGGGGGGACCTCCAAGATGCATGTCAATTCAAATCTGATACTGGCATCAGTATGGATTTGTCAAGACGAGGTGTTTGATACCAAACACCATTATTTTCAGTGAAGCCATTATGTGGTTGGGTAGCTCGCACTGACCAGTGCCCAGTACACATACTTAAGATGGCTTCCTGAATACTTGCAAAGTAGTGGCAATGGAACCAGACATCACAGGGGCATATCGTCTCATGCAGATATGTCCTGACATATAATATAGTACACCCTGCCTTAGGGCTCTAAGGCCTGCTGTATGGGTGACCTACATATAGTATATGCAGTGTTCATGGGCATGGCACACAGGAAGTTTGCCATGTCGTGTTTTTAAAATGGTTTGCACCATTTCACACAACCTGAAATGGCAGTCTGCATGCAATTTGTGTGTGGGTCCCTTATGGTGGCATAATACATGCTGCATGTATTATGACCCTGTGATGTCTAGTTCATTTAGTAGGTATTATAAATGGGGTAACCCGTAAGACCACTGGACCCGGGTAAACAATGGTACATAAACAAATGGTCACAGTGGAGAATTGATTTAGACTTCACGTATGTAGAACCAAATTCAAATGCATTAAACAATTCAAACGTCACTACAAAAACAAATGATTTCTAATGATTTAATTCGCATCACAGAATCAAAATCAATCCAAATATAAGAGTATACGATTAATCAACATTAATACACATTGGTGCTCAGAAAGAGAAAAAAGGGGGAAGGAGGTGGAGTGTGAGTGGTCAAGGAAAAATGAGTGACGGTGTAAAGAAACGGAAAGGTAATGTGGTTCAGATACATTCAAATTTTTAGATCCAATCCGGCCTTTTACTTGGCAAACCAGTAAAGTAAACAAAACATAACACTATAGGCACAGATAGACATGTCTCTGTCGCCTATGTTTGATACTAAATGCCAATATGTCAACGTTTCGACCCCTGTAGTCATAAAGGTAGCTTCATCCTTATTGGGGGTCTTCATCAGGACTCAAGGAAGGTGAGTGAGGGAAAGGGAGCACCTAGAAGTAAATAAGCTAAAATTAGGTGACGTTACAGGTAACGCGAATGCTAAATCACAAGATAGTCAGGGTAATTACCATTAGTTGACAGCGCGTGTAATCAGGCTGTATTTGCAAGATGAGGGCCCGTAAGCTCCTAGACAGAGAGACAGAGGAGGAGAAAGCAGGTCAAACATTATGACCCATGTAATTTAAATCCAGAACTGGTCAAAATCCAGTTAAACTCACTTGAAAGAACTGCAAGATTCCAATTAATGAAATTAATGGGTGCCACAAGTACACCTGGGTGTCCGGACTGGGTTGAATAATCACCTAGAAAAACAAACGTCACAATTGCTTTAGGCCGCCTTGTGGTGTATTAAAAAATGTATCAAAAATACAACCAAAGATAGGACAATAGGCCAAAGGCAATGCATCATATGGAAATGCGCGAACTTGATTGCAAAGCGTGAATAGAATTATCACACCGATGGTAAATCGCATTAATACCTCAGCAAAAAATATATCGTGATGACTGTACAGAAACGTGGATTTCCTGAACACCTGGAAAGACCTACGTCACCATTGCTTGAGACCACCTAGTAATGTATTAAAAGCCATGCAAATTGTAGGTATGTGTCAAAATGTAAGACAATAAAAACGTAGGGCATGCGCAATACATCATATGGAAATGCGCGACAATAATGGCAAAACGAGATAGGCATGAACAGATTTACCACACCGATAGTGAATTACAGTATTACCTCAACAAAAACTACCGTAATGACGATATTAAAGCATGGAACCACCTGTATGCTTGAAAGTGCTTCAAAACTAATAGCCTCTGGTCCACAAATACATGAGGAACTAAAAAACTTGACGAGCGCCGTAATCCAAATCGTCTCAGTGAAGAGTTAACTGTCACAAAACCACCAATTAACCAAATACACAACTCGGGTCATCACCCATTTCAAAGGTCACAGTAATGTTCGAAAATACTCCAGTGTGTTTAAAAAGAGCTCTCCAGTTAAAATGACTGAAAATGGAAACGAAGGATACATTGAAAACTAATCGGAACTCCCAAGGAAATAGACCACGGGTAAATAACACATACTTGCTAGTGCGCCAAAATAATCCTAAAGGTTTAAGGTCAAAAGACAGGATCATTCTAAACGTGCTAGAGACAACACATGGCACAGAAGGTTACTCACCACCGGCAGCTCCGTAATGAGTCAGAAAGCCAGGTGGCCCTGTGAATGGAATCTATTTGACGTGAAAGAAAACGTGCACGTTGGTGGCACGGCTGAGCAGACGCTGAATGCTGACTATAGTAAGTGATAATCATGGTAAAAAGACGGGCTGTCAAGAAAGATTAGAGCAAGATGAGAAATGAATAAGATATTTGAAAGGTTAATGTATTTTAACTTGAAAAAACTTCCTAATGGGCAGCTTAACTCTGAAGAGAAATACACAGAATGGATAATGAGTCTGAGAGCACACGTGTATTAAAAGGAGCCATTGTACCCCCATGTTGCAAACAGTATACGAAAAAATAATAAACATACTTTATCCTATCTTGTAATATAACCTATAACCACAACGTGGTCTAGGTGTGGATATCATTGATTACTGTCCTGGAAGATGGCGCACAATATAAATGTAAAGAATGCACATTTACATAACACACAACATGCTTTACCTGTCACATTTCAGGTCCTTATAGGATAAAACAAACAGCAACGCGCACAATATAAATGTAAAGAATGCACATTTACATAACACATTACATGCTTTACCTATCACATTGCAGGTCCATATAGGATAAAACAGACATCACATGACAATAGTCTAGCAGTCAATCCCATGTTAAAACATTCAAATAAAATTCTGAAAAAAGGGGGGGAAAAACCATTTGAATGGACAGCTTATACAGGTCCTAACTAGGGGCCTGTGACAATAATGCTTTACAGACACGGAGAGAGGAGATTGGAGAGATGTTTGCAAGCACCCTTATGCACAAGGGATAGAACGTGCGTGCTAGTCTCTAATTAAACAAGACATTTGGGCGTATGTGACATCTATCTCATTCAGGCCATCCCTGACAGAGTCAAAAGGTCCATCCATTTGCACTCACGGATGTTTAATATTGAGTCCAGGTCACCACCCCTAGGCCCCAGCGTGATTTTCTCAAGGACCACCCAATTCATGGACTCTGGTAGGTGGTTATGGGCTTGAAAATGTTCCACCAGAGGGCCTCAGCCGTTTGACATCTGATCCGGCTGCAATGTTGGAGTATTCGTGCCTTGATTTTTGTCTAGTTTGCCCGATGTATATAAGGCCACAGGGACATAGAATAGCATAAATGACCTCCATCGTATTGCAATTGGTATGTGCCGTGAGATCAATCTTGTGCTGTCGATAGCAGAATTGCTTAGTTTGCAGAGTCATTTTGCACGCTTTGCAGTGGCTGCATTTATAATGGCCAACCACTTCCGGAAGGTGCCACAGTGTGTGAATAGTGGGTTTGGGTGGAGTTTCAGTAGCGATCTAACCACATGGTCCTTAATGTTCTTTCCTTTCTTAAATGAGTGCATTGGAGAATCCTGTATCTCCAAATCGTCAGCAATGATTCCCCAATGTTTATTAACGATTTGTCTAATGGCATTGCTGCAGGTATTGAAGGTTGTGACACAAATCATCCTTTCCATTTTGTTGTTACGTGAGTGTGAGTAGGATTTCACGTTGGTTAAACCAGGCCCTTTTCCTTGCCCTCTTCACCAGCCTCCTGGGGTATCCACGCTCGATCAACCGTGACATAAGTTCATCAGACTCCAGGAAATAATCTTCCTTATGGGAGCAGTTCCTTCTAATCCTAAGGAACTGCCCAAAGGGCAGATTATCACGTAGCCCTCTTGGATGATGACTCCCATACCTCAAAGAGTATTCCTCTCTGCAGGTTTACGGAACAAAGTGGTATAGAGTTGTTGATCCTTAACTTTGATGGAAATGTCAAGAAAGTCTATGGATTCAGTGTCCCATAGCATGGTAAATTGAATGTCAGCCGATCTACCATTTAACCAGGTGTGAAAACTCTGAAGATCTTCTGCAGTGCCGGTCCATATTAACAGCACGTCATCAATGTACCTTTTCCAACAGGCAACATTGGTATTGAATGGGTTCGTGGTGTTGTAGATGAACTCCTGCTCAAAATGATCCATGAATAATATAGCCAAATCCGGGGCGAAGGTGGCTCCCATGGCAACTCCCTTCTTTTGAAGATGAAATTCCCCTTGAAACATGAAAAAAAAATTAATTATGGCAATTTCCAATAACTGAATGATGAACTCTGTGGGGATCAATGCGGGTTGCACCCTTTTGTCCAATGCTTTACGTATCACTTCTAATGCAGTGCCCTGAGGGATGCTCGTGTATAGCGACACGATATCCATGGTGACCAGAATCTGTGTTGCAGGGTCGAAAGTCATTCCGTCCACCAAATTAATAACCTCCATGGTATCGCGGAGGTACGATCTTGTGTCTTCCGCTAGTGGTTTTAGGAAAAAATCAATGAATTTACAAAGTGGTTCCAGCACTGAGCCGCACCCGAGACAATAGGTCTCCCTGGTGGTTTCTCCATGTTCTTATGGACCTTAGGTAGAGTGTAAATCGTGGGGAGTCGTGGTTGTCGCTGATTGAGGTATTCATACTCTAGGTCCGAGAGGAAGCCGCAATCATTGGCTGACTTAGTGACTCTGGACACCAACTTCATGATCTCCTTGGTGGGGTCAGTAAGAAGACGTGTGTAACTGATTCCATCCCCAAGTTGGGAGTAGATTTCCTTTTTGTAGTCCTCAGTGTTCTGTATGACAATGGCGCCACCCTTGTCAGCTGACTTGATGACAATTGATTTGTTGTTTTTCAGGGAATTGAGTGCCTCACGTTCGCCAGCAGTAACATTGTGCTTGATATACCGTCTAGCTGAACAAACCTTGAGGGCTTCCTTGAGTACAATACTCTCGTATGTTAAGATCCAATTAGGCATCATGTGGCTCGGTGGTATGAATGTTGATGGGACCCTCAATCCAGTGTGGGACAGGGACGCAAATTGTGGCGAATGCCTAAAGTGATATCTCAGTCTGATTTTTCTGAAGAACTTGTGAAGTTCCGCTTTGATGTTAAACATATTAGGATATGAGGTGGGTACATATGAGAGTCCTTTACTGAGAATTTGGATCTCATTCTCAGTTAACACATGCGTGGATATGTTGATAATGGGATTTTTTACCACCTGTATACACGACGCCGTGTCTGTATTTCTCCATGATTCTCCGGGGGAAATCTCACCTGCTTCTGGTTCTGGCCGCGTTGTCTCCCACCGTCCCAGTTCTGACCCTGTTGTGGGGGGCCACGAGGTGGACTTCTGTTCCAGTTCTGATTCCGCCCCCGTGGTGGCCGCCACTGTGCAGGGGCGGAATCAGAACTGGAACAGAGGTCCACCTCGTGGCCCCCCACAACAGGGTCAGAACTGGGACGGTGGGAGACAACGCGGCCAGAACCAGAAGCAGGTGAGATTTCCCCCGGAGAATCATGGAGAAATACAGACACGGCGTCGTGTATACAGGTGGTAAAAAATCCCATTATCAACATATCCACGCATGTGTTAACTGAGAATGAGATCCAAATTCTCAGTAAAGGACTCTCATATGTACCCACCTCATATCCTAATATGTTTAACATCAAGCGGAACTTCACAAGTTCTTCAGAAAAATCAGACTGAGATATCACTTAGGCATTCGCCACAATTTGCGTCCTGTCCCACACTGGATTGAGGGTCCCATCAACATTCATACCACCGAGCCACATGATGCCTAATTGGATCTTAACATACGGAGTATTGTACTCAAGGAAGCCCTCAAGGTTTGTTCAGCTAGACGGTATATCAAGCACAATGTTACTGCTGGCGAACGTGAGGCACTCAATTCCTGAAAACAACAAATCAATTGTCATCAGAGTCAGCTGACAAGAGTGGCGCCATTGTCATACAGAACACTGAGGTCTACAAAAAGGAAATCTACTCCCAACTTGGGGATGGAATCAGTTACACACGTCTTCTTACTGACCCCACCAAGGAGATCATGAAGTTGGTGTCCAGAGTCACTAAGTCAGCCAATGATTGCGGCCTCTCGGACCTAGAGTATGAATACCTCAATCAGCGACAACCACGACTCCCACGATTTACACTCTACCTAAGGTCCATAAGAACATGGAGAAACCACCAGGGAGACCTGTTGTCTCGGGTTGCGGCTCAGTGCTGGAACCACTTTGTAAATTCATTGATTTTTCCTAAAACCACTAGCGGAAGACACAAGATCGTACTCCGCGATACCATGGAGGTTATTAATTTGGTGGACGGAATGACTTTCGACCCTGCAACACAGATTCTGGTCACCATGGATATCATGTCAGCTATACACGAGCATCCCTCAGGGCACTGCATTAGAAGTGATACGTAAAGCATTGGACAAAGGTGCAACCGCATTGATCCCACAGAGTTCATCATTCAGTTATTGGAAATTGCCATGATGAAATTTTTTTCATGTTTCAGGGGAATTTCATCTTCAAAAGAAGGAGTTGCCATGGAGCCACCTTCGCCCGGATTTGGCTATATTATTCATGGATCATTTTGAGCAGGAGTTCATCTACAACACCACGAACCCATTCAATACCAATGTTGCCTGTTGGAAAAGGTACATTGATGACGTGCTGTTAATATGGACCGGCACTGCAGAAGATCTTCAGAGTTTTCACACCTGGTTAAATGGTAGATCGGATGACATTCAATTTACCATGCTACGGGACACTGAATCCATAGACTTTCTTGACATTTCCATCAAAGTTAAGGATCAACAACTCTATACCACTTTGTTCCGTAAACCTGCAGAGAGGAATACTCTTTTGAGGTATGGGAGTCATCATCCAAGAGGGCTACGTGATAATCTGCCCTTTGGGCAGTTCCTTAGGATTAGAAGGAACTGCTCCCATAAGGAAGATTATTTCCTGGAGTCTGATGAACTTATGTCACGGTTGATCGAGCATGGATACCCAGGAGGCTGGTGAAGAGGGCAAGGAAAGGGCCTGGTTTAACCAACGTGAAACTCTACTCACGCCCAAAGACCGGAGTAACAACAAAATGGAAAGGATGATTTGTGTCACAACCTTCAATACCTGCAGCAATGCCATTAGACAAATCGTTAATAAACATTGGGGAATCATTGCTGACGATTTGGAGATACAGGATTCTCCAATGCACTCATTTAAGAAAGGAAAGAACATTAAGGACCATGTGGTTAGATCGCTACTGAAACTCCACCCAAACCCACTATTCACACACTGTGGCACCTTCCGGAAGTGGTTGGCCATTATAAATGCAGCCACTGCAAAGCGTGCAAAATGACTCTGCAAACTAAGCAATTCTGCTATCGACAGCACAAGATTGATCTCACGGCACATACCAATTGCAATACGATGGAGGTCATTTATGCTATTCTATGTCCCTGTGGCCTTATATACATCGGGCAAACTAGACAAAAATCAAGGCACGAATACTCCAACATTGCAGCCGGATCAGATGTCAAACAGCTGGGGCCCTCTGGTGGAACATTTTCAAGGCCATAACCACCTACCAGAGTCCATGAATTGGGTGGTCCTTGAGAAAATCACGCTGGGGCCTAGGGTGGTGACCTGGACTCAATATTAAACATCCGTGAGTGCAAATGGATGGACCTTTTGACTCTGTCAGGGATGGCCTGAATGAGATAGATGTCACATACGCCCAAATGTCTTGTTTAATTAGAGACTAGCACGCACGTTCTATCCCTTGTGCATAAGGGTGCTTGCAAACATCTCTCCAATCTCCCTCTCTCCGTGTCTGTAAAGCATTATTGTCACAGGCCCTAGTTAGGACCTGTATAAGCTGTCCATTCAAATGGTTTTTCCCCCTTTTTCAGAATTTTATTTGAATGTTTTAACATGGGATTGACTGCTAGACTATTGTCATGTGATGTCTGTTTTATCCTATATGGACCTGCAATGTGATAGGTAAAGCATGTAATGTGTTATGTAAATGTGCATTCTTTACATTTATATTGTGCGCCATCTTCCAGGACAGTAATCAATGATATCCACACCTAGACCACGTTGTGGTTATAGGTTATATTACAAGATAGGATAAAGTATGTTTATTATTTTTTCATATACTGTTTGTAACATGGGGGTACAATGGCTCCTTTTAATACACGTGTGCTCTCAGACTCATTATCCATTCTGTGTATTTCTCTTCAGAGTTAAGCTGCCCATTAGGAAGTTTTTTCAAGTTAAAATACATTAACCTTTCAAATATCTTATTCATTTCTCATCTTGCTCTAATCTTTCTTGACAGCCCGTCTTTTTACCATGATTATCACTTACTATAGTCAGCATTCAGCGTCTGCTCAGCCGTGCCACCAACGTGCACGTTTTCTTTCACGTCAAATAGATTCCATTCACAGGGCCACCTGGCTTTCTGACTCATTACGGAGCTGCCGGTGGTGAGTAACCTTCTGTGCCATGTGTTGTCTCTAGCACGTTTAGAATGATCCTGTCTTTTGACCTTAAACCTTTAGGATTATTTTGGCGCACTAGCAAGTATGTGTTATTTACCCGTGGTCTATTTCCCTTGGGAGTTCCGATTAGTTTTCAATGTATCCTTCGTTTCCATTTTCAGTCATTTTAACTGGAGAGCTCTTTTTAAACACACTGGAGTATTTTAGAACATTACTGTGACCTTTGAAATGGGTGATGACCCGAGTTGTGTATTTGGTTAATTGGTGGTTTTGTGACAGTTAACTCTTCACTGAGACGATTTGGATTACGGCGCCCGTCAAGTTTTTTAGTTCCTCATGTATTTGTGGACCAGAGGCTATTAGTTTTGAAGCACTTTCAAGCATACAGGTGGTTCCATGCTTTAATATCGTCATTACGGTAGTTTTTGTTGAGGTAATACTGTAATTCACTATCGGTGTGGTAAATCTGTTCATGCCTATCTAGTTTTGCCATTATTGTCACGCATTTCCATATGATGTATTGCGCATGCCCTACGTTTTTATTGTCTTACATTTTGACACATACCTACAATTTGCATGGCTTTTAATACATTACTAGGTGGTCTCAAGCAATGGTGACGTAGGTCTTTCCAGGTGTTCAGGAAATCCACGTTTCTGTACAGTCATCACGATATATTTTTTGCTGAGGTATTAATGCGATTTACCATCGGTGTGATAATTCTATTCACGCTTTGCAATCAAGTTCGCGCATTTCCATATGATGCATTGCCTTTGCCCTATTGTCCTATCTTTGGTTGTATTTTTGATACATTTTTAATACACCACAAGGCGGCCTAAAGCAATTGTGACGTTTGTTTTTCTAGGTGATTATTCAACCCAGTCCGGACACCCAGGTGTACTTGTGGCACCCATTAATTTCATTAATTGGAATCTTGCAGTTCTTTCAAGTGAGTTTAACTGGATTTTGACCAGTTCTGGATTTAAATTACATGGGTCATAATGTTTGACCTGCTTTCTCCTCCTCTGTCTCTCTGTCTAGGAGCTTACGGGCCCTCATCTTGCAAATACAGCCTGATTACACCCGCTGTCAACTAATGGTAATTACCCTGACTATCTTGTGATTTAGCATTCGCGTTACCTGTAACGTCACCTAATTTTAGCTTATTTACTTCTAGGTGCTCCTTTCCCTCACTCACCTTCCTTGAGTCCTGATGAAGACCCCCAATAAGGATGAAGCTACCTTTATGACTACAGGGGTCGAAACGTTGACATATTGGCATTTGTATCAAACATAGGCGACAGAGACATGTCTATCTGTGCCTATAGTGTTATGTTTTGTTTACTTTACTGGTTTGCCAAGTAAAAGGCCGGATTGGATCTAAAAATTTGAATGTATCTGAACCACATTACCTTTCCGTTTCTTTACACCGTCACTCATTTTTCCTTGACCACTCACACCCCACCTCCTTCCCCCTTTTTTCTCTTTCTGAGCACCAATGTGTATTAATGTTGATTAATCGTATACTCTTATATTTGGATTGATTTTGATTCTGTGATGCGAATTAAATCATTAGAAATCATTTGTTTTTGTAGTGACGTTTGAATTGTTTAATGCATTTGAATTTGGTTCTACATACGTGAAGTCTAAATCAATTCTCCACTGTGACCATTAGTTCATTTAGTAGACACTGCAAGTAATCAGGCAAGATATCCTGAGGATATGTTCTGGGCAGAGGTAGCCCACCTTAGGGGTGTGACTAGCCTCAAGGTGCAACACGCCCACTTTGATAGCTAATTTCACGCCTGTCCTGGTGCCAAATGGGCCTCAGTGCAGGGGGTGGCGTTTTCCAGGTCTGAAGGAAGCCGGGTCACATATCAAAGGCGGCAGAGGCTTCAAAGCCTCTGGCCTTGATTTGCAGATTTACAAGCTATCCTGCTGGAGGAGGTGATAACCCCTTCTCCGGAGCAGGCATTGTTTCCTGACCTCAGAGAGTGCTGGCTCTCACCTACAGGGGTTCAGAAACTCATCTGTAGTGGCAGGAAGGACAATACCAGTCAGCTAGCACAGTAGGAGACTAGTAGGTTTCAGGGGGCACCTCTAAGGTGCCCTCTGGGTGCCTGTCATAGTAAATCTAATACTGGAATCAGTATAAATTTATTAAGACAAGGTGTTTGATACCAAACACCATAGATTTCAGTGAAGCCATTATGAAGCTCCGTAACTCGTAATGACCAGTGCCCAGTACATACCTTAGAATGGCTTCCCTGCTCACTTGTGATATCTAGTAATAGAACTAGACATCACAGGGGCATATTTTCTCATGCAGATATGTCCTCACATTAAATATAATGCACCCTGCCTTAGGGCTTTAAGGCCTGCTGGACGGGTGACTTAGATATATTATATGTAGTGACTTGGTCATGGCACACAGTGAGTGTGCAATTTTGTGTTTTCACACATGGTTTGTACCATGTCACACAGCCTGCAATGGCAGTCTGCATGCAGTTGTAGGGGGTCTCTTAGAGTGGCATAATACATGTTGCAACCCTTAGGGACCCTCTTTAGTACTCATGCCCTAGGTACCAATGGTACCATTTACCAGGGACTTACAGTGGTGCTAAAGTGTATGCCAAGTGTAACACAATATACCGTTTTACCTTATCTTTAGGGAAAGAGCACTGGCACTGGGGCCTGGTTAACAGGGAACAAGTGCACATCAGTTGAAAAACATCAGTACCAGTGACAAAAAGTGGGGGTGATCATGACAAAATGGTCACTTTCCTACAACCATGCTCATACATAAGAATGTCCCATTGGTGGCAATGAGGAATTGAAAACACAAAAGAAGCTGCCCTGGGTGTAAGTGACCGAGACTTAGAAGATACTAAGTGAAGTGGCTGGCATCTCACAAAAAGTGAAGGACTGTCCTCACACACCACCAGGTGTCATGCTTCATCATTGGCAGTCCTCACTCTCTAAAAACTTGGTTTGATAGAGAGCTGGCCTACACCTGGAGACAGGGAGGCACTTCTAAAACTAAGTGGGGGCCCGTGATAGTGAGTGATAATCTAAAAATCAGTATAATTGTCAAAATACATTTATTTTAATAGGCAATTATATGATATTAAAAATGAAAGACGGTGAAAAGGGGAATTATTACCCCATCACCGTGGTGATTAAAGTTGTCGACATGTTTCTGCCCATATGGCCCAAAAGGTCCGCGGCATTCATCAGGACGGAAAAAGAAAGAAATGTGGGCTCCTATCTTACCAAAGCGTTAGCATAGAATTACCACTGGGTAGGTTGACCTGTGTCACACTCTACCTGAGAGGGTTTCCTGAAACCTGTAAACATAATGAAAAAGAGATTGCCATCAAGGACATTCGGTCAAAGCAAGGTAAAAATTGCCCCACATGCATCACTTATACATATACTGGCTATTGTGTGAAACACGTGTCACTGCAAACGTGAGACACACACAGTTTATCTTGCACATAAGTGTGAGACCAGCTCACAGCCTTACCCTAATCAAGCTTCTTACACACCCCCATGGGAGGAGGGTGAAGGAGAGACCCCTGTAGTCAAACTCTGGAAGAGAAATAGAAATAGAAACACACTTAAAGTCAGCTTCTATCACCCAAAGATTTCCTTATGGGAAATGGTAAAGTTTTTCATGAGAACGCATCCACACCACCATTCACGCTCTTACTACATCACGGTGCGTCTCTCTCCGTGATCCTAGTTGTGTACGCTCCTCATCCCCGTTGCGGAATGAAGTGCGCGAAATTCAGGCTTTAAATAGTACCCTTAATGAGTAAATTGAGTAAATTAGTACTACATGTGATCGCAATTGTTTTAAAAAAAGGTTTCCGGTGTCTGGAAAACCTCCTGTATTCTAGCGGTCGTGTGCCTGATCTTCGCGTCAGGAGCGAAGAAGAGGAAATGAAGAGAAGCAGCGGTAAGCCCTAATTGCGGCCTGTCGATGAAACACCTGTGATTCCCCGGTGTCCCATCGGAGACTGCCTGGGCTAGCCTGGACCTCGCGTCAACTGAGTACACGGGGCGGTGTTGCTCGCAAATGCACGTGCGAGCTCAGCAGTCCCGAATGGGGTTGCCTGTGCTCCTTGTGTTGTTTAAACGTGCCACGTGCGCCCGTTTGTAAACCATGAATTCTCACAGAGAAAAGAGTCCCGGTTTACAAATTCTGGTTAGTAATGTGTAACCAGAAAAGATGGGACATGAAATATGAATCTCAGGTGGGAATAAACCCAAATTAAGCAGGGACATGTTTGGAAAAGAAATCCTGACCTATATTTAGAAGGTTGGAAAAAATGCTGAGCAGTGCATCCATACAGTTCATTTGTTTAAGGGTGTTATGTAACCCTCATGTGTGAGTGCCCATATACGCAGGGTATAGGTCTCAGAGAGACACCAACAGATGGGGCAGGTGGATCGTTTCCCTTGTATGTGCGCCACCCAGCTGTGTAATGTATGCCAATGTGCGCATGTTTATCATTTCATTACTTCCCAATATGCAGCCATGGGATGTCATCATTAAGTCCAATATCCCATGTCCAGAGATGATATACCCATCGTTGCTCTCTGGTGTGGAGTATTTTCTGGATATCCGGACTCGTCATCTTAATGACCTCAACATGGAGCAAAGGGAAAGACCAGTGTCCGACCACGAGCAGGGACCCACCAATATAGTCAATCTGAGTGGCCACACACTATCCCCAGAAGAAGATTCTGTACTCTCTAAAGGATTAGGGTTTGTGCCAACCCCCATAAATGATCTCTTGGCTCTTCGCATTGAACTCGCCCAGTTCTGCAGAAAGATCAAACTGAAGAGCTTCTTTGAAAACTCAGAATCCGATCCACAGGAGATACCCAACACAGGACTGAGAAAGAAATCTAAATTCCTGCCACCCAGGCAGTCCATCCCATGCCATGTATTGGCCTTTGAACAGGCGGTACTAAAAGAGATAGACACAATCTACTGCCAGAACAACAAAGGCTTCCAGAACCTGAAGAAGGGTCCAAGAAAGCACTCATGGACCTGAAAGAGAACATGTTATCAAACCAGCAGCCAAGGGTTGGGCGATTGTCATCATGGATAAAGATATGTACCATGAAGAATGTATCCGACTGTTATCTGACGGAGACAGCTACGAAGTGTACCAGACCGACCCAACACCAGGGCTCATAAACAGAATTAAAAGCATGGTGGATAAAGGTCTAATGAATGATTGGATAACGAAGCATGAAGCAGAGTTGCTAGTGTGTGAAAACCCCCACACTCCTAGGTTTTATACTCTCCCCAAGATTCAGAAGAACAGGATACCCCCGCCAGGAAGACCCATAGTGTCAGGTATAGGCTCAGTCCTTGAGCCCCCGTCACAATTCTGCGACTGGTTCCCAAGACCAATTGTACAAACATCCACCTCCTACCTGAGAGACACAAAGGATATCCTCTGCCTCCTCAGAGACCTGGAGATCGACCCAGTGGAGGACCTGATTATCACAATGGATATCGAGGCCCTGTATACCAGCATACCCCAGAGACGCACTTTAAGTGTGGTGGAACACATTCTACTTGAGAGAGATTGGGATTATATGACACCAAGACATTTCATCCTGGATTGCGCGGAATTGACACTTACAGAAAACGTCTTCGAATATGAGGACACAATATACCACCAGATCAGAGGTACTTCCATGGGGAGCACATTTGCTCCTAGCATGGCATGCCTCTACGTACACCAATTCAAAACAGATCACATCTTCCATCAGTACAACACCCTTCGTGACGCAACTGAAAATCTGGCGACGATACATAGACGATGTCATTATCATTTGGCACAGCAGTCAAGAGCAAGCCGAGGACTTTGTACAATGGGTTAATAGCAGAGACAAACATCTGAAATTTACGCACTCAATCAGTAAGGAAGAGGCGGTTTTTCTAGATCTAGTAATAACCATGACCCAAGACGGAATCAAAACTAAGGTTCACAACAAAAGCACAGATTGGAATAGTCTCCTCCTTTTCGAAAGCTTCCATCCGAAGTCCTTCCGACAAAACCTCCCGGTAGGCCAGTTTCTTAGGATCTGGAGAAAGTGCTCAACCATCGAAACCTATGATGAACAAGCTGAGACACTGGAGAACAAACTGGCAACACGTCATTACCCCAGGAAAATGATCAAAAAGGCAAGAAAAAGAGCCAGGAATAACAATCGGGAAGCACTACTTGAGAGCCAAGAGAAGAAGGAGAATGAAAGAGTAGTGTGTGTCACCACATACACCCCGATATCTCATAAAGTACAGAACATCGTACGTAAACATTGGCATATCCTCAATGGGGCAACAAAACACTGGGCACCGCCACTTTTTGCATTCAAGCGGAACAAAAGCATACGGGGTAAGCTGATCGACGCCAAAACACCGTCACCAAGAAACCAGAATCAAGCCACACTATGGGGGCACCCAAAGACCAGTAGGTCATTAACCCTGTGGCGGATGTGTGGTATGTACCTTTACTAGTGCAACTAAGGAGGTAGACATAAAAACCAACAAACCATGGGTAGTAACAAACTTCAGCAACTGCAACAGCGAGAATGTTATTTACTTGATCACATGCCCCTGCAATTTAATGTATATGGGTATGACCACTACAAAGATTAAAGTACGCATAAACGAACACAGGAGCATCATCAGGTGCAGAAAAATGAATACCAAACTGACATGAAATTAACTGGGAAACGACCATAGAGATGTAGATCGGAGATGGGTAGTGCTTGAGGTCATTAAGAGGACGAGTCTGGATATCCAGAAAATACTCCACACCAGAGAGCAACGATGGGCATATCGTCTCCTGACATGGGATATTGGACTGAATGATGACATCCCATGGCTGCATATTGGGAAGTAATGAAATGATAAACATGCGTGCATTGGCATACATTACACAGGTGGGTGGCGCACATACAAGGGAAACGATCCACCTGCCCCATCTGTTGGTGTCTCTCTGAGACCTATACCCTGCGTATATGAGCACTCACACATGAGGGTTACATGACACCCTTAAACAAATGAACTGTATGGATGCACTGCTCAGCCTTTTTTCCAACCTTCTAAATATAGGTCAGGATCCCTTTTCCAAACATGTCCCTGCTTAATATGGGTTTACTCCCATCAGAGATTCACATTTCATGTCCCATCTTTTCTGGTTACACATTACTAACCAGAATTTGTAAACCGGGACTCTTTTCTCTGTAAGAATTCATGGTTTACAAACGGGTGCACTTGGTACGTTTAAACACGCGGAGCACAGGCAACCCCAATCGGGACTGCTGAGCTCGCACGTGCATTTGCGAACAACACAGCCCCGTGTACTCAGCTGACACGAGGTCCAGGCGAGCCCAGGTAGTCTCCGTTGGGACACCGGGGAATCACAGGTGTTTCATCGACGGGCTGCAATTAGGGCTTCCAGCTGCTCCTCTTCATTTCCTCTTCTTCGCTCCTGACGCGAAGATCAGGCACACGACCGCTAGAATACAGGAGGTTTTCCAGACACCGGAAACCTTTTTTTAAAACAATTACGATCACATGTGCTACTAATTTACTCAATAAGGGTACTATTTAAAACCTGAATTTCGCGCTCTTCTTTCCGCAACGGGGAAGAGGAGCGTACACAACTAGGATCACGGAGAGAGACGCACCTTGATGTAGTAAGATTGTGAATGGTGGTGTGGATGCGTTCTCATGCAAAACTTTACCATTTCCCATAAGGAAATCTTTGGGTGATAGAAGCTGACTTTAAGTTTGTTTCTATTTGTATTTCTCATCCAGAGTTTGACTACAGGGGTCTCTTCTTCACCCTCCTCCCATGGGGTGTGTAGGAAGCTTGATTAGGGTAAGGCTGTGAGCTGGTCTCACACTTATGTGCAAAAAAA
Source organism: Calotriton arnoldi (assembly GCA_963921515.1). Lineage (NCBI taxonomy): Eukaryota > Metazoa > Chordata > Amphibia > Caudata > Salamandridae > Calotriton > Calotriton arnoldi. The sequence continues at coordinate 254,567 of CAWUFW010006261.1, read as the reverse complement.
CTGTGTGTGTCTCACGTTTGCAGTGACACGTGTTTCACACAATAGCCACTATATGTATAAGTGATGCATGTGGGGCAATTTTTCACTGCATTTTTTACCTTGCTTTGACCGAATGTCCTTGATGGCAATCTCTTTTTCATTATGTTTACAGGTTTCAGGAAACCCTCTCAGGTAGATTGTGACACAGGTCAACCTACCCAGTGGTAATTCTATGCTAACGCTTTGGTAAGATAGGAGCCCACATTTCTTTCTTTTTCCGTCCTGACGAATGCTGCGGACCCTTTGGGCCATAAGGGCAGAAACATGTCGACAACTTTAATCACCACGGTGATGGGGTAATAAGTCCCCTTTTCACCGTCTTTCATATTTAATATCATATAATTGCCTATTGGAATAATTGTATTTTGACAATTATACTGATTTTCAGATTATCACTCACTATCACGGGCCCCCACTTAGTTTTAGAAGTGCAAGGTTTTCCCTGGTCTTAATTTTGGCGCTGCCTCCTATTTACGTAGCCCTTGTAAATAGGGGGCAGTGTCAAAAACAATGGGTGTTGCAGTGGAACGCCCACCGCAACACCCGTTGGCCACCCCTTTCATGCTAAATACAGCATGAAAGGGTGCCTTATTTACAAGGTAGCATTAAGCCATGTTAAGTGGCTTAACGCTGCCTTGTCCATCAACTGATCTTTTTGCTTTTGTTACCCCGAGTGGGGCGGGTATGCCCAGACGTGGGTCCCATGCTCTCCATGCCACTGTAGTCAAGCTATCCTGGCTGATGAGTGTTGAAACCCCGAAACCGGTCCTAGGATGCTTGTTTCCAGCCCAGGGAGGACCTGGCCTGGCAGTTCGTGCTGGACTGTTCCCATTGGGCGCAGGATCAAGACTGATTTGCATATGGCTGGGTTCAAACTGAAATGGCATGGGGAGCAAAAAACACATGGATTCAGGCCTAGATCTCTGTACTGGGGTGAATGTATGACATTGTTCTGCATTCTGTCCATCAACTGTTCTTTTTGCTTTTGTCACCCCGAGTGGGACGGGTATGCCCAGACGTGGGTCCCATGCTCTCCATGCCACTGTAGTCAAGCTATCCTGGCTGATGAGTGTTGAAACCCCGAAACCGGTCCTAGAATGCTTGTTTCCAGCCCAGGGAGGACCTGGCTTGGCAGTCAAGGCTGGACTGTTCCCATTGGGCGCAGGATCAAGACTGATTTGCATATGGCTGGGTTCAAACTGGAATGGCATGGGGAGCAAAAAAACGATGGATTCAGGCCCAGATCGCTGTACTGGGGTGAATGTGTGACATTGTTCTGCATTCTGTCCATCAACTGTTCTTTTTGCTTTTGTCACCCCGAGTGGGACGGGTATGCCCAGACGTGGGTCCTGTGCTCTCCATGTCACTGGAGTCAAGCTATCCTGGCTGATGAGGGGCGAAACCCCAAAACCAGTCCTAGGATGCTTGTTTCCAGTCCAGGGAGGAACTGGCCTGGCAGTTCGGGCTGGACTGTTCCCATTGGGCGCATGGTCAAGACTGATTTGCATATGGCTGGGTTTAAACTGGAATGGCATGGGGAGCAAAAAAACGATGGATTCAGGCCCAGATCTCTGCACTGGGGCGAATGTATGACATTGTTCTGCATTCTGTCCATCAACTGTTCTTTTTGATTTTGTAAATAAGGCAAAGCACATATCGCCACAGGAACGTCACTAAAAGTAAATATGCCCCTTAATTGCTAAAACACTCACACGGATTTTGGAGAGGCATGTCGACCTGACCCCCAGAGTGGCACAATTGGGATCTTGGACGATTTAGTTCCCAGTGTGTTGGACGATCTAGTATCCATCAGTGACACCTCGCCACAGAGTGGGGTGGGGTCAGCAGTCCTACTCTGTGATCAATAAGGGACTACTGCCTTCTCTCACTGGCTGACCTAAGGTCCGACAATGAGAGGAGGTGCAGCCAGTCCCAATCGTCCAGGAACCTCGGAGGCCGAGATCACTGCTGCAGCCTATAAGTTTTGTATTTTTAATGTTTGTTGTGTGCATGTGTATGAATGTATGTATGTATGTTTATTTGTGAGTGCATGCTGTGAATGAGTGTGTGGGTGGGTGTATACTTATTTTTGGCGGGTGTATGTGTGTTTGCTTGTAAATGCATCAAGGTGTGAGTGAATGCGCATGTAGAGGGGTGAGTGCATGTGTGTGTGCGGCCAGCACCCCCCCCCTCCTGCTCGAATTACAGGCCACCACTGGCACTGGTTAGACTTTCTTGTTGAGCCGGAAATGAGATTATGTATTCACCCATTCTATATTCACCCTTTCCTTTGTCTGGTTTAAAAAATAGAGCCAAAGCTAATGCTTGAGATATATTTTCTTTCTTCAGAATGAAGGAATTATCTTTACTGGCAATATACTGATGACAGTAGATCAAATAGTAAATTATCTGATTCTTAGCAGGCTACCACCGTACCACTGATGTACGTTGAGGGTAGGTGGACATTACAAATGTAAATGTGATTTTTTTGTCTCCATATTATATGATGTGAAATATGGTAGGAATCATGAAGCACGGTGTATTTGGACGCGGTGTGTTGATTGTACTGCATGTTAATGCTGAAAAGTTAAATAAAGTTTATTATTGAAAATCCTAAAAAGAATTACACCAATTTGACTATCTGAGTGAAGGATCTCTAAAAGAATTCTGCTGAAATTTTGCTAAAGAACATGTGCTGTTGAGCTTCCTTGCATTGAGTGAGACACAAGATGAGATATAACGCAGGGCTGAGCTAGCCAGTCTAAGCTTCCTGGAATCATTTTGGGAAAATAATGAAGTGGACTTCAGCTTCTCTGCGACCATCAGTACCGGGACCTGGATTTCTTCCTACAAGAGTGCTGACTTCCACAGGACTTCTTGCAAAAGTTATAGCTGTTGCTGGTGTTATTTAACCCATGAGACCCAGGAGGTCCTTTGCAGCGTCAGAGCTATTTAAGGCCTTCTGCGCTTTACGGGATTACCAATGAACCATGATTCCAGTAAGAAGCACTCATTTCTTGGGTTTGCTCCAAACAAGGGCTTGACCTCAAGAACCGATGCAGAGCAAAGTGCGTTGCTCCTACGATGGCATTAAGATTTCCTATGTCCTTGACGTTTATCTCATTACCTTGAGATAAGTGACATATCCTTTTCAGTAACAGATGTCATCACACATGTTGTCAATGTGTGAGTGAGCCATTGGAACTTTTAGTGGACTCTTGACGTAACATCCGACAGTGAAATTACCTTGGTCCTAACAAGCTTACTTAGATACATGTATGCTAATTAATGATGACTGCACACTAAGATTGTTAGCAGGAATATTGGAAACGTTAAGAAGAACACTGGTGAAGTGTTCCATTGAAAAAAACAGAGCACCTCTTTGGATCTCAACATAGCCTGCATCGTACGATAGTCATTGACAGATACAGGGGTGAGGATGTGGCTTTATGGCCAGAGTTGCCGGTTTTGGAATTGGGGAGCCAAGTTTGAGTCCCTGTGTCGGCTGGACATCCTGTGGTTCTGGGCAAATCACTTAGGGCCTGATTTAGATGTTGGCGGATCTGGTCCCACTGCTGCTTTTGGGACGGTTTCACCGCCCGCCTATTGGCGGACCGTCTGCAATATTTAGATGTTAGTGGGTCTATAGACGAAAGACCGCCCGAGTCTCACCGACTCTGCCAGGATTGTTCGCCTGCCTCAACCCCATCAGAGGCAGAAGCGGCTGTCGGCGGGAGTCCAGACAGGATTCCCACCCAGCTAATTACGATGTGCTTTCTTTTGAGGCAACTGGGATGGGAAAACCTCCTACTTTGAGTTGGTGAAATCAAAGGAAATAAGGTAAAAACGTTCTTTTTTCCTGTGGCCAATTTCTGTTTCTGTCTTGAACCCCATTGTCCAGGTCCCTCCTTTGCTGCTCTGACTCCACCATGACGCCAAACAACTCCGTTGTTGCTGGGATCTAAGGTAAGCTACATTTACAATTGTCTTACTGTGAATCGTGTGTTGACAATTGTTATAGCTTAGTGTATTTTTGCATTGCTCTTACATGCATTTTTTTTTATGGCTAATGCATTAGTGTTCATTTTACAAAATAACAAGGTAAAATGAACACACCTGTGTTGACAAGAAAAAATATATATTGTTATTGTGGTGCTTATGTGTGTTGTGCTTGTGGTGCCTGTGGGTGTGCACACTATAGTGTGTATGTCTTTTGTGCGGCATGCAATATGTAACAAAAAAGGTAATTACACATTGCCAACATATGTCTGTTGTTGAAAACACAACATATGTGTATGTTGGCACATAAGAAAGTAACTACTTACCAGTCTGCACGTCACCAGGAAATCACTCCACCAGCAAACTACCTCCAGGACATTGCACGCACAACGGGGACATCTAAATCGGCTTGACGCAAGCCTGCCATCATGACGGCGACGGAGTACTGGTAGCCAGCAGAGAAGGCCACCTCTGCTGTGGTGCCATCAGCTTGACTGAGTACGGCACGACGATGGTAGTCCCACCAAAATCTAAATCAGGCTCTTAATCTCCCCATGCCTAAAAAAGAAATAAAATGAATCTGACCTTGTGTAATGTAACTGTCTCTCATGTAAGGTGCTCCAATTCGCTTGGGCCAGTATTCGCTATGTACAAACTGTTTAAGTAGACCTTAGAAAAATTACCTGCAGCGTGTGGGGATACCGAAACAGTTAATTTGTCTATATCTGCTATGTAGTACCTTCATTGATGTTAGAATAATTCCCTGCTGCCTGCGTAGAGTGTGGAATACTTCATATAAGTATATATGTCCATATAGCAATACATTCAGTGAAGAGTCCAGCATGTCCATATGGTGCAGAGCTTCTTTAAGCCCATATCATAGGCAAAATGTGCAGAATTTTAGACTGATTGCAGTACCAAAAAACCTTCTCAGAACAAACTTTTAGCACTGATAACACAACCTGCATGGCTAAGTCATAAGGAAAAGTGTAGCCTGATAGATTTACATTATTGTATTTAAAGGGCCAGAGGCTTCTTATTCCCATGATGCCTTGTACTGGCAGTTGCCTTATAAGCCAGTACTTTTTCTTTACCTCATGTGAGTGGAATTGTGACCTGCACTAGGTGTTTTCACAAATTTATTTCAGATATATTTTTCTCAGAAATCATTTTTTTTTATTTCACTCGTGGTCTTTGCACTCTGACAAATTAAGTAATTTATTGTTTGCTTTTTCTATAGGTATTTTCCTGTCAGAATGCCTTCCTTATTTGTAAAGTGCCCATCTTGTGGAAGAAATAAAGCTGCCACAGATCTACCACCAAGTGTGTGTGGTGTTCTTACCATCCTTCCGTTTGTTGAAGGAATGTGATTCTTGGAGAACAAATGTCTTAGAGGACCCTCAAGGACAGAGAGAGAAAAAGACTTTCTGTCAAATTGGAGGATTTAAAGGTCACATAGAGGAAAAAGGCCAACAAGCCCTCCAAGGAACACACTATATGAAAGTGTCTCTTTTTGGGGTGGTCACCCTCACTTTTTGCTCACTGGTACTGATGCTTTTGATTGGAAGTGCACTGGGTCTCTGCTAACCAGGCCACAGTGCCAGTGCTCTTTCCCTAAAACAAGACAAATGTTAATGGTAAACTAATTGAAAAGGACCTTAGCACCCTTGTAAGTCCCTGGTCAATGGTACCCCTGGTACACAGGGCATGGATATTAAAGAGGGTCCATAAGGGCTGCAGCATGTATTATGCCACCCTAAGGGACACACAAACTGCATGCAGACTGCTATTGCAGGATGCGTGAAATGGTGCAAACCATTCTGGAAACATAGCATTGCCCACTCCGTGTGGGTAATGCAAAGTACACTGCATGTCATATATGTACGCCACCCCTACAGCAGGCTTTAGAGCCCTATTGCAGGGTGCATTATAGTACATGTGAGGGCAACTCTGCATGTGCAGGTATGTCCCTGTGAAACCTAATTCAATTGCTAGGCATTACAAGTGATCAGGAAGCCAATTTACAAATATGTACTTGGCACAGATCATCACAAGTTACCCAGCTACATCATGGCTTAATTGAAAATAATGATGTTTGGTATCAAACACCTAGGGGCCGATTACGATGTCGTTCGGAAAGGCTCTGAATGGGATTTGGAATCTCAGAATCTGATTCGGAACCTATGTTTCTGACCGAATCGTACACATTTTCAACCAACTGATTACGATGCCCAGAAACTGTTCGGGCTGTCCGATTCGGTTCCAAAAGGCATTCGGACAGCCTGAGTCTTTCGGAATCGAATCGTACAGCTCTATGGACACGGTTTCCGGGCGAGCGATTACGGTGACCGATTCAGACAGCCGTTCCGATTCAGTGTGCCCGACACAAAACGGCTGTCGGAATCTGACTTTAGGGGCCCGTTGCAGGCCCCCTTCATCCTGAAGCCTCCGGTTGGGGCCCGTGGGGGTTCTTAAGGGAACCTTCTTTCCAACCATGCACAGTGTGGCAGGCACCATGGGATGTCCGCCACAGGGTGTAAGGTTTTCCGCAACCACCCCTTTTTTCAATGGGAGCCTGTGTTCTCGTTCGGAACACAGGCTCCCATTGAAGTCAATGCGAGTCCGACCGAACGATGTGGGAAGCATCGTTATCGGTCGGTCGGACTCGCAGAACCCGATTCGGTCAAAAACGATTCCGAAACCGATTCGGTCAGAAGAGTTTCCGAACGACATCGTAATCAGCCCCCTAGTCTTAATAAATCCATACTGATGCCAGTATCGGATTTCTGAAGACATGTACCCAGAGGGCACCCTAGAGGTGCCCCCTGTAACCCTACTAGTTTCTTAGTATGTTGGCTGACTAGTGTCTTCCATTCTGCCACCACAGCTGAGTTTCTGATGCCCTGCAAGGAAGAGCCCGAGATCTCAGAGGTCAGGAACAATGCCTGCTCCGCAGAAGGTGCTCCAACCTCCTCCAGCAGGATGGCTAGTAAATTAGCATACCAATGCCATAGGCTTCAAAGCCTCTACCGCCTTTGATATGCAACCCTGGCTTCCTTCCGACCTGGGGAATGCCACCACCCGCCCTGAGGCCCATTTGGCACCAGAGCAGGCAAGAAATTAGATATTCAGGAGTCTTGTTTCACTCACAGGCTAGTCACAACCCTAAGGTGGACTACCTGAAGTGGACAGCCTAAGAAGGGTTTCATCATCTTCTTTTTGGTGAAAATAGAGAATTCTAGGTCAGGGTTATGCCCACTCCACTAGAGGAAGTGGTCATAAATGGGATGGAGTCACCCTAGTGGTAGGTTGCCGATTGACTACTACCCTATACTCCCCTAAACCCCCTTAAATTGACTGTTTAGGGTTCCCCTGACACCAGACAGATAGATTTTACTTCCTGGGAACTGAAGAGGAGAAAAGGAGAGCTGAACCCACGAGAACTAAGGAACTGCACCGATATTGGCACCAAACCGTGCCTGGCTGCTTGCTTCTTAACCATTGCAACAACCTGACTCGTCCTGTGGCTGCGCATCATCTCTAACACTTGGAGGACTGCCCAGCACTTCAACAACCAGCGAGCATCTCCCTCCATCTGCAGGCACCGGCCACATCTGTCCGGTTCACAGTGTTGTTGGGCATTAGGGCCAACCAAGGAGCAACACTTCAGGTAGAGGTTTTCTTGGCTTTAGGTCAGCCTCATCCCTTTGCCGAGTTTCAAGGTGCTAGACCCTCCAGGAGCCCCCCTGCAGCAATACCCTGAGTGCCGGAGCACCTGCACCATCCAAGGCTTGTTTGTGTCTAGTCTGGACACCAATGCCATGGAAAACCTTCCTCCACAGTAAGGGGTTTCAGGACCAATGATATTCGTGACCAGAATGGCCCGGCTGTCTTGTTTTTCCTACTCTGCAGAACCGACCGATAACCGTGAAAGCCTCGACCTTCAGTGGCCAGCCAAGACCCTCTGCACCCGAGCTCCACAGTCCTTGGCCCTGGCTCTTGACTGCATCCCCTTGGCCTAGGGGTCCTCACAACCTGAACCCCCTTTGTGTTTACCTGGACATGTCCCCGAGTTCCTCATTGCAGCCTCTGTTTTCAGATCCCCATTGATTGCTAAGGTGTAGCGCTCAAGGCTACCATCCCGACGAGCACCTCTGCACCCGGGCACCCCTGGTCAGGTAACCCAAAACTGCTGGTGGTTCTTTGGACCTTGGCCTCCTAGCACCTTAAGTCGAAAAGGGTGCCCTCGAAGTTCGACTGCAAGTAAATGTATGCTGTGTATGTTTTTCCTACCATATTATAACATTACAGCATTTGAGACTCCTACCTCAAAAACCATTCTTTAAGTATTTTTGCTGTTTACCTGTAAAATTGATATCTCCGAAATTCGGAAAGCTATTCTAAAGATCTTGGTGTCTAAAACTGTATAAAAATCTATTTTATTTTTTTAAATTGGTCTCGGATTTCTTCTTGAGTGTGTGCAACATTTATTGACTGTGTGCATGCAACAAATGCTTTACACTCCTCTCTGATAAGCCTAAGCTGCTCGACCACACTCCCACAAATAGAGCACTTGGGATTATTAAAGTAAACCCTGTAAACCACATTGTATTGCATTGTAATTGCATTTATATAGCGCTTTCTACCCCTGACGAGGTGTCAAAGCACTTTTTCGGCAGTAGTATGCTACTCCGGAACCCATAAAGGATTAGTGTTGAATTAGTATTGTGAAATATGCAAGTAATTTGAGTGGTAGATAGGTTAGTCAGTTATTTGGATTCAGAAGGGTAGCGGAGGGTTAGAAGAGGGAAAAAAGGTTTGCATTTATATAGCGCTTGTTACCCCTGATGGGGTGTTGAGGTTCTTTTCTGGCGAATAGCATGCAACTCCGGAACCCATAAAGGATTAGTGGTGAATTAGTATAGTGAAATATGAAAGTAATTTGAGTGGTGGATATTAGTCAGTTATTTGGATTGAGAAGGATAGCGGAGGGATAGAAGAGGGGAAAAGGTTTGCATTTATATAGCGCTTGTTACCCCTGATGGGGTGTTGAAGCACTTTTTTGGCGAGTAGCACGCTACTCTGAAACCCATAAAAGATTAGTGTTGAATTAGTATAGTGAAATATGAAAGTAATTTGAGTGGTGGATATGTTAGTCAGTTATTTGGATTGAGAAGGGCAGCGGAGGGATAGGAGAGGGAAAAAGGTTAGCATTTATATAGTGCTTGCTACCCCTGATGAGGTGTTGAAGTGCTTTTTTGGCGAGTAGCACGCTACTCTGGGACCCATAGAGGATTAGTGGTGAATTAGTATAGTGAAATATGAAATTTGAAAAGTGAACATGTTAGTCTGTTATTTTGATTGAAAGGATAGTGAAGGGATAGAAGAGTGAAGGATTTAGATTTTTTTGTTGTTGTTTGTTTTGGCAGTCATAGCAGTAGGAGGCTTGGGAGGAGTAAAAAGGGATGTGAAGGGGAAGAGTCAGAGGGAAGAGTTTTAGAAAGGCTTATTTTGCGGGATCGGTATAGTAAAGAGGTGTCATGATGCAAGGAGGGGTAGAGTAGGGGAGAGTCTAGAAAGGGTTATTTTGGGGGTCATAGTAGTGGTATGGGGTTTGAGATGAGTCAGAGAGTTGAGGTAGAAGATATATTGAGAAAGGTATAGGGTGAGAATAGGGAAGTGCATAGGATATGCTGAATTAGAAGAAAGTAATAAATATATAGATCCATAAGTACATGGAAAGTATATAGATGCATAAAGGAAGTAAGTATATGTAGATTAAAGATATTGATAGAGGTATAGGGTGAGAAATAGGGTAGTGCATTGGAAAGAGTAATAGATAGAGGTTTGAGATGAGTCAGAGAGTTGAGGTAGAGGATATATTGAGAGAGGTATAGAGTGAGAAATAGGGTATTGCATTGTATGCTTTTTTAGGAGAAAAGTAATAAATATATAGATCCAAGTACATGGAAGGTATATAGATGCATAAATTAGGTAAGTATATGTAGATTAAAGAGGCATTAGATGAACTCTGGTTTTCAAGTGTTGTTGCACATAAACATTTATTTATTTATTTTAAAATGTAATTATTCTACATGTTTATACAAAGCAATACACATATATAGGTGTAGGAAGCTGGCTCTGTATATACTATACCAAAGTGAGGTATAGTGTGCACAGAGTCCAGTGGAACCCCAAAGGTAGGCAGAGGCAAAGTTAGATAGAACCTTACCCTCTATTTGTGGTAGTGTGGTCGAGCAGTAAGGCAGCATCAGAGGACAGTATTAAGCATTTGTTGTACACAGTCAGCAAATGAATTCACACACTCAATGACTGAACTTCAGACCAATTGTTTTTGTATAAAAAAATATTCTTTTAGTTATTTTATTTCTAGAACCAATCAAGCCTGGCACAGGTAAGCAATAAATACTTTACAGTAGTAAATGCTGATTGTAAAACAGTTCAATTGCAATTGTAGATGTACTATGGTTTGACTTACAGTATTGTTTCAGAGAAATGCAATCACTTGTAAATACAGTACATCGACTTCAATGGGATTTACAGTAAAATAGCAGGTAAGTTACTTTTGGATTACTTTTCTTACTCAAGTGCTGTATGCCTAGATGCAGCACTGGGACATTTCCTGTAAACAGGTGAGTAAAAGCGTTTTTGTTAAATCGTACAATTTTAAAGAATTTCTTTAGGTTTAAAAACTCCACACTTAGAAACTTTTTCAGGAAAAAGTGTCAATGTTATCCTATGGAGGAAACTATGGTTATCGTTTTTTAGGTAAGTATTCGGTAGTGGGAGTTGAGGTTCTGGGGGTAGACTCGGGGGTCCCCCAGGGTCAGTGATGCACTCTTGTTACACCCTCAGCGGCACTAGGGCGGCTGGGTGCAGAGTGTTGAGGCCCAATGTTATCCAATGGGGGATAGGGGGCCTCCGGTTGGTGGCTGCTGACAAGCAGGCCACTGGGTTGTGGGAGCAAAGCTCCTGGACTTTAGCTCAGGGCAAATGGGGAAACAAATTAGCAACAAAGGTGCACCCTCAGCGGCACTAGGGCGGCCGGGTGCAGGGTGCTGTGTCGACGTCGGATGCCCTGTTGTTTCCAATAGAGAGCCTCCGGTTTGCAAAAGCACTGCAGGCCCGGAGACGAAGGACTTCTGGGTGTGACCACCACTTCGAGAAGTAAGTTGCGAAGTTAGGGGTTGGTTAGGCACCGTTGGATTGGGCACACAAGGCTGTGGGGCATCGGGTGCAGGGGTGCCTTTTGGGGTCGGATCTTCTTACCAGCTCCTGGTCGCGGTTAGGGGGGACCTTCTGGATTTAGACTGCAGGCGTCGGCTGGAGGCTTGAGGCAGGTCAGGGGTCGCCGGATCTCGGTTCAGGATCGCCGGGGTGACCTCATCGTGGTGTTTGCCCACTCGAGCTCGGGCCGTGGACGGCGGGTGCAGTGTGGGGCGGATCTGCGGTTTCTGGCTGCTGCCAGAGGTTGCAGTTGAACAAATCCGGTGTTCACGGGAGAAGCAGGCTTTGGAAGTGAAGGCAGGCAGGTCCTCCAGGGTTTTTGAGGTTGATGGCTGCAGGACACACCGGGATTTCGCAGGAGCAAGTCTGAGGGGGAGACAGACCGGTAGGGCTGGGGCCAAGTCAGTGGGCGTCTTCCTCTTGTTAGCTGCTGCACGGCTGTTCGGTCCTTCTTCTTCTTTTCTTCTTGTTTCTTGTCTGGATCTGAGGAAGCAAGGTTCAGGGGTGCCCCTAAATACTAGATTTAGGGGCGTTACAGGTAGGTAAAGGGCAGGGACCAATGGGTCCCTTACCTGGGGTGGCTACACCCCCTATTATGCCACCCTCCAGTGGGAGGGGGACATGTGCCTGTCCCTGGTTGGCTGAGTCCCCCCATCTTCAAGATGGCGTGGACTGAGAGTCGTGCTTCACCTCGCCTCCCCCACCTGAGGGGTGGAGTTTGCAGAGGTGGTCACACCTCTCTTCCTCACTTGTTTTTCCCGCCGGTTCTCCCGCCCAAAGTGGGGGTCAGAACCAGTGGGGACCAGTTGCTGAAAGCAGCAAGTGGCCCGGGGAAGCTCACAAAGGCGGCAAGCCTTTGAAGCTTCCTCTTCGTGAACCCTGCCCATCCTGGGGGAGGAGGCTTGGCACCTCGTCCCAGGATGTGCATTGTTTCAAGCCCCAGAGAGCAGCAGGCTCTCGACCCAGGAGTCCAGAAACATGTCTGGTGGTGGCAGCTGAAAGCAGCCACTCAGCCTGCACACTAGAGGTGGGTTTAGTTTTCAGGGGCATCTCTAAGATGCCCTCTTTGTGCATTTTTCATTAAATCCCACACTGGCATCAGTGTGGGTTTAATGTGCTGAAAGTTTGATACCAAACTTCTCAGTTTTCAGTGTAGCCATTATGGTGCTGTGGAGTTCGTAATGACAAACTCCCAGCACCATATACTCTTAATGGCAGCACTGCACTTACAATGTCTAAGAATAGACTTAGACACTGTAGGGGTACAGGGCTCATGCACCTGTACCCTCACCACTGGTATAGTGCACCCAGCTAGAGGGGTGACTGACCTATGCCAGGGCAGTGGGTGTCGACTCTTCACTTTGTTCTGCACCAAAACACGCAGCCTGCAAAGGCAGTGTGTGAGTGTAGTAGTACAGGACCTCTAAGGGTGGCACAATAAGTGCTGCAGCCCTTAGAGGCCTTCTCTGGTCACAGTGCCCTGGGTACCTGTGGTACTATTTACCAGGGACTGACCTGTGGCCAGAGATGCCAATTGGGTTTAGGCTTCAATGCAGTTTTTAGGGAAAGAACATATGCCCTGGGTACCTGATTAGCAGGAGCCCAGGGCGCACTCAGTCAAAGTACATCAGCAATTCAGCAAAAAGTGGGGGCAACCATGCAGAAAGAGGGCACTTTCTCACAATAGGTACATATCTATAATAATACAAATAAATGCATATATATAGAGTGATATGCTGTATATTTCTGTTTGCGTATGGTGCTTATGTGGGGAAGAGCCAATTCTTGAGTAGTTTTCTGAAGCGAAGGTGGTTGTCCGTGGATCTTATGTTGAGGGGCAAAGAGTTCCATAGTTTGGCTGCTTGAACAGAGAAGGATGTGCCACCCATGGGATTTTGAGGTGAGGTGCCACTCTAGAGCGGAGGTTCCTTTGTTGAATGAGTTTGGTGATTTTATTCCTGATGAAGGAGCGGTCCCATTCCATGTATCGCTTTGTGGGTGATACAAAGCAGCTTGAACGTGGATCTTCTGGCAACCGGTAACCAATGCAGGGCTTTCAAGGCAGGGGAGATGTGGTCTCGCAGTTTGATATGCAAGAGTAGTCTGACAGCCGAGTTCTGAATCCATTGTAGTCTTTTCATGGTCGTTAAAGGTGATCCGTGGTAGAGGCTATTGGCGTAATCGAGTTTGGACAGAACAAGGGAAATGGTAGCTTGGACCTTGTGTGGAAATCCCAAAAGGGGAAAGATTTGTCGCAGAGTTTTTATAGTAACAAAGCTTGATCTTGCTAGTTTGTCCACTTGGGCATTCATCGATAGCTTGGAGTCCATGGTCATTCCGAGGTTTCTGACTTCCTTTGATACTTTAGGCAGTGATCCCAGTTCATCAGGCCAGGCGGCAAGCGGGTCATAATGTTTCCAATCGCCACACGTGAGTATTTCAATTTTGGAAGCATTCAATTTGAGATGGCTCCAAGTCATCCATTGATCCACGGCTCTGAGACAACTGAAAATTGGCGAGTTTCCAATTTCTTTGGGGCATTCCAGTTGAAGGAGTATTTGCGTGTCATCTGCATAGTTATAGCACGTGAGGTGAAATTGATTGATCAGTACCGGTAATTACTTCATGTAGATGTTGAAAAGCATGGGCAAGATGATAGAGCCTTGAGGGACCCCTGCTTTTGTGGAGTACGGTTTGGACGAGAAAGGTATGGATGACATTAGTTCCGTTTTGAAGGTAGGACGTGATCCAGTCTAGAGCAGTCCCCTCTATGCCGGCTTCGTAGAGACTTTGTATCAGAGTGTCATGGTCAACCGTGTCAAAGGCACCCGAGAGGTCCAAAAGGAGTAGCGCAGTAACCCCGTTGCGATCAACTGTGTTCTTCAGGTCGTCCCAGATGGCAAGGAGGGCAGATAATGTGCCTCTTCCTGGACGGAATCCCGTTTGGAAGTCTGAAAGTATGGCATTCTCTTCTATGAATTGTGACATCTGGGCGAATGTTGCCCTTTCTATCAGTTTACCCAGGAAAGGTCCATTTGTAATGGGTCTGTAGTTGTCAGGGTTCAGCGGGTCCAAGTTTGTTTTCTTCAGTAGAGGGCGTATGTATGACTTTTTGAGTTCTTCTGGAAATATTCTGGTAGTTAAGGAATCGTTGATGATTCTTCTTACTGGAGTGGCAGCAGAGATTGTTAAAAGAATTGTTTTGAAAGTTTGCGGTGGACACGGGTCAGAAGGGCTTCCGGCAGGCCTGCTTGCTTTGACCAGGTCCATAAATTCATTGTCTGAGATGTGTTGGAAGGAACGGAGAGGCTGGCTTAGAGTATTCTTGGAATGTTGTTTTGTAAAAGGGTTAGTGCTGGTACTTTGTCTCTATTTTAAGTATTAGTCCAACGTGTCTGCTTTGTCAGTGTAATGATTGGCCAGTTTGTCTGTGAAATCTTCAGTAACGAGATGAGTTCCTTCTAGGCAATTTGGTTTTACGAAATTCATTGAGTATTTTATAGAATTCTTTATTTGCACATTTAGCATTTTGAATTATGTCTGAATTGTACATTTTCTTTGCTTTTTTGATAGCTGACTTGTATAATCTGTTAAAGTTCTGTAGGCAAAGTTTGTTTTGTTTGCCGTTTGTTTTGAGCCAGGCACGTTGCAGTTTTCTAATTTGTTGTTTTATGTCTTTTATCTCTGTATTTCTCCAAGGAACTTGTTTTCTTTTGTTCTGTTGTGTGGTTTTGAGTGGTATCAGGATATCAAAAGCTTCCTCTAGCCACTCATATAGTTTTTGAACAGAATGTATTGTTTCCATTTGTACTGGATGTTAGTTGTGTTTCTAAGTGTTCCAAATTGAGTTTGTTCCACGGTCGATAAGTGGATGCATGTAAGGTGAATTTAGGTAAGTCGCTTAGTGTTGTTTTATGTTGGAAAGCAAGCAAGTGGTGGTCTGACCATGTGACTGGAGTTAGAGTTTGAAAGGCAACTAATTCGGTATTAGCAAAAATGACATCTAGGATGTGTCCGGCGATGTGTGTGGGTTTGTGGATGATCTGATGCAGGTTCAGTGCGTCTAGGCCAGTGATTGTTTTCGGACGGGGCATATTGGGTTTGTGAAACCAAATGTTGAGGTCAACCAGAACGCATAGGTTGAAGTGTATTGTTATTAGGTTTGAAACTGTGTCTAGAAGTGTGTCTGGGAATGTCTCCTTGCTAAGTGGAGGTCTGTAAAGGAGCAGGAAGTTACAGGAGGAAAACGTGTAGGATTGCATCTGGTGAGAAGAGCCTCACAATTCTTTATGGAGATGTCGTCAACTTTAGTGATATGTAATGTTTGCCTGAACACAACAGCTAGGCCACCTCCTTTTTTGCCTATCCGATTTTGGGTGATTGTTTGATAGCCTAGAGGAAAGGCTTCATGCAGGACTGGAGCCATATTATCTCCCTACCATGATTCAGTTATGAATAGTATGTCTGGTTTTGTGTCAGTGAGAAGGCCGTAGATGTGATGTTTGTTTTTAGAGAGCGATTGAGCATTTATTAGTAGACAGTTTAGAGAATGTGCTTTAGTGACAGTGAGACTTTGTTTTGTAGAAGAGTGATCAGTATTGTGTGGGCTTGTAGCAAGTGTGTCCTTAGCGCTGGTATTAGCTGTATGAGGATAGCAATAGTTTAGCTGTTCTGTATCGTGTTCCTCGTCCAGCAGGCTAAGAAGGCATTTTGATGGGTCTACGTGTGTAGGTGGTGGGGACTGTGTTTGAGAGAGAGTTGGTGTGCTCTGTTGTTTTTGTGGTCTAACCTTGTTGTGCAGTAGACATGGAGAAGCAAAATTGTGATGTGTGGCACATTGATTATATTGTTTGCGTGTGTTTAGGGCGGAAGGCTTATGAGTTAGTTTGCATGGCGTACCCTTACGTTGGCGACACTACATAAAAAACCAGCTTCCTACACACACTCACTCTACTGCGATGGCTTCTGCGACCCCAAAGGACTTCTCTAGAAGGACATACAGAGAGAAAAAGTCAAAAAGAGGAAAAATAAGTTAAAAAGATGACAATGTTATTGACATTACCATTGGCGTAGTTCCTTGTTGCCATCAAAAGTTTCAACTTCAGCAAAATCCTTGACCCCTGCATGCTCGTCACAGAAAACAAATTCGGAGTTATTACACAACCATGGCCGCCAATCCAGTAAATCCACGAAAGCGTCCCCGTCACCAACAATACACTCTATACATCGACAGCGCTACCTCCGTTATAAAACTGCTCAGTGTCACCCAATTCGAAATTGAGATTTTCGAATCCGACCATCTCTCCAGAGAAATATTCTCCAAAGAAGAGGTTAAGTCTGTCATCATCTACTGAGCTGTGTCTGAAGCCTCCTCATTAGAGCATTCCTTCAGAAGACACTCTGCAGTCTCCACTTTAACCACTAAATCTTCCTTTTTCTATAAGGATGGTTTCATGGCAAACTTCAATGTCACCCATAAGGAAATTGCCTTTGACTCCCCTGTATGCCTCAAGGTAGACACATACCTCCTCATTCACCTCAGTCTCCACTGAGAAATTCAGGTTCTTCGCACACACCTCATAAGCGTAAGTGATACGATCTCTGTCAATACCACCACTGGTTTCACAGTCAAGTGATCACGATTCAAGATCTTCTCCTGCAGGCTCACCCTCAAGGATCTCTTCAGAGGATGACATTACCACCTTTCATGATGTTTTTGTGTGAGAAGCCTCAAAATTGAACATTTCAATGGAGACATCTCAAACATCAGTGTACTTAATAATGGGGAGTCTGGATATTACCATGGGATCTCCTGGCAATATTCATTCTGGTTGCATGCCATTACTCTAAAACTTAATGCACAAGTCCCTTTCTCAGGCTCACCATTGTTCTGACAACAAATTGAAGAGCAAATGGATTGCATGAAGAATTAGTTGGAGATCCTTAAGGCGGTGAGTCTTAAGAAGAGCAAGAAATTCCTCAGATCCCTATACAGGCAGAGAGAGCAGTGTTATTACCCTTGGAGTATTCAATCCTCTTTTCCAGTATTGAATTTTCATAGATTCACATCCTTGTATCTTCCCTGTCGTCAAGGTGGGAGTCCCTTGATAATTACAATAAGCAGTGTAAAGGAAACATTAAACAATAAAGTTTAAACAGGTGAAATTGTTTACCAATTCACATTGTTTTAGAAAGAACTAAATTCCAGCCAATCAGAGAGCATTTGATGCATCACCCATCCCCTCCAGGATCACCATACCTCCGATTACCGCACATCATGGGAAGGGAGTCTCCTTGAGCTCTGCTTAGAACTTCAGTGTGAAAGCTATTTTGCTACTGTGATTGACCTTTGTATGAACTTCAGCTGCCATCTACCAGAAGGTAACATCCTGCCCGTTAATTCCTGACAAGATTCACTATGTCAAAAGGGTCCAAAAAAGTGACTTTTTAGACCATGTAACTGCTGTGGTAAAGTCAGGCTGTTTTCAGAGGACCCTTTTGAGTGCCTATATCGTCTGTATCTTGACAACAGGCCGAAAGAATGCAAATACTGCATGACGTTTTATGCCAAAACCCTTAAAGATAGGGAGGCAAGGCTTATTTTATGGCTTCAAAAGAAGGCTATTGAAACGCCAGTCTCTGGAGAAGAGGGAGAAGGAATATAATCTCCTCTAAGGAAAACCCGCAAAAGAGATAGACCTTTGAAATACTCTCTGGAAGAACCTGCTCAAAAGGTTTTTAAAGGAAAGAATAAAAAGATTTAGGAAAGCTCAGTAACACCAAGGGCAAGAGACTCTTCACCATCTGAGTCTGTTAGAAAAATCTAAAATAAGGTCTGAACCTTCTACCCCATTTGTGAAGACCTTTACCTCCTCAGGAATGGAAAAACCTTCCACAGATCCTTTGTCGAAGAAGCACGCATCAGCGAAAAAACCATTGACAACAACGGCAATGGCATCTACATCGACAACAACTGCGACCACAACACTGACTACATCTTCGTTGATTCTGTGCACTTTACCACTGCTAACCAGTTCTAAGGTGCTTGTGCTCATTCCCCTAAAAATGGTTAAATTGGCTTACACCTGATTGGCATATTTAATTTACTTATAATACCCTTGTAGTGTGATATACCATGTACCCAGGGCCTGTAAATTAAATGCTACTAGTGGGCCTTCAGCACTTATTGTGTCACCCACTTAAAAAGCACCTTATAACATGTCCCAGGCTTGTCATTGCAGCCTGAATACATTTAAATTAGCAGTTCAACTTGGCAATATACCCCCTTGCCAAGCCTTAAACTCCCATTTTATTGCATATAAGTGAACCCTAAGGTAGGCCCTAGGTGGCCCATAGTACAGGGTGCATAGAATTAAAAGGTTCGGCATGTGCATTCAGATTTGTACAGGTCCTGGTAGTGAAAAACTCTCAAATATATTTTTCACTACTGTGAGGCCTACCTGTCTCATAGGATAACATTAGGTTACCTTATTACATTTAATAAGTGCTAACATTTGTTTGGTATCAATAAAATTGTAATGAGAAATCCTCTTTAATGGTAAAGACGAATTTTATATTACAATTTTTAAAAATGCCACTTTCAGCAAGTGGGCATTTTCCTGCCCATAGCCTTTTTGAGCCTGCAGCCTGTCGTATGTCTTATGACTGGGTGTAACTCACAATTAGATTTTGCGAATTCCTCCCAGACAGTCACACAATAGAGGGATTAGGTGTGCCTGAATGGACCATCTGCTGGCAGGATGGTGGGGCGGAGCTGAGCACAGCCCCACTTGCAACTGAGTAGGCTGTGCTCTGCATTCACACAAGGGGATTATAACCTCCACATTGTCACTTCAGCCAGCTTGAAGCCAGGGCAGGGAAGTCAGGAAATTCATGCACTTCAAAGAAGAAACCTCTAGAAACTTCTCTTAACTTCAAAGGAGGCACTGGGTATAAAAACAGGGCCCCCAGCCCAGTTCACTCCTGGACCAGTGGAAGGACTCTCTGCTTTTGTGACCTGCTGTGCACTCTGCAAGGCAGCTTTTCTATTCCTGGAATGACTGATTTGCTGCCTGGACCCTCCCTTTAGCCCTCAGAGGCTAGCCCTGCTGTTTGAGCCCTGCATATTCACCTGAACCCAGGACTTCTAGAGTGACTCCAAGGACTTGTTTGCTGTCCTCCGGTTCAGAGCCACAGGTACACAAAAGGCTCCCACAATCTTGAACCTGCATCTGGACCCAACCTGAGTGAATCCTAAACCCGCAAGTGGTGTCCCACCAGTCCTGGACTCTTGTTTCTATTGCTTAAGGTGCCCAAATAGCCAAAATTAACAACTTGGAACTTGGACATTTTTTGACTTAAAACTGCTCTGAGAACCGAAGAAAGACTAGAACCAACCTTCTCTTCTATCTGCCCAATGTGTATCACCGGCCAGCCTGACTTCTTGGTTGCTCCTGCTACATTCTTCTCCGCAGCAGTAAATCCTATTCAGCAGTCTTTCACCAAAGGAGTATCCAAGCTCCTGAAACAGTCTTTGGCTGCAGTCTCCTGCCTCATCCCACCCAAGATTATCGACTTTTAAAAAATAAACTAAGTCAGAACGTAGAAATCTTCCATGCAGTTTCGATACAGGGATCCCCGACAATGACGCTTGTTTTGTTACCCCCCACTACTTGCCTGACACATGATGCACTTTGACCTGGTGTGCCCTGGGTCCCTGACAATCAGGTTCCCAGGGCCAGTGTTCTTTTCCAAAACTGTACCT
The DNA here is from genome assembly GCA_963921515.1 of Calotriton arnoldi. Lineage (NCBI taxonomy): Eukaryota > Metazoa > Chordata > Amphibia > Caudata > Salamandridae > Calotriton > Calotriton arnoldi. The sequence goes on along the minus strand of CAWUFW010006261.1, from coordinate 234,517 downwards.
TTGTACCCCCAATTGGCACATCTCTGGCCACAGGTAAAAACCCTTGTAAAATGGGTACCAAGGGCACTGTGACCAGGGAAGGCCTCTAACGACTGCAGCACCTATTGTGCCACTCTTAGTGGCCCTGTACCTTAACACCCACACACTGCCATTGCAGGCTGCATGTTTTGGTGCAGAGAAAAGTGAAGATCGACATTGCACACACCTTTATGTAACAAAGACATAGCGGAGCACTGGTGGTGACTCGGACAAGGTATGCACTACAAAAGTGAATATATCAAATATGTTAAAAAACACCTGTTCATATTCATGAGTATACTTAACAGAACAGCCAGCGCTTTTGTTCACTCATGTGAACTTCATCAGGGCTGCAAGACATACAAATATATACAATATAAAACACACACAGACAACCAAAAATCACATAATATTAACATTTAAAAGCAACATATACATCTGTAGCAAAGATATATAAAAAGCACAAAATGGAGAATGGAGTGAGACTAAACGTACCAATATAGTGGCACGTAAATACAACACTTAAAAAGCATGCCCAACCATATGTGCATTTTGACAAGGTAGTATAAAAAGAGAGGATTGGGGGGGGGGCTGGTGAGCCTAAAGGAACCAAGAGGTGAACTTGTGTGATTGTGAGATATCAACTTAAGGGAATCATAAAATATACATATCTTTAACTATGTCATCAGAAGCCAGAAGAAGCTAAGCGAGAGTATAGCTGGCACCATGAAAGAGGAGGAATAAGAAAACTATATACACAGAGTAAATCAAATGAAGAAACAAGAGAACATACCTTGAAGATTATCCTTCAAGGTGTGTATAAAGAATGTAAATGGAGTTCGGATATGTGCAATTAATTAATTTTCAATGCAACCCCAAAATATTGCAGGTGGATGCTTTCTCTCATCAATGTTGTTAGAGAAGATAGGCCACCTGAAAATAGTTATTCAAAAATCGAATTAGCACTTGTTATTCCGACAGACCTTCTTGTTTTAGATCTTGAAATGACTATACTATGTGTCTTTCAACTATTAGCTGTCGGAATAACAAGTGCTAATTCGATGAGACAAAGCATCCACCCGCAATAGTTTGGGGTTGCAATGAAAATGAATTAATTGGGCATATTGGAACTCCACTTACATTCTTTATACACACCTTGAAGGATAATCTTCAAGGTATGTTCTCTTGTTTTTTCATTTGATTTACTCTGTGTATATAGTTTTCTCATTCCTCCTTTTTCATGGTGCCAACTATACTCTTGCTTAGCTTCTACTGGCTTCTGATGACATAGCTAAAGATATATATATTTTATGATTCCCGTAAGTTGATATCTCACAATAACACAAGTTCACCTCTTGGTCCCTTTAGGCTCACCAACCACCCCCCCCCTCCAATCCTCTCTTTTTAGACTATCTTGTCAAAATGCACATATAGTTGGGCATGCTTTTTAAGTGTTGTATTTACGTGTCACTATATTGGTATGTTCAGTCTCACTCCATTCCCCATTTTGTATTTTTATATATCTTTGTTACAGATGTATATGTTGCTTTTAAATGTTAATGTTATGTGATTCTTGCTTGTCTGTGTGTGGTTTTATATTGTATGTATTTGTATGTCTTGCAGCCCTGATGAAGTTCACATGAGTGAACGAAACGCGTTGGCTGTTCTGCTTTTTTTGCAAGAAGAATAAAGAATATCCCGAGCAAAACAGAACTGAATTGGATCAATATTTCAGAACACTATTTATGCTGTGCACTTCACAAACATTGTCTGAACTTTTCTGTCCGTTTAGGGGTCGCACCCCTTGAAACAGCGGGTGCAGTGATTGTGCACGCAACATCTTTGCCCCCTTTTTGAATAAATTGGTGATAAGGAGGGAGGTGGGAATTGTTTCTGGCTTGCTGTTTCTGTGTTTTGCATATTTACGCTACAACTGTATATTAGCGCGCTTCTTCACGTTTAGTACTTTTTATGATTGTTGACTGAGAGGGGTAATGTATTTTTTGAGCGAGTGAACGATTCATTGCAGTCTCCCTTATACGTTTCAACATGGCACATCCCATTTTCCGTGGCTTAGCACATATTATTCACAAGTTGTTCTATGTCGGTTTCTGTTGATGGAGCCGCTTCCGAGTTCATGGGACTGAAATACATGTGTGAAGCAGCGGTTATAGCTTTCCGATACATCATGATCTGTCGCATTGGGAAGACAAGTTCATTTGTTCACAGGTATGTCCACTTGAGGGTGTGAGCTTTTTCTAATTTCACACTAGAAAGGAAAGTGATAAGGTCTTTGTTTGTTATTTCACAGCGGGCTCGCTGCTTGAAACGGAGTATCAGGTAATTCGAACTGTTCCGAAGTTTGACTGGGTGAGCTGCAGATGGTGTACTTCAGCATGTTTTATATCCGTAGGTATGTCTCAGCCTTAGAAACTTTCACAGTGGCTTCATGTCTTACCTTGCAATAGAACGAGAGCGAGTTTATTTTTTGGTTTATTTTCCACAGATTCTAGCTGTTCTTTGATAACAGTGGTTCTGGATATTTATTAATACCAGTAAGTATTTAATTTGTAGCCTTTCTGGAGGATTGGTTGGTGATCTTTTTAGGTTTCCATACACACATCGGTGGAGTCCAGGCAGTTGGCATGTCATTCTATTGGAATATGGGGTCTACATACTTGTTTCCACACGATTACTCTTTGGGCACGCTTTTTCCATCTGTTGACTAAGTATCTATTCACCTCACTGTCTACTTTGTGCTATACTAGCACACTACTATCGATGTTCGGTTTGTTCACTGATGTAATAGCATTACACAATTGTGGCTGATTCGTCTATGCCATTCCAGCTGTGTTATTTCCATAAATGCACTATTGTTATTTCTTTTTTAGATTGGCCCCTGATGAAGTGACCTTCGTCCCGAAATGCATCGGGCCCTCAGAATTATTGATCATTAACTGCAGATTGAAGCGTGATTTAATCGGAATATATATTTTTTGTTTATATGATTGTATTAACCTATCAGGCGATAGGAATGTTTCGTTGTATTAGCACAGTACTATACCAGTTTAACAATGTAATACAAATCCAATGCTTTAAGTATATTCATGAATGGAACAGGTGTTTTTTTAACATATTTGATTTCACTTTTGTAGTGCATACCTTGCCCTCGTCACCACAAGTGCTCAGCCATGTCTTTAATATGATTTACTAATGTTTGGCAGCATCTCTTGAGGTAATGCACACAGATTAGATCAATTTAGCACTAGATGATTTAATTTGCTTAGACACAAGGAGCGCACGATCTAACTACCAGAGTTTTCACTGTGTTACTGCTAATTCCTAGATTGTAGCACTCCATCCAATCATGTCTTTTGAAACAATATCGAACATGACTGAGAATCGAGCAGACGCTAAAGCATATACACCGGAACAAGCTTTGGAAATGTATGGATTAATTCAAGAAGCTAAATCATTTAACGCACAGGGGGGTTCAATCTCACAGCAACTCAAACAACTGGAATACCTGACTCGCTGAGAACTAAACCAATGTCTACATGCCTTAACCTTGATCCAATATCATAAAGTAAAAAGAATCCTGTGTGGCCCAAGGCTGGCGATCAAGCCTATGCTTTCAGATTCCAATACAATCGTGTTTATGGATAAATGGTACGCCATTCTCAAGAAGAGTTCCATGGACCTGATTCTATTATTGATTGAGGAGTTATCACGTACTATACATGATTTAGAGGAAGAAATTCATAACATCAAAAGAGATTTGGAAATCAGAATGAAACAAGACACATGGCGGATCACCTTAGAAGAACTGAATAAGAAACTTGATGCATATGTAAAGGAACTACAAGAAAGCAAATAAGGAAGTTCAAGAGAGACACGATTGACTATAAATTGAATGAAACATATACTTGGGCAGAGATGTATACCCAAAGGAGATTCATTACCAAAAAATCAAATGCATCGTCTTAAGAAAGTGTTGGGTCTGATGGAGAAATGGATTCATTTTGCGCACCAATCCAAGCTGCCGTGCATAAACCAGACAGAGTTACTATCTCTACAACAGACACCGAAACTGCACCAAGTACTTCATCGGTGACTATTTTGTCCAGTAACCCGGACTCAGGCCAACCGCCTGACTAATCAGCCACAAAAACTCATTCCATCATACAAAAGCCCACAGAGGAAAAAGAAAAAGCAAGAAAAAACCTGAGGAGCCAAAACAAAGTTTAGTCATCAATATATCATCTGTTTCTTTAAGTCCAAACAATCAGCAGTACTCAATAAAGGCACCTCTTTTGTCCTGACATATAACACTAATGCATTAGAGTGTGTAATAGCTTTTTTTCAAGTTCAAGTTCATGAGAGTTCTTTGAGTTAGAACTATCTTTGAGAATGTTTTACCTCCAAAAGATAATCAGGATGAATCAGAATTCTTGGAATTCAAATCTAAAAGTACCTTCCAAGTACCAGTGTCCCATAAGACTCTAGACACTTTTGAATTATTGGTGAAGAAAGATCTGGCTTCTTTGAACTTTAAAGGCAAGAACTTTTCCAACTTAACTGGAGCTGAAAACAGCCTCCTCAGAACGCTGGCTAAAAACAAAGACATAATATTCCAACCAGCTGATAAGGGTGGAGCACTGGTAATGATGGATCTCTCCTATTATCAAGCTAAAGTCAATGAACATGTCAGTGTAGATCTTACTTATTTACCTTTAGAAAAGGATCTGACTGCAGAGGTTTCTGCCACATTGGAAAATATTATGGACAAGGCCCTAGGACATGACTGGATTAGCACAGCCACTAGATCATTTCTGACCATTCCACACCCACCGAGACCTTGGCTATACATGTTGCTCAAAATTCACAAAAACAGTGAGGATCCTCCTTTTTGACCAATAGTTTCTGGGTGTAGTTCAATGTTTGAGCCGTTGGGTAAATATTTAGACATTTTTTTACAACCTTTAGTCCAGTCATGGTGCTCCTACATTTAAGACACTACTGATTTTTTACTCCGGTTGAAGGAACTCCCACAAAAAAGTGACAAAAATTGGTGGCTGTGCACTATAGATGTTATGGCATTGTATACGTTGATTCCTTATCATGAAGGGCTTGAAGCTCGAATGGGCATTTTTACAACAACCAGCACTTAGAGCCCACAAAGTTTTTCTGCTAGAAACCTTGCACTTTTGTTTACATCAAAGTTATTTTGAGTGGGACAACAAGTTCTTTCTTCAACTCAGTGGGACATCCATGGGTGTCGCAGGAGCTCCTGTGTATGCAAATACGTTTATCGCCAAGTTCGAACATGACTTCATACTGACTAATCCGTCTTGGACATAGAATTTGATAATCTATTGTCGCTACATCAATGATATTTTCCTCATTTGGAAAAGCACAAAACAAAGACTAGAAGCTCATATCCGACCCCTAAACACCAGGAATCCTAGAATTCAGTTCACTAACATCATCAGTGAGGTTAACCTTTCATTCCTGGACATCTGGGTGGAGATTACAGAGACAGGCATAAGTACCAGTATGTACAAAACACCCACTGATCGTAACAATGCTTTGCTATACCACAGTTTTCATCCAACCATCTTGTTACGCAATTTACCTTACTCTCAATTTTTGAGAACCAGAATTTCTTCAGATCTGATATCTTGCAAGAATATGCTAGATGGACAAAAGTAAAATGTGCAACAGAGTATATCCGTCAAAACCTTTAGAAGATCTTGAATCTCGAGCACTTGCTTTGGATTGCAAAACACTATTTCAAAAGAAATCCAAAGATAAATCTCAGCGAATCGTGTTCATGTCGAAATTCTCTACTAAGTCCACTGTCATCAGAAGTATAATCAATAAACGTTGGGGACTGCTGCAGCATGAACCTGATTTCAACAACCTCTTTGAACAGAAGCCTCTGTCACATATACTCAATCTAAAAATCTGAAGGAAATACTGTCAACGCACATAGCCTCTAACATCAAACAGGCTGAAGGCACTAAGAAGTGTTTTAATTGCATACATTGCAATAATGTCACAACAGGCAATATTATTGTCCACCCCAGAGTAGGTAAAAACAATTGTCTTACACATTCGGCTGATAGTAATTCCAGTAATCTAATTTACTGCATTAAATGTCCATGTGGTTTGATGTATGTTGGAAAGACATAGAGGAAGATCAAAATCAGTGTAATGGAACACAAGAGCAAAATCCGCAATAAAAACATGAATTGTAACCTGGCTGTACATTGGACAGAGTATAGACACACCCTAGCACAACTACGGTTTTATAGAAGTACTCAATGTTACTCCTGGTAGAAACAATTCCAAATTATTGCTACAAAGAGAGGCATACTGGATAAGGAAGTTAGATACCATGAACCCAAGGGGTCTTAATGATAAATTGGACTGGAGTTGCTTTCTGTGAACACACTTTCATTGTTTTAGGGATAGATATATTCAGCTTTTTAAACACTCATGAGGATGGCACCATATTTGATCAAATTAGGCATTGCTATACATCAGGATGGTTTAGATGTTGACTGTGTATGTATACATTTTGGCATATTCACTATTATATATTATTTTCGTGTGTGTAAAAAATGTTTTAGATGTTGTCCTAATTATCTATTGCTTCATTCCTTCTTTTTAAAGCTCTGGGGCTACTTCCATGGCTCATGCTTTCCTTATTCTTTGCACATTATTTCGGTTTTACTTTTACAGATTTGTGAACGTAACATCAGTATATTTGCTCGCTTCTTCACGTTTAGTACTTTTTATGATTGTTGACTGAGAGGGATAATGTATTTTTTGAGCGAGTGAACGTCTCATTGCAGTCTCCCTTATACGTTTCAACTTGGCACGTCCCATTCTCCGTGGATAAGGAATCACTGACATAATATCGACAGACACTATATCGACCTACCATAATATTGGGACGAAAATATCGAATACACTAATATCGACACACTATACTTATTTAAATAAATACACAAATATCGAGACCAAAATATCGTTATACACTTAAATCGTTATCAGTATTATCGAACACAAAAATATTGTTATAAGAAATATCGAACATGTTTAACCCCTTGAGTGCTTATGACGGCACCACGCCGTCATGAGTCACGGGCGGCGTGTGCTCATGACAGCGTGGTTCCGTCATGCCGCGGCCGCTACGCCCACGCGGCATTAATTCCCCGCCTGTGCGGGCGAATTAATGAGCGGGCGTGGTCATGACGGAACCACGCCGTCATGAGCATACGCCGCCCGTGACTCATGACGGCGTGGAGCCGTCATGAGCACCGAAGCGCCGCGCTCACCCCCTAGCCCCCTCGCGCCGCGGCGGAATTTGTGCCGCGGCGAAGGGGTTAAAAAAGATACAAGGCGTCAATAATATTGATAACCACAATATAGACACTAATAATATCGTTAGCAAAATTATATCGACATGTTAAAAACATTAATAAACATACAAAACGTACCCCAAATAATATATAATTATTAATAAACACACACAACATACAAAAGAAATGAATTAAAACATGTTTTAAAGACATTTAAAAATATTACCATAAAATATATTAAATACACACAATTATTTACTATTAAAATTATACCTAAATAAAAAGCACATATTATTTATCATCGAAAACAATATAATTCACATATAATATAATAAACCACTTTAAAATAAAAAAATGCAATAACTAAAACTTAATTAGCGTTTTCTGTATATGGAAAGCAACCACCAAATCAATTAAAATAATAAATATCAACCAATGAAGTACACAAACTATTAAAATAAACCAATGAAATTAAAACAATTAATTAAATACTATATAAACACACAAAAATTAAGCATTATTTTACACTTCAAAAAAAAAGAAAGAAAAAGGAGAAATTCTGCCGGATTGCTGCCAGAACACTGGACTACATTATAGAAATCTCTGTTTCCTGCTCCACAAAGTAAGTATAATAACATTTAGAAACTAATACTACTGCTAATCTTCTAAAAGCACTATTTTCAGATACAAAATAATTAATATATGTTTTTTAAATTTATATCTCCTCTACAGATAATTCTAAAAAGATTCAAACACCTACAGAACACAGTGAAAAATCGAGTTGCAAATAAAGTAAGTATCAAACCGAAATAAATTAAAACAATTTGGTAAAATACCCAACAGAAATCCAAGTTAATCCCAAAGCCCCCGCCCCCCTTAATACACAGTTAAACAAAATTATTAAAATTACTTTTTTTTAACCAATAGGAATCTCAGCAAGAAAACCAAAGGCAAACAGTAAAGAAAACCCATCAGCATTGAAAACGACTTCAAATTCAACGTTGTAAGTATAAAACTGACAATGTATATATTTCAGAAAATAAAACAGTACAGGAATATTTATATATATACATTTTTCTTAGCATTTGAAACATCACAATGACTGAAGGCGCCCAATTCATAACTTCACAAAAATGAAATTTTTTACTATGTTATATGGGGTATGTGTACACCCAATAAAAGCAAACAGGAGAGAAAGTCAACTGGAAATGTAGTAAATACTATTCTAACAAATGTTATGGGAGGGCTGCAACAAAGGAAACAACTGTACTATATGTTAGGGAGCATAACCACCCCCCTAACATTGCTGAAATTGAAGTTAGAAATGCTTTAGACTATATAAAAGAAGCTAGCACTAGATCAGAAAAGTCTGCAACAGAAATACTTAAAGAAATGCTCCCCAGAATCCCACAACATGCAACCAGCCAAATGCCCTCCATCTCGTCCTTAAAAAGAACAATAGCTAGAACTAAAAAAGCTACTACCACCACCACACCTGTCCCCAAAACTTTTGCAGAAGTAGAAATTCCCCCAGAACTCACAATTACCCATAATGAAGAACAATTTCTTCTTTATGATAACAAATCAACAGACAAAAGAATAATATTATTTGGAACTGCTACTAATTTACAAAAACTCCAAACCTGTGACACTTGGATGATGGGCAGTACTTTTAAATTATGTCCCAAACCATTTTATCAGTTATATACTATACATGCACTTTATCAAAACACAAACATCCCTTTTCTATATGCTTTATTACCAAATAAGCAAAACTCCACCTATATTGAACTATTAACAAAAATTTAACAAGAAAACAATAATTATTTTCCCCAAAAAATAATCATTGACTTTGAACAGTCAATGATACAAGCAATACTAAAAACCTACCCTCACACAGCAATTCAGGGTTGCTATTATCATTTTAATCAATGTGTTTGGAGATACCTCCAAAAATCCACACTAAGGGGCTCATTAGGATGGCGGTGTTAGGCACATCCGCGGTGCTGGCGGTGGCAGAAAACGTCCTTTTCCGCACTCCTGTGGCGGTCCTCGCGTCCGCCATATTACAATGGGCAAAGATAGCCCATTTCCTGTCCGCTGCGAAGTTTTGGGACCCGCCAGAAATTTCCTTCCGCAGCGGTGGCGGAGGGAGCCAATAGAGAAAGACCGCCGTGAGGAATGACGTTACGACCGCCGGACAAATCACGATGCCCCAAACAGCCCATCAGAACGCAGCGGAGAAACCAGCCACTCGGAGACAGCGGAAGCACTACTGAGGAGAGCGAAACTCGAATCCCGGCCACCTCCACGCGTTCCTGACCGCAATGGATCCAGCTCTTCAAGCCTTCCGCTGCTGTACCTGAGCCACTATCAGCATATAAGACGTTGCTGCGGTCAACACCGCAGGTGAGTAAATAACACATCTCCACATACAACCACAACACACAACTCTTGTGCTGAAATACGGTTCCTGTCTACATCAGACACTCTGGTGGAGACAGGAACATATCCCCCAGTGTACCCACACATGTCCTGCTTGCTACAAATGGACACCTCCGCATTGGGGTCACCCATCACCATAGAAATCACTGCAATGTCCCGGTCATGTCACTGCAGCGGTGAAGACGCGGGAAAACCTGCGCACAATGTAGTAGGCAGGGCCACGCCAGGCATGGGCAGTGTGGGCAGCTGCCCAGGGCCCCACCTTCACCCTACCCACATGGTGGCCCACATCAGTTGGTCACAGCCCACAGCACTCTTCCCACATCCATGTCTGCCCATGCTGTGTGCCCCTCTTGTGCCCCCCTCAATGCACTATTTAGCAGCCAGGTGTGGTTCGATCTTGCACCTCACACTTCAAAGGGCAAGGTAGATTGACTGGGAAGGGGGGGGTGAAGATGAACACCCTGCACAGAAGGTCAGGGGCTGGACAACCCTCCTCCTCACACCTGCCTTCCACTCATGTGAATCAAACTGAGTAAATTAAGAAATGAAGAGTCACTCTGCATATGAACAACCAATGAACTGTACACACTGCATGTCAAGTCCCTCACAGAGATCCCACACAGAAACTCTGCCACATACACATACCATAGGCCAGCAGCAATGTATGACAATAAATGGACTAGCCCAAAGTGGAGTGCACAGTGCTGGAAAACCATGGAGCAAGCCACATAACATTTGTACATGACATGCAATAGGAGGAACATATCACACTATTTTTTTTATTTTATTTATTTTACGGAGTTTTATATAGCGCGAACTTGACCTGAATCGGGTATCAGAGCGCTTTACATAGCACCAGTTGCGTTACAGACGGACACGTTCATTTTCTTAGGCACGGGGAGATTAAGTGATTTGCCCACAATCACAGAATGTTCAGCGTCATTGCCGAGACTCGAACCCGGTTCCCCAGATTCGAGGTTGGCCGCCCTAGCCGTTAGGCCAACTCCTCTCCCCACTACCCTTAGGCCATCAAATCAGACAGTGATTGGAATTTAAATAAAGTGACATCTGTGCAGTCTCTGGGATACAGCAATGCAAGCTATGCATAGGCACAGGAATGATAGGAAGTGTCAGAAGCCATACAGTGACCAGCCCCACATCTGTGTCAACTACCTTGACATGTGTATGCCACCAGCACAACACACATGGCTCATTGTCACACTCCCGGACTGTCAAACCCAAGTAGGACCTTCCCACATACCCATCATCTACCCATCTCACACCTGCAACACTAAACACCTGTGAGAAACACACATAAAGGTGCAAATAAGGTCCTGTGAGTTTCCTGACAACCCATGACACACCCTGGTGTGTATCTACAAATGTCAGAATCCCACTCAGGGATGTCTGAAACAATGCTGAGCAAAAACCAATAGCCAAACACAAATCTCACAAACAACATCCAAAGAAGTCCAACAAGCTCAGCCATGTGCAGGCTAACAGTGGTTAGGCAATGTGACCCTAGACAGTACAGGAATACACAACATTTCACTCTGGACAAATGCACAGACACCATACCCCAACCCAATCAAAAATTGCATTATTAAATGCCAATCATGAACACTAACTGTGATCAATATGACAAATCAGCTAACACAGACATAGACACCACACCAGTTATCAAGTGAGCATGGTGTCAATGTCTAGCACAAGCATGCACATGCACACTCCTGACAACTGCCACCTAAAATATAGGAGGACATAGCACAAAAGAAGCTCATGAACAAGAATCCACATTGCTGCATGTGACATTCACACAAGAAATGCACACTACAAATTTAACACACATCAGAATGTATTACAATGCACAAACTACTCTCACACAATGTCATGCAAATAGAACATCACACATACATGCACCTTTCAGTAGAAAGAGCCAACACAGGCCAAACACTGCATCCATCAACAAAACACAACATATGCACATACCAATTCATCACATAGCCAACTCAGCTGGACAACAGGGTGATGCACACCAGGCAAGTACAAGGCAACATACACTGACAGCAGTGCATGCACAGTAAGCAGTGTGTGAACACCAACAAAACCAGTATCACACATATCTGAGTGCTCCACCATGAACTTCCACACCAAAAATCATCACAGCACACAGATCACATCACACTCAGCAAGGGTATCACTACCTCAGCAAACAGACATACAGCTTAGCCATCACCCACAGCTGCACAACTCAGGAAAACCCAGATGCATACAACATGACTAGAGGACGGTGCTGCTCAAACATATGCGCTGCACATGAGAAACCATGACTGCAATCAAGTAGAAGAAAATACCACATAACTAATTGTGAAACAGTCCTGAGTGGCACATTGGTCCTGTACACAGATCAGCCTCCCACAGTATAGTGTCACACTATGAAGTGGCGGGGAGGGTCACACACTGGCAAGGCATGGGGAGGAAGAAATGAGACTGTAGTGGTGTGTACATCAGTATTGGACTGGTCAGAAGTGTACAATGCAAAAACACAGAGGAGTAACTCACAATGTGTAGGCATCAGAAGCACCTATAGGGGATGGTATGACTCTTCAGACCACATACTATACTTGTCCCAAAAATGTGTCAAGTGACAGCAATGTATGAGATAACTCACATATAATGTCAGTGTGGCTGAGCAGGTCAGCACAGTGAGCACAAACTTAAACAAGACCCATGGCTGATCAACAAAACACAACACAGACTTTGCAGTGACACACTCTGCATACTCACAACTGACAGCGTCAACAAGTAGGTGTCCCCCAGGAGTGCAAGGACACACTGACACACTGCACATGCTCAACCTACAACTCCTACATGTGCCCACAATCTGAAGCACATGTCTGATAATGTAAACAAACAGGCAATCATTACCTGGATCAGACATGTGTGTAGGGGGCATGTGCAGGGGCACATACACCTCAACACTACTGACAATGACAGGCCAATCACACTGTATGACTACTCAAGTGCACACATTCAAATGTACCCATGTGACTATGAAGACAGGCCTACACAAGATGACTACACATCAACACTGCTGTTCACACATCAAGAAAGATCCCACAGATATGACGGACCCTGTCTACCCCGCAAGTTATCCGCTGGATAGAATTCACCTCTGTTGTGGTAGTGCATCCTAATATGACATGTGTTCAATTTAGCCAACCTGACTATAGAATGATTAGGATAAGAGTAGATCATCACAAACAACCATTGTTGCACCCTCAAGCCTCAGAGTCAAGAAGAACAAAAGTGCCTGTCACCTCTGGCAACCTCTGAAAAAGTAAATCAAGTAATTGCCAATGTGAAAGTGCCATACAGAGCATGTGTCACATGAACATATACCCATACATTAAACTTTTATTTAGCAAGGGCAGCGACAAAACAGACAACATGAGTAACAGTCTTTATTACATAATATCCGGATAGGCATCAAAAGTGCAAAACATCAAGGCCATTGGCCAGTACAAAGTCCCTGTATGCACATGTGTGCATGAGAAACAGCACAGGAAATGGGCATCAAAAGTACCAAACAGCAAGGCCATTGGCCAGTCCATATTTCTAGTCCGCACATGTGTGCATGAGAAACTGCACAGGAAATGGGCATCAAAAGTACCAAACAGCAAGGCCATTGGCCAGTCCATATTTCTAGTCCGCACATGTGTGCATGAGAACTTGCACATCAAATGGATAACACCGTCCACTGCCATGGGAATCACCACAGCTCAGGGGCTACATATGGGCAGTCCAGGCACCGCTGTGGGAGAAATGGTGTGGGGAGGAGGACTTGGCTTAAAATTTGGCTTCAAGTTGAACTGGGAGGGGGCTGATTGTCGGGGCCAGTTTGAGGACTGGACCTGGGAGAGAGAGAACCGGCTGAGGTAGAAGCATCCATGGCTGTGGGAGCCTGAGGGCTGCTTGGACCTGGTGGAGTGGTGGCACGGGGAGGTGGAGACATGCTGCGTGGAGGCACAGTGGTTGAGGGTGAATGTTGTGGGCTGGGTCTCAACTGTTTGGGGATCCAGTAGCCCACAAGTGTCTTGGCCGGAGTGGGAAGTGAGGTGGGCACAACAGCCTCACTCTCTACCAAAGGTGTATCAGGTGCAGGTGGCTCTCCCCGTGGGGATTTGCTGGACCTGGTGGTACGCTTGGGGTGGCCTTGCCTCTTCCCCTGCATCCCCTGTTGTCGAGGTAAACCCCCCACTTTACTCTCTTGTCCCTGCTTCACAGGGGTGTGGGTGGGAGTTGACGTTTTGGGTGAATCTGCCTTTGAAATGTGTTTGGGCTTAGTCGTTGCAGGCACCAGGTTCACAGCAGACAGGGCAAGTGTTTGTGGGTCTTTGGGAGCAGGTGTGGGGATGGGGGTGCCCTTGGATGGTGGTCATTTTGATAAATGTGATGTTGATGCCTGCTTTTTGGCCTGATGCCCCTGAGTGTCACGTGATGGGCTTTTGGTTTTGCGCTCATGTGTGCCCGTTTTGTGTTGTGGTGATGGTGTCTGTGGTCTGGTACGCTTAGAGTGCTGCTGTTGTGTGCTGCGTGTGGAGGACTTGGTGCCTGAGGGCTCTGGCGTGTGGGCACTCTCGTCAGGTGGTGCCACTGGCAGGGTGGTTGCTGAAGGGCCAGGAGCTGGACTGGGAGCTTGTGACTGCTGAATGGCTGCCGCCACTGTGGAGGACAAAGACTGGACAGTTTGGTGCAGGCCACCCACATCCGAATGAATGCCCTCCATGAATGCAACTACCTGTGCCAACTTCTTGTCATGATCCTGGAAGGCATTCAGGAGAGCAGTCTGACCCACACACAGCTGGCGCAAAATGTCTACTGCCTCCACGCTGGGGGAAGCAGGTGATACAGGAGCAGCAGTGCCTGGGGGAAGCAGACTCTACCCTTCCTAGGGCTGCGTGCACGGACAGCACTTGTGGGAGCATCTGGGAGGGTGGGCACTGGACGAGGTGTGGCGGAAGAAGAGGCAGATCTGGAACTTCCTGTGCCCGTCAACATCGAGGAGTCACCGTTGGAGTCTGAAGATGTGGAGGTTGGTGTTTACGGGCGTAAATCATCCAGGGCCCTCCGGTCCCCCTCCGAGGCGCTGGTCCCCTCAGTGTCAGTGAACTCATGTGTAGCAGTCGTGCCAGTATCTTCCACACTGGTGTTGGTCCCCCGTCCTTCCCTGCCCTCGGTAGATGCTGCAAGAGACAGAGACATAGGTTCAGTATAGTGCCATACTCACAAACATCATATGCAAGCAAAGCACAAAACTTTAAAATGATACTCCCATGTTGAACTCCTCCATGTACATTCAGCATGTGCTACATTTATACAATCATCAGGTGATGCATGGAAACATGCATAGTTGATAGTAATGCTCCATGTGGCGTTGACACAGCCAAAGAGCTGGCCCTGTGCTTCCCTGTAACCAGTCATACTATTATCTGTAAGCATACCTACATGCCTGTAGGTGAGATAGCTATACATCAAACCATGTTGTCTCTGTCACATATGGAGTCTCTCTAAGGGAACACCATAGATACAAACTCCAAAATGTCCTTTTGCAATGGCTACAAGCTCCTGATATCCCCCATGTTGGGCTTCGAAGCACAAATACAGTTGTACATTGGTGCCAGCTGTCTAGATGTCACAATGTATCTGTTGTGCACAGCACACATCTATGAATGCACACTAACATGATGCTCACTGCTGTTCACTGCCAGATGATGTCTATGACACTTATACTGCAGCATATGTCACAAGGCCACATCTCATCTGTCAATGACAAAGGTCATGGTTTTAAACACATGAGAAACCACATGTTGTACAAATGCAGAACAGCTGCAATCAACACTGAGGCCACTTATTAGCCATTGCATCACACTAGAGACATCACAGAGCTTCGCACTGGCTCACGTTTGGGATTCATGCAGTCACTCACACCCAAAGTCACACTTTGCACAATACTCACCCCCAACTTGCTGCTGATGGGCCCTCAAGCGTCCATCCAGCTCTGGCTGTGTCACTGCCAAGATGCGGGCCATTAGTGGTGTCATGCTCCTGCGCGCCAACCTGCCACTCCGAGGGACCACCCCCAGCGTCATCTCTGCCACGTTTTGCTCAGCCGGCAGATGTCATCCCACCTCTTGTGACAGTGTGTATGCCGTCGGTTGGAGACACCCAGAGCCCGCACCTTGCGTGCAATGGCTCTCCATATCGCCTTACGCTGATGAACCTTAAGCTGCAGGCATGTGAGACAAGAAGAGGAAGTTTCAGTGACACTGTGTTGTGTACCAACGTGTGTCAGTACAGGAGCATGAAAATACATAGCACACTAATACATAAATGTTGAGCAGAGGCCATACAGCATGACACGTAGTACACTTGGATTGAATAATCTCATAGAAATTTATACATGTATGATGATGGACACAGTACATTGCCATCTCATACACATGCAGAGTACCAGCACAGCAACCAATGTGAAAATGGCCCTCATCTGTGATGCAGTATGTGAGTGAGCATGACATACAATACATTAGAAATGATGTGTTGTGGCAGACTCACTGTGTCCAACACTACACACCCTCAATGTCCTTGAGCAGTGCATGGCTACATGTGTCATGGTGGTCACATTTAGGGCCATGATCTTACGTTCTCACACTCTTCTCACAAGGTGTAGTCCTGTCTTGTGCAATCCTCAGGCCTAAGATAACTCATTGAGAAATAGGGTGGTGGACAACACATATGTTTCACTCAGTCCATTTAGTGATGGGTCCTTGTCACATTGGGCAGTTTCTGTGCAGGCCAGAGGGACTCACACTGAGGTTAAACGTGGGCCATCAGAGAAATCACATGCATGTACAATATGAGAGGGCAAACAGTGCCTACACATGCAAGACTGAACACATCATGGAATCAATAGAAGGATGACATCTCCAAATCACATTTATCTGATGTGTCATAGGTGAATTACCACCAAGAGTGTTACACTCAGGCACTGTACTCTTGTGCATTAGGCACACATCACCAGAGGGGCAATTTGAAAACTGTACACACATCATTCTGTACCCTCTGGACAAAATACATTTGTGATGTCACAAATGAGCATGTGAAGACGTAATGGACTATAAAATCACATAGCACAGGCAATGTTTGTTCAGAATTCGAGTGTCTCAAACCAGCAGTGTAACTGTATGGCTGCAAAACCACTGCATGTCACTCCCATCCTTCACTGCAGTCATGGATCTGTGGAAATAAGGCTACACATCCCATTGACATGAAGTCAGCATGCTAGGCAGTGTATGACACATTTACATTACCCAGTCTCAGACCAACGTGTGTAAGAAACTGGCTCTATATATACTACACCAAAATGAGGTATAGTGTGTATAGGGTCCAGGTGACTCCAAAGGTAGGCAGAGGATAAAGTTAGATAGAACCTTACTCTCTACTTGTGGTAGCTTGGTCGAGCAGTAAGGCAGTATCAGAGGACAGTGTTAAGCATTTGATGTACACACTCAGTCAGCAAATGAATTCACACACTCAAGAACTGAACTCTAGGCCAATTGTTTTTGTATAAAAATATATTGTTCTTTTATTTTAGAACCAAGCAAGCCTGGCACAGGTAAGCATAAAATACTTTACAGTAATAAGTTACTGAATGTCGAACAGTTTGAAAATGCAATGGAGATTGTACTTGGTTTGATTTACAGGGGAGCAGTAGTATGCAACACTTAGCAAATACAGTACATTGGAATGAATAGGCTTTTTCAGTAAATTGCAGGTAAGTTACTTTTACGATACTTTTTCTAACTCAGTGCTGGATGCCTGGATTCAGCACTGGGACATTTCCTGAAAACAGGTGAGTAAATGCGTTTTTGTTATTTGTGCGATTTTTAAAGAATATTTTCACATTTCAAAACTCCACACTTAGAAACGTTTTGGAGCAGTACATTGAAATGAATAGGCTTTGTCAGTAAATTGCAGGTAAGTTACTTTTACGTTACTTTTTCTAACTCAGTGCTGGATGCCTAGATTCAGCACTGGGACATTTCCTGCAAACAAGTGAGAAAACACGTTTTGGTTATTTGTACGATTTTTAAGGAATATTTTTAGTTTTCAAAACTCCACAGTCGTTTTTTGGAAGAAAAATTGGCAATGTTATCCTATGGAGGACAAACAGGTTATCGGTTTGCAGGTAAGTAAACGACTGTGGGAGTTAAGGTTCTGGGGTTAGAACAAGGGTTCCCCCAGGGTCAGTGATGCACTGTTGTTGCACCCTCAGCGGCACTAGGGCGGCCGGGTGCAGAGTGTTGAGGCCCAATGTTATCCTATTGAGAATAGGGGGACCCCGGTTGGTGGCTGCTGGCAAGCAGGCCACTGGGTTGTGGGAGCAAAGCTCCTAGGGTTTAGGTCAGGGCAAATAGGGAACCAAATTAGCACCAAAGGTGCACCCTCAGCGGCACTAGGGCGGCCGGGTGCAGGGTGCTGTTTTGAGGTCGGGTGCCCTGTTGTTTACAATGGAGACCCTCCAGTTAGAAGAAACACTGCAGGCTCGGGACGAGGATCTTCTGGGTGCAGCCACCACTTCGAGGGGTAAGTTGGGATGTCTTGGGTTGGTTAGGCACCGTTGGTTTGGGCACACAAGGCCGTGGGGCGTCGGGTGCAGGGGTGCCTTGGGACATCGGAAAGTCTTACCCGCTCTGGTCGGTCGCGGTAGAGGGGATCCTCTGGATTGAGACTGCAGGCATCGTCTGGAGGCTTGGGGTAGGTCAGGAGTTGCCGGATCTCAGGTCAGGATCGCCGGGGTGACCTCCTCGTGGTGTTTGCCCACTCGAGCTCGGGCCGTGGTCGGCGGGTGCAGAGTGGGACGAATTCGCGGTCTCCGGGCGGAGCCAGAGGTTGCTGTTGAACAAATCCGGTGTTCACGGGAGAACCAGTCTTTGGAAGTGAAGGCAGGCAGGTCCTCCGGAGTTTGTGAGGTTGCTGGCTGCTGGACACACCGGGATTTCGCAGGAGCAGGTTCGAGGGGAGACAGGCCTGTAGGGCTGGGGCCAAGTCAGTGGGCGTCGTCCTCTTGTTAGCTCTGCACGGCTCTTCGTCGTCCTTCTTTTCTTGTTGTTGCTGGATTTGAGGAAGTAAGGTTCAGGGTGCCCCCTAAATACTAGGTAGATAAAGGGCAGGGACCAATGGGTCCCTTTCCTGGGGTGGGTACACCCCCTATTCTGCCACTCTCCAGTGGGAGGGGGGCAGGAGCCTGTCCCTGGTTGGCTGGGTCCCCCCATCCTCAAGATGGCGGGGACTCGAGGTTGTGCTTCACCTCGCCTCCCCCACCTGAGGGGTAGAGTTGGCAGAGGTGGGCACACCTCCCTTCCTCACTTGTTTTTCCCGCCGGTTCTCCCGCCCAAAGTGGGGGGTAGAACCAGTGGGGACCAGTTGCTGAAAGCAGCAATGGGTCTGGAGAGGCTCCCAAAGGCGGCATGCCTTTGAAGCTTCTCCTTCGTGAACCCTGCCCATTCTGGGGGATGAGGCTTGGCACCTCGTCCCAGGATGTGCATTGTTTGAGGCCCCCGAGAGCAGCAGGTTCTCGACCCAGGGGTCCAGAAACATGTCTGTTGGTGGCAGCCTAAGCAGCCACTCAGTCAGGTCACTAGAAGTTGGTCGAGTTTCAGGGGGCATCTCTAAGATGCCCTCTGCTGTGCATTTTACATTAAATCCCACACTGGCATCAGTGTGGGTTTAATGAGCTGAGAAGTTTGATACCAAACTTCCCAGTCTTCAGTGTAGCCATCATGGTGCTGTGGAGTTCGTAATGACAAACTCCCAGCACCATATACTCTTAATGGCAGCACTGCACTTACAGTGCCCAGGAATGGACTTGGGCACTGTAGGGGTACAGGGCTCATGTACCTGTACCCTCACCACTGGCATAGGGCACCCAGCTAGAGCTGTGACTGATGTATGCCAGGGCAGTGGTTTGTGGGCATGGCACACAGGGATGTGTGCCATGTCGACTCTTCACTTTGATCTGCACCAAGACACGCAGCCTGCAAAGGCAGTGTGTGAGTGTCAGGGTACAGGGCCTTTAAGGGTGGCACAATAAGTGCTGCAGCCCTTAGAGGCCTTCTCTGGTCACAGTGCCCTGGGTACCTGTACCATTTACCAGGGGCTGAGATGTGGCCAGATGCCAATTGGGTTTAGGCTTCAATGCAGTTTTAGGGAAGGAACATAGACCCTGGGCACCTGATTAGCAGGAGCCCAGGGCACACTCAGTCAAAGAACATCAGCAATTCAGCAAAAAGTGGGGGCATACCATGCAGAAAGAGGGCACTTTCTCACAACGTGTGTTTATTTTTGCTTAAGAAGAGCTGTAGAAGTGTCCATGTTGCCATCCTCCCCACATACTCAAATGCAATTCTTAATAGGCCATGGATGGAGCATGCTATATGCAAAATATGGATGCATGCACATTGACTTGCACTCACAGGCACATACTACTGCAGAGCCACATCATGTGAGCATTCTGAGCACTCTCAAACATTTACTCAGACACTGACCAGTACATCTGGCGCACCATATAGCCTCCCATACTGTGCAAGGACCTCGTCCACCAGTACCTCCAGCTCCTCTGTGGTGAAAGGACGGGCCCTGATGTTCTCAGTTCTCGCCATCACTGGGTCCAGAAAACAGCAGCAGTTGTTGGTGAAGAATGGCAGGCAGCAGAGTCTGGATGCAAGTGAAATATGTGGCTCCCTCACAGACATTTATAGGCCCCTGTGGTTGTTTCAGTGATAATCTGCTGCTGCAATTGGTCTGCCTGGTTAGCATTTTTTCAATTGTATCCAATAACCGGGACCGCAGAGTTTCAAACTTGTATTGCACTACCGCGATCGCGGTTCCCATTGGCTGCAATGGCATTGGCATAGGCGGTGTCACACCGCGGGGGCCAGGCGGTCACTACCGCAATCCTGCATCTTTCAATTGTACCCAATGACCGGGCCCGCAGTAGCGGAGCGCGCCTACCGCGGGTTTCAAAATTGTATTGCACTACCGCGATCGCGGTTCCCAGTGGCTGCAATGGCATTGGCATTGGCGGTGTCACACCGCGGGGTCCAGGCGGTCACTACTGCAATCCTGCATCTTTCAATTATATCCAATGACCGGGCCCGGCACGCCTACCGCGGGTTTCAAAATTGTATAGTACTACCGCGATCGTGGTTCCCATTGGCTGCAATGGCATTGGCATTGGCACACCGCGGGGGCCAGGCGGTCTCTACCGCTATTTGGCATTTTTCAATTGTGGACAATGACCGTGATCACGGTGGCAGAGCACGCATACAGCACCTATGGACACATTGTGCTCTAGCAATGGCAATAGCCAATTTTCATCATTGAACAATATACCTTTACAATGTATTCTGGCACCTGTTTGCAAAATTAAATGCCAGTGTGACATTCAACTCACTGATGCCTACACATGCCATGTCAGTGCACATGATTACATGCATTGGCATGTACTTCCTCACATGTCACATATGATATTTGTGTGCATGTACACAGATTTGGTGTGTAATGGAGTCTCATATTTGTGAACATGTCAATGTGTGAGATGGCTAATCAACCCAAAGTAATGATGGACTGACCACATAATGTGCCTATTTCACTGTGTACATTGCTGTATTCATTTTGATAGTTGATCAGCTTGCACACACTGTGCTCATTGTGTAGAAAAGTTGTGCTCTGTGCGACTTAAGCAAGAAGGTGTGGCAGGTACAGCAGCTACGTAGAAGTCAGCAGTGTTGCTGTTTTCAACATGTGCTGTGTCACCTACTCCCAGGGCTGGTGACACAAGATGCAGGAGTGTACCATTCACCATTCACATAGTCAGATTCTGTTTTGGAAGTAGTCAGTATGTACATACTGACCACATGTACGACTACATGAGATCAAGGTGTCTCTGCATGTGACTTGTGCATTAAGCTGTTGTTACAGTCCAGTCATTGTTTGCGCTGTGTCAGTCAAGATGTTTGACACATCTCATAGGTGAATTAAATTGACATGTGTCCCCTCTCATATTATGTAGGAGACGACCAAATGTGCATCATCCGTTCATGGCGAACATGGAGGATGAGGACATCATAAGGAAATTCTGACTGGATCGCCTTACCTTTCAAGACCTATGTGGTCAATTGGAACCCCATATGAGGCCTCACAGAACCTATCCGACTGCTTTGACACCAACAGTTAAGGTGATGGCGGCCCTGCATTTCTTTGCAACTGGTTCGTTTCAGTACACGGTGGCCATTGCCGGTGGGATGTCTCAAGCTATGTTCAGCATGGTGCTATGTGATGTCCTGTCCGCATTGTTGACCTACAAGGACCGCTACATCCACTGTACAAGGAGACATGAATTGGCAGATGTGAAGGGTGATTTTTATGATCTTGTACACATACCTAATGTGGTTGGAGCCATTGACTGCACACATGTTGGCCTAGTTCCACCACTGGCACGCGAGCACATCTACCGGAACAGGAAGCATTTCCATTCCATTAATGTGCAAGCGGATATGATTATCTCCCATGTGTGTGCCAAATTCCCCGGTTCTGCAAATGACTCCTACATACTGCGTAACAGCATCATCTCACAATTGATGGCAAATCTGCATCTGGAGCGTGCGTGGCTTGTTGGTGAGTACACAGAGTCAGGTAGTGTGCTGTATGTGTGACATGTTGTTGTCAGCTACTGTTTATATTACAAAATTGCTGTGTATCTCACACCTAGGTGACTGCGTATCCCAACCGGCCTTGGTTGCTGAGCCCACTGAGGAAGTCCGCTACAATGATGCACATGGGAGGACACATCATGTGGTGGAGCGTACTTCTGGGCTCCTGAAGTCTAGATTCCGGTGTCTGGACAAGAGCGGAGGTGCACTACTATACTCTCCCCAAAAGGTGTGTCAGATCATAGTTGCATGCGGCATGCTCCACAACCTGGCCTTGCGCAAAGAGATCCCCCTGCTCCTGGACCATGATGAGCAGCAGATGCCCCCCCGGGCAAATCCACACATGCCCAGTGACGACGTTAGTGTAGAAGAGGAAGGTGTTGACCTGCGTCAACAGCTCATCGACAACTACTTCCCTTGAGTGTAAGTGGCATTGTACAACAGTGACATTGTCTGTTGGCTTTGATGGTAGTGGGAAGGCATAGATGATCTTTTTGACTGCTGGCTGTTGTTGGCTCTGTGCTAATGGCTGATGTGTGTGGCACAGGGTATTGTTTTCCACGTACATCATGTCTGTGTTGATGTTGTTGCTCATTGTTATGTGTGCTGGTTTTTGTACGTTGATGACTAGTGGTGTGTTTTAGCTGTAATGGCATCACCTGACAAGTAAATGTAATTCTCTTGTGTCTTTCTAGGTTCCTTCACCCTATCAATGCCTCGTCACAATCAGAGCTTGTGGTACATTGGAATCTGAGTTGACATTGTACATACTGTGATAAACATGGAGCTGACATAAAAGACATAGGTGTGTAAAGAGTGTTTATTTACAATAAGTATTAGTGAAAGAAGTGATTATTTTCAAAATTGTGCAAAGTGAATTTATGAGTTGTCAGTGATGGTAAATGAGACAAATAGAGTAGTCACCACATTGATGTAGTCACACAGTCCAACAGACTCCTGCCATTAACATGGCAATGTGGGTAAGGATAGTTAACAAAGTCAATGTCAAGGGGAACACAAGTGCCATCATGGCTGGCTCAGCGACTTGAGTTTTGATGGTGCATTGCCACATGATCCTCCCCTGGTGTATCTCGGACGTCCCCTCGTGCGTTTGGCAGGGGGGGCCTCTGCTGCAGGCTCAGTGGTGTCTGAGGAGTCATATTGTTGCAGCTCACCCCTCTCTTCGGCCGCAGCTAAGGTGGTGGGAGTCTCAGTAGGCGGGCCACTGGAGGAGGTTGAGCCGTCATTTGGGCCGCATGTCTGTCCCTCAGAACACCCACTAGCTGGCCCATGAGGTCCACAAGTTGGCCCATACGTGTGTCCATGGACCTCAGCAGCAGGCGGAGCTCACGCACTTCTTCCACAACCTGGCCTATCTGTCCCTGGTTCTGTTCATATGCCCCAAGGACTCTTGCGATGGTGGCCAGGGCTTCGGTCTCAGTGTCCTCCTGTATCTCTCCCCCTGTTACCCTCCCACCTGCCCTGCTGACATGGACCTGTGGCGTTGGGACTTGACGCACCGGCACACTCTCGCTGGCATCCTCTGATTGTGTTGTGGTGTTGGTAACTACTGAGGCAGGGAGAGTGTTGCAGGCAGCAGTGGTGATGGTGGTGGTGGCTGCCGCACAGGTCGTTGTAGCAGGGGTCAGCGCTGTTGTTGTTGCTGTGGTGGTGGGGACAGTGAGGGCCTGAGACGTAGTGCGCACTGGCAGTCCTGAGGGGCCAGGTTGTTGCTCCTCATCCGAGAAACGTAGGGAGTCTGCATCCGAGAGTTCACATTCCGGGGGGGGGGGTGAGGAGACTGGCTCTGCAGGTTGGTGGGGTTTTCTGCTGCAGTTGCTTGTGTATCTCCTGTTGAACAGAGGTTAAATGGTCATTGATGTGCACTCCACAAGCTTGGTGTTAGACTTTTGGATGTTACATTTGATACACCAAACACTTTACATTGCAATCACTTGGTATGGATGAAAGATGTTGAGGTACATACATTACTTGTCCATGGTGTGACATGTAAATTGAAATCATGTGCCACGTACAGATTGTGTGATTACAGAGACATGTCATCATCTACTAACTTGCGGCACATCAACTTTTGATGATGCGTGTTTTTGGTTTACTCTTCATGGAATCAATTTCAGCTAAGCAAGAACTAGCCATTGTCATGTTATACATACCTTTTTCATATTATGTACTTTACTTTGCTTTGTCAGATTGACCATGCATGCTTTGTGTTCATATGGGCCTTCATGCTCTGACACCATGGCACTTACACATTGCATTCTGTGCTATGCATGATTGGGCCCTGAATTTCTTTCACATGTGACTTGGTGAGTCAAAGTTTTATTTCTGTGACAGTTACATGCGCTTAGCTGTGTGCACACTGGAAGAGGCTTTTGGATCTATGCCAAGTTGGCTGACATGTGAGGGCTGGTGTGGTCGTATGGCTCCATGCATTTTGAGAAGGATGGCAGGGTGCATGCACTGACTACCTACCTGTTCGGTGACACAGTGGAGGGAAATGGCAGCCACATGGTTGTGGGTTGGGGGAGTGTTCTATCCTGCTCAGCTGTGGGACAAGGGGGCCTGGTGGAAGTTGT
The DNA here is from genome assembly GCA_963921515.1 of Calotriton arnoldi. Taxonomy (NCBI): domain Eukaryota; kingdom Metazoa; phylum Chordata; class Amphibia; order Caudata; family Salamandridae; genus Calotriton; species Calotriton arnoldi. Next base: position 209,311 of record CAWUFW010006261.1, on the reverse strand, counting down.
AGTGCTGGCTTCCTTCCCACAAACACCCCTCCCTGTTAAGATGGCTACCTACCTGTAAGTTTGAGGAATGCAATGAAATGGCAGCCACATGGTTGTGGGTGGGGGGGCAGTGTTCCATCCTGCTCAGCTGTGGGACAAGGGGGCCTGGTGGGAGTTGTAGTGCTGGCTTCCTTCCCACAAACACTCCTCCCTGTTAAGATGGCTGCCTACCTGTAAGTTTGAGGAGTGCAATGAAATGGCAGCCACATGGTTGTGGGTGGGGGGAGTGTTCCATCCTGCTCAGCTGTGGGACAAGGGGGCCTGGTGGGAGTTATAGTGCTGGCTGCCTGTACACATACCCCCATGGAAATATTGCTGGATACCTTTGTGGTGAATCAGAGGAAGGAAATGGTAGATATGTGAGACATGTGTTGGGAAGAGTGTGTTGTACGTAAGTGCATTTAGGTCTAGGAAGTGTAGCTTTCTAGTTGTGCAAGACAGGACATGGCAGTGTGATGGGATACATTTGTTGGTACTTACCAGCCTCCACTCCCCTGGGTATTCCTGTGAGACTCTGGATGCAGTATGGCAAGCACCTTCTCCTCCCATTCGGTGAATGTTAGTGGTGGAATGGGAGGGCCACCACCAGTCCTCTGAGCCAGCTCATGGTTCTTGTTGGCATGCTCTTTCACCCTGGTCTTGAGTTCATGCCACCTCCTCCTGATGCCACGCAGGGTGCGCGGGGTGGTCCCTACTGCATTGACGTTGCTGACTATCCTTGCCCACATTTGATTTTTTCTGGCTACTGGTGTCTGTTGGACCATGCTTCCAAACAAATGTGGTTCTCCTCTGATTATCTCATCTACCATGACTGACAACTCAGCGCCAGTGAATTTTGGCATTTTTTTCTGTGCCATGGTATGTGATGTGCAAATGGATGAAAAGTGCAGGTGTGAAGGTGGTGGTGATGTGTGTGGTGTGTGGGTGGGTGTGATGGTGTGATGTGTGCTGATTTGCCTCTCCTTTGTGCTGTGGTGTTGGGCCCTTCAGTTCTGGAGTTGTGCAAAGGATTCTGGGCAGGGAAGGGGTTGGTTTTATACTCAGCTATGTGGGTGGGTCCAAATGGAGTATTCATGTCAGGTGTGTTATCCGTGTTGACCTGGGATTTGTATTTTTTTTCTTGCCATGGGGATGTGTCATTGGGGTGTGTCAGATGTTTTTGGAGGCTGCACCAGAAAACAGCCACACTTGGTAGCCTTGTTGTGTCTTTGCTTTCGACTGCCATTCCTCTTTCCGCTCGACCGGCGTGGTCTGAATGCAGTGGTCCTTCTGCCGGCTCTCCCATTCTTCATTTTGCGCAATCGCGGCGGTCGGGAACAACTGATCGTTCCGCTGGCTCCGCCTTCGTATCATAATTTCACTTGCGGTCATTCCGCTGGTTGATCTGCGTTTTTGGGTCTTTCGCAGCAATTCCGTCCGCCGCAGTCGGATTTTCAGCTTTGCTGGACGTTACCGGCGGAGTTTCGTGGAATCCGTCCGTTGCGGTAGGATTTTTCTGGTGGTCATCCTAATCTGACCGCCGCTTTTTCCGCTGTACATGCGGACGGTTAATTTCCGCTACCACGGCGGTCGGAATGCTTTTCCGACCGCCATCGTAATCAGCCCCTAAGTATTGAATATGCAACATATAGCTCCTTTGCATATCAAATTAAAAAACTTATAGCACTGGCATACGTCCCAGTTACTGATGTAGACAAACACTACAATTTACTAATTGAAAGGGCATACTACCAACAAAACGAGCAAAAACTAAGTCCCATACTTGACTATTTTGAGGATACCTGGGTGGGAAGGCTACACAGATCTGGACACAAAAGGCAATCTAAATACCACATTCCATGGTGGAATGTATACAACAATACCCTAAACAAAGAAGCTAAAACTAACAATGCTGTTGAAGGATGGCATAACGCCTTCCAAGCAACAACAGGCAGAACTCCACCAACTCTACATAAACTATTACTATATATCCAAAAAGAACAGAGCTACCAACAACTAAGAATGGAGCAGTATGTAACACAAATAGGCCCAAAACTTACCAAACAAACTAGACAAATGTTTGAGTACTTACAATACAAAGTAAGACTATATCCAACAACTAAAGGCCTAGAATACCTAGAATTAATAGTCAAATCCCTACTTTAACTCAAAAAACATCTAAATACCCTAAAACTCATTACCAAAATCGAAACAAACAAATAAATATAATTTTTATATTTTAAAAAATATAATTATTTTGTCAAATATATTAATTAATATACAAAAAACATATTGACATAATTATATTTCATAAAATATAAATCACAATAACAATGTCTTTTTAAACATTTCCCTCCCACAATAAATAATTTAAAATGACTTACTGTTTCCGCAGCTGAAGAAACGAAATCCCAACTGCCATAAATAAATCCAGGTCTGTCATAATCCCAATAAACAACAAAAATCCCCCCAAAAAATGGAAAAATCCAACTGTTTAACTCGTTGACCGCGGCGCGAATTCCGCAGCGGTGCGGGTGATTTATGACTGGGCGCGGTTCGGACGGCCCCCGGCCGTCCTCCGCACACGCCCACTGTGACGTCGGACGGCCGGGGGCCGTCCGACGCATGCAAAGGGTTAAAAAGTAATCCACCGGAAATAACTCCACAAACGATGAACCATAAAAATCCCGAAAAACGTATTTAAAAAAAGAATTGCTCCATGAAAACTCGAAAAATGAAGGAAGTGTAAAATAATTATTAGTTTTCTAAAACTAATACACACTTCCTTAACTAAAAAAAATGCAATCTTATCCCAACCGGAACTTCCAATCGACCAAAACCTGTAAAGAAACAAAACAATCCCACCCACACAAATATACTCATAAATTATAACATAATACTAATAAATATATTACTAATACCATAGTTTAAACATATTTTCACATATCTATATAATTCTAACATCAACCGATTAACAAACTGACGACATATCGCTAACACAGAACTAAAACATACAATTCACCAAAACTTTAAAAACCTAACACTACACACATTCCCTAGTACTTAACTACCTTCAAATTAAACTTTAAATAAAGAAAATTAAACTTACCATACCCGATGCGACGCAGCTTCCAACCGCGAGCTTCTCCCCTCTGAAATCACCCACAACAAACTCGAGCGGTTACAAAATACAAGTCACAAACAAATATGGCTGCTTTAAACAATAAAGATTTATCTATTTCTTTAATAAACTGATAGAACATTATAAATACATTGCTGTAATTTTTTGTAAAAATACTACAAAATAATATGTATGTATTAAAAATTATTTCTTATTTTTTTGTAATGTAAAATTATAAAAATAAATATTCAAGTCAAGTCAAATTAGCTTTATTCGGTGCATAATATACAACCATAAAAGCATTCTATTAAAAAAGTAAAGATTTTACATTCCTAATATCCATTAAAATTGTGCAAAAACAAAAATGTTTTACTTTCATACAGTCAATCCATGTATAATCCATAATACATGTACAATTAATCATTACTAAGTTAGGGTATAAGATACACATTTAAAAACATTTTGGTTCCATACAGATATTAAAAACAACATATTTCATAAACGTTTATCTCATTTGGGTAAAGTGCATTTTCATGAAGTGCATAAGGTGCAAAATAATACCTATGACAGGGTAAAAAGTAAATAGTAAAAAGTAATAGACCTTCTAAAAAATTCGAACATCAATTGGGCAAAAATATTTTCCTAAAGTGCAAGATAATAGCTTATATCAAGATAAAGATTTAGTACTTCTAGGTTCAGGCGTCAGGACTTTCGTATGTTAGAGGCTCTAAATGGGAGTTATCCTTTCTTCTCCTGATCACCATTTGTGTAAAAACAATAACTGCATTCATAATTTTATCATTTCCCAGACTACAGATATAATTAAAAGCATGTTTGTAATGATAAAGCTTGCTAGCTAAAAAGAGTGGTTTTAGCACTAGTTTCCGAATATCCTGATAAAAGCTACAAAAAAGTTTAAAAAATGCAACGTAGACTGAGGGGATTTACCGTCACAGGGACAATTTGGAAGGCTGTGGCTCCACTTTCCTAATCTTGGGAATGCTATTAGGTAGTGTAGGGTACCAAACCTTAACCTAGGGGTTCATTACGATGGCGGGCGGAAGCACATCCGCGGTGCTGGCGGAAAATGCCCTTTTCCGCACTCCATCGGCGGTCCTTGCGTCCGCCGTATTACGATGGGCAAAGATAGCCCATTTCCCGTCCGCTGCGGTGTTTCGGGAACCGCCAGGAATCTCCTTCCGCAGCGGTGGCGGACGGAGCCAAAAGGGAGGGACCGCCGTGAGGAATGCGGTTACGACCGCCGGTTGTATTACGATGCCACAAACAGCCCACCACACACACCGCTGCAGAGAATCCGGCCACTCGAGGATGGCGGTGGTAATACTGCGGATAGCTCCATGGGTTCCTGGCCGCTGGGGAAACGGCGGTCTTTGGCCTTTCCGCAGCAAATCCGACTGCTGAGGACAGATTTTCAGCTTTTCCGCCGCTGAATCCTGGATTCCGACCGCTGCGGTAGGGAGTTTCTGGCGGTGCATGCTAATCTGGCCGGTGGTTTTGCCGCGGTACCTGCGGGCGGCAATTTCCCGCTAGCACGGCGGTCGGAATGCTTTTCCGTCCGCCATCGTAATGAGCCCCCTAGTTAGGTAAAATCTATGCTGAGTGTTTCTTACCGAGATGAGATATGGTTCGGTGCCCATCAATAGTGGGTGCTCGCAATAGGCAATAACACTCTGTTTTGAGCTAACTTCATCATCTCTTGCGCATTCCCTAGCGGTAATAAGCCTTGTCTTTAGCTCTCTTTTACTGTAATCCTGGATAGACGAAGGGTCTTTTCGGTCAGGGTCTACCTTGCAACTTTTTAAAAAGTTATAAATGTACTCTAACCAGGGGATTTTCCTACTATAGTCAAGAGCAAGGCAATCCATGATTATGTCCTTAGTGAATTTGGTCTCGTCTTTCGTCCAAATCCCATGCCAAAAAGTAAGTCCTGCTGTGCTTATGAAATCGCTGATATATGGTACAGACAACTCTTTATGTACTATATAATTGGCAATGGAGCTTGGGGCTGCCTACACTCTTTTTAAAAACTTATTTTCTTGAATTTGTAGGGAAGCTATGCTGGCCCTCCCCCATATGGCTGCTCCATAGCATGCACCTGTAATACATTTACTCCTATACAGGGCAAGGATTTCCCGTATTGGTTTGTTACCTATTTTTGTAGAGAACCTAAAAATACCCTCAGTTGAATGCAAATGTTTCAGGTTACATAGTTCTATATGTGTGCCCCAAGTACCATTCCTGTTAAAAAGTAGTCCCAAATAAGTAAAACATGTGACTCTATTAATTTCGGCACCTCCCACGTAGTGTTGTCTATTCTTCGCTCTATTTTTCCCGCATGTCATGACAAAGGTTTTGTTTAAATTCAACTGTAAATCTTTTTCGGTCATGTATTGCGTAAAGTTTTCTATTAGACATTGCAGGCCGTTCACGGTCCTTGATAACAATACTGCATCGTCTGGGGTGGGGCGTGTGCCAACTCTTGGGGCATCTACATTTAGGTTTTGTAAAAAGGGGTCAACATTATTAATATACAACGAAAATAAAAGGGGCACTAAAACACATCCTTGTCGAATCCCGCGTGTAACTCTGAAATCCAGGGTACATTCGCCCTTAGTGCCAAACCGTACTCAAAAGGTTAAAAAGGTGTAAATCTGGGATAAGTAAATAATATCGTTTGGAGCACCTAGCCCTTTCAGTGTTTGCCATAATTTGGCATGGTTAACTAGGTCGAAGGCACTGGTAAGGTCGACGAAACAAAGATGTCCTTAGCTAGGGTATATTTCCCTATCAATAGCTCCAAATTTACGCATTGTTCCACCGTCCCGATACCCCTTCTAAATCCATACTGAGCCTCAGTTAAAATGTTATTCTCAGTGACCCAGTTTTCTAGTCTTCCCAGCATAATTCTGCCCATCAGTTTAGATGAAGAGTCAAGAAGGGATATGGGACGGTAGCATTTAGCCTACCCTCTGTCTCCTTTTTAGGTCTCAGCTAGGCAGCGCATGCGCTGTCTCGTCGAGAGATGCTGTATACAGTATAGTGGGGGAAGCTCCGCCCACTTTCCAGCCTTCTGTTTGATTCGCTTGCATCATATTTTCTGCATTGTGAATGGTGCTTAGCTTTGTAATCCCGCCTCCTGACGGGCATGTCGTCATTTTTTCCCTTCCGAGGCTATCGGCCCCTTTACTTCATAAACAGTTTTGCTCCCCTGCCTCTCCCCGTTCCCTCCCGTACTTCGTGACTTCTTCAACCACAAACACCTTCCCACCCCCTCCTGTTCGTGCCTTCTTTTACGTCTGCACTTCCATTAAAAATGCAATAGGACTCGCGTAAATACGCGTCCTATTGCATTTTCAGTGCTTGTTTGCTTTTTGATTCGTGGGTGCATTTGCACTATTTGTCTCGCATGCGCGACAAAACACCACACGCATGTCCGGCTTGTTTGATGTTCTTCCCTATTTGTTGCTTTGACCACTTCCTGGGCACCGATGACCTGGAGTACGGCCCGCACTGCCAGAGGATGGAGTTCAGCTGCAGGGGCACGGTGGTGAAGGTGGCGCCGGGCCACCAGGGCAAGGAGGAAGCTGACGAGGTGCTCGGGTAGATGAGGACAAACGCTGATAACTACGCGCTGGAGTTTGAAGAGACGCTGTCCCACAAGCAGGAGTACACCAGGGTGGACGGTGGCAAACAGTACCCGTGCTGCGGAGAGACCGCCCAGCACTCGGTGTGCGTCGAGCCGGGACTTCCTGCAGTACTACAATCACAAAAAGTAAGTGAGACACTCTAGCTTTCACATAAATAACATAATAAAAAGGGTGGGAATCAGCAAAGCTCTGCCGCTTACCGAACGGGCATGTATGTGTTCAAACCCATCGAGGTTATTGCATTTACTGTACCTTTTTCCTGAAACCCCAAAAAAGAAAAGGGTACAACAGCATTCCAACTGGGACTGTTTTGGGGGGCTTGCGCTCCAAACCGTATGCAACCAGATCATTATGCACACCTCAGGTATGCTTATTCCCTTTATGCTTTATAGAATAGATGCTGTTATCCACGCAGCACCCAACATCACCATACTTTACTTCACTTTAAAAGACTGCCCTCCTGACAAAACCATCAGGTGTTTCCAAAGAGTAGAGTAAATTCTGGTACTATTAGCTGACTGGGGAGAACGGCAGTAGTGCCCCAGATTTGGGGGGATTAAAAGACACCGAGGTAATAAGAACAAGGCAATCAACCCCCTGCCAAGATACGGAAAAACAGCGAAAGAAAAAGGCCAGCAATAGCAAAGCAATTACCTCTCTTTAACTGTCACTCACATCCCGTCGCATGTTGCACACGTCAGCAGCTGAACGGCTTCGTGAAGCTTACATCACAAACAGAAGCTGTTAGACATCTCATTTTACCTACCTCTGAAGGACAAAAGTCCAAGAGGGCCGTGCTAAGATTTAGGCTGAGACCTCTGCACCAGCTCAGGAGGTAACATTAACTTAACATTATGATCGCAGTTCATTCCCCCTTTCTCTCTCAACCACTTTAAAAGAATTCTCCAAAACGTTGTCCTCCCCTGACTTTAAATATGAGATTAACTATTCTTCAGAATATAGACAAGGCTGCCTGACCTGCAATGATGGAGTCCAAGATGCAGCCACAAGACTTGCAACAGCCTTTAGCCTCTGGGCTCACATTACACCCTCTCTGCACTAACTCCAGCTGGCTTCCCATTATCTGCTGGATTAATTTCCGATACCTGCGCATCCCAGACAAAGCCCCTGCACAATGAACCACTCATATTTAACCCACAAGGTAATTGTGCTAGGCAACCACAGATCATCCACTGTCAGCACAACCAAACGTACAGTAACCCAATAGTGGGGAATTTACTTGACACGGAGCTGATATGAATCATGTAGCAAAAAGCGCTAACTAAATGCTGTTTGTGTATTATACAGTCACACAATTTTTAAACAGTATTATTGCAAACAGTAGCCTAAATAAGCACACCACATAAGCAATTTTAACATTACATTTCAGAGTATTAATTAGGAATGTCCATTTAAATTTTCAGTAGATGGAGTTTTTCATGTTGTACAAAGAACATGCAGCCTTATTTGACTCAGCGCCGCGTGGCACAAATGTTTTTCTGGGGAAAAGAAGGTAAACTAAAGCTTCTTGTCCTAGTCCTGGAAAGATACTAAGTTATACCCTCATATTTCTTTTATTTATTTTCCTATACGAGCACGGCAACAGACGACAACCTCTTTGTTAAAACAGAGCACATTAAAGTGCGTGTTTTTGTTTTTGAAAGAGCGCTCCGCTAAGTTATAAAATAGTTTGTTTTAAATAAAACCTCAGGGCCTGGGGATCTTTCAATTGATTCAATTGATTCAGGATAGCACTGAATGGTCGTGTGTGAAAGCTGAAAGGACAGGAATGCACCATATGCTGTAAATATGATGCATTCTTGCCCTTTCGAATTGGCATAGGGCAGCTCAACAAAATGACTTGCGGTGCTGCCCGATGCCAATTCTTTGAAAATATGCTCTTTAGTTTTTTAAGCAGTACATCTTGACATGAGTTATTTTATGTTAATGAACATTAATGCAAAAAGCAAACAATCGCATTAAGTTTATATCTTCTGATTTTTGTCAGTTTCCAGTACAACTATCCACAAAGTAAGCAGAATCATACTGTAAACATCTATCACTGCTGTGAAGTAGAATGTGTGAAATGCTTTCTGAAATCTCACTATCTCTTAGACATCAGGCTATTAATTTAGGAATAGCCAGACATGGGCAAAAATAGCTAATGCAGTATACTTGCTTATTAAAAGTTACAGATACAATATATTTAAATTTTCGTTGCTTATCTTGATAGTAAAGTTAACAAGGAATACTAAACACAGTATATTAATATATTTATAATAGCAACTACACCACTAAACTCATTAATATGCTGAGACCAATTGGCACTGCCAATGCTTGTTTAAATATAGGTACTATTATACTTTCTACCCATGATGCTGGTAACACTCCTCCTAAAGTGGCATTAAAAACATTTAATAAAATAGGTGACCAAAAATCCATATTATGTTTTAAAACGTCGATAGGCACCCCATCCGGTCCTGCGGCTTTACCATTAGCGCTTTTGTTTAATGCAGTTTTGATTTCATCCAGGGTTATTAGGGGTATCTTAACGGTTTCCACTAAGATAAAGTTACTTTTATCGCGTTTAGTCACAATAGCGGCATCTGGATTAAAAATACCCTTAAAGTGCATTGTCCAATCGTCCGGTGAAACTATAGTATCTACTTTCACTGCCGTATTATCTTTGAAAAAAGGGTGATATATCGTTTTCCAAAATAAGGCTGCATCACGTGTCTCTGCAGCTTGGATCAATTTTTTCCAGGACTTCTCTCGGATCTCTATTTTCCTTAAGTTCAGGGTATTTTTATAGTTTTTCCTTAGGTTGCTAATCCTTATACTATCCCTAGGTCTTACATTTAGGGGGTATTTTTAATTCCCTGTTTAGCTTTGAGCACTCCCGATTAAACCATCTCGGGTTATGATCACAATTTTTCTTCTTTTATTTTTATTTGAAATCACCGGCAATTTCAGACGTGATATTACAAAAAGCATTTACAATGTCTGAATTTAAGGAGGAACCAGCCAAACAAATGTTAATATCTTTTAGTTTTTTTCCTATTAGGTTATCCGTAAAGATAGTTGGGTTCACCCCCGTCCATTTAATGGAACGGGGGGTCTCGATATTTATATCAGCTGTCTTTCCCCTTTCTTGCCGTGACAGATTAAGCTTCAGAGTCATAATTAACGGGTGATGGTCACTATACAGGCTTGCGTAGATAGAAAACTTTTCCGCTAAGCCCCTGCAATACTCTGATACAATGAAGTGATCAATATTCGAGGAAGATCTAGCCCCTACATAAGTTTGGATGTTTGTCTCTCCATCTGGTTCATCCAGTTCCATAACTACTAAGTTATATTTATGGATAGCAGTGTTAATTGCTTCCCCGTAGGTATCATGTGGGAAGTGAGAGATTCGGTCACCGAAGCGGTCACAATATCCACATTGTTCTCCCGCTAAAATTTCACATTTGACACAATTAAAATCACCCGCCCAAATGAGAATATAATCTCCTCTCACCCCCTTTAAAAAATCATCCAGATCTTCTTCTAATGCCTTGATTACCCTAAATCTTGTATTATCAAAAATATTATTATAAAAATGTATTACAATAATAGACTGTTTCCCCTCCAGATGGAGGTATAAGAACTGGTAGTACTGCGACAAAGTATAGGCTTTCCCTAATTTTAAAGGTGAGGTTACAGAAATTAAGGCAGCTAAGCCGCCTTTAGCTCTCCCCACTCTAGAGGGGATGGCCTGTGTACAAATCGTTTGGAAACCATTAATATAAATCTGCTCAGTATACCAGGTTTCCTGCATCAGAATTAAAACACAATCCTCTAGCGTTTTTAGCCATTCCTCATCATTTAACTTATTTTTATCCCTGCCACATTCCAAGACATAATGGATATAGACCCATGTATTGATACACGGGGAACGGCATTTATTGCATTGCAGGTAGCGATATTATCCTTGTTACCAACTGGTGTCCCACCGGCATCCTCCCCCAGTCAATCAATATCACTACAACTTCTTAGGGGGGTGTACTTATTGAATGTGGATGCAATCGGGATTGGGTCAAGCCTGTGAGGTATGTTCGTTTCTAGGCCTATAGAAGAAACCAAGTGGGACGGCAGTTATGTAATCAACCTGTTGAAAAGGAGGCTCAGTAAATTTGTTTAAGAGTGTCTCCATCAGGTTCCCTACCAACTCTCTGTTACGAAAATTCACAACCACGCAGTCTCCCTGGCATAGTTTACTGGAGCTACCCACCCAGTTCACTCTTCTTATCATTATGATATTCTGTTGTAATAAGTTAACGCCAAAATTAGTCTTTACAGAAAACCAATGTACAACTTGATTTTTCAAAGTCTCGTATGATTCTGAGTTGTCCATTAATTTCGGTACGTTTTTCAAAACTATGACAGATGGAGTCGCCTGGGGGGTAGGTGTAATGAGACCTTACTAATGAACGTATGTTGCGGGGTCCTGCTCATTTTGTTCACCTGGTTGACATTCACAATCCTGGGAGAGTTAGTGATGCTAACTTTATTGGCCCTTGATTCTTGCGCAAGTTGTGTAGTTGGGCAAACCTTTGAAGGTGGTACCCAAAATAACGGCCTCTGACGGATTTTGCCAACGGTGATTGGGGTACCTGGTCCTTCTTTTGGTATCTCAACTAGATTTCTAATAAATATTATTAAACATTTAATAATTATTATTATAATTCTATAAATATACATTTCATATCCAAAGTATAATAAAAATCTGTACTATGTGAAATGAATGTTAATTTTTTTTATTAATGTTATAAAAATGTTTGTATTTAAAAATTACACGTAATAATTAATATTTATATTTCAAATATAAATAATATTACTTAAAATATAACAATATATGTTAAAAAAAGTGAAAGATTTAAAAAAAGTGTTTGTAATAAAAACATGTTAAAACATATATATTAATAATAAATAGCACTATATGTAAGAATGTAATCAATGTTTACAATACAAATTAATAATGTATAACTTATTAAAAATTAATTTCTTTCTAAAAAATGTTTAAAAAGCAATGTAAAACGACATCATTTTATGTTTAAAAATGTACATAACTGTAATAAAAAGTTTAAAAGTGTTTAAAACTTAGGGGCGGATTACGATGGTGGTCGGAAAAGCATTCCGACTGCCGTGGTAGCGGAAATTAACCGTCCGCATGTACCGCGGAAAAAGCGGCGGTCAGATTAGGATGCCCCGCCAGAAAAATCCTACCGCGGCGGACGGATTCCACGAAACTCTGCCGGGAACGTCCGGAGAAGCTGATAATCCGACCGCGGCGGACGGAATTGCTGCGGAAAGACCCAAAAACGCTGATCGACCAGCGGAATGACCGCAAGTGAAATTATGATACGATGGCGGAGCCAGCGGAACGATCAGTTGTTCTCGACCGCCGCGATCGCGTGAACTTAAGAATGGGAGAGCCGGCGGAAGGACCACTGCATTCAGACCACGCCGGTCGAGTGGAAAGAGGAATGGCGGTCGAAAGCAACCACACAACAAGGCTACCAAGTGTGGCTGTTTTCTGGTGCAGCCTCCAAAAACATCTGACACATCCCAATGACACATCCCCATGGCAAGAAAAAAATACAAATCCCAGGTCAACCCGGATAACACACCTGACATGAATACTCCATTTGGACCCACCCACATACCTGAGTATAAAACCAACCCCGTCCCTGCCCAGAATCCTTTGCACAACTCCAGAACTGAAGGGCCCAACACCACAGCACATAGGAGAGACAAATCAGCACACATCACACCATCACAACCATCCACACACCACACACATCTCCACCACCACCTTCACACCTGCACTTTTCATCCATTTGCACATCACACACCATGGCACAGAAAAAAATTCACTGACACTGAGTTGTCAGTCATGGTAGATGAGATAATCAGAGTAGAACTACATTTGTTTGGAAGCATGGTCCAACAGACACCAGTAGCCAGAAAAAATCAAATGTGGGCAAGGATAGTCAGCAAAGTCAATGCAGTAGGGACCACCCCGCGCACCCTGCATGACATCAGGAGGAGGTGGCATGATCTCAAGACCAGGGTGAAAGAGCGTGCCAACAAGAGCCATGAGCTGGCTCAGAGGACTGGCGGTGGCCCTCCCATTCCACCACTAACATTCACCGAATGGGAGAAGGTGTGTGCCATATTGCATCCAGAGAGTCTCATAGGAATACCCGGGGATAGTGGAGGCTGGTAAGTACACCATCACACTGCCATGTCCTGTCTTGCACAACTAGAAAGCTACACTTCCTAGACCTAAATGCACTTACGTACAACACACTCTTCCCAACACATGTCTCACATATCTACCATTTCCTTCCTCTGATTCAACACAAAGGTAGCTAGCAATATTTCCATGGGGGTATGTGTACAGGCAGCCAGCACTACAACTCCCACCAGGCACCCTTGTCCCACAGCTGAGCAGGATGGAACACTCCCCCCCCGCAACCATGTGGCTGCCATTTCATTGCACTCCTCAAACTTACAGGTAGGTAGCCATCTTAACAGGGAGGGGTGTTTGTGGGAAGGAAGGCAGCACTACAACTCCCACCAGGCCCCCTTGTCCCACAGCTGAGCATTATGGAACACTCCGCCCACCCAGAACCATGTGGCAGCCATTTCATTGCACTCCTCAAACTTACATGTAGGTAGCCTTCTCATGCTCTCTTGTCTCACCCCTGAGCAGTATGGAACACTCTCCCCATCCAAGAGCCATGTGTAACCTATTCCCTTCCTCTGCTCCACTTCACAGGTAGGTTGCCTTCTTAACAGGGAGGGGTGTTTGTGGGAAGGAAGCCAGCACTACAACTCCCACCAGGCCCCCTTGTCCCATAGCTGAGCAGGATGGAACACCCCCCCACCCACAACCATGTGGCTGCCATTTCCCTCCACTGTGTCACTGTATCACGGAACAGGTAGGTAGTCAGTGCATGCACCCTGCCATCCTTCCCAAAATGCATGGAGCCAGATGACCACACCAGCCCTCACATGTCAGCCAACTTGGCATAGATCCAAAAGCCACTTCCAGTGTGCACACAGCTAAGCGCATGTAACTGTCACAGAAATAAAACTTTGACTCACCAAGTCACATGTGAAAGAAATTCAGGGCCCAATCATGCACAGCACAGAATGCAATGTATAAGTGCCATGGTGTCAGAGCATGAAGGCCCATATGAACACAAACCATGCATGGTCAATCTGACAAATAAAGTAAAGTACATAACATGAAAAAGGTATATATAACATTACAATGGCTAGTTCTTGCTTAGCTGAAATTGATTCCATGAAGAGTAAACAAAAAACACGCATCATCAAAAGTTGATGTGCCGCAAGTTGGTAGATGATGACATGTCTCTGTAATCTCACAATCTGTACGTGGCACATGATTTCAATTTACATGTCACACCATGGACAAGTAATGTATGTACCTTAACATCATGTCATGATGCTCATTATCTTTCATCCATACCAAGTGATTGCAATGTAAAGTGTTTGGTGTATCAAATGTAACATCCAAAAGTCTAACACCAAGCTTGTGGAGTGCACATCAATGACCATTTAACCTCTGTTCAACACGAGATCCACAAGCAACTGCAGCAGAAAACCCCACCAACCTGCAGAGCCAGTTTCCTCCCCCCCACAGAACGTGAACTCTCGGATGCAGACTCCCTACGTTTCTCGGATGAGGAGCAACAACCTGGCCCCTCAGGACTGCCAGGGCGCACTACGTCTCAGGCCCTCATTGTCCCCAACACCACCACCACCACCACCACAGCAACAACAACAGCACTGACCCCTGCTACAACGACCTGTGTGGCAGCCACCACCACCATCACCACTGCTGTCTGCAACACTCTCCCTGCCTCAGTGGTTACCAACACCACAATACAATCAGAGGATGCCAGGGAGAGTGTGCCGGTGCGTCGAGTCCCAACGCCACAGGTCCGTGTCAGCAGGGCAAGTGGGAGGGTAACAGGGGGACAGATACAGGAGGACACTGAGACCGAAGCCCTGGCCACCATCGCAAGAGTCCTTGGGGCATATGAACAGAACAAGGGACAGATGGGCCAGGTTGTGGAAGAAGTGCGTGAGCTCCGCCTGCTGCTGAGGTCCATGGACACACGTATGGGCCAACTTGTGGACCTCATGGGCCAGCTAGTGGGTGTTCTGAGGGACAGACATGCGGCCCAAATGATGGCTCAACCCCCCTACAGTGGCCCGCCTACTGAGACTCCCACCACCTCAGCTGCGGCCACAGAGAGGGGTGAGCTGCAACAAAATGACTCCTCAGACACCGCTGAGCCTGCAGCAGAGGCCCCCCGCCAAACGCACAAGGGGACTTCCGAGAAACACCAGTGGAGGATCATGTGGCAATGCACCATCAAAACGCAAGTAGCTGTGCCAGCCATGATGGCACTTGTGTTCCCCTTGACATTGACTTTGTTAACTATCCTTACCCACATTGCCATGTTGATGGCAGGAGTCTGTTGGACTGTGTGACTACATCAATGTGGTGACTACTCTATTTGTCTCATTTGCCATCACTGACAACTCATAAATGCACTTTGCACAATTTTGAAAATAATCACTTCTCTATCACAAATACTTATTGTGAATAAACACTCTTTACACACCTATGTCTTTTATGTCAGCTCCATGTTTATCACAGTATGTACAATGTCAACTCAGATTCCAATGTACCACAAGCTCTGATTGTGACGAGGCATTGATAGGGTGAAGGAACCTAGAAAGACACAAGAGAATTACATTTACTTGTCAGGTGATGCCATTACAGCTAAAATACACCACTAGTCATCAACGTACAAAAACCAGCACACATAACAATGAGCAACAACATAAACATAGACATGATGTACGTGGAAAACAATACCCTGTGCCACACACATCAGCCATTAGCACAGAGCCAACAACAGCCAGCAGTCAAAAAGATCATCTATGCCTTGCCACTACCATCGAAGCCAACAGACAATGTCACTGTTGTACAATGTCACTTACACTCAAGGGAAGTAGTTGTCGATGAGCTGTTGACGCAGGTCAACACCTTCCTCTTCTCCACTGTCGTCGTCACCGGGAATGTGTGGATTTGCAGGGGGGGCATCTGCTGCTCATCATCATCATCCAGGAGCAGGGGGATCTCTTTGCGCAAGGCCAGGTTGTGGAGCATGCAGCATGCAACTATGATCTGACACACCTTTTGGGGAGAGTAGAGTAGTGCACCTCCGCTCTTGTCCAGACACCGGAATTTAGACTTCAGGAGCCCAAAAGTACGCTCCACCACATGACGTGTCCTCCCATGTGCATCTTTGTAGCGGACTTCACCCGGGGTCCTTGGATTCCTCAGTGGGCTCAGCAACCAAGGCCGGTTCGGATACGCAGAGTCACCTAGGTGTGAGTTACACAGAGCAATTTTTTAATATAAACAGTAGCTGAGAACAGCACGTCACATATACAGCACAATACTCACCAACAAGCCACGCACGCTCCGGATGCAGATTTGCCATCAATTGTGGGATGATGCGGTTACGAAGTATGTAGGAGCCATGTGCAGAACCGGGGGAATTTGGCACACACATGGGAGATAATCATATCCGCTTGGCATACCACTTGCACATTAATGGAATGGAAATGCTTCCTGTTCCGGTAGATGTGCTCACGTGCCTGTGGTGGAACTAGGCCAACATGTGTGCAGTCAATGGCTCCAACCACATTAGGTATGTGTCCAAGATCATAAAAATCACCCTTCACATCTGCCAATTCATGTCTCCTTGGAAAGTGGATGTACCGGTCCTTGTAGGTCAACAATGCGGACAGGACATCAAGTAGCACCATGCTGAACATAGCTTGAGACATTTCACCGGCAATGGCCACCGTGTACTGGAACGAACCAGTTGCAAAGAAATGCAGGGCCGCCATCACCTTAACTGTTGGTGTCAAAGCAGTCGTCGGATAGGTTCTGTGAGGCCTCAGATGGGGCTCCAACTGACCACATAGGTCTTGAAGGGTAAGGCGATCCAGACGGAATTTCCTTATGATGTCCTCATCCTCCATGTTCACCAGCACTGGGAACGGACAATGCACATTTGGTCGTCTCCTACATAATATGAAAGGGGACACATGTCAATTTAATTCCCCTATGAGATGTGTCAAACATCTTACATCTTGACTGACACAGCGCAAACAATGACTGGACTGTAACAACAGCTTAATGCGCACAAGTCACATGCAGAGACACCTTGATCTCATGTAGTCGTACATGTGGTCAGTATGTACATACTACTACTTCCAAAACAGAATCTGACTATGTGAATGATGAATGGTACACTGCTACATCTTGTGTCACCAGCCCTGGGAGTAGGTGACACAGCACATGTTAGAAACAGCAACACTGCTGACTTCTACGTAGCTGCTGTACCTGCCACACCTTCTTGCTTAAGTCGCACAGAGCACAACTTTTCTACACAATGAGCACAGTGTGTGTAAGCTGATCAGCTATCAAAATGAATACGCAAAACACACAAGATGATGGACGGAATGTTGCACAATGGCAAACATTCACCTCCAGTCACAGATCTGGGTTTAATCCATCGTTATTTTGCTTCACCACGCCACCCCAGTTCAGACATGGCCATATGCAAATCAGTCTTGACCCTGTGCCTCATGGGAACAGTCCAGACCGAACTGCCAAGCCATGTCTTCCTGGACCGGAATCAAGCATCCTAGGACTGGTTTCGGGCATTCAGCCCTCATCAGCCAGGATAGCCTGACTCCAGTGGCGCAGTGAGCACGGGACCCACGTCTGGGCATACCCTTCCCACTTGGGGCGAATTGCAAAACACACAAGATGATGGACGGAATGTTGCACAATGGCAAACATTCACCCCCAGTCACAGATCTGGGTTTAATCCATCGTTATTTTGCTTCACCACGCCACCCCAGTTCAGACATGGCCATATGCAAATCAGTCTTGACCCTGTGCCTCATGGGAACAGTCCAGACCGAACTGCCAAGCCATGTCTTCCCTGGACCGGAATCAAGCATCCTAGGACCGGTTTCGGCATTCAGTCCTCATCAGCCAGGATAGCCTGACTCCAGTGGCGCAGTGAGCACGGGACCCACGTCTGGGCATACCCTTCCCACTTGGGGCGAATTGCAAAACACACAAGATGATGGACGGAATGTTGCACAATGGCAAACATTCACCCCCAGTCACAGATCTGGGTTTAATCCATCGTTATTTTGCTTCACCACGCCACCCCAGTTCAGACATGGCCATATGCAAATCAGTCTTGACCCTGTGCCTCATGGGAACAGTCCAGACCGAACGCCAAGCCATGTCTTCCCTGGACCGGAATCAAGCATCCTAGGACCGGTTTCGGGCATTCAGCCCTCATCAGCCAGGATATGCCCAGACGTGGGTCCCGTGCTCTCCATGCCACTGGAATCAAGCTATCCTGGCTGAAGAGGGGTGAAACCCTGAAACCGGTCCTAGGATGCTTGTTTCCAGTCCAGGGAGGACCTGGCTTGGCAGTTCGGGCTGGACTGTTCCCATGAGGCACAGGGTCAAGACTGATTTGTATATGGCTGGGTTCAAACTGGAATGGCATGGTGAGCAAAAAAACGATGGATTTTGGCCCAGATCTCTGTACTGGGGTGAATGTATGACATTGTTCTACATTCTGTCCATCAACTGTTGTTTTTGCATTTATCACCCCGTCTGGGTATGCCCAGACGTGGGTCCCGTGCTCTCCATGCCACTGGAATCAAGCTATCCTGGCTGAAGAGGGGTGAAACCCCGAAACCGGTCCTAGGATGCTTGTTTCCAGTCCAGGGAGGACCTGGCTTGGCAGTTCGGGCTGGACTGTTCCCATGAGGCACAGGGTCAAGACTGATTTGCATATGGCTGGGTTCAAACTGGAATGGCATGGTGAGCAAAAAAACGATGGATTTAGGCCCAGATCTCTGTACTGGGGTGAATGTATGACATTGTTCTGCATTCTGTCCATCAACTGTTGTTTTTGCATCAAAATGAATACAGCAATGTACACAGTGATATAGGCACATTATGTGGTCAGTCCATCATTACTGTGGGTTGATTAGCCATCTCACACATTGGCATTGCTTGAGCACAATGTGTCCATAGGTGTGGTATGCGTGCTCCGCCACAGCGATCACGGCCATTGTCCACAATTGAAAATTCCAAATAGCGGTAGAGACCGCCTGGCCCCCGCGGTGTGCCACCGCCAATGCCATTGCAGCCAATGGGAACCGCAATCGCGGTAGTGCTATACAATTTTGAAACCTGCGGTAGGCGTGCTCCGCTACCGCGGGCCCGGTCATTGGATATAATTGAAAGATGCAGGATTACGGTAGTGACCGCCTGGACCCCGCGGTGTGACACCGCCAATGCCACTGCAGCCAATGGGAACCGCGATCACGGTAGTGCAATACAATTTTGAAACCCGCGGTAGGCGTGCTGCGGTACCGCGGGCCCGGTCATTGGGTACAATTGAAAGATGCAGCATTGCGGTAGTGACCGCCTGGCCCCCGCAGTGTGACACCGCCTATGCCAATGCCATTGCAGCCAATGCGAACCGCAATCGAGGTAGCGCAATACAAGTTTGAAAGTCGCGGTAGGCGTGCTCCGTTACCGCTGTCCCGGTTATTGGATATAATTGAAAGATGCAGGATTGCGGTAGTGACCGCCTGGCCCCCGTGGTGTGACACCGCCTATGCCAATGCAGCCAATGGGAACCGCGATCGCGGTAGTGCAATACAATTTTGAAACTCGCGGTAGGCGTGCTCCGCTACCGCAGTCCCAGTTATTGGATACAATTGAAAAAATGCTAACCAGGCAGACCAATTGCAGCAGCAGAGTACCACTGAAACAACCCCAGGGGCCTATAATTGTCTGTGAGAGAGCCACACATTTCACTTGCATCCAGACACTGCTGTCTGCAATTCTTCACCAACAACTGCTGCTGTTCCTGTATTCTGGAACCAGTGATGGCGAGAACTGAGAACATCAGGGCCCGTCCCTTCACCACAGAGGAGCTGGAGGTCCTGGTAGACGAGGTCCTTGCACAGTATGGGAGGCTATATGGTGCACCAGATGTACTGGCAAGTGTCTGAGTAAAGGTTTGAGAGGGCTCAGAATGCTCACATGATGTTGCTCTGCAGTAGTATGTGCCTGTAAGTGCAAGTCAATGTGCATGCATCCATATTTTGCATATAGCATGCTCCATCCATGGCCTATTAAGAAGTGCATTTGAGTATGTGGGGAGGATGGAAACATGGATACTTCTACAGCTCTTCTTAAGCAAATATAAACACACGTTGGTCTGAGACTAGGTAATGTAAATGTGTGATACACTGCCTAGCATGCTGACTTCATGTCAATGGGGTGCGTAGCCTTATTTCCACAGATCCATGACTGCAGTGAAGGATGGGAGTGACATGCAGTGGTTTTGCAGCCATACAGTTACACTGCTGGTTTGAGACACTCGAATTCTGAACAAACATTGCCTGTGCTATGTGATGTCATAGTCCATTATGTCTTCACATGCTCATTTGTGACATTACAAATGTATTTTGTCCAGAGGGTACAGAATGATATGTGTACAGTTTTCAAATTGCCCCACTGGTGATGTGTGCATTATGCACAAGAGTACAGTGCCTGAGTGTAACACTCTTGGTGGTAATTCACCTATGACACATCAGATAAATGTGATTTGGAGATGTCATCCTTCTATTGATCCCATGATGTGTTCAGTCTCGCATGTGTAGGCACTGTTTGCCCTCTCATATTGTACATGCATGTGATTTCTCTGATGGCCCACGTTTAAACTCGGTGTGAGTCCCTTTGGCCTGCACAGAAACTGCCCAATGTGACAAGGACCCATCACTAAATGGACTGAGTGAAACATATGTGTTGTCCACCACCCTATTTCTCAATGAGCTATCTTAGGCCTGAGGATTGCACAAGACAGGACTACACCTTGTGAGAAGAGTGTGAGAACGTAAGATCATGGCCCTAAATGTGACCACCATGACACATGTAGCCATGCACTGCTCAAGGACATTGAGGGGTGTGTAGTGTTGGACACAGTGAGTCTGCCACAACACATCATTTCTAATGTATTGTATGTCATGCTCACTCACATACTGCATCACAGATGAGGGCCATTTTCACATTGGTTGCTGTGCTGGTACTCTGCATGTGTATGAGATGGCAATGTACTGTGTCCATCATCATACATGTATAAATTTCTATGAGATTATTCAATCCAAGTGTACTACGTGTCATGCTGTATGGCCTCTGCTCAACATTTATGTATTAGTGTGCTATGTATTTTCATGCTCCTGTACTGACACACGTTGGTACACAACACAGTGTCACTGAAACTTCCCCTTCTTGCCTCTCCCTCGATGTTCCCACCATGGTCCCTCTAGTCATTAGGAAGTGGCTCAGATAGCGATACTGAACGCCCAGGCCCAAGCGGGACAACACCCAACCTTGGTCAGACACATTCAGACCAGTTACACTCAGAACAGCAGAGTTTTTTACTAGAGGGACCATGGTGGGAACATCGAGGGAGAGGCCACCCCTGGGGGAGACCCAGGGGGACGAGACAACCCATTTGGAACAGAGGCAGAGGGAAAGAAAAGAGACAGGCACATTTTCAACAGGAGACACACGGGGATATACAGATCCGACGCCAACATTACAGATGGTAACGTACACGCCTAATAACCCTGTGGTGAATTTATCTGATTACATACTGACACCAGATGAGCAAAAGATTCTTGAAAAAGGTCTATCCTTTGTCCCTACATCTATGCCCAACAACTTTACCCTGAAAGTAGAACTTCACCAGTTCTTTCGCAAAATAAGACTTAAACTCTATTTCCAAAAGATTCCCTTTCAACCCACTTTCTCAGGTAGTGGACTGTGACCACCCTCCAAATTCAACCCTCCATCGCACTTGATGCCACATAAGATTCTGGCTTACAAACAGGTAGTGTATTGTATTGTATTGTATCATGGATTTATATAGCGCAAAAAACTGTCACCCTACGGGTATCCTGGCGCTGCGACTTACCAAGTTGTCACTAGGCAGAACAGATAGCCTGTACGCTGATTTAGAGAGCTCATATTACTCATCCCTAGGGAAGAGCCAAGTCTTTAAGCTCTTTCTAAATGAGAACAGCGAGTTAGTTTGTCTGATATGCAGGGGGAGATCATTCCAGAGTCGTGAGGCTGCTATACCAAAAGCTCTGCCACCCATCCTGGTCTTCTTAAATCTAGCGATGGTTACCAGACTTGCACTGGAAGAGCGAAGATTTCTCCCAGGATTGTACCAGGTGAGTTTCTCCTGCATGGAAATTGGACCCAAACCATGCACTGCTCTAAACATAATGCAGAGAGATTTAAATTGAATTCTCTCCTTAATGGGTAGCCAATGGAGGTCCTTTCATGCTGCCGTCGTTGAAGACCTGCGCTGCCTATTTAACGCCAGTTTGGCTGCTATGGACTGGATCCTCTGCAGCTTCAATAGCACTGAATGTGGTGATCCCAAATACAAAGAGTTGCAGTAGTCCAGTCTACTTAAAATTATACTCCTCACTACTAAGGGTCTAGTAGCACTAGGCAGTAGTGGGAGAATCTGGTGTAATGCTCTTAACAGTGAGAAGCAAGTACTAACTATTTTATTGGCTTGTGACTCCATTTGGAGGTTGTCATCCATTAAAACCCCCAGATTGCGTACTGTTCTTACTTGAACCAGTGGTTTGTCCGTAGGGGTAAATCTGAACTCAGACGGCAAAGGTTGCATCATTCTGGCAGAGGAACAGTATACAACCTCCGTCTTTCCTTCATTAAATTGTAGGGAATTTGTCCTGAGCCAGTTGGAGGTCTGATACATGCACTCCTGAAAAGTTTCTATGGATACTGCTTGATTTCCCTCCATGGAAAACACCAATTGTGTGTCGTCCGCATAATTGACTAGATCTATTCCAAAAGATTTAATAATGGGGATCAGGGGGCGTAGGTAGATGTTGAATAGAATAGGGCTTATTGCCGAGCCCTGTGGCACCCCGTGACGCACAGGTGTTTTGGGAGATGTAAACGGTGAGATGGTCACTAACTGTTGTCTGCCCGTCAAATATGATTGCAGCCACTTCAGTGCCCGTCCTCTCACTCCTATATTCTCTAATCTTTCAAGCAGTATCTTATGATTCACCGTATCGAATGCGGCCGACATATCTAGTAACACTAGTACAGAAGGATTACCATTGTCGGCACGCATTCTCAGGTTGTCCAATACAGTCACCAGGGCTGTTTCAGTTCCGTGCCCTGGTCGAAACCCAAATTGGTCCTTATCTAGCAGATGGTTTTCTTCTAGATATGAGGACAGGGATTTACTAACTGCCCTCTCCAGGATTTTTACTGGATATGGTATCGGTCTAAAGCTCATTGGGCTTTTAGGATCCAGAGACGGTTTCTTAAGCAGCGGAGTTACCACTGCCTGCTTCCAAGCTACAGGAACAATTCCTTTTACCCGTGACTGACAGCAAATCTGTTGCAGCCAGGGGAATAGTTCCAACTGAAACTCTTTCCATATCCCATGTGGAAGAGGATCTAGAGGGGATCCCGAGGATACACTTCGGGCAAGGCTGTTAAATGTAACCTCAGTAAGAGTTTGAAAGCACTCTAAAGCAGGTGACTGACGGTTATAGGATGCCTCTGCCTGTTGCTCTTCTAATGTCTGAGATGGTTCCTTTTCCTCATCCAGACAGCTGTTGTTGTTCGTATTTAAACCCCCAACAATCTTGTTAATCTTCTCATCAAAATGGGCAGCGATATCATCACAAAGCTTCTGCGTCGCGTCCACCTTATTTCCCAGTGATGAGGGACATCAAAAAAATTCTCCCAGAGAGACAATATGTCAAATATAACATTACCAAACCTGAACGCCTGGCGTTAGAGTCACTCAAATGCAATACGAATATAGTAATTAAACCCGCCGATAAGGGTGGGGCTATAGTCGTACAAAATGTTGAGGACTACAAAAAGGAGATTTTTTCCCAGCTAGAGATTGAGGGTAACTATAAAAAACTAAGAACAGACCCCACCAATGAAATCAGTAAAATCATTGAACGTACCACTCGCAAAGGCCTTGACAATGGGTATCTTAATAAACATGAATACGAGTATCTCAACAATAAACATCCGAGAATGCCGACCAAATACACTCTCCCCAAGATACATAAGCGAATGGAAGATCCGCCTGGTAGACCTATAATATCAGGTTGTGGGTCACTCCTGGAACCCCTATGTAAATACATAGATGTATTTCTAAAACCCCTCGCAGAGAACACCTCCACATATCTTAGAGATACCATGCAGACGATCCAATTGGTGGACGATCGTCCATACAACCCCTCTACCAATCTGCTAGCTACAATGGACATATCTTCATTGTATACTAATATCCCACAGGGACCTGCACTGAAGTGTATGAAATCGGTTTTGGATAAATGCCCGGCACCACACAGGGTCCCCACGGATTTCATAGTTGAACTTTTGGAGATTGCTATGACCAAAAATTTCTTTTGCTTCCAGGATCTATACTACCTGCAAACTAAGGGCGTGGCGATGGGGGCCAGCTTTACCCCCAAGTTAGCCATTATTTTTATGAATGAATTTGAACATACTTTTGTTCTAAATGACAACAACCCATATAATGATTGCGTGGATCTGTGGCGTCGCTACATAGATGACGTGCTCATTATATGGAAGGGTAGCGAAGCACAACTTAAGACCTTCCACACTTGGCTTAACACATGCTCTACTGATATCCAATTCACGCTAGAATATGATCGTCATCGATCCATTTCCTCGATATCACCATCAATGCAGAACAGGATAGATTATACACAGGCCTATATAGAAAGAACAGCGAACGTAATACTCTTTTGCGGTATTCAAGCCACCATCCCCGCAACCTCAGGGATAACCTGCCATTTGGGCAATTCCTGAGGTTGAGGAGGAACTGCTCAAAAAAAGAGGATTACTTTGAGGAATCAATAGGTCTGATGTCACGCCTAATTGAGAGAGGATATCCCATCAGATTCCTCAAAAAAGCACGCAAACGTGCGTGGTTTAACCACAGAGTTCCTCTTGGAACCCAAACAAAAAAACAATGACGAGGTAGAGCGCATAGTATGTGCCACGACTTTTTCGACTAAAAGCAACATTGTTAAAAAGATCATTAACCAGCATTGGCATTTGATTGCAGACGAACTAGGAGACATGCCACCACCACTGCATGCCTTCAAGAAAGGCAAGAATGTGAGGGAACATGTTGTGAAATCCTTGCTACCCACTTCCAACAATATCCGCCAATCAGTACTTTGGGGGATCACTCCAGTCAAGGGTCACCACAAATGTGGCCAATGTAAAGCGTGCCCCCTGGTGAAGGAAGTCAAACAATTTACTCACAACAACCATACCCACACACTACAAGAACACAGTAACTGTAATACCTCTGGAGTGATCTATGCGATTATGTGCCCTTGTGGATTTATGTACATCGGTCAGACCATCCAAAAAGTCAAAACCCGCATCCTGCAACATTGCAGCCGTATACGCTGCCAAGTACAGGGTGCGCCATTAGTTGACCATTTTACCACTTTTGGACACACTCCAGAAAGCCTCAAATGGTGGGTAATAGAAAGAGTTAAACCTAATCCCAGAGGAGGAAATTTCCACAACATCTTAAGTACTCGTGAATGTAGATGGATACATTTATTTGACACAATAGCAAGGGGCCTCAACGAATATGAGGAAATTAGCAAGTGGCAGTACTTAACTATGGTTGAAGTTTATGCCACATTAGACTGTATCCCCCTTCTTTCGTTCACTGTGTTTATATGCATTCACATCAGAACCTTATTAATGATGTTTTCATGTACACCTTTTAATGTATAAATGTATAAATATTTTCATGCGCTGTGTCTCTGTATTGTAAATATTGTATTTATTGCACTCTTTAGGTTTGTTTATTTTATTGACACTGTATATTATTATCACATGCCACTATACGCATTGATATCTCCAAAAATTATCCCGTTAATCAATTCCACTCCCTTGCCCTCCCCAACCTTCCCCACACTTGGGAATAGTGGCATTATGCCCCTGGCTGACACCCTCAGCCCTTTCCAAGGCTGTAGTGGTTAGCGCAAGTCTTTCTTCCACCGCTATCAAACGGCATGAGTCTCACGCTAGCAGTACGTTTTTTAAAACGTCCTCGAGACCGGCCAGATCTCTGAATTCCGAGCAAGCCTGCAACTCGTGTGCAGATCGCAAGGAGATTGAAAGGTAAAATTAATCCGCACGGCCGACACGCCGTAAGTATGCTCTTAACCAGTAGCAAGCCAGGTGTAACCCCTTGTCCCTTCTCCTTCTCCCCCGCAGTCCTAGCATTAAGTGCAAATACTTCCATCTGATTGATTCTTCACTACCCTGCATTGACGGGTAAGTGTCTCTAGCCCTACTATCTAATAGCCTTTTGAACCCTTGACATTTAGACATTAGTTCAAGGCAGAATTCATTATTTTCAGATGAGGACACTAGCCTCGAGTACCCGGAGAAGTGGGAAGACTCACCCCCGCCCTCCATAATTCCTTGTGGGTAAGTCTCTATCCCACGGGTATTATTTGTTTTGTGAATTATCCATGTGCCCAACCCTGATTTCCTTATTTTAATCCATTAGGTGTGGAATTAGGAAGCCACACAATTTCCCAGGTTGCCCACCCCTGTCCTGAGGAAGACCCGCAGGCCGAGGCCCCCGAATCACCCTCTGAGCCCAAAGTCGGGTCGAGACGTCGACGCCCACATCATCGTAGCCCGGACCGCAAGCCCCTAATCAAAACGTGCTAAAACAATACATTTTAGTATTCCGAAAGTATATGTAAATAGAAGTTTTGTGAACAAATTATCATATGCGGCCAGTCTATATGTAGAGATTGATATTAGTCTATCAATCCACCATATGAATTGTCTTAACTTCTTTCCTTTTCCTGAACACTATTTGGAATTCCTTTCCTTTTCTCTTTTCACCAGAGCACCTTCCTTTTCGCACGATCCCTTGGAGCAACCTTTCCTTTTTAATGCAGTAAGATACCTACTGCTTTTTTGGATTATGACCAAATAAAAACTCGTGTTAATTTGAAACCCGGTTGTTGCACATCTTTATACTGTTCTGTATTAAGTACGATGAGCTGATTTCGCACATGCTCCTAACTGTAAAAGGATTACTATGTATTGATCGAATCATATTTCTCCAATTGAGGTCTAGGACCACTGTTTTTCGTATCTTCTTGACTCTGAGGCTTGAGGGTGCAATGATGGTTGTTTGTGATGATCTACTCTTATCCTAATCATTCTATAGTCAGGTTGGCTAAATTGAACACATGTCATATTAGGATGCACTACCACAACAGAGGTGAATTCTAACCACAGGATAACTTGCGGGGTGGACAGGGTCCGTCATATCTGTGGGATCTTTCTTGATGTGTGAACAGCAGTGTTGATGTGTAGTCATCTTGTGTAGGCCTGTCTTCATAGTCACCTGGGTACATTTGAATGTGTGCACTTGAGTAGTCATACAGTGTGACTGCCTGTCATTGTCAGTAGTGTTGAGGTGTATGTGCCCCTGCACATGCCCCCTACACACATGTATGATCCAGGTAATGAGTGCCTGTTTGTTTACATTATCAGACATGTGCTTCAGATTGTGGGCACATGTAGGAGTTGTAGGTTGAGCACTGTGCAGTGTGTCGTTGTATCCTTGCACTCCTGGGGGACACCTACTTGTTGTCGCTGTCAGTTGTGAGTATGCAGAGTGTGTCACTGCAAAGTCTGTGTTGTGTGTTAGTTGATCAGCCATGGGTCTTGTTTAAGTTTGTGCTCACTGTGCTGACCTGCTCAGCCACACTGACATTATATGTGGTATGAAGAGTCATACCATCCCCTATAGGTGCTTCTGATGCCTACACATTGTGAGTTACTCCTCTATGTGTTTTTGTACTGTACACTCCTGACCAGTCCAATACTGATGTACGGATCACTGACATAATATCGACAGACTCAATATCGACCTACCATTTTATCGACACCAAAGTATCGATTACACTATTATCGACGACCTATACTTATTTAAACAAATACACAAATATCGACACCATATTATCGCCAAACATAAATTTCATTATTTTTTTAATTTAGAAAGCTTTATTGAAACATGTGAAAAAGCAGGGTACAGAATTATAATAATGATCATAAAAAACAAATACAGAGGATAACCAAAGAATATATAAGAGCAACAAAGGATAAAAGCCAGATATATCGTACATTGTCAAGATAAAATACCAATGTTAAGAGCAAAATTAGACAAAGGAGTACCATAATGAATTAGCATTTTTACTTTAAATTTTAAGAATAGAGAGAGTGTGGAGGAAAAGAAAAGAAGGGAGAAAAGAAGGGAGAAAGAAAAGAAAAAAAGAAAAGAAAGAGGGAAAAGAAAAAAGGAAAGGAAGAAGGAAGCAAGAAGGTATCAACAACCTTATCAAATAATCTAGTAAAACGTTCCAATAACATACAATATAAATCGCAAATAAAATATACTGTCTATAAACTATGAACAATTAAAAAGGAATAAACGAAGCACTCACGGTGGCTGAAAAACATAATTACTATCCTTGGTATGTAATGCAGAGGAGGATATGTAATTAGTAAGAGGAGACCAAAAGGCTTCCTTTCGAAGAAGTTGCTGCGAGGTGGTTACAGAAGCTCTATCAAGTGTGTGATGATGACATAGAAGATTCCACCAAGCAGAGAAGGAAACCTAGGAGGCATCCTTCCAATTGGATGTAATTACTTGAAGAGCAATTGCAATGGACAAATCTACAAATCAACCCAGTCTGCGAGCACCAAATCAATGTATGGAATTGCTACCCAGAAATATGGAGTAGATATCAAAGGGGAAATTAGTGGAGCAAATGGAGGCAATTGATTTACATACTTTTGTCCAAAAAATAGAGATATTAGGACAAAGAAAAAAAGAATGTAAATACGTGCCAGGAGTGTTCTTACCGGACCAACAGTTGGGAGATAGGTCAGAACTAAATTTGGAAACAGCTAGTGGGGTTAAAAATAATCTCTGGTAAAAATAATATAGCGTTTGAGTGGTGCTAGCGTTGCATGAAGTGTGATGTATCCAAGTCCAAATGGAATTCCATGTGTGTATAGAAAGAGTACGTTGTAAATCCGTTTCCCATAAAAGCTCAATTTTGCTTTTGGGACGGGTGGGGGTGGAAGAGTGAAGATATTTATATATGTGGGAAGCTTGGACAAAAAGGGAATTAGGTAATGGTTCTAACAGAGGGTCAAATGAAGAGGAGGGAGTTTCAGATATAAGAGAAAACTGTTGAGTCAGAATTAATCTTAAAGATTCAAACTTAAGGAGGGAAGTAACAGGTAGACCAAACTTAGGGGCCTATTACGATGGCGGTCGAAAAACCTCCCCGCCCTCCATAGTAGCGGGAAAAGACCGCACGCATGGACCGCAACATCACTGCCGGTTGAATTACGATGACCCGCGGTCGAAATCCGATCGCGACGGTCTGATCGCAGGCCTTAACATTGCGGCGGTTGCTGCTGCCCGCAGCACCGCCGCGATGCCGAAAGGAGCATGTCCTGCATTTCCCTGCACTGCGTGGCAGGCACTGTACAGTGCCTGCCACCTGGTACAGGGAAATGTGGGGGGGGACCATGGGTACCTCCCCAGTGCACCCCCCCAACACATTGGGGGCCCACAACGGGCCCCCGGAAGACAATCTCTGCATGCCTTTCCATGGCGGTTTGACCGCTGAGGAAAGGCTGGCTACCGCCGGCATCATAATCCTGCCAGCGGAGCCTGCTCTGCACCGCCACCATTATCCCGGTCCTGCTCCGCCCGCCAGGCAGGAGTGCGGATGGGAACCGGCGGTAAAGCGTCGGTCGGAATTTCCCACCGCCGCAGTCACCACCGCCATCCTAATGTGACCGGCGGTTTTCTTGGTTGCGATCGCGGATGGATGTCCACCGCCGGTCCGGCGGGCACCACCGCCGGCCCGGCGGTGGACATCCGACCGCCATCGTAATAGGCCCCTTAGATTGAACTTCCTGGAAAGACAAAAACTGCATATTCTGCATTAGATGTTTAACCCGGATAATCCCTTTGGCAATCCAATCCTTCCAGAAGATAGTGCGATTAGAGATTTTAATGGACTTATTATGCCAGATAATGGAATCAAGGAATGTCTGTAACAGTGAACGCGATTTTGAAAGAACCGGATAAAGGGTCAATATAAGTTGCGGAATGGTAGGGGATTTAAACGAGCGAGGAGAATGAGTAAAGCTAGCTAATGAGGTGAAGGGAAGTGGGTGAATAACGGATTCCTCTAATTTATACTATACCGATACAGGTGGATCATCCAAGGAAGAGAGATAGGGCAGAACCTGACGAATTAGAAAGGAGGAGTGATATTGACGAAAATTGGGAAAGTTGACCCCTCCCCTATCTTTAGGAGCAGACAAAGAGATGCAAGCTTTCCGGTTATTCCAAAGAAATTTACTCAAGATGCCATTAAGAGTTTTAAAGAATTTTAAAGGAAGTCGGACAGGTAGCATGGACAGATAAAAATTAATTACTGGAAGCATCATCATCTTAGAAGTATCCAGCCTGCCCCACCAAGACAAAAATAAAGGAGACCATTTCTCTGCCATGTTAGATATCTTTAACAGAACATCATCCAGATTGAGCTGAACTGTTTTGGCAACTGAAGAGGAATATTTTATCCCCAGACAGGTAATGCAATTGGTATTCCATTTGAAATCTGTCCCTTCGAACATACTTCTTAGACAATGCTTATTTAATGGAAGGATTTCAGATTTAGAGAAGTTTAATTTATACCCGGACAGGGCAGCATAAGAAGATAAAAGATCAATAAAAGTGGGTAAAGAGGTAGAGGGATCAGAAAGATATAACAAAATATCGTCTGCATAGGCAGTAAACTTGATTTCAATAGATTTATGTATAAAGCCACGAAAGGCAGGTGAGTATCTTAGGGAGTGAAGAAAGGTTCAAGAGACAAAATAAAGAGCAAAGGTGACAAGGGACAACCTTGACGAGTGCCTCGTTGAAGAGTAAAATAAGGGGATTGAAGTCTGTTAACAAAAACCGAGGTAGTAGGAGAAGAATATAATAAACTAATAAGAGATAGAATAA
This sequence comes from Calotriton arnoldi, assembly GCA_963921515.1. NCBI lineage: Eukaryota > Metazoa > Chordata > Amphibia > Caudata > Salamandridae > Calotriton > Calotriton arnoldi. Next base: position 178,079 of record CAWUFW010006261.1, on the reverse strand, counting down.
CAGGACCAAAGCCATGCCACTTGAGTGCACGCATCATAAAAAGCCAGTGAATGCGGTCAAAGGCTTTCTCCGCATCTAGGGTGATAGCTGCAATAGGAGAGGAACTTTTAGAAGCAAGGTGTATAATATTAGTTCTAAAATTATCTGCGATCGTTCTACCGTTGACAAACCCTGTTTGTTCGTATCCAATCAGGTCGGGGATAACTTTATTAATACGAAGAGCAAGAACCTTAGCAAAGATCTTGCAATCTAAATTAATTAAAGAAATGGGGCGATAGTTTGCACAAGAAGAGGGATCCTTGCCCTTCTTAGGAATTAAACAAATCATAGCTTCAAGAAAGGAACCACGAGCCTCCTTGTGAGAAATAAAATGTTGGAATACAGATAAAAGGTGAGGAAGAAGAGTCTGGGAGAAACAAGAATAAAACTCAGCAGTAAAACCATCTGGACCAGGGAACTTATCCTTTGGTAATTGAGCTAGGGCTGACTTAAGTTCAGAAAGGGATAGATCCTTTTCTAATAAGGAGCAATCAAAAGATGAGGAGGAACGTGGAGGGAGCGCCTCAAAGAAAGATTCCAATGCCTCGTCGGAGGGAGAAGATTCTGGGGTGTACAATGTCTTATAAAAGTCTGTAAAACAATTTAGTATTTCCTCGTCCTTGAAATGATCAACACCACCGTCATCAGTGATGTTAACTATTTTAGATCATTGGGTTTTTATCTTCAAGTAGTTCGCAAGAAGTTTACCAGCTCTGTTTCGACCACCATAGAATTTAGAGTTAACTTTAAGAAGGGTCCCAGAAGCCTCCTCCGTCGATTTTCTATTAAAACACAGTTTAGCCTGAATTAATTTCTTAAGTGTACCTTCATTATTAGAAGTAAAGTAGGCATGTTCAAGATGTTTAATAGAGGCTAATAAGGAAGCAGAGTCCTTCATACATTGTCTCTTTTTAACCGCAACATAATCTATAATGAATCCTCTGGCTGTCGCTTTAAAGGCATCCCAGATAGTGTGGAAAGGAATATCTGGATTAGCGTTCCTAAGGAAGAAATCTGACAAGAACTCTTTGAAACGTTCCAGAAAAGTAAGATCGTTAATTAAGTAATTTTTAAAAAGCCATCTACGTGGCTTGGATGGCTCGGAAGGAAGATCTAAATTAATCAAAACCGGGGCGTGGTCTGAAATAAGAATAGACCCAATTTCAGCATTAATTAGGTTAAGGAGGAGATGGGGACTCAAAAAAATATAATCTATTCTAGATGTAGAGTTGTGCGTAGGAGAATAAAAAGTGTATTCTAGTGTGTCCGGATGAAATATCCTCCAAGCATCCACCAAACCCCTCGAGTGAATTGTACTCGTGAAAGTTTTTTGCATTTTGTTGGGAATGTATCTGGCGTTGGACTTTCTGTCTGTGAAAGGGTCCAGGAATTGATTGCAATCCCCACCCACCAATAAATTAGTGTCAGGACATGAATGGAGGGTGTGTGACATGTTCATCCAAAATTGTGAATCAACTCCAGTGGGGCCGTATATGTTAAGAAGGGAAATAGGGGAACCATTTATATTGAGATGTAGAAGAAGCCATCTCCCATCAACATCCTTTTCTTCCTTCTCTAGAACAAGAGAAAGGGATTTATGAAATAAAGTAACCACTCCATTTTTCCTATCCTTAGCCGGGGAACAATAGACATGACCTACCCATTGTTTTTTAAGAGAGTTAACATCGCTATCATTAAGATGAGTCTCCTGGAGCATTGCTATTTTACATTGCAGCCTAGACAGGTGAGTAAAAACCCTCTGTTTCTTAATAGGATTGCGTATTCCCTTCACATTCCATGAAACTATGCGAACATTATCAATCATGATAAAAGAGGAAAAACATTAAGCAACAACATATGCAGTTTATAACTTATATAGCTGATAAATAAACGCATGAAAACTTGTAATGCAATGTACAAGAAAGTGCGTAGTAGAAACCAGTTAGTAAAAGGAATAGTGAAATAGTGATAAGGTAGAAAAGAGAAGGAAGTGGAAGTAATCAGAAAAGGTATGCTGAAGAGATTTACGGGACAAAAAAAAGAAAAGAAAGAAGAGAAGAAATGGAGGAGAGAGGAGGAAAGAAACCAGAAAGGGGAAATGGGAGAAGAAGGAAAGTTGACAGAAAGCAAAGGAGCTTCAGTCAAAAAGAGCAAAGCATATTGCCAGAGAAAAAAAAAGATTAACATGAAGAGGAGGGGAGCCGCGAAGAGGAGACAGACGAGACACAGCAAAGACAAGGAGAAACGGCAAAGACCAAAAAAGCACAAAGGGAGAAAAATATAGTAAGGAGCGACCCTAAGAACAGCAGCATAATGTAACAGAGTAACGTGAAGCAAGAAATCTAAAAGAGAACGACATAAGAAGTATGCAAACAATTAATGAGAAAGAAACACTTACCAAAACACGAGGAATAATAAACAATGGGAGTAGGAGGGAAGGCACCATGAGGATAAAAACATCAGGAAGGGGTATCCGCACTATACAAGACATATCTGTGAAAGAAGAAAACCAAACAATTATCAATAAGCCAGTAGTTAAGAAGACGAATATTAACCAGTGAAAACAGTAGATATAAAACAAACGGAAACAAAGATATACGGATAACAGCAGAAATGAGGCACAAACTCTCAAAAACCTGTAAAATGAGAAAGGAGAAGCCAAAAATGAGCTAGAGCACAGTATTCAGAGTTGAGCAACAAAAAGAACAACATGGTGAAGCAGTCAAGATTCATGTTTTCCCAAGTTCCATTTCCTCTCCTTTGTGACGAAGAATAAATTGTCTTAAGTCCTCTGGACGATCAAAAGAGTAAGACCTTTCTTTGTGAGTAACTTTAAAAAAACAGGGATGGACAAGGCCATATCTAGCGTTCATGGAGCGAAGAGCAGGACGAAATGAAAGGAACTCTTTACGTCGAGCAGCAGTGGCTCGGGATACATCCTGAGAAAGAAAGATTTTTTGGCCAGACCACAACATCTGCTTCCTTTGCTTAGCCGCAGACAGAACCATTAGCAACTCGGTGTATTCCAAAAATAGTACTATAATCCCTCTAGGACGGTTGACTGACGATGCAGAGGGAGATCCGCCAAGCCTGGGACCGATGCGATGGGCTCGCTGCAGGTTGAGTGAAGTACTTTCCTTGAGGCCAACTATTTTAGGTAAATGAAGTTTGAGAAAGGTAAGCATATCAGGACCTTCCGCCTCTTCAGGAATACCATAAATCCTAAGATTGTTGCGTCGGTTGCGGTTTTCTAAGTCCTCCGTCTGCTGTTTAAGGAGAGCTATTTCCTTGGACATAGCTTCAACCCTTGGGAAGACATCTTGAGAGTCACTAATCCTCTGCTCCACCACGAGACCCTGGATTCTAGATTGGACCATTTCTCATCAAGCCGCTGAAGAGTAGCGTTAGTGTCAAGAATAAAAGGTTTCATAAGCTTAAACTCCTCCATAAGGTCCTCTAGCGTGATAGCTAGTGGAGATTTTGTAGGTGAGTTAGGGTCTTTCTTGGGATGCTTAGAAGCAGCAGTAGGAGAATCCTTGCGAAGGGAGGACATGCTTGCGGGGATGCCCTTCTGGTAAGATACAGAGGAGGTTTCCAGAAATACAACAAGAGAAAATAATGCTGCGTTGCCCCAAACCTCAAGTATAACTGGCGAGCCAAAGGTATGCAAAACCAAGACACAGTCGTAGAAGCTCACAAAACTCAGACCTCCAAATATTAGATGAAGGGCCTGATGTGTGCTGAAGTACAGGTATAATTGGAGGTAAATGCTCAAAAAATGAAAAGAAACGGATTATATCCAGAGCCAAGGCAACACAAACAGCCAGGGAAGTTACTGCTGCACACCACTGACTAAAGCCGGCAACTCCCGCTGCAAAGAAAATGGCGGCCAGCTCACAAAACTCAGACCTCCAAATAATAGAAGGGCCAGACTTGTGCTGAAGTACAGGAATACTTGGAGAAAAATGCTCAAAAAATGAGAAGAAGCAGGTTACATCCAAAGCCAAGGCATCACAAATAGCCAGGGAAGTCACTGCTACATACCGCTGACTAAAGCCGGCAACTCCCGCTGCAGAGAAAATGGCTGCCGGAACCAGCGCTCATGAAGAGAACACGACGCGGGGGAAAAACAGGCAAAAAACTGAATAAAAAGCCGAAATAAAAACAGCTACCTGTGCCCCCGCGTCAGCGCTCCATTAATCCTCAAGACATGTGGTCGAAAATCGGTATTAGCCGCTCCGATAAAGAAACGGTCTCTGCCGAAGCGCGGAGCTCTACAAAGTCGCGGCCATCTTGTGGCGGCTCAAGCCACGCCCCCCATAAATTTCGTTTTAAGTATTATCGAACACACAAATATCGTTACATAAAATATCGGACATAGTTAAAAAATATACAACATGTCCAAAATATCAATGACAACAATATAGACAGCAATAATATTGTCTTTTAAAAAATATCGACAGCTTAAAAATTATTAAAACTAACATATGTTAACACCAATTTTTTTAAACTATAAACAAGCACTCCATACAAAATAAATATAATACGATTTATTTTGAATATATTAAAATATAAAATCCTAAAATATTTAGTAAACACACTAATAATTAATATTTAAAATATAATTAAATAATATGCACACAGCCTTTAACATCAAATACAATGTAAAACACATTTAACAGACTAAATCCGTTTAAAAAAAAAAAACGTAGCACTAACAACTTCTTAACTAGCGTTTTCCATATATGGAAAAGAACTGCCAAAACAATGAAAACAATAAACAACAAGGAATAAAAGGCTCACACTAATAAAATACACCAATCACAGAAAACAATCAATTAAATAAACACTATATAAACAACGAGAAAATAATGTTTATTTTACACCTCAAACCTACAAGAAGGAAGAAGGGAAACTCTGCCAGATTGCTGCCAGAACGCAAAACTTCATTGAAGAAAAAAGATTTCAAACTGCACAAAGTAAGTAAAATTCTATTTAAAATATAACACTACTACTACTCAACACAAAATATTTATAAAAAATAAATAACTAGGGGGTCTATTACGATGGCGGTCGGATGACCACTGCCGGGCCGGCGGTGGACATCCGACCGCCATCGCGACCAGGAAAACCACCGGTCAAATTAGGATGGCGGCAGTGGGAAATTCCGACCGACGCTTTACCGCCGGTTACCATCCGCACTCCTGCCTGGCGGGTGGAGCAGGACCGGGATAATGGTGGCGGTGCAGAGCAGGCTCCGCTGGCAGGATTATGATGCCGGCGGTAGCCAGCCTTTCCTCAGCGGTCAGATCGCCATTGAAAGGCATGCAGTGATTCCCTTCCGGGGGCCTGTTGTGGGCCCCTAATGTGTTGAGGGGGTGTGGGTGCACTGGGGGGGTACCCATGGTCCCCCCTACATTTCCCTGTACCAGGTGGCAGGCACTATGCAGTGCCTACCATGCAGTGCAGGGAAATGGAGGACATGCTCCTTTCGGCATCACGGCGTGCTGCGGGCAACAGCAACCGCTGCAATGTTAAGGCCCGCGATCCGACCGCCGCGGTCGGATTTCGACAGCGGGTCATCGTAATTCGACCGGCGGTGATGTCGCGGTACATGCAGTGGTCTTTTCCCGCTACCATGGCGGTCGGGGAGGTTTCCCGATTGCCATCGTAATAGGCCCCTAATATCTATGTTTCAAATTTAAATCTCCTCTACAGATATTTTTCAAAGTATACAAAAAATCCAAGAACAGCTTGAACAATAAACTCAGAAATAAAGTAAGTATAAAAATATTTTATATAAAACAGTTACCTAAAATACCCACCCAAAACCCCACTTTCTCCCAAAGTATTAAAATTATCTTTTTTTCTACCAACAGAAACATCTTCAACAAATCTGAAATAAAACACCAAAGAAAGTGGATCAGCATTAAATTTTACATCAAATTAAACATTGTAAGTATATCAACAACAATATATATATATTAATAAAATATCTGTACTGTATTCTTTTTAGTAATTTTATATACATTTTTCTTAGCATTAAAAAGACCACAATGACTGAAGGTGCCCAATTTATTACCTCTGAAAAAGGAAAGATGTTACTATGTTACATGGGGTACGTCTATACCCAAGAAAAACAAAGTGGACTAAAAGTTAATTGGAAATGTAGTAAATACTATTCCAATAAATGTTATGGGAGGGCTACAATGCAGGAAACAATTGTTACATATGTGAAAGAACATAACCACCCCCCAAATGTGACAGAAATTGAAGTTAGAAGTGCTCTAGATAACATAAAAGAAGCTAGCACTAGCTCCGAGAGATCCACCACAGACATTTTAAAACAACAGTTGCTCACAGTACCCGAACATGCTTCTGCCCAAATGCCCACTATTGCTTCCTTACAAAGAACAATAGCTAGACAAAAAAAGCCACTACCACCACCACACCTGCCCCAAAAATATTTCAAGAGGTAGAGATTCCCCCAGAACTAGCAATAACTAGCAATAACCCATAACGATGAACCATTTATACTTTACGATAATAAATGCAAAGATAAAAGAATTATTATGTTTGCTACTGCAAATAATTTAATCAAACTGCAGCAATCAGAAACATGGATGATGGATGGGACTTTTAAAATATGTCCCAAACCATTTTATCAGTTATACACTGTCCATGCACTATACCAAAACACGAACATTCCTTTTATCTACGCCTTACTCCCTAATAAACAAAACTCTACCTATATGGAAATCCTGAACAAAATAAAACAAGAAACCAATAATTATTTCCCACAGAAAATAATTATTGATTTTGAACAAGCAATGATAAATGTAATCCTAAAATGCTACCCACATACAGCAATTCAGGGTTGCTACTATCATTTCAATCAATGTCTATGGAGACACCTACAGAAATCAACACTAAGGGCCCGATTCCGATCTCGCTGGGAAAGCCCTACGGCCGACTGGTGCCCGTAGAGCTTTCCGTGCGACTCGGGCTCCTGGGCTCCGAGCGACAGAGTACGATGCGCTGCAGCGCTGACGGACTTGGGTCGCTCGGAGCACCATTAAAGTCAATGGGAGCATGGTGTACGTTGCGTACATGGGCTCCAATAGACCTAAAACGCACGTCTCAGACAAGGGCGCCCCCTGTCGCAGGGACGCTTTGGTCCCGCCCGCACCGTGCAGGCATGTATAGGGAGGACCCTTGGGACCCCCACAGTGATCGAGTCATAGGGCTGCGGGTGAAGGGGGGTCCGCTACGGACCCCCGAAATCCTCTTCCTGGAGCTTCTTCGAGTCGGAGGCTCCGACTCGATCTGGCTGCTCGATGCTCGCATCGTACTTGGTCGCTCGGAAATCAGACCCATTGCGCGGTGCGCGTCGATGAAGTCGGAGTCGTCCGGACGGCGTCGCTGATGGGTACGAGTCGGTCGGAACCTGGGGCTACGAATCGGACTCGCTCGCTACGGATCCCGTTCGGTGCCCTTCCGAGCGAGATCAGAATCGGGCCCTAAGTGTTGAATATGCAACTGACAGTACTTTTGCATATCAAGTTAAAAAACTTGTAGCACTGGCCTACGTCCCAGTTACTGACGTGGCCGAACACTACAACCTTTTATTAGAAAGTCCATACTACCAAAGAAACGAACAAAAATATAGGGGCCTATTAGGATGGCGGGCAGACTTCAGTCCGCCCGCCACCATAGCGGTGCTGGGACCGGCCGCCAGCGGTGCGGCGGTCCCGCACCACCAATTAGGATGCGACCGCCACCCCGCATCTCTAACATTACGGCGGGTGCTGCTGTAAGCAGCACCCGCCGCAATGCCAGAGAGGCATGTTGTGCATTGCCATGCACAACGTGGTAGGCAATGCGCAGTGCCTGCCATCTTGAGCATGGCAATGGTACCCCCCAAGTGCAGCCCCCACCCCATGGTAATATGGCGGGGGAAAATTATGTTGTGATGGTGGGCAGATCGCCACCGCCGGCCGGGCGGTGGCGATCCGCCCGCCATCATAATGACCCCCTAAGTCCCCTTTTAGATTATTTTGAAGATACCTGGGTGGGAAGACTCCACAGATCAGGACACAGAAGACTACCTAAATACCACATTCCATGGTGGAATGTATACCTTAGCACACTAAATAAAGAAGCCAAAACAAACAATGCTGTTGAAGGATGGCATAATGCCTTCCAAGCAACAACAGGCAGAGGTACACCTACTCTACACAAACTCCTACAATCTCCCCAAAAAGAACAGAGCTACCAACAACATAGGGGCCGATTCCGATCTCGGCCGGTAGGGCTCCGAATCGGATTCGGCTTTACCGGATCCGATTCGGAGCCCTATTTCCCGACCGAATCGTACGTGCGTCCGGGCGAGCGAGTACGATGCGTGCGCTCGCGAAATCTCCGAAAGTTCGCAGGACCCGACCGCTCCGACCGACTCACACGGGGACGACTCGCACCGCGCAATGGAGACGTTCCCCGGCCGGGTAAGTACGATGCGCACCTCGACCGCTCCGACCGACTCGCGCAGTCCGGCTCCAAGGAGCTGTCGGAGCCGCACTTTGGGGGTCCGTGTCGGACCCTCCTGGAAGCGTAGGCACGCGAGTCGCACACAGGGGGGACCCATGGGTCCCCCCTACACGTGCATGTACGGCGCGACCCGCATCAACGCGAACACGCTGTAGGGGGCGCACTTGTTCGCGTCGTGCCCATTGAGTCAATGGGAGCCCATGTAGGCGTCGTACGACAGGCTCCCATTGACTTCAATGGGAGTCCGACCGAATCGAGTCCGATGGCATACGTGCGCATCGTACTCGTTCGGTCGGGCTGCTAGGGTCCGATTCGGTCAGGAATCTCTCCGGGTCCGGCTCGGTCGGAGAGGTTTTCGGCCCGAATCGGAATCGGCCCCTAAGAATGGAACAATCTGTAACCCAAATAGGCCCAAAACTTTCCAAAGAAACTAGACACATGTTTGAATACCTACAAAGTAAAGTAAGACTATATCCAACAACAAGAGGCCTAGAATACCTATCAACAATAGCCAAAACCCTACTGTAACCTAGAAATCCACCAAAAATACTACTTTCCTCCAAAAACAGTAAAAAATATACATTTTTTTTATATTTTCAGAAACATAAATAATTCATCACATATTTATTTAAAAAAAATATATATATATATATTGAATTTTAATTATATTTCAGAAAATATCACACAATAAAAATAATTTAACATTTCCCTCCCACAATAATAAATATAAATAACTTACCGTTTACCTAGATAAACAAAGGATATCCCAACTCCTGTATATCCATCCAGATATATCATAATACCAATTGTCCAAAAAAATGCCCAAACAAAAATGAAAAAAAAGCAATCCAAGTTCGATAAATCCAATTCGAATAAACCCTAAAAAACCTGAAAAAATTATTTTAAAAAATAAACGCTCCAGGAAAAGCCGAAAAATTAAGAAAGTGTTAAATAAATATTAGTTTACTAAACTAATATACACTTCTTAATAAAAGAAACGCAATCTTCTCCGAACGGCGACTTCCAACAACGAAAACCTGTAAAAAATAGAAAAACAATCCCACCCACACAAACATACACATATACCATAATTAAATACAATTAGAAACATTTCTAACACCATATTCACACATATTTCCACATATTCTAACCTCTCTAAACTAGGCCGCAAACACTAACTATCGACATCTCGCTAAAATCTAACTTACACATAAAACTCGACAAAATTACAAAAACCTAACACTAGACACACTACCTACTACATAACTAGCTTCAAATTAAAGTAAAAAGTTAGTCTAATTAAAGAAATTTACACTTACCTTCCTCGACGCGACGCAGCTTCCAACCGCGAGCTTCTCCCCTCAGAAATAACCCAAAACAAAAGTAAGCGGTTACAAAATACTAACTGTAAAACAAATATGGCTGCCTAAATTAATACTTTAATTCCAAAACATGTTAAACACTAATAAATAAATTACTAAAATGTTTTCTAAAAATACAACAATATTTGACTTCTATGTTAAAAAATTAAATAACTTTGGGGCCTATTACGATGGCGGGTGGGCAACGGAGCACGGGACCGACCGCCGAAGTTGCAGCGGTCCCGCCAGGCAAATTAGGCCACACTGGCGGGCGCATCCTCGACTTTGACATTACGGCGGGCGGTGCTGTAAGCAGCACCCGCCGCAATGTCAAAGCCCATGTTGCCATGCACAACCTGACAGGCACCGCGCGGTGCCTGCCACCTTGTGCATGGCAATGATGGGGGGTACCATGGGTACCCCCCAGTGCAGCCACCCACCCCCGGGGGCCCGCAATATGCCCCCACGGTGATTTCCCGCATGCCTTTCCATGGCGGAGTCTCCGCCATGGAAAGCCATGCATCCTAATATGGATGGCGGTGCCTCCAAGGCACCGCCACAATAACCTGAGCTTTTTCCGCCCGGCCGGCAAACTGACCGGCGGAAAAGCGGCGGACGGCCTTTCCGTCCGCCACGGTGCCCCTCGCCATACTAATATGGCGGGGGTTGCACATGGGTCATTTGACGATCCGCCGGTGATCGTAATAGGCCCCATTGTTTCTATATTGTAAAATTATAATAATAAATATTATAAAATATATAATAATTATTATAATTCCATATTTTTTTATATTATGTACAATCCTTATTTAAAATATGTACAAAATGTAACAAATGTTAAATAAATACTTACCTATTACAAAACATGTTCATATAAAATTAAACAATGTAATAATTATTATTAATATTTTATATATCAATAATATTCATTACAAATTACTAGTAAATGTTAAAAATGGTTATACATTGAAAATGTTTACTTGTATAAAAAATGTGAAAAATGTTATATTATTTAATTTTTGCAATATATGTAACCAAATAATAAATGTTGAAAATACAAAACAAAACTGTACAACTGTTATAAAAAAATAATTTGTAAAACAAAAATGTTATAAATAAATGTAAAACATTTTGTATTGTTACAAAATATACATACCTGTATTAAAAAATGTACCAATGTTAAAAAATAATTTCCGCAAAATTATTATATGTGAAATTATAAACATTTCAAAAATCTGTTATGTATAAAAAATAAAGATGTTTTTTTCTCTATGTCTTAATGTATATTATATGCATTAAATAAAATATGTTATTTTACTATTACTACCTCAATGACTAAAAATAAACATCATTCCAAAAATGTATACGTCTGATTATTTGTCAATCAATTCATTTATATTTTAAGTATAATAAAAATATATGTTTTAATGCAATGTACTTTTTTTAAATAATATATCTTTGCTAAAAATATTTATATAATTGTTTGAATTATCATTTTAAAATATAATAATTCACACACATTCCCACTACACACTATATAAATATTTTAAGTTCACAAAACTAGACACATATATGATTTACTATTCCTACTCCAGCTAATATTAAGTCAGAGAAGGTGCTGGACAGTACACCTATATAATTTACTATTCCCACCCCAGTTAGTATTAAGTCAGGGAAGGTGCTGGACACTACACATATATAATTTACTATTCCCACTCCAGTTAGTATTAAGTCAGGGAAGGTGCTGGACACTAAGGGGTCGATTCCGATCTCGGCCGGAAGCGCACCTAACAGTATTCGTCCGGAAAAAATACAAACCGTACGCGTGTTTCCCGACCGATTCGAACACTCGTCCGAACGAACAAGTACGATGCGCATAACAGCCCAGATTCCGAGCGAGCCGTACTCACCCATTTCAGCTCCTGTTCCCCGCCCGAGCCGGATCCGTAAACGCTGATTTGAGTCGCACAGAAGCAAATACACAGCACCTTCCGGCCGGACGAGTACGATGCGCCTTCCGTACGCGCCGAACCCGTCGCTACGTCCGGCACGTTTGAGCATCCGGGAGAGCCGAACATAAGCTCCGAATCGCGCCACAAGAAGATCCACGGCTACGAGACGAACAAGCCAGCGACGAGTATGAGTCGAAGACACGCGAAACCCAAACGAGACGACCCAAGCATGAATCCCATCGCGCAGGTCCTACCTATACTCTACATCTATTACCGGGACCGGCACGGACGCGTACGGCGCAGACGGTAAGTCAAACACCAACAACACAAACAAACGTCACGTACCAGAAATATGTCACACACACATAGGGATGCACAAATGACGTACACTAGCAACAGCAGAACCATAGGGGTGGGATGGCCATCACCAATGCCATACACACCCATAGGGGGATGGATGCCTACCACTACCACCACCCCTACTCAGGGGGGCCTGGATGCCTGTCACTACTACCATCTCCACTCATAGGGGGATGGATGCCTACCACTACCACCACCCCTACTCAGGGGGGGCTGGATGCCGGTCACTACTACCATCCCCACCCTTAGGGGGATGGATGCCTGCCACTACCACCACCCCTACTCAGGGGGGCCTGGATGCCTGTCACTACTACCATCCCCACCCTTAGGGGGATGGATGCCTACCACTACCACCACCCCTACTCAGGGAGGGCTGGATGCCTGTCACTACTACCATCCCCACCCTTAGGGGGATGGATGCCTGCCACTACCGCCACCCCTACTCAGGGGGGCCTGGATGCCTGTCACTACTACCATCCCCACTCATGGGGGGATGGATGCCTACCACTACCACCACCCCTATTCAGGGGGGCCTGGATGCCTACCACCACCCCTACTCAGGAGGGGCTGGATGCCTGTCACTACTACCATCCCCACCCTTAGGGGGATGGATGCCTAACACTACCACCACCCCTACTCAGGGGGGGCTGGATGCCTGTCACTACTACCATCCCCACCCTTAGGGGGATGGATGCCTGCCACTACCACCACCCCTACTCAGGGGGGCCTGGATGCCTGTCACTACTACCATCCCCACTCATGGGGGGATGAATGCCTACCACTAACACCACCCTACCACCACCCCTACTCAGGGGGGGCTGGATGCCTGCCACTACCACCACCCCTACTCATGGGGGCCTGGATGCCTGTCACTACTACCATCCCCACCATTTGGGGGATGGATGCCTGCCACTACCACCACCCCCTACTCAGGGGGGCCTGGATGCCTGTCACTACTACCATCCCCACTCATGGGGGGATGGATGCCTACCACTACCACCACCCCTACTCAGGGGGGCCTGGATGCCTACCACTACCACCACCCCTACTCAGGGGGGCCTGGATGCCTGTCACTACTACCATCCCCACCCTTAGGGGGATGGATGCCTGCCACTACCACCACCCCTACTCAGGGGGGCCTGGATGCCTGTCACTACTACCATCCCCACTCATGGGGGGATGGATGCCTACCACTACCACCACCCCTACTCAGGGGGGCCTGGATGCCTGTCACTACTACCATCCCCACTCATGGGGTGATGGATGCCTACCACTAACACCACCCTACCACCACCCCTACTCAGGGGGGGCTGGATGCCTGCCACTACCACCACCCCTACTCATGGGGGCCTGGATGCCTGTCACTACTACCATCCCCACCCTTAGGGGGATGGATGCCTGCCACTACCACCACCCCTACTCATGGGTGGCTGGATGCCTGTCACTACTACCATCCCCACCCTTAGGGGGATGGATGCCTACCACTGACACCACCCCTACTCATAGGGGGCTGGATGCCTGCCACTACCACCACCCCTACTCATAGGACGGGTAATGCATGACACAACCAGCATACTCCCACATAAGGAATGTCTGAAAATTACATCCCCCCCAACACCATGACAAGCGTGTGTAGTCTGTGTCAAATGCCTACAACACTGAACATGACATTTGAACATACAATGTGACCCCCATCACATGTGTCACACATAAATGTGTGTGGCCTCCACAATGCAAGCCGACCATGACCACTGTGGCAATGGGTTCGAACACCCCATCACCACAGTGACCAAAAGGTAAGTGTGGGGCCATAGCTGAAGCACATTCTGAACATTGTGGCAATGGGGCCTAAAGCCCCATCATCACAGTGACCAAAAGGTAAGTGTGGGGTCCATAGCTGATGCACATTTTGAACAGTGTGGCAATGGGGCCTAAAGCCCCATCACCACAGTGACCAAAAGGTAAGTGTGGGGTCCATAGCTGAAGCACATTTTGAACAGTGTGGCAATGGGGCCTAAAGCCCCATCACCACAGTGACCAAAAGGTAAGTGTGGGGTCCATAGCTGATGCACATTTTGAACAGTGTGGCAATGGGGCCCAAAGCCCCATCACCACAGTGACCAAAAGGTAAGTGTAGTCATGGTAAAAGCTGCCAAAGCCAAACTGCATGGATGATTCCTGGTCACACAACAACAAACACATCAGTGGCATAGTAGTGCTTGTATCCCATAGCAACATAGATTGGGTGAGGCAAACAGTGCAGTGGCAATGAAACATCGTTTTGGCCATGTGCATACAAACATCACCCATGGGGGCTCACATTGTCAACATTCACAAATAACACAATGACAGAAGTGACCATCATAATGCAGACCCACATATCTGCACCAATGGACACACAAATGTAGATATCCTGTGGAGACTGTAGAACAAATACCATACCATGGCAGCAATGGGACATACAAACCATGATTATTGTGCTGACTGATGACCTAGGAGTCCCAGGGACAGCAGGGGAAAGCCACCAAACAACATACAGCCAATGGCACACTCAAGATATGCCAATGCAGTGGTGCAAATGCACAAACACAAACAGGCAGACGCACACTGCATATCAAACACAACAGGTGATGGGGTGTGTGCCAGTGTTCCCAGGCAACCACACAACACATGAGGAGGCCTGAATTCCAATTACACAGATGTGTATACAGTGCCATACAAAAGTAACTCATGGATCGGATTCCCCTATGTGGGCAAACAGGCATTGTTAGATGAGAGGGAGCCCAAATTACACATGTCAGACAAGCTTGTAGGAACAACAACTAACACAGCAAGAGACAGACTCACCACAGCACTACCCCCAGGGACCCCACATTGTGGTGACACTAGCCTGCATGATAATCCCACTGTGATGACAAAGGTAGATGTCATTCACACTGTGAACCACAGCCATGTGTCCTGAGCAACAAACTACCATCACACCTACACAAGCACAAATCAATCAGCACGGCCTGTCAGCCAAGGCCAATATGGAGGTAGGGGTCTAGCCGTGCAACAACTCACATTTGCACACACTCAACACCACACACCTTGATCTCCACCAATGTGCAGCAGTGAAGCTCACATGGACTGGTGACATTGCACATGCACCCATGACAATCCCAGGGGTGGTGGTGGGAACTAAGGTGCAGAAACCCATCACACATGGCCAGAAACTATTATATTTGCTCCAAAGTAATAAGGTACAACCGAGGATAGAGAGCGACCACAACCCACAATATATTTCCTTCACATTTCACTTAGACCATTTACCAGAAACAAGAATAATTAAAACTGCTCCTACTCCATTTAACCTTAAAAGGTTAATATGGAATGAGAGATCCGAAAAAGATATATTGAAAGTTCTTTCTTGTTTAATTTCAAATGCTCAAGACGCAATAGTCGAAGGTAAATCCATGGTTGCCCTCTGGCCCAGTTTGTGTTCTGCTCTTGTGGATAGTTTTCCAAACCCTAAAAAATCAAATGGTGTAATTTTGATTTCAAATAAACCAAGGTGGTTCTCTAACCGGTTACTTTACCTTAAAAGAAGTTCTAATAGAGCAATAAGAGCATTGTATAGAAAAGTGAAAGGAACACCTAATTTCTTAGTGTCTGAACAAATTAAACAATTGAAAAAGGGATATAAGAATGAGATATGGAAGGCTAAACGAGCGTACTATTCAGGAATTTGGGCTAAATTACATTTTTCTTGTAAAACTAAAGACTTGAGGTCATTTTGGGGTATCATTAATAATCTTGAACTCGGTAATTATAGAGGTAATAGTGCCAACATTGAAGAATCGAGCTGGGCAACTTTTTTTAATAATCTCCATGCTACCCAGTTTGACCCTAATAAATTTGATTTTGCCCATTACGAGTCTCAAGGAAAGATAAAAGTCGGTGGGTCAGGCTCAAATGCTCACGATACATTGAGTCTATTCGACAATGAGCCATGGTCGGTAGAGAAAGTAAAAAAGCAATAAAAAATATCAGATCAAATGGAGCCCCCGGCCCAAACGGAATCCCTAATATAGTTTTAAAAACAAATTTAAAGTATTGGCCTGAGGTTTTAACATCCTTATTCAATGATGTGCTTAAATCTGGTTCTATTCCTGAGTCATGGCAGGGAAGTATCATCCAACCGATATATAAAAGCGGTCCCCAAGATAACCCTGCTAATTACCGTTTAATCTCTTTGACGGATGTAGAGGCCAAAATATTTGCCAGTTGCCTCTTGGAAGAACTGGAAGCATGGGCCTTGAGGAAGGATTTGATTCCAAATTTACAAACTGGTTTTAGAAGAGGGAATCGACCAATACTAATTTGATTTTACTGACGTTACTAGGGGATAGGGCCAAATACAGGAAACAAAAGTTGTATATTTGTTTCATTGATTTAAAAGCTGCCTTTGATTCTGTACCGCGAAATTTGTTATGGGCGAAGTTGACCGATTGGGGCATATCTAACACCTTATTAAATATGATTAAATTGTTATACTCTAATACATGGGTACAGATCAAAGTCGGTGATGGAAGACATACAACTCGTCGTCTTGAGACTAATACTGGACTGAAACAAGGCTGTGTCCTGGCTCCTTGTCTTTTTAATCTTTTTATGTCTGACCTCCCAACTCATCTTAAACATATTAATGCCCATTCTCCCGCAATTTTAGGCAAGGAGATTAAATACCTACAATATGCCGATGATACTATTTTATTAAGTCAATCTGTTATAGGATTAAAAAGATTAATAGATTCTTTTAATCAATATGTTACCCAAAATGGACTTAAAATAAATATTAAAAAGACAAAAATAATGACTGTAGGGAAAACGAAATTAGGATTGAAAGAATGGAATATCAATGGTTTGGTCGTCGAATGTGTAAAATCGTATAAATATCTAGGAGTCACATTTGATGATAATATGTCGTATAGGCAGCATTTTAATAACCTCGAGGCTAAGGGCACATCACTGTCATTTGCCTTTAGAAAACTGAGGGACAAGATAGCGTGCCCAAATTATGACCAT
This sequence comes from Calotriton arnoldi, assembly GCA_963921515.1. NCBI lineage: Eukaryota > Metazoa > Chordata > Amphibia > Caudata > Salamandridae > Calotriton > Calotriton arnoldi. The sequence continues at coordinate 160,753 of CAWUFW010006261.1, read as the reverse complement.
CTGTTGAAGGTTATTAAATCAAAATTGATACCATCTTTAGATTACGGTTCTATTATCTTCCGTGGTAAAGATGCAAAAATCCTTGACGACATCGAAGTAAGAACTTACAAATCAGTTTTTAAGATACCCAGATATATTAGCCGTGCCAATATAAGATTAGAATTTGGCCTAAAAAGTCAAATCTTGGCTAGACAATCAACATTTTTAAAAACATTATTGTCATTGTCTTGTGCTGAAGAAGGTTCTCTTGCAAACCAGTGTTGGCTCGAGATGATGAGAAATGAGTATGCGAGCAGCTGGCAAATATTCCTAAAAGAATGCCTATGTAATTTTGACTGCCCAAATTTAGAAGATGAAATTAGCAGTAAAATTGTCTATAAAAAATTAATCAATCAATCAGCCATTTTTTTGTCGACTTTAATAGATAAAGATGAACTTAGGGGAAAAAATCATTTATGGTCAATTGTAAACTCCTTTGGTAAATTGGCTCCCCAACCATATTTGTCGTTTTATTTAAATCCCTTAATTAAGAATAAATTTATGTTACTACGGTTCGGAAGATATCCAACTAAAGATGGAATCCCAAAATGGGAAAATAAATGGCCTTCTAATTTGTGTAGGTTGTGTGGGTCCAGCGAGGAAACTTTAGTGCATATAGTAACTTTATGCCCCCAATTGTTAGTAGAGCGGAAAACCATCTTAAAGCCTATTTTTAATGAATTGGGGGTAAGATCTTGTAGAAATGCCATCATCTTTTGCCTCAGTGGTGTCAACGCTTACCTTATCTCCCGATTTGTTAAGTTTACTATTATAGCTGAAAGGAAACTTCGTAATACTGTTAACTGAATGTGATAACTGTTATGACACGAAAATTATTCACAATGCTATATTACGTTTTTAGGGTTAAGTACTGTTTATTTTAAACCATTTTTAAATGTATTTTTATTGTCAATGTTGTTTCAATCGCAACTTTACTAAAGTTTCCTTCTAGAGTTATGTATGGCATATTGATAATTTTAGCTGCTAGCATAAGATATTTTATTATTTGTTGCTAAAAGTTTTCCAGCACAACTGCACTTTATTGCTAAGGTTGCTCTAAATGCAATTTTATTATGGCTGTTTTATCTTTTGTAAACTAACATAGTTTTAAAGTCTTTTGGAGAATATTGTATGGTATATTGTAAACAATGGCAGCTAGCACAAAGCACTTTATTTTTTGATTGCCGATCATTCGCTGCTAAATAACTTATGTTTGTGATTATTTGTAGATCTTGCTTGAATATAAATGTACACTATAGTTGCAAAATATTTATTTAATTTCAAATGCTCAAGACGCAATAGTCGAAGGTAAATCCATGGTTGCCCTCTGGCCCAGTTTGTGTTCTGCTCTTGTGGATAGTTTTCCAAACCCTAAAAAATCAAATGGTGTAATTTTGATTTCAAATAAACCAGGGTGGTTCTCTAACCGGTTACTTTACCTTAAAAGAAGTTCTAATAGAGCAATAAGAGCATTGTATAGAAAAGTGAAAGGAACACCTAATTTCTTAGTGTCTGAACAAATTAAACAATTGAAAAAGGGATATAAGAATGAGATATGGAAGGCTAAACGAGCGTACTATTCAGGAATTTGGGCTAAATTACATTTTTCTTGTAAAACTAAAGACTTGAGGTCATTTTGGGGTATCATTAATAATCTTGAACTCGGTAATTATAGAGGTAATAGTGCCAACATTGAAGAATCGAGCTGGGCAACTTTTTTTAATAATCTCCATGCTACCCAGTTTGACCCTAATAAATTTGATTTTGCCCATTACGAGTCTCAAGGAAAGATAAAAGTCGGTGGGTCAGGCTCAAATGCTCACGATACATTGAGTCTATTCGACAATGAGCCATGGTCGGTAGAGAAAGTAAAAAAGCAATAAAAAATATCAGATCAAATGGAGCCCCCGGCCCAAACGGAATCCCTAATATAGTTTTTAAAACAAATTTAAAGTATTGGCCTGAGGTTTTAACATCCTTATTCAATGATGTGCTTAAATCTGGTTCTATTCCTGAGTCATGGCAGGGAAGTATCATCCAACCGATATATAAAAGCGGTCCCCAAGATAACCCTGCTAATTACCGTTTAATCTCTTTAACGGATGTAGAGGCCAAAATATTTGCCAGTTGCCTCTTGGAAGAACTGGAAGCATGGGCCTTGAGGAAGGATTTGATTCCAAATTTACAAACTGGTTTTAGAAGAGGGGAATCGACCAATACTAATTTGATTTTACTGACGTTACTAGGGGATAGGGCCAAATACAGGAAACAAAAGTTGTATATTTGTTTCATTGATTTAAAAGCTGCCTTTGATTCTGTACCGCGAAATTTGTTATGGGCGAAGTTGACCGATTGGGGCATATCTAACACCTTATTAAATATGATTAAATTGTTATACTCTAATACATGGGTACAGATCAAAGTCGGTGATGGAAGACATACAACTCGTCGTCTTGAGACTAATACTGGACTGAAACAAGGCTGTGTCCTGGCTCCTTGTCTTTTTAATCTTTTTATGTCTGACCTCCCAACTCATCTTAAACATATTAATGCCCATTCTCCCGCAATTTTAGGCAAGGAGATTAAATACCTACAATAAACCGATGATACTATTTTATTAAGTCAATCTGTTATAGGATTAAAAAGATTAATAGATTCTTTTAATCAATATGTTACCCAAAATGGACTTAAAATAAATATTAAAAAGACAAAAATAATGACTGTAGGGAAAACGAAATTAGGATTGAAAGAATGGAATATCAATGGTTTGGTCGTCGAATGTGTAAAATCGTATAAATATCTAGGAGTCACATTTGATGATAATATGTCGTTTAGGCAGCATTTTAATAACCTCAAGGCTAAGGGCACATCACTGTCATTTGCCTTTAGAAAACTGAGGGACAAGATAGCGTGCCCAAATTATGACCATCTGTTGAAGGTTATTAAATCAAAATTGATACCATCTTTAGATTACGGTTCTATTATCTTCCGTGGTAAAGATGCAAAAATCCTTGACGACATCGAAGTAAGAACTTACAAATCAGTTTTTAAGATACCCAGATATATTAGCCATGCCAATATAAGATTAGAATTTGGCCTAAAAAGACAAATCTTGGCTAGACAATCAACATTTTTAAAAACATTATTGTCATTGTCTCGTGCTGAAGAAGGTTCTCTTGCAAACCAGTGTTGGCTCGAGATGATGAGAAATGAGTATGCGAGCAGCTGGCAAATATTCCTAAAAGAATGCCTATGTAATTTTGACTGCCCAAATTTAGAAGATGAAATTAGCAGTAAAATTGTCTATAAAAAATTAATCAATCAATCAGCCATTTTTTTGTCGACTTTAATAGATAAAGATGAACTTAGGGGAAAACATCATTTATGGTCAATTGTAAACTCCTTTGGTAAATTGGCTCCCCAACCATATTTGTCGTTTTATTTAAATCCCTTAATTAAGAATAAATTTATGTTACTACGGTTCGGAAGATATCCAACTAAAGATGGAATCCCAAAATGGGAAAATAAATGGCCTTCTAATTTGTGTAGGTTGTGTGGGTCCAGCGAGGAAACTTTAGTGCATATAGTAACTTTATGCCCCCAATTGTTAGTAGAGCGGAAAACCATCTTAAAGCCTATTTTTAATGAATTGGGGGTAAGATCTTGTAGAAATGCCATCATCTTTTGCCTCAGTGGTGTCAACGCTTACCTTATCTCCCGATTTGTTAAGTTTACTATTATAGCTGAAAGGAAACTTCGTAATACTGTTAACTGAATGTGATAACTGTTATGACACGAAAATTATTCACAATGCTATATTACATTTTTAGGGTTAAGTACTGTTTATTTTAAACCATTTTTAAATGTATTTTTATTGTCAATGTTGTTTCAATCGCAACTTTACTAAAGTTTCCTTCTAGAGTTATGTATGGCATATTGATAATTTTAGCTGCTAGCATAAGATATTTTATTATTTGTTGCTAAAAGTTTTCCAGCACAACTGCACTTTATTGCTAAAGGTTGCTCTAAATGCAATTTTATTATGGCTGTTTTATCTTTTGTAAACTAACATAGTTTTAAAGTCTTTTTGGAGAATATTGTATGGTATATTGTAAACAATGGCAGCTAGCACAAAGCACTTTATTTTTTGATTGCCGATCATTTGCTGCTAAATAACTTATGTTGATGATTATTTGTAGATCTTGCTTGAATATAAATGTACACTATAGTTGCAAAATATTTATGAAGGGATCATGAATTTTTCTGTTTTTTATTTGATTGTCATAATCCTATTTTTATTTTATATGTGTACTTTGCTGTTTGTAATGATTTTAAATAATCAACAAATAAATAAATACTACCATCACACATGGCCAGTCAACAAGACTCGTGAATGTCTGACACACTGCACAGTACGCGGTACATGGGCATGACGTGAAATCCACCCCAATCAATGGGATCACGGCCATAGTCACACACCAATGAAGAAGCCAAGGTGACCCACAAAGAACACACGTAGACAACTTCCAACATTGCAGCTCTGACCCTGAGGAGTGGCAGCAGTCACACACACAACGTGTCACAATCACTGAAAGCTACCACAAACTGTAAATTACATGACTTGTGTAACCAACAAGTGCCAAGGGGAATCCTGACTCTGTCCCATCTGCGTTTGCCCACATCCCCAGCCCTGACAACAAAGACAACTAGGGATGAGAACCTGATGAACATTAGTTTGCCATGCACCCACATCCCGGAGAAACCAGGTCCAAGATGCTGGATGAACACAGAACAACTCAGCAAGCATCACAAACAGGAACATCCGTAGGGACACAGCCTGTGTAGGAAAAGGGAAGGAAACACGCACAGACATGCTTACACAACACACAACACGGGCCCAGGCAATGTCACGGGATTACACACTGCCATGAGGGCACTCCACTCCTGTGGAAGGTCCGCTGTGTCAAACCTTGTCTGTGCACGACTCAAACATGTCAGCAGAACACTCGGTCAGTGAGTCAACAACTGCAACACACTGAAGGCTCTGCTCACATCAGCCTGGGTACGGGAGTGTCACGTCAGTCATCTGCATACACCCAAAATACGTGTCAAGCAAGTTGCACTGTATACACAGATGAGTCCTTCAACATTGATGTGCTAAACTGCATGTCCAGTGGAGATGGGCACACAGTCAGGGAAATAGAAACATTGAACAGTGGTAAGCCCACCAGATGTTCATCAGTGTAAGACAAAGATGTTAATTTACAAATGCAAAACGTACATCCCTGTGTCAAATGCTGAACATTACACCCTCAGACTGCAGCAAAGGATGCTATAGATCCAGACTACATCAGGACACATATCCCATGGACCACATGGAGTCCATCACAGCAACACTTCATTTTCCTGATCTGAACACTATTACAACTGCAAATGCATGATGATACTCATCTACATCATGTACATCAAAAGAAAAACCACAAGTAAACAAAAAGAGGCTTTATTCACCAAATGTCAAACTAAAATTTTAAGTCCAAAAGAAACTAAGGCCAATGGCCAGTCCAAATACACAGTCCCAACAGGGTGATATGTGACAACTTGTCACCCATTGCTTGCCTGCACTGGTACGGACAGGGGACATCCCCCTTGGAGGGGCATACAAGGGGCAGGCCAGGCACCGCAGGGACAGGATCAGGGGATGCCAGAGTGAGGCAGTGAAGGGGTGGTGGGTGCAGGAGTGTCACCGGCAACTGCAATGGAGGTGTTTGACTCAGGGGGGGCCGGCACCACTGTAGGGCACAAGTCAGATGGTGTGGGTGCTGCAACCACTGCAGTGGGCCGGTCAGATGGAGTGGACTGGGTCCCCACTGCAGTGCCTGAGTCAGACGGGGTGGTTGTGGACTCCACTGCAGTGCATGACTCCAAGGGAGTGGAAGGGGGGCAGATGAGGTGGGCAGGACAGAGGGGGGGACCCGGTCTCCACACCAGTGGCACAAACAGGTAGAGCGTCTGGTTTGGGGGTGGAAGAGCAAGTGGCAGGGGGGGAGGGCCTAAGCGGTTTGGGGATGCAGTATCGGTGTGTGGGGGAACCTGGGGCAGGGTGTGGCGGTGGAACCTGTGGAGTGGTGGCCTGGATGATGGAGGAGAGAGACTGGGTGGTGGAGCTGCGTGGTGGTGGAGTCTTGCCCTTCCTGGTCCGGGGGGACTTCCGAATGGGGTCCTCAGTCTGCCTGCACCTGGGGGAGGGTGTCCGGGGGCGAGGGGCACTCCCCTCTGTGTGGGTGGACTTCCTCTTCCCCCGGTATGCTGGATCAGCAGGATCGGAGGGGAAGAGGCCGAGGTCACAGAGGAAGAGCTGCTGTGTAGGTGGGGTTGCAGGTGAGGCAAGGGAAGGGGTCTTGGAGGGGGAGGATTTGGAGGACTGCGGAGTTACTGTGGATGCCTCTGTGTGTGTCTGTTCCCCATCCCCTGTGTGTGTGGTATCAGTCCCCTGAGGATGCTTGTGTGCACGTCTTGCCTTTCTTTTGGGTGTGTCTGTGCTGCTCGTGTCTGTGTGTTTGGGTGATTGTGCAGGTGTGCATGTGCTTTGGACAGGTAGGGTGCCAGGAAGTGTGGACGGGGCAGAGGTAGGAGGGGTGAGGGACTGTTGGAGGAGGGACACTGCTGCCATCAGGGAGGAGTCCATGGACTTATTGCTCCTCTGTAGGGCAGACATACCCGTCGAGATGCCCTCCATGAACGACACCAGCTGTGTCAACATAGTGGTGTGTGCATGGAGGACACTCAGCATTGCTGTCTGCCCTACATGGAGCTGCCGAAGTAGGTACACAGACTCCTCACTCAGGGCAGCAGGGGACACAGGGGCAGGGGGTGCGGTGCCTGGCACGAAGGAGACACGCTCCCGAACACGGGAGCCTCCAAGTCACAGTCGCATACACCTGTGTGCACAGTCAAGTGATCAAACACCTATAAGTCACAGAAGTATCGTCTCTCATGGTCACATCTCAGATGGCATGCTGAGCCCTAACCAATAAACATACCAGTAGTCCTGACAACGAAGCCACAGCACAATGACACAGAGGCAGACACCTGAGGGAACATTTCACTGAGCACAACATGTCAGCTGATACACGGGAGTGGGAGTACAGAGTGTATTGTATGCCCTGGAGTAGGCATGACTGTCCAGCTCCACCTGTAAGACGGATGAGCCCTGGACAGTAGGCAGGTGGCTAAGCATGTGTGACACACTTGACATACATACTCCTGAGGCCCAAACATTGTTCCCACCCGCAGCATGGGGGTGTGCCAAATACCCCAGGGACATGTGGTGATTCAGATCAGCAAGTGGACCACATATCAAAGTTACACCAAGATTACATTTCACGACTTAGGCATTGTGTGAGCAATCGACCCACCCATGAAACCCACCACAAAGTCACGGGAACAAAAGCTGTCCCCCAGCTTGAGCAAAGCAAAATGCAAGGACCCTGTACCCAAGTGACACAATTTCCTGACCGTAAGGACCACACCTGCGTATCAGATGAGGAGTGGGCATGTCACAATTGAGGGACATGGGTCCTGGACCACAAGACTGATGTACTGTGGAAGTTTAACCAGGCCAGAGGAGGGCACATAGCATGTCAGACAGAGTTCACAGTGCAGTCATGGACTCACCCCCTCCTTGCTGCTGTCTGTCCTTCAGCTGCCCATCCAGGTCAGGGAAGACCACCGCCAGGATCCGGAGCATGTGGGGGGGTCAGGGTCCGGTGTCCGCCCCTCATGCGAGGAGGCGACAGCTTCAGCTGGACCCTTGCGATCCTCCGGGTCCGGCCACGAAGGTCCTGCCACCTCTTCTGGCAGTTGCGGATCCGGTGCTTGTAGACCCCCACGGATCTTACTGCCCGGGCGATGGTCAGCCAGATTTCCTGCTTACGGTGGGCATCAACCTGTGAGGATGACAAAGTGAAAAGGCCATTACTACACATGCAACATATCCGTGCATCACACAGTCGGATATACATCTCTCAATCACAGGGGCATATGATGTACACAGGCAGTGCAACGATGGCTATGAACAGTTTGCCAGCAGTTACTACATGGTATCATTGCATGGGAAGTAAACCTTGTTGGAATGCACTGTTACTGCACTGTACCTGTTCAGTGCATGTGACTACACACTTTGGGGGGTGAGAACTACTCAGTGAGAATGCTAGCCAGTGGTGTGCACACTGGAAGTCTTGCTAGTCAGACAACATGCACAATTAGTAAGGCAGTGGACAGCACACTCACCTGCTCCCCTGGTGTCCCATACAGCTTGCTGTACTGTGGAAAGAGGTTGTCCAGCAGGGCCTGGTTCTCCTCAAGGCTGAAGGCTGGGGCTCTCTCCACAGTACGTGCCATTGCAGTAGCCAGAGGATGCAGAGACAGCAGCAGTGTTGGTGGCAGATGTCGTCCTGGAGCATGTAGTGCAGGCAAGTGAGCCCTCAGGGGAACAGGCAGCATTATATGTGTGCTGCAGAGGCAGATACTGTCCCATGTGTCCAAAGTGATAGGTCCAAGTCGTTTGCATCTTCTGAATCTGACCAATCCATGGAATAGCAGCACTAATACACGCCCACAGCATCCTTCAAAACTTCAACTTCATGACACCCATGAATTTGCAACATTGTTGTGGCTGGCCAACTGAATTCACTGCATCAGACTCGTTGAAGCTTCGAAAACGTGTCCGTTGCCATGCCAGGCCCCAGCCAATGCGTGCGCACCGTTCGGTCCATTGCTGTACAACGTGTATTCCGGGATACAACGCGTACCCGCTCACAACAGATGCAATGGGCCGTGCGGGCACACCGATCGGTCCATTGCTGTACAACGCATACCCGCTCACAACAGATGCAATGGGCCGTGCGGGCACACCGATCGGTCCATTGCTGTACAACGCGTATTCCGGGATACAACACGTACCCGCTCACAACAGATGCAATGGGCCGTGCGGGCACACCGATCGGTCCATTGCTGTACAACGCGTATTCCAGGATACAACGCGTACCCGCTCACAACAGATGCAATGGGCCGTGCGGGCACACCGCTCGGTCCATTGCTGTACAACGCGTACCCGCTCACAACAGATCCAATGGGCCGTGCGGGCACACCGATCGGTCCATTGCTGTACAACGCGTACCCGCTCACAACAGATGCAATGGGCCGTGTGGGCACACCGATCGGTCCATTGCTGTACAACGCGTACCCGCTCACAACAGATGCAATGGGCCGTGCGGGCACACCGATCGGTCCATTGCTGTACAACGCGTACCCGCTCACAACAGATGCAATGGGCCGTGCGGGCACACCGCTCGGTCCATTGCTGTACAACGCGTACCCGCTCACAACAGATGCAATGGGCCGTGCGGGCACACCGATCGGTCCATTGCTGTACAATGCGTATTCCGGGATACAACGCGTACCCGCTCACAACAGATGCAATGGGCCGTGCAGGCACACCGATCGGTCCATTGCTGTACAACGCGTATTCCAGGATACAACACGTACCCACTCACAACAGATACAATGGGCCATGCGGGCACACCGATCGGTCCATTGCTGTACAACGCGTCCCTGTACAGGTCACACGCATATGTCACCATGCTTGTCACTGGTGAACGTATGCCAGCCACATATACTTTCCAGGGACTCAGGGGCACACCTACAACACCACACCCAGTCCACACTGTATCTAAGGCATGTAAGGCTGCATTACCTTTTCTGTGTATGGGGGTAAACATGTGGTTTTTGGGGTGGCACTTGGGGGCAGCCACACCCAGGCTGTGCACGTGTTCATGGGGACAGGATCCTTTGTGTGTTGTGCACCTGACCACTGTGATGTGCAACTGTTCATTTTGGAGCATGTGGCATTGTCACATTTCCAGGTTGTGTATGTGTATGACATGTCACATACCCCCAGGCTCACATGTGGGAAGGCATGTACGTCACAGGGTGACCCATTGCCACAATAGTGATGGCCCTCCACAGTCTGTGTGCATGTTGTGTCTCCGATGTCTCTGACTCCATGTGCACAATGGGAGACAGTCTCCACATCCACGTTGTTTGTGCATGGACTTTGATGTTGTGTGTGTGTGTGTCACAGACGTCCATGTCTGTCCTGCAGAGGCAACAGGGGCCACTACCTGTGGGAGTCATGTTTGTTTTTCTGACGTGTACATGATACGCCATGTCATGCCAGTGTCCAGGGTCCCTGGGAATCTACCTGTCAATGAGCTGTGATGCCTGTGGCGCATCTGTCCAGACATGTCACTGTGGTGTGTGTGTGGATCGTGACAGCAGTAAATGGGTACTGTGACACAGCCTAATGGTTTCCCATAGCACACCCTGGAACCTGTTGTCAACACATGTTGAACTGAGATGTTAGATGATGTCCATGTAGGTGCCATATATGTCCAAACAGAACGGCACACACATCAAGTACTTGTGTCTCGTAATGATGTATCATGTGAAATTGAGTATGGTGAATGGCACATATGTGGGGTGACTGACAATCTTTCTTTCTTCACCTATGCACTGCAGTGCTCCAGCTGTCCATAGACCATTCCCTGACCTGGCAACGATGGTGGAACGTGACAGTATCCGACGGTACCGCTTCACCAGGCAGCTGATTGAGGATTTGGCAGTGCGCTTGGCCCCACATTTGCAACCTGGCCGGCCGTACCCTACAGCGCTGACCCCCAAGGTGAAGGTGATGGCAGCCCTACACTTCTTTGCCACCGGTACCTTTCAACACACTGTGGCGACTGCTGGTGGGATGTCACAGACTATGTTCAGCCGTGTGCTACGCGATGTTTTGGAGGCAATGTTGAGATGCCTGAACCAGTACATCTATTTCCCAACACGTCAACAACTCACTGACGTCAAGAGTGACTTCTATGCCCTGGGGAGGATGCCACATGTCATTGGCTCCATTGATGGGACACATGTGGCTTTGGTACCACCACAGGCACATGAGCAGGCATACCGGAACCATAAACATTACCATTCGATCAATGCTCTGGTGGTATGTCTTGCAGATATGACCATCACACATGTGTGTGCCCGTTTCCCCGGTTCTGCACACGATGCCTACGTGATGAGGAGTAGTCGCATCCCGAGGATGATGTCACAGATGCAGAACTGGCTTGTCGGTGTGTACTGACTTTGTACCATTGTGTGTGTTCTGCTATGTTGTATTCCGCCCACTTTTCCAACTCAGCTAATGTGCAATTGTCTGTCTGTAGGTGACTCCGGATACCCCAACATGCCGTGGTTGCTGACACCCCTCAGGAACCCTGTGACACCAGCCCAGATGCGCTACAATGAGGCACATGGTCGGACCAGGAGAGTGATCGAGCGGACCTTTGGTCTCCTGAAGAGCCGCTTCCGCTGCCTGGACAAGACAGGAGGGGCCCTCCCATATGCCCCAGCAAAGGTGTGCAAGATTGTCATCGTCTGCTGCATGCTACACAACCTGGCAGTGCGGAAGGAGTTGCCTCTCATCCTGGATGACGATGACTAACGTCCGCCACCTGTGGAGGATCCTGGCCTGGACCACGATGCCAGTGATGATGATGAGGGTGATGTCCGCACACAGCTCATCACCAACTTCTTCAGCTGAATGTGAGTATCCAGAGATGTCATGTCAATGATGTGAGTTTGCATGATATTTGTGGGTGGTGCTCTGGTGCTGTTTGAGTGTGGCCATGTGCTACTTGACTGGATGCGTGCAGCGATGTGTTCTTGCAGGTAGTCTGTACTGCCCAACAGTGTTGAAATGCTAACTTGGTTTTGTGTAGTTATCTTGTGACATGTATTGGGCATGAGTATTGCAGTTCTGTGCTGTTCTTCAGTGGTTTTGACTGTGTGTCATGTCTGACCTTCACAGGGTGCTTACAGAGTTGTTTGGTCAACTTGGATCCCCCGACTCCATGATTCCGCTTTCAGGGTGGCAGCAGTCATTTCCCTACAGGTGATGTGCCACACACCCCTGGACTTTCTATCTTCTGCACTTTTTGACTTTGTGGCCACAGCCATGTGGGATTACCTTGCATTTGTAGTGGAAACAACATGTTGCAAATGTGTAATAAACCTGTGCTTCACTTTGGGATGTGCGTTTGTCTGTGGTCACACATCTGACTGACATTTGCTTGCTGCACCTGTGGGCTAGTTGACACAGACTGTGAATAGGTGTGGTGTCTGTGCATTCCACAGTATTTCCTGGCAACATCAGTGTAGGCGAAGAGTCCGATGGCCCTGGTGTCTCTGTGTTGTGTAGCCCTAGTGGTGTGTCTCCCTCATATGTGTCACGTCACCATGACTCACATGACGGTGTTGTACTTGCTGTAGCAGTTAGCATACACAGTGTAATTTAGCAGATCATCATCCCCATGACAGTAACCACGTTGGAATCACAACAGAGGCAAGTATGGTGTAGTAGTCATTTTATTTACAGACATGTGTGAGTATAGTGCACAGGATGGTGGGTGCTGTACATTGGAATTGGGATTGGGATCCGAAGTTCCCAGATGAGTTGGAAGTCTTGGTAGCAGAAATGTCCTGAGTGAAGTCCACAGTCATCTGATACATTAGTCCAACTTAGACTCCCCATGTCATGTGGGAGAGTTGTGTTGCATTCTACAGGGTGAACAGTTTGCACACAAAGGAGACTTTCCAGAACAGGTGTTGGCTTCCTGGGGGATGTACATGGCCATCAACCTCTCAGTTTTCCTTCCTCGGACGACCCCTCTTCTTTGGGGGGGACCCTCACGTGCAGGCTGCTGCGGTGCAGGGGACTCTCCGCCAGAGTCCTCCTCCCTCCCTGTGGCAGTTGCAGTTGTTGCAGCACCAGATGTTGTGGGCACACAGGGAGGTGTGGCCATGTTGGTGCTAATCTGGCGGAGGCATGTCAATATGTCCCTATGCACCGCTGTCAGTTCTTGCCATGTGTCCCACTTGGACTCCATGCGAGACATGTGTGTCTCCACACGGGACATGTGTGAGTCCAAGCAGGCATGATGGGCAGCCTGCTGCTGTTGGATGTCCTTGAGGATCCCCACTACCTGGCTGACCTCTCCGGTGCTATTCTGGTACGCATCAGCAATGCGTGCCAGTTGTGGGTCATCATGCAGTCCAGACCGCTCTGCAAACAGCGACCTCTGCCTACCACCCCTCCCACCACCCCATGCGACACGTGCGGGACCTGCGGCGGCACGCCCAGGTGACCCTAGGCCCCCTTGGGGGTTGTTACTGGGGTCGTTGTCCGTAGCTCGACGTTGGGCCAGGGTCCCTGTGCTGTTGTCATCGGTGGTCCTTGGTCTGTCCGTGTCGGCGGGGGTGGTCTGTGTGTTGGCAGTTGTTGGAGGGGTGGGTGCAGGGGGTGCAGATGTTGGTCCTGCTGGTGCTGCATGATGACTCGCACCGGAGGGGCCAGGTAGGTCTTCGCCATCCGAGGAGTGCAGAGGCTGTTCCACACCAGTGAGCTCAGTGTCCCCCGGAGCCTGGGACAGGGACTCCTCCTCGCCTGCTGCTGTGTCCCCATCAACACCTGTTTTTGGAAGAGACACACAATGTATGTTATATTTCTACAGGCATCAATGGTTCACACACCTGACAGTTGTGACTGTACCTCTGGATGCGGGCCTGTACATTGCATTGTCCTAAGTTGTAACAGTAAGAGGTTGATATTGGTGTAGCACATTGTCCTGCAAACCTGAGGCTTTTCAATGTGAATGTTGAGGTGTGTGCATGGCCAGCATTGGTTGTATTTGGTGGACATCCGGCCCTCCTTCTCCCCCCAGCCCAGTTATCCCACCATGAAGCATGCCACCCTTACAGTGTGTTCAGGTTGACTCTCAGGATGTCATTCAGTGGTGTCCTGCTGTTGGTTGGTGCACAGGTCCCAGCAGGGCCTGGTACTCCCCACAACAGAGCACCATTGTCAGACATCTTTGATATGGCTTTTCACTCCCTGTGAGGTGTGCATGCTTCAGTGCTAGCTTGCTGGGCCATGTGGGTGGGGGATGTTGAGCTGTGACTACCACTCCCATCATGCTATTGCCTACACCCCCTTCCCAGCATGCCCATACTTCCTTCCTTTTGACTCTGCTTCCCTGTGGGGTAGTGTGCCTGTGCTGACAGGATGGCTGACAGTGTTGTCCTGGCAGTTGTTTGGCTACAAGTCCCAAGAGTGTCCCTGTGCTTCACACAGCATAACCCAGGGTGGTGGTTCATTGTGGGATCTTCAATTAGAGTGTGAGGCATTGCATTCTCCCAGGTGGGTTATGTGGAGTTAGTGTTGAGGGGTTGTGTGAGGAGAACTGCTTGTAACTATGGTCAGTGCTGTGAGTCCTCCTTCCCACCCAGCCAGATAGCCCACCATGGAAGGTGCTTCTATTGCAGGGAGTGCAAGTTGGCTTTCAGGATGTCAGTCAGTGGTGTCCTGCTGTTGGTTGGTGCACAGTTCCCAGCAGGGCCTTGTGCTCCCCACAGCAGTACCCAGTGTCAGCCATATTGTCAGTCCTTTTCCACTCCCTGTGATGTGAGCATGGTTCAGAGTGGTGTTGATGGGCCAATTGTGAGGGTGACCAATATCTGTGACTCCAACTCCCATCATGCTATTGCCTACACCCCCCTTCCCAGCATGCCCATACTTCCTTCCTTTTGAGTGGACTTCACTGTGTGTGAGTGTGACAGCAATGGCAAGATGGCTGACAATGTGGTCCTGTTGTTTGTTGGTGCCCAGTTCCCAGCAGGGCCTTGTGCTCCCACAGCTGAGGCCAGTGTCAGACATCTTTGAAGTGGCTTTTCACTCCCTGTGAGGTGTGCATGCTTCAGTGCTAGCTTGCTGGGCCATGTGGGTGGGGGATGTTGAGCTGTGACTACCACTCCCATCATGCTATTGCCTACACCCCCTTCCCAGCATGCCCATACTTCCTTCCTTTTGACTCTGCTTCCCTGTGGGGTAGTGTGCCTGTGCTGACAGGATGGCTGACAGTGTTGTCCTGGCGGTTGTTTGGCTACAAGTCCCAAGAGTGTCCCTGTGCTTCACACAGCATAACCCAGGGTGGTGGTTCTGTGTGGGATCTTCAATTAGGGTGTGAGGCATTGCATTCTCCCAGGTGGGTTATGTGGAGTTAGTGTTGAGGGGGTGTGTGAGGAGAACTGCTTGTAACTATGGTCAGTGCTTTGAGTCCTCCTTCCCACCCAGCCAGATATCCCACCATGGAACGTGCTTCCATTGCAGGGAGTGCAAGTTGGCTTTCAGGATGTCAGTCAGTGGTGTCCTGCTGTTGGTTGGTGCACAGTTCCCAGCAGGGCCTTGTGCTCCCCACAGCAGTACCCAGTGTCAGCCATCTTGTCAGTCCTTTTCCACTCCCTGTGATGTGAGCATGGTTCAGAGTGGTGTTGATGGGCCAATTGTGAGGGTGACCAATATCTGTGACTCCAACTCCCATCATGCTATTGCCTACACCCCCCTTCCCAGCATGCCCAGACTTCCTTCCTTTTGAGTGGACTTCACTGTGTGTGAGTGTGACAGCAATGGCAAGATGGCTGACAATGTGGTCCTGTTGTTTGTTGGTGCCCAGTTCCCAGCAGGGCCTTGTGCTCCCCACAGCTGAGGCCAGTGTCAGACATCTTTGAAGTGGCTTTTCACTCCCTGTGAGGTGTGCATGCTTCAGTGCTAGCTTTCTGGGCCATGTGGGTGGGGGATGTTGAGCTGTGACTACCACTCCCATCATGCTATTGCCTACACCCCCCTTCCCAGCATGCCCATACTTCCTTCCTTTTGACTCTGCTTCCCTGTGGGGTAGTGTGCCTGTGCTGACAGGATGGCTGACAGTGTTGTCCTGGCGGTTGTTTGGCTACAAGTCCCAAGAGTGTCCCTGTGCTTCACACAGCATAACCCAGGGTGGTGGTTCTTTGTGGGATCTTCAATTAGAGTGTGAGGCATTGCATTCTCCCAGGTGGGTTATGTGGAGTTAGTGTTGAGGGGGTGTGTGAGGAGAACTGCTTGTTACTATGGTCAGTGCTGTGAGTCCTCCTTCCCACCCAGCCAGATATCCCACCATGGAAGGTGCTTCCATTGCAGGGAGTGCAAGTTGGCTTTCAGGATGTCAGTCAGTGGTGTCCTGCTGTTGGTTGGTGCACAGTTCACAGCAGGGCCTTGTGCTCCCCACAGCAGTACCCAGTGTCAGCCATCTTGTCAGTCCTTTTCCACTCCCTGTGATGTGAGCATGGTTCAGAGTGGTGTTGATGGGCCAATTGTGAGGGTGACCAATATCTGTGACTCCAACTCCCATCATGCTATTGCCTACACCCCCCTTCCCAGCATGCCCATACTTCCTTCCTTTTGAGTGGACTTCACTGTGTGTGAGTGTGACAGCAATGGCAAGATAGCTGACAGTGTGGTCCTGTTGTTTGTTGGTGCACAGTTCCCAGCAGGACCTTGTGCTCCCCACAGCAGTACCCAGTGTCAGCCATCTTGTCAGTCCTTTTCCACTCCCTGTGATGTGAGCATGGTTCAGGGTGGTGTTGATGGGCCAATTGTGAGGGTGACCAATATCTGTGACTACAACTCCCATCATGCTATTGGCTACACTGACTTCACCAGCATACACAGAATTCCTTCCTTTCAGTGAGCTTCCCTGTGAGGTGGTGTTCTAGTGGTGGCAAAATATCTGACTGTGTTTGTTGGTTATATTTGTGCCACTGCCTTGCTGTATTTGTTGTTAGGTTTGTACATGTCATGACACAGTTACATATCACTATGAGATGGCAGGTATTGTGTTTGTCTGACTAGCATTCACATCTTGGGATGATTATCTTTTGGTTGCTGTGGATTTGCTAAGGGTGCATGGTTTGACTATCCCCTTGACAGTGATGTGTGTGTATTGTCACACCATATTGTGTATATTAGTTGTGTACTCACCAGGCTCTGGGATGTTTGTTAGTCCATATACGCTCACTGGTGGTAGGATGGCCCGCACCTTCTCCTCCCAGGGCCTGAGATATACTGGTTTGGCAGGAGGGCCACTGCCTGTGTGCCGACTCAGGAGGTAATCCTTCTTCAGTAGGTCCCTGACCCTCCTGCGCACATCATACCACCGGTTCTGGATGTCTTCCTTTGTGCGCAAACATAGTGATTGTGCGTTCACCCTGTCGACGATCCTCTCCCACATCTTGGTTTTCTGCGCCATGGGGGTCTGTTGGACCAATGTCCCAAACAACTGTGGCTCTACCCTGATGATCTCGTCTACCAGGACTTCCAATTCACTATCTAGGAACTTTGGATTCTTCTTTGGGGGCATGGTGATGGGTGGTGGTGGGGATTGATGTGTGTGTGAGTGTGCAAGTGAGGGTGGGTGAGTGTAGGTTTTGCTGGGTGTGTGTGAGGGTGCTATTTGTTGAGGTGCTAATGGTGTGTGGCTTGTGTGATGGATGAGCTGTGAGTGTGTCTGTGGTTGCTGTCTGATGGTGTTCTGTGCTGGCAGGTCAGTGGAATTTGCAAAGAATCATGGTAGGGATTTGTGGCCTTTATATAGGTGGAGTTGGGGGGGTGTTCTTGTTCCATTTTTTTCCCCCCTGTATTTATTGGCTTTGTGATTGCTTGTTTGGCCCTTTTTTTTAATTTTTTCCTTTGTATTTTTTCTGCATGTAGGAGACGTTCTTCTGACCGAGTAGGACGCTGCAGTTGTCTCGTGCGATCTTCTCCGACTCGTTCCTGCTGTGTTTCAGCTAGGTTTCATGTGCGGCGTACGAGTCGGTCGCGGAGTTTTGTGTTGTTTTGGCTGGCTTTTGTATGCGTGTCGGTCGTACGGCTTGAGCTCCGTGCGAGTCGGTCTGGTTTTGCACGCATTGCATTGTACTGCGCGGGTCGGAGTTCGCGGGTACGTTTCGTTCGGGTTGATTCCTGGTGCGTGTCGGTCGGTTCGATTCGCGTTGTTTCCCGGACGGATTGCTTGTTTCCGTCCGGGTCGGTCGTTCGTTTTGTGTTCCGTACGAGTCGGTCGTGATTCACATGCATTTCATCGTACTACGCGGGTCGGACGGCGCAGGTACGTGTCGGTCGGACTAAATTCCCGTACCGAGTCGGTCGGTACATTTTCCGGCCCGAATCGGAATCGGCCCCTTAACCTATATAATTTACTATTCCCACTCCAGTTAGTATTAAGTCAGGGGAGGTGCTGGACACTACACATATATAAATTTACTATTCCCACTCCAGTTAGTATTAAGTCAGGGAAGGTGCTGGACACTAAACCTATATAATTTACTATTCCCACTCCAGTTAGTATTAAATCAGGGAAGGTGCTGGACACTAAACATATATAATTTACTATTCCCAATCCAATAAGTATTAAGTCAAAGAAGGTGCGGGACACAAAAAATATATAATTTACTATTCCCACTCCAGTTAGTATTAAGTCAAGGAAGGTGCTGGACACTACACATATATAATTTACTATTCCCACTCCAGTTAGTATTAAGGGGCCAATTACGATGGAGGTCGGATGACCACCGCCCGGCCGGCGGTGCCAACCGCCGGACCTGCGGCAGACATCCGCCGCGATCGCAAGCCAGAAAACCGCTGGTCAGATTAGGATGGCGGTGGTGACCGCGGCGGTGGGAAATTCCGACTGCCGCTTTTCCGCTGATTACCATCCGCACTCCTGCCCTGCGGACGGAGAAGGACCGGGATAATGGTTGCGGTGCACGGCAGGCTCCGCCGGCACGATTATGATGCCGGTGGTAGCCAGCCTTTCCTCAGCGGTCAGACCGCCATGGAAAGGCATGCAGTGATTGTATTCCAGGGGCCCGTTGCGGGCCCCCAATGTTTTGTGGGGGGTGTGGGTGCACTGGGGGGGTACCCATGGTCCCCCCCACATATCCCTGTACCAGGTGGCAGGCACTGTGCAGTGCCTGCCACACAGTGCAGGGATATGCAGGACATGCTCATTTCGACATTGCTGCGGTGCTGCAGGCAGCAGCAACCGCCGCAATGTTAAGGCCCGCGATCCGACCGCCGCAGTCAGATTTCGAGCAAGGTACATCCTAATACGACCGGCGGTTCTGTCGCTGGCATTGCGGGCGGTCTTTTCCCGTTACCATGGCGGTCGGGGAGGTTTTCCGACCGCCATCGTAATAGGCCCCTTAGTCAGGGAAGATGCTGGACACTAAACCTATATAATTTACTATTCCCACTCCAGTTACTATTAACTCAGGGAAGGTGCTGGACACTAAACATATATAATGTACTATTCCCACTCCAATAAGTATTAAGTCAAAGAAGGTGCTGGACACTAAAAATATATAATTTAATATTTCCACACCAATTAGTCTTAAGTAATAAAAAATTATAAATAACAAACATATAATTTACTATTCCCCCTAAAATTAAAATGACATGTGTAATTAAACTGTACATTAAACTAATTTCCTTTAATAATATTTACTAATATTTATAATATTTAAATAACTCAATATTTAAAAAAGAATCATAATTTTTGATTTCACAAAACAATAAATATAACAATATACAATAAAAATGACTATATTTCACACATACATTATTTAATTTTATTTACATTATACATAATTTATTTTTTCTAAAATGATTTTAGTAAATTATTTGTAATTTATACTTTATTAATTTCTATAAATTATATTATAAATATTAATTCTTAATATATAATTGTCTTATAAACAAAACTATTAATTAATAATTATTAACATAAGTGAAATATTAATTAAATATTGTGAAATATTAATAAACTATAATTTATAATATTAATATGTTTAAATGTATCCACTATTAAAACAATGTATTATAAAATAAATTAAATTATATTTTCACTCGAAACTCATTTTTAAATATTTTAATAACAATATTATATAAATTACATCAAATTACAAATCTTCACTCTCAATTAAAAAGCAAAAATAAATATTATTAATTTATAATCAATTTGTTAAAATTATTACTTATTTTTTATAAATATTACATTATTTTAATACACTACCCACCCTTATCCCCTATAACCTCAGCATCCCACTCCTAAAAATAAATTGATAAATTAAATTTCTTATTTATTAAATTTTATTACATTTTTTAAAATTATTTTGAAACACTCCCAACCCCTCTCCCCTATAAACACAACATCCCACTCATAAAACTAAATTTTAAATTCTAAATATAAAATTTCAAAACTATTTCAAATTTAATTTCAAATTTTTTAAAACACTCCCCACCCTTCTCCCCTATAAACCCAACATCCCGCTACTAAAACAACATTTTACATTTACATTTTTAAATTTAAATTTTTCAAAAATTAAGGGGCCAATTTACGATGGCGGTCGGAAAAGCACTCCGACCGCCGTGGTAGCGGAAATTAACCGTCCGCATGTACCGCGGATAAACTGGCGGTCAGATTAGGATGAACCACCAGACAAATCCGACCGCGGCGGGCGGATTCCACGAAAGACCACCGGGAGCATGCGGAGCAGGTAAAAATCCATCTGCGCCGGTCAGTCCTGCAGCGAAACACCCAAAACCGCCGCACGGCCAGCGGAGTGACCGCATGTTGAATTAGGATACCATTGCGGTGACAGCGGAACGATCAGCTTTTTCCGACCGCCGCGATCACAACCATTGGTGAATGGGAGAGCCGGCGGAAGGGCTGTTGCATTCCGATCGGCGCGATCGCAACTATTGATGAATGGGAGATCCGGCGGAAGGGTTGCCATATTCCGACCGCCGCGGTTGCTCCGGAAAATGAATGGCGGTTAAAAAAAATAAAACACAACAAGGCCACCAAGTGTGGCCATTATTCTGGCTCAGCCTCAAAAAGCACCGAACACACCCCAATGACACATCCCCATGGCAAATAAAAACTACAAATCCCAGGTCAACCCACACAACACACCTGACAGGAATACTCCATGTTGACCCACCCACATAGCTGACCATAAAACCAGCCCCTTCCCTGACCACAATCCTTTGCACAACTCCAGCACTGAAGGGCCCAACCCCACAGCACCAAGGAGAGGCAAATCTGCACACATCAGACCATCACAACAACAACACACACATCACCACCACCATCTTCACACCTGCACCTTCAACCCATTAGCACATCACACACCATGGCACAGAAGAAAATGCCCAAATTCACTGACAATGAGTTGTCAGTCATGGTAGATGAGGTAATAAGAGTAGAACCACATTCGTTTGGAAGCCTGGTCCAACAGACACCACAAGCCACTAAAAATCAAATGTGGGCAAGGATAGTCAACAAGGTCAATGCAGTAGGGACCATCCCGCGCTCCCAGAAGGAGATCAGGAGGTGGTGGAATGACCTCAAGGCCAAGGTGAAAGAGAGGAACAACAAGAACCGCAAGCTGGCTCAGATGACTGGCGGTGGCCCTCCCATTCCACCACGAACATTCACCGAATGGGAGGAGAAGGTGCTTGCCACACTGCATCCAGAGAGTCTCACAGGAATCCCCGGGGGAGTGGAGGCTGGTAAGTACCAACAAATGTCTCCCATTACACTGCTATGTACTGTCTTGCACAACTAGAAAGCTACACTTCCTAGGCCCAAATGCATTCATGTGCACCACACTCTCCCCAACACGTCTCACAGAGACAACATTTACTCCCTCTGATTCACCCCAAAAGTAGCTAGCAATATTTCCATGGGGGAATGTGTACAGGCAGCCAGCACTACAACTCCCACCAGACACCCTTGTCCCACAGCTGAGCAGGATGGAGTACTTCCCACATCCACAACCATGTGGCAGCCATTGCATTGCCCTCATCAAACTACCAGGTAGGTAGCCATCTTAACAGGGAGGGGGGTTTGTGTTTTGTAAGCCAGCACTCCAACTCCCACCAGCCCCCCTTGTCCCACAGCTCAGCAGGATGGAGCACTCCCCCCACCCACAACCATGTGGCAGCCATTGTATTGCACTCCCCAAACTCACAGGCAGGTAGCCCCCTCATGCTCTCTAGTCTCACCTCTGACCAGGAAGGAGCACTCCCACCACCCACAACCATGTGGCAGCCATTGCATTGCCCTCATCAAACTAACAGGTAGGTAGCCATCTTAACAGGGAGGGGGGTTTGTGGGTTGGAAGCCAGCACTACAACTCCCACCAGGCCCCTTGTCCTACAGCTCAGCAGGATGGAGCACTCCCCACACCCACAACCATGTGGCAGCCATTGCATTGCTCACCTTCACCTAACAGGTAGGTAGCCATCTTAACAGGGAGGGGGGTTTGTGGGTGGGAAGCCAGCACTACAACTCCCACCAGGCCCCCTTGTCCCACAGCTCAGCAGGATGGAGCACTCCCCCCACCCACAACCATGTGGCAGCCATTGTATTGCACTCCTCAAACTAACAGGTAGGTAGCCATCCTAACAGGGAGGGGTGTATGTGGGTGGGTAGACTGCACTACAACTCCCACTAGGCACCCTTGGCCCCCACACCCAGAACCATGTGGCAGCAATTCCCCTCAACTGTGTCACAGAACAGGTAGGTAGACAGTGCATGCACCCTGCCAGTCCTCACAAAAAGCATGGATCCATATGACCACACCAGCCCTCACATGTCATCCAGCTTGCCATAGATCCAATAGCCACTTCCAGTGTGCAGACAGCTAAGCGTATGTAACTGTCACAGAAATAAATGTCTGACTCACAAATTCACATTGTGAAGAAAACCAGGGCACAATCATGCACAGCAATGAATGCTATGTGTAAGTGCCATGGCGGCAGACCAGCAAGGCCCATATGAACACAAAAAACATGCATGGTCAGTTGGTAAAAAAAAGTAAAGTACATGATATGACAAAAGGTATGCATAGGATAACAATGGCTAGATCTTGATCAGATGTAATGTTTACCATGCAGAGCAAACACCAAAGATGCATCTCATAAAGTTGTTGTGCTGCTAGTCGTTACATGCCAACATGTCCTTGTAATCACACAATCTGTACGTGGAACATGGTATCCATCGACCTGTCATGCCATGGACAAGTAATGTATGTCCCTCCACATCATGTCATGATGCTCAGTACCTTACAGCCCTACAAAGTGATAACAATGTAAACTGTGTGGTGTATCACATGTAACATCCAAAAGTCCAACACCATACTTGTGGGTTGTACTCCAATGACCATTTCACCTCTGTCCAACAGGAGATCAACAATTCACTGCTGCAGAAGACAACACCGACCTGCAGAGCCTGTCTCCCCCCCCCCAATGATCATGGACTCTCGGATGCTGACTCCCTAAGTTTCTCGGATGCGGACACCGAACCTGGCCCATCTGGACTGGCAGGGCGCACCACGTCCCAGGCCCCCACTGTCCCCACCACCACCACCTCAGCAACAACTACCACGCTGAGCCCTGCTGCGCCGACCTGTGCGGCCTTAACCACCACCACCACCACTAGTGCTGTCTGCAACACTCTCCCTGCCTCAGTGGATACCAACAGCATCACACAATCAGAGGAGGGCAGGCAGAGTCCGCGGGTGCGGCGAGTGGCAACGCCACAGTTCTGGGACAGGAGGGTAGGTGGGAGGGCAACTGGGGGACAGAATCGACAGGACACTGGGACCGAAGCCCTGCCCAACATCGCCAGAGTCCTTGGGGCATATGAACAAAGCCCGGGAAACATGGACCAGGTACTGGAAGAAATGCGTGAGTTCCGCCTGCTGCTGAGGTCCATGGACACGCGTATGGGCCAAATCGTGGACCTCATGGGCCAGCTTGAGGGTGTTCTGAGGGACAGTCATGCGGCCCAAAGGACAGCTCAACCTCCCTCCAGTGGCCTGCAGGACGATACTCACACCACCCCAGCTGCGGCCACAGAGAGGGGTGAGCTGCAACAAGATGACTCCTCAGACACCACTGAACCCGTAGCAGAGGCCCCCCTGAAAAACGCAAAAGGGGCCGTCCGAAAAACACCACAGGAGTATCACGCGGCAAAGCACCCGCCAAACGCAAGTCTAACAGCCAGCCATGATGGCACCTCTCTTCACCTTCACATGGACTTTGTTGAGTATCCTTACCCACACTGCCATCTTGATGGCAGGTGTCTGTGGGACCGTGTCACCACATCAATGTGGTGACTACTCTATTGTCTCGTTTACCATCACTGACAACTCATTGAATAACTTTGCACCATTTTCCTAAACATCACTTGTCTGCCACATACACTGTTTGTAAATAAACACACTTTACACACCTATGTTTTTGTGTCAGCTCCATGTTTATTCACAGGATGTACAATGTTGACTCTGATTCAAAGGTACCAGAAGCTCTGATTGTTTCGAGGCATTGAGAGGCTGAAGGGACCTAGAAAGACAAAAGAGAACGACATTTACTTGTCAGGTAATGGCATCACAGCCAGTACACACCACTAGTCAGCAAGGTACACAAACCAGCACACATTACAATGAGAAACACTATCAACATAGATATCATGTGGCTGGTCATCACTACACTGTGCCACAAACATCATCCATCAGCACAGAGCCAACAACAGGCAGCAGTCATAAAGGTCCTCCAGGCCTTTTCACTACCATCAAAGACAGCAGACAATGGCACTGTTGTACAATGTCACTCACACTCAAGGGAAGTAGCGGTTGATGAGCTGTTGACGCAGGTCGACACCTTCCTCCTCTCCACTATCCTCATCACTGGACATGTGGGGGTTTGCAGGCGGGGCATCTGCTGCTCGTCATCGACCAGGAGCAGAGGGATCTCCTTGCGCAAGGCCAGGTTGTGGAGCATGCAGCAGGCAACTATGATCTGACACACCTTTTGGGGAGAGTAGAGCAGTGCACCTCCGCTCCTGTCCAGACACCTGAATCTAGACTTCAGAAGCCCAAAAGTCCGCTCCACCACACGACGTGTCCTCCCATGTGCCTCATTGTAGCGGACTTCCCCCGGGGTCCTGGGATTCCGCAGTGGGCTCAGCAACCAAGGTCGGTTGGGATATGCAGAGTCACCTAGGTATGAGATAAACAGAGCAAAATTGAAATGGAACTGTAGCTGAGGACAGCATGTAACACATACAGCACACTACTTGACTCTGCGTACTCACCCACAATCCACGCACGCTCAGGATGCAGATTTGCCATCAGCTTTGGTACGATGCTGTTACGCAGGATGTATGAGTCACGTGCTGCTTCTGGAAATCTGGCACAGACATGTGAGATGATCATATCCGCCTGACATACCACTTGCACATTTATGGAATGATAATGCTTCCTGTTCCTGTAAATGTGCTCACGTGCCTGAGGTGGAACCAGGCCAACATGTGTGCAGTCAATGGCACCAACAACATTTGGGATGTGTGCAAGCTCATAAAATTCACCCTTCACAGCAGCCAATTCATGTCTCCTGTCAAAATGGATGTAGCTGTCCTTGTAGGTCATTATAGCGGACAGGACATCACGGAGCACCATGCTGAACATTGGTTGCGACATCCCACCTGCGCTGGCCACCGTGTACTGGAACGAACCAGTTGCGAAGAAGTGCAGGGCCGCCATCACCTTGACTGTTGGTGTCACAGCAGTTGGATAGGTTCTGCGAGGCCTCAGATGTGGCTCCAACTGAGCACATAGGTCAAGAAGGGTAGGTCGATCTAAACGGAATTTACGTATGATTTCCTCATCCACCATGTCCGCAAGCAATGTGAATGGACGATGCACATTTGGTCGCCTCCTACATAAGATGAAAGGGGACACATGTCAATTAAATTCCCCTATGAGATGTGTCCAACATCTTACTTTTTGACTGACAC
Source organism: Calotriton arnoldi (assembly GCA_963921515.1). NCBI lineage: Eukaryota > Metazoa > Chordata > Amphibia > Caudata > Salamandridae > Calotriton > Calotriton arnoldi. Next base: position 134,861 of record CAWUFW010006261.1, on the reverse strand, counting down.
AGCAACAACAATGACTGGCCTGAAACTACAGCTTACAGCACAAGTCAAATGCAGAGACACCTTCATCTAAAGTAGTTGTACACGTGTTGAGTATGTGCATAGTGAGTACCCCCAAAACAGATTCAGACTATGTGAATGCCAAATGGTACATTCCAACATCTTGTGTCACCAGCCCTGAGAGTAGTTGACACAGCACATGTCCAAAACAGCAACACTGCTGGCTTCTACATAGCTGCTGTACCTGCCACACCTTCTTGCGTGATTTGGACAGGGCACACATTAACAACGCTATGAGTAGAGTATGTGCATAAAGATCAGGTATCAACATGAGTTCAGCAATCTACACAGTGAAATGGGCAGATTATGTAGTCAGTCCATCATTACTGTGGGTTGCTAAGCCATCTCACACATTGACATGTTTACATATTAGGGAGTCCATCACACAACAGACCTGTGTACATGAACAACAACCTCATAGGTGCCATGTGAGGGAGTACCTGCCAATGCATGTAATCCTGTGCACTGACATGGCATGAGTGGTCATCAGTGATTGAAAGGTCACACTAGCATTGAATATTATAATCTGGTGGCCAGATTCACAGTAAGTGTCTACTGTTCAATGCTGAGAACTGGCCATTGCCATTGCTACAGCATGATGTGTCCATAGGTGCAGTAAGCGTGCTCAGCTACCACAATCACGGTCATTGGCACCAATCAAAAGGCGCCAAATCACGGTAGCGACCGCCCAGGCCCCAAGGTGTGACACCGCCAATGCCCATGCCCTTTCCAGCCAATGGGACCCGCAATCGCGGTAGACAAATGCACTTTTGAAAATCGCGGTAGGCGTGCTCCGCTACCGCGGGCCGGTCATTGGATGCAATTGAAAGATGCACGATTGCGGTAGCGACCGCCTGGCCCCTGCGGTGTGGCACCGCCAATGCCCATGCCCACTCAGACAATGGGAACCGCTTTCGCGGTAGTGAAATACAATTTCGAAAATCGCGGTGGGCGTGCTCTGCTACCGCGGGGCCGGTCATTGGTTACATTTGGAAAAAGATGATCTGGAACACCAATTGCAGCATCTGACTACCACTGAAACAACCTCAGGGGGCTATATATGTCTGTGAGAGAGCCACACATTTCCACTGCATCCAGACACTGCTGCCTGCCATTCTTCATCCCCAACTGCTGCTGTTCCTGTCTCCTGGACCCAGTGATGGTGAGAACTGAGAACATCAGGGCCCGTCCCTTCACCACAGAGGAGCTGGAGGTCCTGGTGGACGAGGTGCTTTCACAGTATGGGAGGCTATATGGTGCTCTTGATGTAATGGTAAGTGTTTCCAAGCGAAAGTTGGCGAGTGCAAAGAGTGCACACATGAAGTTGATCTGCTGAAGTATGTGCCTGTGAGTGCAAGTTTGTGTGATACACTGCCATGCATGCTGACTTCATGTCAATGTATTTTGTAGCCTAATTTCCACAGATCCATGGCTGCATTTCAGGATGCGAGGGACATGCAGTGTTTTTGCAGCCATACAGTCACACTGCTGGTTTGGAAAGTGGAAGTCAGAACAGACATTGCCTGTGCTAATGTCAGAGTCCATGAGCTTTTCACATGTTCATTTGTGACATTACAAATGTGTTTCGTCCAGAGGGTACTGAAGGATGTGTGTCCATTTTTAATATTGCCATCATGGATATGTCAGCATCATGCACAAGATTGAAATGCCTGAGGGTGACACTCTTGGTGGAAATGCACCTATGACACATCATATTAATGTACTCCTGAAACATCTTCCTTCCCTTGTTTTCATTATGTGTACTGACTTGCATGTGTAGGCACTGTTTGCCCTCTCATATTGTACATGCATGTGAATGTTCTGATGGCCCACGTTTAACCTCAGTGAGAGTCCCCCTGGCCTGCACAGTACTGCCCAATTTGCCTGGGACACATCAGTAAATGGACAGAGTGAGACATATGTGTTGTCTGCCACCCCATTCATCAATGTTCTGTCTTAGGCCTGTGGATTGCACAAGACAGACCTAATGAGAAGGGTGTGAGAATGTAAGATCATGTCCCTAAATGTGACCTCCATGACACAGTGATCTGAACACATCTGTATAGCTCTGCTAAGTTTGTGCATGCTCATCTACTGAGACACAGTGGTACATAACCCAGTGACACTGAAACTTAATCTTCTTGTCTCCCATGCCTGCACCTTAAAGTCCGCCAGCGTAAGGCCTTATGGAGGGCCATTGCACGCAAGGTGCGGGCTCTGGGTATCTCTAACCGACTGCACACACACTGTCACAAGAGGTGGGATGACATCTGCCGGCTGAGCAAAAACATGGCAGAGATGACGCTGGGGCTGCTCCCTCAGACTGGCAGGTTGGCGCGCAGGAGCATGACACCACTAATGGCCCGCATTTTGGCACTGACACAGCCAGAGCTGGATGGACGTTTGAGGGCCCATCAGCAGCAAGTTGGGGGTGAGTATTCTGCGAAGGGTGACTTTGGGTGTGAGTGACTGCATGTATCCCATCCCTGAGCCAGTGCGGAGCTCTGTGATGTTTCTAGTGTGATGTAATGGCTTGTAAGTGGCCTCTGTGTTGAGTGCAGCTGTCATGCATTTTTGCTACGTGGACTTTCTCATGTGTTTTGGATAATGGCCCTTGTCATTGCAAGATGAGATGTGGCCTTCTGACATCTGCTGCATTATGGGTGTCATAGACATCACCGGGAAGTGTACAGCAGTGTGCCTCATCTTAGTGTGCTTTCTTCAATCTGTGCAGTGCCTGACTTCGAAATTGTGAGAACTACACATCTGACACTAATGTGCAGCGGTCGTTGTGCTTCAAGGCACAACACGGTGGACATCTGTAGCTCATGGCCATAGTATGAGGACATTCTTGAGTCAGTATCTGTGTTGGCCCCTTAAAGTGACTCCGTATGTGACTGTGACAACATGTTGAGATGTACATCTATCTCACCTACAGACACGTAAGTGTGCTTACAGTAATCAGTATGTCAGGTTACCAGGAGGCACGGGCCAGCTATTTGGCTGTGTGAACGTCCCCTGGGTCATTGATGTCAACTATGCATGTTTCCATGCATCTTCTGAGTTTTGCATTAAGGTTGCACCTGCAGACTGCACAGGGTGGTGTGCAACATGGGGATATCATGTTCTAGTTTTGTGCTTTGCTTGCATGTGATGTTTGTGAGTATGGCACCATACTGAACCTACGTCTCTGTCTTTTGCAGCATCTACCGAGGGCACAGAGGACAGGGGACAGACACCAGTGGTGAGGCATCTGGCACGACTGCTACACATGAGCACACTGACACTGATGTGACCAGCGCCTCGGAGGGGGACAGGAGTGCCCTTGAAGATTCACAGCCAGAAACACCAACCTCAACATCATCTGACTCCAGCGGTGACTCCTCGATGTTGGCGGACACAGGGAGTGGGAAATCTGCCTCTTCTTCCACCACACATCGTCCAGTGCCCACCCGCCCGGCTACTACCACTAGTGCTGCCCGTGACCGCAGCAGTAAGAAGGGTAGAGTGTCCTTCCCCCCCAGGCACACCTGCCCCTTCCCCTGTCTCCCCTGCTGCCCTCAGTGTTGAGGCGGTGGACCTTTTGCGCCAGCTGTGTGTGGGTCAGACTACTCTCCTGAATGCATTCCAAGATCATGACAAGAAGTTGGCGCAGGTAGCTGCCTTCATGGAGCGGATTCATTCTGACGTGGGTGGGCTACACAGAACTGTCCAGTCTTTGTCCTCCACAGTGACGGCAGCCATTCAGTTGTCACAGGCTCAGAGTCCAGCTCCAGTCCCTTCGGCAACCACCCTGCCAGTGGCAACATCTGACAAGAGTGACCACACACCACAGCCCTCAGGCTCCAAGTACTCAACACGCAGCACACAACAGCAGCACTCCAAGCGGCCCAGAGCACAGACACCATCCCCAAAACAAAAACCAGGCACACAGGAGCGCAAAGGCAAAAGCCCTTCAGGTGACACTCCGGGCCATCAAGCCAAGAAGCAGGCCCCAGGCTCACATGAATCCAAATCTGCCCCATCCAAGGACACTCCCATCCCCAAACCTGCTCCCAAAGACAAACACACAGTTGCCCTGCCTGCTGTGAAGCTGGTGCCTGCAAAGAGTCCGCAGAAACAGATCTCAAAGGCAGATTCACCCACAACCTCAACTCCCACCCACACCCCTGTGAAGCTGGGACAGGAGAGCAATGTTGGGGGTTCACCTGGTCAACAGGAGATGGAGGGGAAAAGGCAAGGCCAGCCCAAGCGTAACACCAGATCCAGCAAATCCCCACAGGGAGAGCCACCTGCACGTGATGCACCTTTGGTGGGGAGTGAGTCTGTTGTGCCCGCCCCACTTCCCACTCCTACCAAGACAATTCTTACCTATCGAATCCCCAAGAAGTGGAAAGGCAGCCCTCCACATGCTCCCTCACACACTGTGTCTCACGGCAGCATGTCTCCGCCTCCCCGTGCCACCATGCCACCCGGTCCAAGCAGCCCTCCGACTCACAAAGCCACTGATGCCTCTACCTCAGCTGCTCCTCTCTCTCCCAGGTCCAGTCCTCCAACTGGCCCCGACAATCAGCCACCTCCCAGTTCAACTGACAGCCAGGTCTGAGGCAAAGTCCCCCTCCCAAACCCATCTCTCCCACAGCGGTGCCTGGACTGCCCATTTGTGTCCCCCGAGCTGTGGTGAGTCCCATGGCAGTGTACGGTGTTACCCATTCCCTGTGCAGGTTCTCGTGCACACAAGTACATACTTTGAACTATGGACTGGCCAATGGCCTTGCTGTTTGTCACTTTGGATGCCCATTCCCTGTGCAGTTTCCCATGCACACATGTGCCTACTTTAGATTTGTACTGGACAATGGCCTTGCTGTTTGTCACTTTGGATGCCCATTCCCTGTGCAGTTTCCCATGCACACATGTGCCTACTTTAGATTTGTACTGGCCAATGGCCTTGCTGTTTGTCACTTTGGATGCCCATTCCCTGTGCAGTTTCCCATGCACACATGTGCCTACTTTGAACTATGGACTGGCCAATGGCCTTGCTGTTTGTCACTTTGGATGCCCATTCCCTGTGCAGTTTCTCATGCACACATGTACATACTTTGAACTATGGACTGGCCAATGGCCTTACTGTTTTGTACTTTTGATGCCTATCTGGGTAATATGTAATAAAGACAGTTACTCCTGTTGTCTGCTTTGTCTATGTCCTTGCTAAATAAAAGGTTTTATGTATGGGTATGGTTTAATGTGACACATGCTCTGTATGCCACTTTAACTTTGCCAATTGCTTGTTTTACTTTTTCAGAGTTTGCCAGAGGTGACAGGCACTTTAGTTCTTCTTGACTCTGAGGCTTGAGGGTGCAATGATGGTTGTTTGTGATGATCTACTCTTATACTAATCATTCTGTGGTCAGGTTTGCTAAATTGTACACATGTCATGTTAGGATGCAATACTAGAACAGAGGTGAATTCTATCCACAGGATTACTTGTGGGCTGGCCAGGGTCCATCATATCTGTGTGATCTTTCTTGATGTGTGAACAGCAGTGTTGATGTGTGGTCATCTTGTGTAGGCCTGTCTTCCTAGTCACATGGGTACATTTGGATATGTGAACTTGAGTGGTCATACAATGTGAATGGGCTGTCATTGTCAGTGGTGTTGATGTGTGTGTGCCCCTGCAATGCCAACTGCACACATGTCTGATCCAGGTAATGAGTGCCTGTTTGTTTCAATTCTCTGCCATGTGCTTCAGATTGTGGGCACATGTAGGAGTTGTAGGTTGGGCACTGTGCTGGTGTGTCCTTGCACTCCTGGGGGATACCTACTTGTTGCTGCCAGTTGTGAGTATGCAGAGTGTGTGACTGCCAAGTCTGTGTTGTGTATTGTTGATCAGCCATATGTCTTGTTACTGTTTGTGCTCACTGTGCAAACCTGTTCAGCCACACAGGCATTTTTTGTGAGTTTTTCTCATGCATTGCTGTCACTTGACCCATTTTCGACTCCAGTATGGTATGTGTAGGCTGTCCGGTTTTAGGTTTAAACCTATAATAACTGATAAAACCCCACTGAAAGAGAAATAGCCCTCACCAGTGAAAACATATAAACACTGAAAAACACCTGCACAACCACAAACTAAATGCCATTCAAAAAAAGGAAAAGAGAGTGAAAGAGTCATTTTTCTTTCTTCCTAAAGGGGCCAATACAATGTAACTTCATTATACAAGCTAGCAGTAAGACTGGGCTCACATTATTCTGCTTGAGTTTTGTTTAGGGATGCCACTAAAATATTGTTTCTTCTTCCTTTTGCTTTTTTCAGTTTTGTGGTCTTTGGTCTAAAGATGCATGGTTTAGAAGCATGTTTTAGGTCTTGTTTAATTATTTCATAAACTGTAGAGAATCAGGAAATATCCAAATCATATTTGATATTTTGGCTGCGTTTGATTCTTTACTGATAGGTAAAATGGCTGGTTTCATAAGAATCTTTCCTAATATGTGTCATCACATTTACCCACAGAGAATGGGTAAAAACCCTTGATACATCAGCCCCCAGTTTCTAGTGAGTCAGTATTGATAGTAGGTGAATTGCCAACACCTCAGGCTTTAAACATTCAATGCAAGGTATAGTGACAAGTATATGTGAAATGAGCGCTATCAGCAAGCATCAGGGATAGTGGTGAAAACATGACAGCAGACTTTTGGAAAACATGGAATGCAGTGTCACTTGGAATGCTCTGCACAAAAAGTTTTTTCCAAGTTCAACAAAGATTGGAGTGATATTATTTGTATTTGTAGTGATTCAGCTACGTATATGAAAAAGTTGTGTGATGACCTGTCAAAATTGATACCTGAGCTGAAGTGCTTCCCTGTAAGAGATCCATGCCACTTGTTAAATGGTATGCTGAAAGCATCTTTACAATCTTCAGAGTTAATGAGAAATGCTATTGACTTTTTAGTCTATTCTGGTGCAGTTTTTTTATGCGCAGGAACTAAAACGCAAATATTTCTAATTTCGTGCTTTGTGTGGCATCAAAGAAAGAGTCATCCCAACTGTGTCCCTTAGCTGATGGTTCTCAGTCCAAGGGGCTATGAATGCTATATTATCCATGTGGCAACCGTTTACAGAATTTTTGCTGAGTGATGATGCCAAAGGCAAGAAATGTGAAGACCTTTGATCGCATATTGATAGTGATGTGAAAAAAGAACACTCTACTGCATTCTTAGATATTTACAAGAAAACATAACTGCTGTAGTGGACATAATAAAAAAACTAGAGACTGAAAACACCCATGTTTGCCAAGTGTTCAGCATAATTGGTGTAGATGTGAAACATCTCCTTGAGACTAGGCTAGGCGACACCTTTAGTGACTTTGGCACTGCAAAATGTTCCATGTTAGAGTGCTTTCCACTTGGTAAGCAAAGCAATGTTGAAGAGAAATTTAGGAACTTTTATTTTACAATGTATGAGAAATGGCTTGCAATGATGCATAGAAATGTCCCTTCACCAACCATGGCATTTGAAGTCAATGAAACCTCACTGTGGTACTCTGTACAAGTTCTAGATCCCTTCCGTAAAGGGGAATTTCCTCCGTAGTTTCAAAAGTGCTGCTTCATTTTTGACCGCTTCAATAATTCTGATGGCATAAGCGCCCAGTTCAACGCAAATGTTGCAGAACCTGCCCTGAGAATCACAATCTTGAAGTGCACCAGTATTGGCATGGAAAGTTATGTCAGTGGCCAGAGTTAACAAATTGTGTACTGGCTGTTTTGGCGTTGCCCATCTCAAGTGCCAATGTTGAGAGGTCCTTTTCACAGACGTTTACATGGGAAGGAAAGAGCGAGCGCACATGACCAAGGACTCACTGAAGAAGTATTGTATGGTGTACTACAATAAGTTTAATTTGCAAAAATCTATTTGGACCTCACATACACTATACGTACTCGGTCTATATACCATGCGCGATGAGTGCAGAAAGCACGCAATAATAAAAGCAAAATGTTCTATAAACACCTGAAAACACTGTTTCTGTTGTGTTTAATGGTTCGAAAATGTGTAACCACTGATAACCACTGTTTTTTAAGGTATTGAAATCACTTGAAAACACTGGAAAAAACCCCACCAGAATTTACCAAAAATAGAAACTGAAAACAGGAAAGCCTAACAATACTCTACTAGACTTTGAAACAGTAGCGGGCCTGAAGGTCAACTGGGCTAAGTCCACAATATATCAGCTATCAGGCAATCTGCCCCCCCACAAATACAAATGGGAGGAATAAACATATCATGGAGTGCCCAAGCAGTACGATATTTGGGAGTACGACTATATCACACTGCGCAAGACGTGTACGAGGGAAACCATCGCAGGGCATTGGCTGGTATCCGATCCTCTGTGAATTTTTGGAAGGCTCTTCCACTGGCTCCCATTGGGAAAATTGCGTTGGCCAAAATGATATTGGTCCCACGATTGCTATACTACTTCACTAATCTCCCAGTGGCTCCCCGTCCCTTTTTTCAGGAATTAGATACCCTCCTTGGTACCCTTACCTGGGGGGCAGGACGTAGACTGGTAGCCCTTGCCAAGTTACAGTTACCAATGGATCAAGGGGGACTAGGTGCTCCCTCCTTCGAGGCATATTTCCTTGCGGCCCAGCTGCAATGGATGTCGCGATAGACAGCAGGCCGCGCATTGGGGGAAACCCACACAAATGAGGGACTAATTTCAGCCCGACTATTCACTGCATGCTACTACCGGGAGCTAAGCCCATACAGGATTGCCCACTTCAGGTGGCAGTGGCGTGCACATGCATGAAGCGCATACATAGGATGTCGCGTGCTGCTCCTATGTACTCCCCCCGCAGCCACTGGTGGGCTTTCCCAGAGGCCGAGCTCACTATACAGAGCGCGCGCTACACATGTGGACTGAACACTCAATCTCAGAAGCAGGCTCTTTGTTTACAAACCGCCAACTGCAGACATTTGCAGAACTTACAGCTGATACGGACCTCCCAAAGGGGCAAATTCTCAAACATAGGCAGCTACTGGCAGATTGCCACCGTATGTGGCACACAACAGATACGGAACCACCCACGCACCCAGTCTTACATGCAATCCTGCAGATGGACCCCGGACGACACATACGGGCACATGCATCAACCAAAATACCGGTCACCAACGGGCCGATTCACAGAATCGGCCCCTTTGCGACCGGTACTTTGGCATTTGGGATGCATCAACCCAAATGCAAATTCGCAAAGTAGGTAATCGCAAAATTTGCAATTACCTAAATTGCGAATGCATTTAGGGAATCACAAATTGCGATTCCCTATTTTGAATGCAACAAGCCTTTCCTAAATGCGACTTCGCATTTAGGAAACGCTAATTACCATCAACTGCAAGTTGATGGTAATTTGCAAAAACTTTGAAAAACGCACAAAAGTGCATTTTTCAAAGTGCCATGTGGCGCACACACATGCCCTTAGGGCATGTGTGTGCACCACATGTCTACACATGCCAATTTCGGGGGTGCATCAGGGTGGCCTTTTGGCCCCCTTGCACCCTTGAAATTGCATGCGCAATTTGTGAGTACCTATTTGGTACTCGCAAATTGCGCATGCAATTCCCATTCATTCCTGTGGGCCTCTAGGCCCATAGGAATGAATGGGAAGCTATTCCTTAATTGCGAATCGCAATTTACTATTCGCAATTAAGGAATATGTAGGAATCGCTAATATTTTAGCGAAACCTACATGCATAGGCAATTGCGATTCCATAATTGCGATTCCTTAATAATCGCAATTATAGAATCACAATTGCCTACCTTGATGCATGTGTCCCTTAGTGACATGGCTGTACAAGGCGATTCGAGCAATGGGCACGGCCACTCTCACCCCACTTCGCGAAAAACGGGAGACAGAGTTCCAAAAGCCCCTCCATGATAAAGAATGGGAGCGTGCACTCGAGTTTCCTAAAAAAGTGTACCGTAACTACCGCTTCAAAAACATACAATATCTTATATTGCACCGTGCATATCTGACACCCGAAAAGCTCCAGCGCTATTATCCAAACATGCACTTCACCTGCCCTAGGTGCCCGGAACCCAGCGCATCCTTTCTCCATATGTTCTGGAGTTGCCCGTCACTCCAGATATATTGGACAACGATACATGCCACATTGCTAGTGGTGACAGGGCTTACTGATATTAACATGTGGGAGGCCAGCGCATTGGGCATCGCTAGACGCCGAAAACACCAAAAAGTGGAGACGCGATTTGCATCCCTAGCTATCCTATTAGCTAAGAGAAGTATAGCAATGCACTGGAGGACACCGGCGGGGCCACCGCTGGTGGCATGCAGGGGAGCAGTTAACAAATGGGGAGCATCGGAAGAGGAGGCATTGAGGCTTGAAGAAATCCGAGGCATTCGCAAACACCACATATCTATGCAATGGGCGACATTACTTCACACTTTCAAACAGGAAGCAACAGATGCACCACCTGCTCAGACTACCCCGTCCCTCACTCCGGCCACGTGTGAAGATGAGCGCCTGGATGGAGCCCAGTGCACCCCCCCTGGTAATTGCTAATCGGTAGGGTGCGGCCGCTAGTCAAATATGAGCAATAATCCTCGCACCCCACTTAGTCACTCCCTCCCACATCCAGATCCGCACAGTCAAGTAATCGAAACCGACCAACAAGTCCACCTGCCCCTACTACAAAGCGGCTTTTCCTATACAGTGTATCCCAGTTCTAGTTACCCTTGTTGAAGTGTTATGTTCCCCACTAAGACACAATGAGTGGTGTCTCCTTGTATATGCACCACAGATCAATACCGTGACAATAGTACACCATATAGGTAAAGACTTGTATTATCGCACACCTGATTAGCATGATCTCTCCATAATCAGAGATATGGATATATTACAACTGATGTCAATATTTAATGTTGATGTAATAACACACTGGATTGCATGCTGAAACTGTATTGTGTACATTCAATGATCACCTACAATGTCTGTACTCAGTATATAACAAAATGCTTATAAAAAAGAATTTACAAAAAAAAAGAAGCGTTTTTTACGTGGTTTCTTGGGACCTAGCAAGAAATCCCTAAGATCCATGTTATCTGACAGAAGGGACAAGTGTTGTTTCACCTGTAATAGTGTTGAGGTTTTTAGCCATTCTAGGCATAACTTCCCAACACTATAAGAAGTCACTACCCCTGGGTCGTCTGTGTGTACATAGCGTGGGTCAGGCCTATGGATACTCAACCATCCGGTGGTACCCCTGAATCTTGATTGACACTGATGTGTGTCGATCGGCCAAACCAACTATCCCTTCCAACTGGGAGCTGATGAATTGTATGTACCATTCTGTATCATTGTACCCAGTACCTCCTCACTTATCACTGCATCACTCGATATACCTTCAACAGGTGTGGGTGAGGGGGTACGTGGTTTTTAAGTCTTTTATTTTTGCAAACCCGTAGCAGGTAGTCTGTTGCACTGTTCTGTTCAGGAAGATTATCTGTAATGGTATGAGGCAAGCTCTATATAAAGCCTCAGATCCCTGATCTTGCCATTCTTTTGTCCCCAGATGGATTTTTTGTCTATTGTGTCCCTCCAATAATCGAAACCTTGTATAGACAGTTGGGAGATAAAAGGTGCTGAATATATAAGCTTGGTGTTTGTCTGCATAATTTTCTTTGCTGTTGCATTCTTTTACGCAAGCTTATAATAGTGTGATGCTGGGTCTGATGTATTGAATACTGAAAAGTATGCAAATTTCTGTGCGAATGTGGCAGAACTACCTTTTGGTGGTGTCGGGCAATGTTCCCATTAATGGTAAGTGTTAATAGTGCGTGGGACACTTGCTTTATGCAAAAAGTGATGACCATAATGTTGGTAACAATACATACTGTCGAAGTCAAGGTGTATCTTCATACAATTCCCTGTAAGAAAATGCAGCAGATTGTTCTAGATCTGAGAGCATAGAATTTACAGTTTCAATGTCCCAATCACCAGAGAGTGTATTCGGGGTGATGAAATCATTCAATGAAATTTTAATACATGAGTAATTTTCAAATGTTCAGTAGGACCAAATACATCGTATGAAACCCTATCCCAAAATATACCATCCGGTACTGGAACTGCTGTAATGTTCACTAGGGACAGGTATCTGTGTTCACGGTGTGATGATGTATGTGGTTTCAGGACCAAGTTCACAGATTGTACTGCAGAGTGGTGTGGGAGATTATGTCCATTCAGTAGTTCTAAAAAGACAGTTACTATACCAATCCAAATTAACAGGAACAAGATCCCTAATGCAAACCATAGATGCAACCAAGGGAACACAAAGTAAGACTTTTTCAGCCAGAGATAGAATTGTCAAAATCTTTCTTTTTTGGAAATGGGTGGCGTTTGCTCAGGTTCACTTGGATCTGAAGAAAAGTCATTGAAGTTGATGAAGTAGCCAGACGCAGTTTGATCTATCTTTGGTAGCTCTGCAGGGTTTGTAGAACTGGCAGGTGTCTCTTGTGAAGGTACATTGATGTAGATGTCATTATTGGGCCGAATTGCAATTGGCGTTTCAGTTGTATCTGGATGTTGTTCAATTTCAACTAGTGTGATTCGTACTCTGTTATTTGATAATCCTGCTTTTTGTGCAGGTGAGTCTTGAAACGTTATTAATCGCTCCATCTGAACTTCCTGTATAGTAGCAAGAGGAGATCTGTGGCTACTCAGGATTCCACGGGGCCTACTGTTGAGAATCGGCCACAAAGTGTGGGTTGAACAGATCAATGGAGACAAATCTTCTTTCTTTTTTGCCGGCAAGAGGCGGAGGAACTACTGTTCTTGTTCCTTCGACTGCCAGGACTGATACAGGTGTTCTATAAGATGGCCCTAACTCCTTCTTGTCCATAATCTTCTCTCTGACCATGTCCCCAATCTTCGGGACCCAGGCAGGTCTTGCCGGTACCGGTTTTACTTCCCCAGTGGGGGTGCGTTTTACTTGGACGTTGCTTTGTAATGCCCGGAATTCATTGAGTTCCTGTAAAACAGCTAAAAGATCATTCAATTCAAATGGTTTTACATCAGCCACTGTACTGGCACAATCGAGGTCAGGTATTCACATTCTTGTCCCAAACAGGATCTCATAGGGGGGTACGTCCTCCCAAAGATTTTCTTCGCATGTTGTTTAGTTACCTCTGGACCCCATATAGGTGATTGACCCAACTACCGCCCGCAGCTAATACCCTTGCTGTTAAGGATTGCTTTAGGTCCCGGTTTTTCCTCTCCACCACCGAATTCCTTATGGATGGTAGGGGGTGGAGTTACGCAAGGCCACGTCCATACTTCCCATGGCTTCCTTGTAAGCCTGAGAGCTAAACGCAGGGCCACTGTCGGGATGTTACGTGCCAATTGCGTATGTCCTGCTGAGGCCAAACCCATAGAAATCTAGAGCATGAATCCACTGCCACCAAGATATACTTGTAGGCCCCATCTGAATTTAGGGGGCCGCAGTGGTCCAAATATACACATGCGAGAGGTCTGTCTCGAATGAGTAATGGTGTTTGTGGTGGCCGTGCTACGGTGGAACCTTTCATTTGCTGGCAGATGTTGCACTTTAGGACATAACCCGTGGTTTGTTTAGACAAACCTGGCCACCAGAGTCGCCGCTTCAGTAATGAAATTGTAGCAGTGACTCCTGCGTGTGCTGAGCCCAGACCCTCGTGCGCAGCTAGAATCAAACCTAATTTGCGATCCATGTTTGGTATAACTCTACCCCCACTCCTAGAATTTGAGCATACTTTGTATTTTGCGCATTTAATTTATAGGAGTACTTGAGTGGAAAGCACTTTGGCACGGCAGAGCCGTTCTTTGAGGTGTTGACAGCTATCAGTATGTATCCGTCTATCCTCGTGCTAGAACGTGTGATTACAGCAACTGCAGCAATTTCCACTGTCGCCATGGCGGCTTCATCAGCCAGTGAATTCCCTTCAACGTGTACGCCAACAAGCTGATGACTCAAGATGTGAATAGCTTAAGCCCGTGGCAGGCATTCCTTCAGCTTTGCCACTTGTTCCCATAATAATTTATGCTTAATTGTGCAACCCTTGGAATCTCTAAACCCATTCTGGCCCCAGTAATGAAGATATTCATCATAAGACTGTACACAATAGAACGAATTGCACACTATCAGTGTGGGAGTTTCCCGATCCGTATATTGTAGTGCTAGTATCAGGGCTTTCAGTTCTTCCAGCTGCACTGTACAATCTCCTAGGGATTGTGTAGTTGTATTGCTGGGATGGAACTTACCGTCCCGCATACATCTCTTCATTATAGCACATGCTGCGCTATACTGTTGTTCACTTCCAATGGCAGGTTGTGCAGAACTATCAGTGTAAATGATGTACTCATTTTTTTCTAGAGGCAAGATTTCATTCGGGAGAGGTTATTCTTGTTCGTAGTGCAGGAACGCTTGTGTTTTCAGTGTAGGATCATATTTGTAATCTACGTCTGTTGCAGTGAGAGAATTAGCCCATTGTGTCCATTGCGGATGCAGTGCTTTTGCATTTGGAATGCTCGCTTTGGTAACAGCTTCTAAAGTTGGTACCGGGGTTACAACGATTATGCGTTTCCCCTGTGCTAGTGCTCTTTCTCTCACAACAGCAGTCTGTAGTACTGTCAGTATTTTTTCCGTGGCCGCAAATCACATTTCAGCATTTGTGTATAAATGTGATTTGTATACAATTGGGACTGTCTCACCTTCATTGAAAGTGATGTATGCATATCCTGATAAACCCGGGACCACCCGGATCACCAAGTTGGTAGAATTCACACGTATATGCAAATGTTTTGAAGCTATCATGTCAGCCTGGATGAAACGGAGGATATCTGTATGTTCCTGTGTCCATTGATGTGCTGTGAAATCAGGTCTGATTAAGTTGTAGAAAGGTTTTCCTCTTTCTGCATAATCCAGGATATATGTTCTGCCAAAATTTAGTAATCCTAAAATGGATTGTAAACCCTTCAAAGTCTTCGGAGGCTGGAGCAGTGCACACTTTTCCAAAAAGTTGGCTGCCAGGCTCTTGCCTTCACTTGATAGCTCATATCCCAAAAAAATAGGACATTGAGAATGGCAATTTTAGATTTCTTGAAATTAAATTTGTAGCCCAAGTTGGCGAAACCAACAATTATGTTGTTCACCCTGCACAAGTGTCCAAGTAATTCATCATCGTTCAGATAGATGTCATCTACATAGGACACTGTCTCCTCGTCGGATCTTTGTAATAATTCTGACACTCTTGCTGAGAATAGCCCCGGGCTGTTCTTATACCCCTGGGGAAAACGGCAGAAGTGACGTTGAGTGCCGAGGTCAGAAAATGCTGTCAAATATCTGCTTTCTGGAGCTATATTTTGGCAGACTAATCCATTCGAGATATCTAATGTTGTTTTGTATTTCTTCCACACAATGTTATTCATTAATGCGGCACTATGTGTGCTTTGAACTGCAAATGTTCGTGTGCGTGTGTTTAAATGACGGTAATATAAAACTAGACGATATGAGTTGTCAGGTTTCATTAAGGGAAACAAAGGATTGTTCATTGGGGAGGTGCAAGCCTCAATCGCACCTTGGTATTCAAGTTGGTCTAAGATATCTTTGACCTGTCTTTTTGCATCATTTTTAATAAGGTACTGTCTCTGTGGATTTGGAGTAGATTTTAATGTGATTTTGTGGTGAGTAGATTCCACGTCCCACCCTATATGGTTGCGGTAAAATGCCGGAGCTAGCGCTAGCGCCCACTCCTGCGCTTATGAATGTTTTAAAGATTCTGGAACGAGGTTGGAGAAAGCAGGCAAAATTACGTTTTCCCCTTTTGGGCAATCAATCACAAATTCTGGTGGCCAATCTTTTTCTGCTAACAGTATGTCATATCTAAATGTTAAGTTCTCCCAAAAGAGACCTTTAACTTTTCTTGAGATGTCCCCCTCTATTTGGAGTGTAATTTCGTATAGTCGATGTGGGATACTACTCTTGTATCAGGTGTTTCCACCGTGATATGTTCATTCAACATGCTGTCACCAGAAAATCCTTCAGGTTCTGGCGAGCTATTGTTACTTCTGCCGCGCTGTCTAGCATCGTCAGAGCCCATTGCCTGTTCAGAAGCTGAGTATTCAGTAACCTGGGCATGTCTAATTTTTAAGCCAGCTACTTTCTTCTTTTTTAATTAAGGTTTTGCTTTAGGTTGTTCTTCCTGCTTAATAATGTAATCTGAATTACGATGTGGTCGATCTTCTGTTTTTGTTCTGATCATCCGTCCCTCTCCAAGTTTTTTGATGAACCCTGGAAGAAACGAAAGGAACATGTGTCAGTGTCCTGATACCTGTCAGGTTTCTTAATGTTATCACGATTCCTAAGGTTATAGCTCTTTTTAGAGGACTCCCGTTGGGGAGACCCACCCCTTGATAGTGAATTCTTTTTTGTATTGTTATTTTTGGAAGAGGGTGCTTGCTTCGAGTTGTCCTTGTCGGGACTACCCCCCATTTGTGATTTGCCTGGTTTGGCTCCCAAACTATCTCTACCTAATGCGGCATAGGTTTCTTTGATAATTTTTGGTAACTCTCGATCCTTATTTATAGGAGCTATGGGCCCCATGCATCATCCAAAAATCGGGTCGCAAACGGGCAGATTCGCAGAATCTGCCCCTTTGCGACCTGTATTTTTGCATTTGGGATGCATCATCCCAAATGCAAAAATCGCAATTTAAGGAATCGCAAAATTGTGATTACTTAAATTGCGATTGCATTTAAGGAATCGCAAATTGAGATTCCTTAAATGCAATGCAACAAAGTAAAAAAATTAGCGATTTCGCTACTAGGGGGCGCAATTTACCATGGTAAATTGCAAAAACTTTGAGAAATGCACTAAAGTGCATTTTTCAAAGTTGAAGGTTACAGACACACATGTCCTTGGGACATGTGTGTGCGCAACATATGTGCACGGATCAATTTCAGGAGTGCAACAGGGTGTCCTTTTGACACCCCTGCACCCTTGAAATTGCATGCGCAATTTGCGAGTACCTATTGGTATCAGTACCTATTGGCACTCGCAAATAGCGCTCGCAATTTCCATTCATTCCTATGGGCCTGTAGGCCCATAGGAATGAATGGGAAGCCATTCCTTATTTGCGACTCGCAATTTGCGAGTCGCAAATAAGGAATGTGAAGGAATCGCTATTATTATAGCGATTCCTACATGCATAGGATTTTGCGAATCCTTAATTGCGAATCCTTAATATTCGCTATTAAGGACTCGCAAAATCCTAGCTTGATGCATGTGCCAGTATTTCCCTTAGGCCGTGGTGTATAGCCACTGCTTCTGCCTCCCCTTTTATGTTGCTCAGCATGATTGCAGAGACTTGGGAAAAGTTACCCATTAGTTTCATCTCCAAGCCCAGGGCAGGTCCTGCCCCTTACTCATTCTGTATCTGTTTCAATACCTCTGGAATGACCTCTATGTAAGGGTTACTGTGTATTCTGATGTAAACGGCAGCAAAGATTGTTCCACAAGTGGTACAGTCCTCAATCGAGGGAACCATCCCCATTGGCAAGCAAATTGTTAGCATTCTATGTTTTTCCTGCGGACCCGTATGGGGAAATACTGCTTCCAGCTGTGCAATTTTCTGTGCTATCCAGAACGGAATTTGCTCCCGTTTGGAGGGGATTGTCCCCATCACTGATTTTAGTGTCTGTGGATTAATCGTAGGTGTGGTCTGATGTGGACCGACTGTAGCATTCCTCTCAGGTTGGACTGTTAATGTTCGCATAACGAACTGAACAATGTGTCTGTATAGCCGGACTATGTCTTTGTATATTGTATGGACTCAGGATGTGCAATGTATGTCGCTAAGACCGGCCAGGTCGCTCCTTCTATGCTGAGTGGACCGAGTCTTACGACAGATGTTGTGTGTGTGAGGGCGCCTTTAAACTAGTTTCTCTGTTGCTTATAAGTTAACCGGACCTCAATGTCTTCGTATGAAATGCATTCTTCCGGTGGTTCAACTACAATGTATGTGTGGAACAATTTAGTCTGTGGATCTGCAGGTGGGAACTGAACCCAATACCTCTGATCCGAACACCTTGTGTGCCTCAAATCACGAAGGTAACACAGCCACCTGTTGCGGGTACGCCGTGTTCTAATAATTTTATACTTACTGCATGTCTGCAGTTCTCTGTAATATTTAGAGCGTTTGCAAATTCGTCTTCCCCTGAATCTCCACTGCTCCTCGCAGAGTCAGTCATTTTTAATGGAGAATCGAAGAATGTTAAGAGCTAGGGTTTTGCACAATTTGGGAACTTTTTATCCTTACAAGCTTGTTTAAACCTTCAGCCAATACACAGGGTATATCTGCTCAGCTGAGGCAGATCTCCCTTCCCACTTCAGACGTCTCTGAAAAGTGTGAGCAGGGCTTTCTGAGAAAGCACGATTGAACTACTCAGATTTTAACTGTTAATATAAGAACCAAACCAACGCTGGCGGTGCCATGCCGTGTAGTTCCTAGGAATCCCGAGGACCTATGTGTTTTGGATGATCTAAACTGAGGGATCGGTGTCCAAGCCACTTCCAGACACCCCCACAGGATATGTCAGTTGTTAGACCAGCTAGCTCTACAGTGCCACTACCACCCCCCTGTATCTTACAGTGGTGTAGGTAGTTTCTGGCACCCACTGAACATGACAACCCCAATTACTCAGGGATCGTGGAAAACAGTACAGTACTTTTCGCTCAGTCACTCGTGCTTACTTATTCTCTGAAAATACACAGGATGGCGGTTAGGACGTTTCAATAAGTATTTATTGGTCCAGCGTCAGTCTTGTGTAAAACATATTTCCTGTGACAATCAGGAGACAGAAGCATACTAAAGAAATCGCAAGTACTAATATAGTAAACAGTAGATACATTTCTACTATAGTGCTAAGAAGATGAACATATACAGTTCAGAAAAGACAGTAGCACTTGCATACTCCTATAATGCGCGCCCTACGTAATTTGCCTAAATGTAGCTAGCCTAAATATGTAAGTGTAGCATGTATATGTGTATGGATATATATGTATATAGCCAAGAATCCCCTAGAGAAGAACCAACCCCCTCACCTGATGGTAGAGAACTAAGGACTCCGTCTCTGTTCCGAGGATGACACCCCGCAAGATTCAGCATGCAGGACCCCGTGTCAGCTCGGAAAGAATTCTCCTCTAATTTGCAGGGGGAAATAAGGGTCTTCTATACTAGAGTGGTCACTCCAGGGTTTCTTCTAGAATCGATATGTTTTGAAAACAATCATAAATGTTTTCTAAAACAATGCGATCATGCATAGCGGGCTGTTGGCCAAGGGTGAAAAAAAGTGGTGACCCTTATAGAGAATGCTTTTGCAGTGCCTGAGGGCATGTTTATGTACATCAGGTACAAGGATTATGCTAGAATACTAAGAGCCTGGTGTCGAAGAGACAGGAGCAAGCTACTAGGTAAAAGGTCACCTGTTCAGAACCCTTATTGTTCTACGGATGGGACATTGTATGTAAAAAGGGCCATATATGACAGGACTAGCCTAAAGGACATGACACCGCTTATAAGGTAGCTCTAAAGATACACATGATTCTAGAGGAGCATTGGGGGGTGGCTTGTAGAAACACATGCCTTCAGTGGGGAGGGACACACTGCTTACACTAGGAGTGGAAGACCAAACCAGATATGCCCCTATGAAAGCCATCCTTGTTACCAGGTTTTGACTCACTACAGAAAAATACTGCATTGAGTTTAGGAACAGCCAAAAAGTGCATAGTCAGTCTTGGGTGGACTTCTTGGATTATGCCAGCAAGACACTGAATGGTTGGGTGTGGGGCAGAAAGGTAGATGATTATGTTGGGCTGTACAACTTAAGAGAGCACATGCTCAGTGCCTGTTTTCCCGAGCTGTGCCACCACCTAGTTGACAGCAAACTGACAGGGCCCCAATGAGCTTATTGAGGAGGCCAACCTCTGGGTCAGCACCAGAGTGTCCAAGAAGGTACCTGGGAGGGACCCTAAGAAGGGTGGTTCAGGTTGCCCCCAGCAGAGTGGGGAAGAGGTTAAAAATGACCCAGACAAGTTCCAGAGTAAGCAGGAAGGAAAGAGTTCCCATGCCTCATCTGAGAAACAGGTGGTGGTTCTTGTGGGTGGTGACCCAGGACACCCATTTACAACCCCACTGCTTTGAGTGCTCCCAGTTGGGACACAAGCAGGGGGACTCTGTCTGTCCAATGAAACTACCACTATTGGGACTGCTGCAGGGGAGGCCAATATGGCCTTAGGGGGTTCGTAGTCCCCGGGGGTAGGTCATAGAACATGTCATGACCTCCCTCAGTTGGGAGACAGACTTAGAGGGTGAGCTGGTGATCCCTGAGGGGGAAAGTCATCACTTCCACCAGATGAAAGTGAATGGGGACCCAGTCACTGCTCTAAGGGACACCGACGCAAGCCGGACCATGCTAGTGGAAAAGCTAGTTACGCCAGAGCAGTACACCGGCCAGGTGCGTAAGGTAACTCAGGCCCATGGGCAGGAGTTTTTCTGCCCTATGGCCCTAGTATCCCTGGAGTGGGATGGAGATTTGACACAAAGGAGGGTCATAGTCAGTACCCAGATGCTGATAAACTGCATCCTGGGGAATAAGTTGTCCCTGGTGTCAGGAGAACCAAAAGGAATTACCCCCAAGGGCGCCCTAACAGTTCAGTTAGCTGGAGGTACCACTCCCAAGCGAAGGGTACGTGAGCCCAAATGAGTGGCAGGGTGAGGGAGGACTCACCCCTGTCCTCTGTTGAGCCTCAGGGTACACACCCTGGGTTGATTGGCCAGCATCAGGATACCAACCCTCAAATGGCAAAAGGTAGAGTGGAAGTAGGGTGCAGAATCCCTGGGGCTACTGCCCCCACTCTAGCATACCGCAGAGGTCAGAGAACCCTCAGGAGCCCATAGCGACTCCTTGCCAGCCCTAAGGTTGGAAGAAAGGCCTACCCAATATCCCTGCTTAGTCTCCACCTAGCAGTGGATGGCCTGGGGCATGGCTCCTAACACTGACAGTTGTAAGTGGCCATTGTTTATTGCTGTCCTTATGGGCAGAGTTTTCCTTGGGTTAGGGACAGATGTGGGCTCCAAGGGGTGGAATGGGCTGCATAACTGTTGCCCATGATGGTACAGTCTGACTACTGAGATGTATCTGTGAGCAAGTTAAGGATAGGTGCTGTAGAGGTGGGGTCCAGAGGTGAGGAGAAGGCTTCCCTATGGGGCAGTTCAGTGGCTCAGGAGAGTATAGACAGAAGGGTCTAATGGAGTCCAGAAAGGCACAGAACTGACAAGTGCCCCTGTAGTGGAGGGCCATTGTCCATGTTCTATCGCCTAAGCAGGGAAGTCCATCAAGGTATTGATTTGTCTGCCCTGGTTTTAGGCTGGAAGGAGGTTGTGTTGGAAATGGTCCTTTTCTCAGGTTCACCCCCAAACTTCTTGCATTCTTCCTCCTACTTTTTGCTGAATTTGTTTTTGCTGGCCTTAGGACTCTGAGCACTTTACCACTGCTAACCAGTGACATGTGCTCTCTCCTTAAAAGATGGTAGAATTGGCTGATATCCAACTGGTATATTTAATTTACTTATAAGTCTTTTAAAGGGCACTACATGTGCCCTACAGCACTGATTGTACCACCCACTTAAGTAGCCTTTTAAACATGTCTCAGGCCTGCCATTGCAGTGTGTGCAGCTTAAACTGTCCTTTCGACCTGGCAAAGTAAACCTTTTACCAGGCCAAGACCTTCTCCTTTGTTAAATATAAGTCACCCCTAGGATATGCCCTGGACAGCCCAGAGGGCAGGGTGCAATGTATTTAAATGTGCTAGCACCAGCTTACCCAGGTTGCAATGGCAGGCCTGTAGTCACAATTTGAGTGGTGTTCCATGGGTGGCATATTACATGCTTCAGCCCATGGGAGACCCCTAGAGTACCTATACTCTAGGTACCTTAGTACCATATAGTAGGGACTTACAAGGGTACACCAGTAGCCAATCTGGGGTGTACCTAAGTACTCACCATTTCCAGTTTAGGGAAGAAGCAAAGAGACTGGGGTCCTGATTAGCAGGATCCCAGTCAGACTAGTCAGAAACAGCATAAAACCAGTCAAAAAGTGGGGGTAACCGTGCTAGTAGGATCCTACCTTCCTACATAACCCCCCCAAACGAAAGGAGATAAGGCTAACCTTGCCCAGTTGAGTATTTTTTTCCTAAGTGGCCATATAAGGATGGTCCTGCACTGGCATGGATACTCCCTGTGCTATGGTCCATTGAGAAGTTCCTCCGCTGTAGGGGCTTGGATCCTCTCAAACGTTTGGGGTGTCTACGTGTCAACTGTTTGAGCCAAGAGAGGGGCTTGTGCTGTGTCTGACTAGGGACGTGAGTCCCTAACAGAGTTGGTCTCAACTTCCTCAGAGCACTTGCCCCAACAAAGGGGCATATTAACAACGGCCAGCGATAATTATCGCTGGCCGTGCTTAGCGTGAGGAATCCTATCGCCGGCTATCGCTGGAAATTATCGCCATGCTAGCGCTGTATTAACAACGCTTAGCGCAAAGGCGATAATTTCCCAGTGATAGCGATGTTTTCCATGGAACATCGCTGGTTTTCCAGCGATGTCCCATGGAAAACGGCGATATACTTGGCGATAGGGCCTGTGGTCTTAGCCACACAATCCACCCCCCATGTTAGGTATGCCTTAGTCAGGAATTTAGCAGACGTTAAATTCCTGCGTTAAGGCATACTTAACGCAATTTAATATATCGCTAACCCACGTTGCTAATATGGCGATACCTGGGTTAGCGATATTTCCCCTGTTGTATTCACAGGCACGCCCCTTTGCATCTCATTAGCGATGCGATGGGAGGCGTGCAGGAAACGGACGCTAGGTCAGGAATCACGCGCTAGCGTGTCCTTGTTAATTCGGCGATAAAATTATCGCCTCTTTTCGTCCGAAAACGGACGCTAAAGCGGCGATAATTCATTAACGCCGCCTTGTTAATATGCCCCAAAGGCTTTCCTCTCTATGGCTGACCTGTACTTATCCGTAGGAGTCAACCTTTTGCTAATTACAGCTTTTGTTGATCCTGTCTGACTGGAAGAATGTGGGGCCAGTGAAGGTGTGGGACAATCTGGTCCCAGGTTTTGCTTGCCCAACAGAGTCCATTTGGGGAATGTCACTTGCTAAGGGTAAGAGGGATCCCTCAGATTGCAGAGGGCTATCCATCTGGCTGGTACTACTAAGCTGGGGGTCCCTAATCTGTGGATGACAGGATTCCTCTTGGCAGTGGGTCCTGCAGGGTCCACTGACAGCCCTGGCATCTGCAGCAGCAGGCTGACTGAGGCTTGGCAGAGGGGGCAGGATACCTGCTCCAGACTTGGTACCTCCTTGGATGACTCTCCTGCCCTCAGGATGCCTGCCAGGACAGGCCTGACCTCCTCTGGGATAGTTTCTTCACAAGGAGTAGAACCAGTTCCCTGAGGAGGCTGACCCTCACCTACAGTCTGGGGGGAGGGAGACTTTTCTTCCTCCCTTGTGCACTCTGTTGGAGGTGGGTGGGCCATTCTGTCAGGCTCCACTGCTCCAGGGTTTCTTGGTGGTTGGCCTTGTGCCCTAGGGGTCACACCAACCTTCTTAGGGAGGCCTATCATTTCTAGATGGGTCCGGAGTTCTACTTCAGCCCAGGCTGAAATCTCAAGATCATTGCCCAGCAGGCAGTCTACAGGCAGGTTGGGGGATACTGCCACCCTTTCAGGGCCAGTTACCCCTCCCCAATTGATATTGACTATTGCCATGGGGTGATCTGTTCTAGCACCATCAGTGTTGGTCACCTGGTATATGTATCCAGGTAGAAGCTAAGGGGGGACACAAGTTGTCCTGCCACCATGGTGACAACAGCCCCTGTGTCCCTACAGGCTACAGCTTTCTGACCATTGATCAGAGGCTCATGTATGTACTTGCCCAAGGTATTGGGATTTACAGTAAAAGTGGCAAAGCCCATGCCACCATCACATACTAAAGTGGCCTGTGTAGGGGAGCTGGCTAGGCCAGACTTCACCTCGGTACCCCATGAGAACCCAACTAAACTCTTGGGTGCACTACTACTACTTAGAGTGCAACTACTAGGGGCACTAGGGGATGTAGTGGTAGGAGTAGAAGTAGTGGTCTCCTTGTTGATGGCCTTGGGGCAATTGAAATCTCTTACTCTATGGCCTTTTTCTTTACAGAGATAGCAATAGGTTTCTTACCAGGAGAGGAAGAGGATTGGGACCCACCCCCATTGGAAGACTTTTGGAGACCTTCAGAGGACTTCTCTTTAGACTTTTCCCTACCTTTCTCTTGGGCCTTTGAAGAATCTTTCTTCCGGTCACCACCACCTTGAGACTTAGTCTTAACCCTGGTATGAACCAATTTGTCTGCCGTCTTTCCTAATTCTTGGGGAGATGTCAGATCAGAGTCTACCAGATACTGTTGTAGTTGCTGATTTTGACAAGTATTAAGGATGTGCTCCCTCACTAACAAATTGTACGATCCCTCATAGTCCTGTACCTTGTTTCCAACGAGCCAGCCTTCCAGACCCTTAATAGCACTGTCTATAAAATCAACCCAGTCTTGAGTGTGTGCCCTCTGAGTATCCCTGAACTTAATACTGCACTGTTAAGTGGTTAAGCCAAACCCATCTATGAGTGCGCTCTTCAGGACTGAATAATTGTGAGCATCCTCTTCTCTAACAGTGAGGAGCTTGTCTCTACCTTTGTTAGCAAAGGAGAGCCACAGGATAGCTGGCCACTGCCTTTGAGGGACCTTTTGAACTTTACAGGCCCTCTCTAAAGCAGTGATCCATTTATGGATGTTATCCCCCTCCTAGTAAGGAGGGACTATCCGGCTCAGGTTCCTAGCATCAAAGAAATTTTCCCTGACTCTAGGGACACTAATGCTGCCACCATGGGACTCTAGTCCCAAATTCTTCCTAGCCTTCTGCCCTTCCAGGGTCTCTTTATCAAGGGCCAACTGTTCTTGCCTGAGCTTGAGTCTAACCCTCTCAAGTTTGATCAGGTGGTATTCCCTTTCTAAAGAGTCCTCCCTCTTGCTAGAGATGGAGAACCCTATGGAATGATCTGAAACATTGGACTCGGCAGAGGGGGGACAAAGACCTTCTCTGCCTACTCTGAACCCTCCCAGGAGGATTAAAGGGGAACCTACTTCTAGGGACACACTATGTGCCATGTGCACTATTCCCTGGAGGATCAGAGTTGACCAAGGTGGATTCATCAGACTCAATTCAATTCAATAAAATCTTTATTCAATCTCTTTAGCACAGATCATAAAAGCACAATTTCATCACAAACTCATTAAATACACAGTCAAGGCAATATTATAAATCGAATAAAAACATTTAAAATCTTAATAAGCTTTAGTTGTCATTAAACCAGGGGCGCCTCCTATATCTGCATTAGTTTCATGATTACAATAATGAATTAAATCCTCAAGCCGTCCTGGACCTTTCTCTTTCTCATACAAGCCCACAAAAAGGTGGCTACAGAGAAACAAACGAAGGGGTCAGAAAGAGACTTTAAAAAATACAATGCCACCCTACATTGAATAAAATTATGATGCCTTAAGATTGGGAGAATAAAAGCGTCTCTTTCGGTTTGATAAAACTTGCAGAACAGTACTAGGTGTAGGTCCGACTGGGACGAATGTTTGTCGCACTGACATGGGATCAAATCTGAGCGTTTAAATTTCTTCTCTGGGAACCCTAACATCAAAGGAATGAGGTTCAAACGGAAGCGCAGTAAGATGTATCTATGCTGTGCGATGGTGATACTGGATAGGTATGAGAATCCTTCCCCTAATCTTGGGGGGATAAGGTCATATGCAAGAGACGCTTTTTGTTGTTGGTTCTTTTCCCTACGGACAAAATTAGCCCTCTGCATGAATGCCTCAGTTATTTTCTGTTTAGGGACCCTCCTACAAGATGCAGGATCCCAAAATAATTCTCCCAGCGCAATTGCGCTCAGTTCTGCCTCCACATATCTGAGCCAGCCAATCTTGTTATGATGTTCCAACTTCAAACAATCTCCAATTATACACTGTGTTAGGTTGACAGTGGCCCTGCGCCAAATGGAGAGCCATAACAAAATTGGTGCCAATCTAATAGAGTCTACCATATAAGGTAGTCCTAGTTCAAGACGTAAAATGTAATTGGAGAAAGAATGGGGTAGCGCCACCCGAGTTTCATCAGAGTCCTCTTGGTCATGCTCAGAATTAGGGACACTAGGGTTAACCCCTCCTGACCCATCTTCTGGAGCATCCCCACCCACTTTGTCCTGATCCTCTGACCTGTCAGGGTTCTGGAGATCGTCTATGATAAGCAGCTCTAAGAGATGCTTAGTGGTTGGGTTGCTACCTCTCTTTAACTTCCTAGAAGTACACAAGGTCCTTAGTTACTGGAACTTAAGACCACTGTATCTAGAAGATTGGGCCCCATTGAGGTCCATTACTAAAGACATGTTGTCTAGAAGTAGTGTGGTGTTGCACCTACCTACCCTAGTGGAAACTAATCTTACTAAGATTGGAGAAAGGGATGTGCTACACC
Organism: Calotriton arnoldi; assembly: GCA_963921515.1. Lineage (NCBI taxonomy): Eukaryota > Metazoa > Chordata > Amphibia > Caudata > Salamandridae > Calotriton > Calotriton arnoldi. The sequence continues at coordinate 108,119 of CAWUFW010006261.1, read as the reverse complement.
CTTAACCACCAATCTAAAAGTTCAATAGAACTTACTTTGTGTGGGTGGCATAATATGTGCTTCAGCCCATGGGGACCACTGGTGTACCTATGCCCTGGGTACCTTAGTACCATATACTAGGGACTTACAAGGGTACACCAGTAGCCAATCTGGGGTGTACCTAAGTATTCACCATTTCCAATTTAGGAAAGAAGCACAGAGATTGGGGTCCTGATTAGCAGGATCCCAGTCAGACTAGTCAGAAACAACATAACACCAGGCAAAAAGTAGGGGTAACCATGCTAGAAGGATCCTACCTTCCTACAATGGTGAAGTCAGGTTTTAAATTACAATTCTCAAAATGCCACTTTTAGAAAGTTGGCATTTGCTTGCCATAGGCATTTGGTACCTCCAGCCTGTCTCTGGCCACATGACTCAGTGTAGTTGGCAGTTGGGCTTTGTTTATTCCTCCTAGACAGCCACACATAATGGAGGCGTAGGTGTGCCTGAATGGGCCATCACTGGCAGGATGGGAGGGAGGAGCTGGACCAAGCCTCACTTACACCTGAACAGGCTGTGTCCTGTCCCCATACAAAGGGCTGCCTACCCCCTGTAGTTAGTTTGCAGCCAGGGCTGGCAGGGTAGAGCATCTGTACACTTCAAAGACATGTCTCTAGAAGTGTCTCCCCCACTTCAAAGGTACAACTGTGTATGAAAGAAGGACTTCAGACACCACCACTGCCGTACACTTCTGGACCTGTGGATACTCTGCCAGGAAGAAGAAGTGGTGTGCTGCTGAAGACTGCCACTCTACTGGACTGCACTCTGGTGGACTCCTGCTTTGCTATGCTGACCTGCTGCCTGCTGCGCTCATGCCTTGGTGAGAAGGACTGGACCTACATCTCTTGAACCCAGAACCCAGAGTGACTCCAAGGGCTAGTTGACCGGCCTCCTGATCTGAAGCATCAGGGACATAACAGGCTTCCAACCCCCTGTACCTCGACTCTGCCATCTGTAAGTCTACCCGGCCAAGTGCTTCCACTCTAGTCCTGGACCCTTGGGATTGGGCCTAAAGTGCTTGCCAGCGGAACCAAAACATCCTCTCTGCTGAACAATACATCCCCAAGCAGAACCGATTGAGTCTCCTTAGCTGAGCGGGGCATCCCTGAGCAGAACCGACGCATGGTCACTGCTGCTGGATTGGACAGTCGTAAAAGACTCGCAGCGCCACCGCAACCCACATCTTAGGACCGACATATCGCCTTCATAACCACCACAGTGAGATGCTGTCCCCAGTGCAGGCCCTCACAGCTTTTGTCTACGCCAGACTCCACGCCGTTGCGGAAACTCCGCATTGAAGTTTCACTGCTCATCAGAATCAACGCAGTCCCTCAGCTGCTCATCCCCAACACCGAACTTCGCATTGTAAGGCCCGTGAAATGGATCCTCGACATCGACCCAACAGGACCTTGCACCGCAGCCTTGTGGATCTCGGACCCGACGCATCGCCTCTGCTGCGCGGCGCAGCTTCGACGTGGATCCACGCAGCGCTCCCCAACCAGGATTTAAGGTACCTTGTTCAGTGGGCCTAGCTGGGCCCCTGTAGGCAGCCCACACTTTATTGTGGTCGGCCTGAACTTGTGACTTTGCCCATCTCTGCCGCAACCAGATATCCACAGTTGGTGCTTTGTACTTTTTGGCGTTATTATGACCTAAAACTTTAAAATTGTATGTCTCCTGTTCTACTAATTGAAATTTTGTCATTTGGGTCTTGCTTTATCTATTAAACTAAGCTCTGTTTTTCTAATCTGGTGTGGGAATATATTTTGCGGTGTTTTCACAGTTTTACTGTTAGATGTAATGTGAAAAGTATTTCAGCAACACTTCAAAGTTAAGCCTGACTGCTATGTGTCAAGCTCCCAGGGTGTTGATCACATGTTAAGTTAGGGTTTGCTTGTGCCTTACCCTGATTAGGACTGTGGTTGCTGCTTGACCAGGGGTCACACCACAGTCAACCAGTACCCCACTCTCTAATATCAGATAACTCTCTTAAATCGCACAAGAAGTCCAAGCACTGTTTGCCGACATCCCGTCACTAACACCGTTCGGAGTCATGTGAATCCCTGGGTACCTCTCTACCTCAGATCTGCTCTGCGATGCGGACTCCTGCTCAGCAGGCAACCACAGCAGATGAAATGAAACATCTGAAGGCAGCTGTAGCCAGGATGTTTGATACTTTAAAAAATCTCACCACAGCACCTTTTGGCCTTTGAGGTGGCAGCGTGTCAGAGGCCCATTGGCGACTCTGACTGTGACACTTGACTTCCACCTAAGGACGACCCCATTAAAAAGCTTGGCACAGCCAGCTCCAGCCCCAGTGCAACGTACTACGCCACCCGCAGCACCGAGACCAACATTACAGGCCTGAGCCTCAATGGCGCCACCAATGCCAGATTCCAATCCGATAGTTTTATTGGATTTGGAAACTGAACAATGCTCTGAACAACTTCACTACAGTTTCTCAGACCCAGAACAATAGTGCTAAGGAGATGAGGATGGTGATGACTTTTATGAAGAAGCTAACATTTTTGAAGATCTTCAAAATGCCTGTGGGTTGGACACTTCCCCTGACATTGGCCTGAATTCCCCGAACCTTATGGTGTCTGAAGAATATGCCTCCTTTGCGACTATCATCAGGAGGGCAGCAGAAGTGCTTGATTTAACACTGCTCATTCAGGAAGTTCAAACCCAAAACCCTGATAGAGACATCTGCTCCCCTTTAAGAAGGCTCTCACCGATATGCTGGTGGGATCTTGGGCAAAACCAGGATCTTGCCCTGCAGTGAACAGGCAGATGACAAGGCAGCACAGGCCCACCCCCAGGGACCCAGTTGTCTTAGCCCAGCACCCTATCCCAGAGAGTTTGCTGGTCCAAGTAGCGTTCAGCCTCCTTAACCGAAACTCATTCCCTACCACTTCACCTGACAGGGAATCCAAAAGAATGAAAAAATTAGCAAAACACGTCTTTTCCAGTGCTAGCCTTGATTGCGATCCATCAATAGCTTCTGCCTCCTGGAACTCTATGCGCACACCTTGTGGGACAGGGCGACCAATGTCTTGCCAGCTGTATAGAGGATGTCAGACATACCCTCCAATGCCTGATCCATGATGGCCAAGATGCTTTCAAATACCTCACATGTTCTGGCCTCGACACAACCAACTGTTTGTATAGGGCAGTTGGGACCAGCACTGTGCTTTTCCTTGAATTTCGAACATTCTATTATGGACATGCCATTTTATAGGCTGCCTTGGTCCTCATGAAGTTTAAAGAGAGCAAATTCAGCTCTTTCTGGGCTTAGCCCAGTCTGTTCAGCAGTTCTTCCAACAATAACGCCCCTTTCAAGGCCTTGGTAGGGGATACCTGCAGTGACAACGCCAATTCAGGCCTCAGCAGCCCCAGGCCTCCTAGCCCTTAGTGGGATGAGGCCGGGGAGCTGGCCGACAGCATGTAGGCCCCAGGGGCAATGCACTACACCAACCCCTTGCTGCCGCAAAACCACTTTAAATTGTCCTTGGTGGCACACAGTCACCTGGTAGGAGGTTGTGTCACGATTCTCCTTTCCTGATGGTAGAGCGTCTCTTCAGACCAATGGGTGCTCCAGATTGTGGAACAAGGATACTAACACCTCCTGGAGGACCACTTGTACATACCCCTCAAGGAAGTTCAAGCTCTCTTGCAAAGGGAGCAATAGAGATGATGACTGGTTTTTACTCCCATTATTTTCTGGTGCTGAAAAAAGACAGAGCTCTTTGTCCTATCTTAGATCTTCTCCCTCTGAACTTCTTCCTCCAGGAGGGCAAGATCAAAATGCTCACTCTGGCCCAAGTCCTGTTTGCCCTAGATCCTTGACTTGATGATAGCTTGGAACTTGCACAATACTTCTACATTCCTGTCCTGCATTCCCACAGGCATTGCCTGCAGTTTCAGGTAGACCATGACCACTTTCAGTTGTCTGTGCTCCACCTTGTGTACACTGTATTCACAAAGGGGATGGTGGTGGGTGCAGCTCATCTGCGGAGGTTAGGAACACTGGTCTTTCCATATTTCAATGACTGGCTATTAAAGGCGGTCTCACCCCAAACAGTCCTAAGCCTGTTCCAGACAATGGCCTACCTTTTGACATCATTAGGTTTCTCCATCAATGTGCCAAAATTACATCTCACTCTTTCACAAAAACTTCCCTTGATTGCAAGCATTGCAGTCACAGTACTTTTCCTTAGACATCCTCCTCCTGAAGGAGTTCAGGACAATCGAGCTATGATCCTGATGTTTCAACCTTTGTCCTAGGTCACAGTGAAAGCAGCTATGAGGCTTCTGGACTCTCAGCCTCCTGCTTGTGCACCATGCCAGGTGAAACATGCAGGCTCTGCAGTAGGATCTGAAGTCTCAGTGAGCTTAACACCAAGGCAACCTCTCAGACTCCATCCAGGTATTGAAGAAGACTGCAAAAGACCTGCGGAGGTGGCTATTCAACCACAATTGGACCAACAGCAGACTCCTCTCCATACCCTACCCAGAGTTAACTGTTGTGATGGATGCATCGTTGCTGTGTTGGGGAAGTCATCTGTTAGAGGTGGAGTTCAGAGGACTCTGGTCTTTAGAGAGGGCTCGCCTGTACATCAACTTGCTGGATTTGGGAACGATTCACTTAGAACTGAAAGTGTTCCTTCCGACCATCAAAGGGAAATGGGCGCAGGTACTCACAGACACAACCACCATGTGGTATTGTAACTAGCAGGCCACCATAGGTTGTGGGTGTTGTGTCAGGAGGCTTTATGCCTTGGCAGTGGCTGAACGCTTAGGGCAACTCCCTGATCGCTCTGATCATGGCAGGATCTTTAAACACCAGGGCAGATGAACTCAGCTGACGTTGCCTAACGGATCTTAAATGGAAGTTACATGTAGGTGGCACAGATAATCTTTCAACAATGGGGAGAACCTTGGCTCGATCTACTGGCCACTGCAGAGAATGCGCAGTGTCGGAATGTTTGCACATTTAAGCCCCCTAGGCAGTTCTCCATCGGAAACACCTTTCGCAAGCATTGGTGGTCGGGACTACTGTATGCCTTTCTGGCCCTCCCTTTCCTGCCCAGAATGCTCAAGATGATCAAGAAAGACTGGTCCCAAGTCATCTTAGTGGCCCAGGACTGGGCGAGGAGAGTGCGGTTCCCGGAACATCTGTCCATTACTATATGTTCTCCAATCTGGCTGCCCCTACTGGAGAAACTCTAGTCACAGCAGCTGGGCGAGTCTTGCTCCCGAGCAAGCATAATCTACGCCTCCATGCATTGAGATTGAACAAAGACTGTTGATGGTTTCGATCTTCCTCCCTAGTGATTGTTGCCAGGCAGCCATCAACAAAATCGATTTATGCAGGACACTGGGATATGTTTGTAGTCTAATGCTCTTCCTAAAACATACAACTCCTGAATGCAAAGTTTTCAGATGTTCTTCTGTTCTATTTGTCATTGGTCCAGCAAGGCCTTGCTGTGGCAACAGTTTTGTTTTTAAACACATTTGTTTGTTGGCATTTGAAACAATCTGTGCACTCACTTATTAACATTCCAGGTTAGAAAATACCATTCAAGAAATCATGTTTTACATAAAAGGAATCATCAAGTATACAATCATGGGATACAAATACTTACATATCTGACATCCCCATGAGACCCAAATGAAGAACTGCATAAGGATCTAATAGTGACAACAGTTAGACATAATATACTATAAGTTCTCCAACCATCTTATCTCTATGTGCTGTTTTTTTTGCAGTCTTATCATTGTTCAAACTAAGTCTCAGGGTCAAGGAAAAGGGGCATTTTAACAGATATGAAAAGCAAAATTATCTTGAGGGTTGCATATTCCGATAAGGAAGAAAGAGGTGCACAGAACAGATAGGGAGAGGGAGGATATCTTCGCAAAGAGAAAGAGAAAACTCTATATTGGAGGCCCTCAGATGTCAGGGCGGGTGGCAGGAATCCCAGTGGGAAGAGGAGCGGGGCAACCGGCAGGCAGTGCTGTTATCTAATAAAGGGGGAAGAGCTACTAAGGGCTCATTAGCTTGTCAACCGGGGTGGTCATTCCCTTCATCCTCCGAGTCTCCGGAGGTGTCTTCACCGTCCCCTCCAGCTAACCCATCTATCCCTTCTGGACTCCCCTCCTCATCGCTCTCTGGGCGTTCCCAGCTCTCTAGTTTTTCTGACCACAACTCTGCCAGTGGGCGATGCTGTTTCCCCCTAGCCTCTTCACAATTCAGGGCCCTCTCCTTAGTCCTAGCTCACAAGGTAACATCATTCATCCAAGTGCCCACTATCAGCACCAGGGTTGATTTCCAAGCCATCGCAGTTCATATCCAAACTAATACTAGAGCCGAATCCAAGAATCGAGAACCAACCCTACGTTTTTGGTGTCTAGGAAACAGTCTCAGAATGCATGCCTCCACCGTGCAAGCAAGTGTTCCATACAGGGTTGCATTCAGAGCACTGCCCCAACGAATGGCTATAACCAGGGGCAGCTCCAGGTCATATGACAAAACTCTGCAACTGAAAGTGTACACCTGGGGCATCTGCATGGTTCGCCTTCTTAAATGACTTGTAGTCTATGAGGCGTCAGGTAGGCCTTAATGATATAATTAAATTAAGTATATTTGAATCTCATATTCCTGGAGGTCTTCTTAGGGTGTGCCAGAACCTTATTCCACTCCATATCGGTGAGGTCTCCACCTTATATCTCTCCTGTCTTACCCCTAGGTGACCTATAGAACCATTTCACTAAATGTTTTGTCGTGCCCACAGATACCAGGATTTGTAGTACCTAGTGCCGCCGAATCGTCCCGTCCAAAGGCCCACAAGTCCCCAAAGGTCCGTGTCAGTGTCTCATAGGTGAGGAATTGCCTGGGGGAATCACATATTGGTTCACTAGCTCCTCCATCGGGCGAGGTACTTCCAACTGAAAGCAGTCGCCGCCTGTTATCAATCCGGCATCTGTTCACACAAACAGTTGCCCAGCTGTGAAAAAGGTAAGGGGGTCACCATATGGGAGACCAACCAAAAGCAGGGAAGGTGCAAAAAAGGGGCCTCCCCGCCTTCCTCCACACGCAGCGCTTCCAACACCGCAGGGCTGTCATCAACAACACCCCAGGTCTGCGAGTTGCTGTTGCTGGGCAGACCAACTTTGCCAGCAGCATACTCTGGCTGTGAGCAAGCTCCATCGAGCACAACTCTTCATGATTGGTCCCTTCAAGCCATTGGGCAACCCACTGGAGCTCTGCTGCTGGAAGTACATTCTAAAGTTGTCCGTGCCCAAGCCTCCCTCAGTGGGTGGGCATCAAAGGACCTCCAAGAAAACCCTATGGCATCCTCCAGCCCAGATCAAGTCCTGGAGCAATGAGTCTAACTGTCGGAACCATGAGAAAGGCACTTCGGCCGGGAAATTAACAAAAAAATACATCAGTCTTGAGAGCATAACAATCTTAGACACTGAGATCCTGCCCATAATGGACAACGTAAGAGATCTCCAGAAAGATACGCAAATCTTAGGCGATTTAAGGGCTTTCTCTAGGTTGCCCTCCCGAAGGTCCTCCAGAGAGTGGAATATTCAAATTCCCAGGTATTTAAAAGTTGAGGGGGCCCAAGCCAACTCCTGGGTAGCCTACAGCGGCCGCTGGTATCCCGATGACATGGGGAATAAGCAAGCCTTGGCTTTGTTGACCCGTAGGCCAGAAAGTGTTGCAAAGACTCCCAGATGATGAAAAGTGGTTCCAGCCCGCCGTTGCACCCTCTAGCAGATAGAGGAGGAGGTCATCAGCATAAAGGGAAATAATATCTTTGAACCACCACTACCATGCCAGTGCCCACTCCTTCCAGTCGAAAGAGTTCCACCAGCTGCTCAATGGCTAATACAAAAAGAAGAGGGGGGCAGAGGGCATCCCTGTATAGTACCTCTGTGGACGTTGTACTTCTGTACCCACAATTGGCACATTTGTAGCCACAGATAAACCCCTTGTAAAAGGTACCATGGGTACCAAGGGCACTGTGACCAGGGAAGGCCTCTAAGGGCTACAGAACCTATTGTGCCATCCTTAGAGGCACTGTACCTTAACACTCACACACTGCCATTACAGGCTGTGTGTTTTGGTGCAGAGAAAAGTGAAGGGTTGACATGGCACACAACCCTGTGTGCCATGTCTGCAACCCACTGCCTGGGACCTAGGTAAGTCACCAATTTAGCAGGGTGCACTAGGCCCAGGTGAGGGTACAGTGGCATGAGCCCTGTACTCCCTATAGTGTCCAAGTCAGTTCTTGGACATTGTACATGTAGAAAAAGCCATAAAGAGTATATGGTCTGGGAGTTGCTCATTACGAACTCCACCGCTCCATAATGGCTTTACTAAAACCTGGGAAGTTTGGTAGCAAATTTCTCAGCACATTAAACCCACACCGATGCCAGTGTGGGATTTAATGTAAAATGCACACAGAGGGCATCTCAGAGATGCCCCCTGAAAAGCGGTCAGACCTGGTGTGGTTCCTGAATGGCTGCCCACCATTTGCCACCATCAGACAGGTGTCTGGACACCTGGGTAGAAAGACTCCGCTCTCTGGGTCCAGAAACAAAGCCCATCCTGGGCAGAGGTGTCATGCCTCCTCCCCCAGGATGGGCTGGGTCCACGAAGGGGAAGCTTCAAAGTCCTTCCGCCTTTGGGAGCTGTCCCTGCCTTTTGCTGCCCCCAGCAACTGGCTTCCACCGGTTCTGACCCCCACTTTGGGTGGGAGAATCAATGGGAAAACTAAGATAGGTGGAGAGGTGTGCACACTTTGCCAACCTATTGCTTTGGCCTCAGCCCCCCTGGCCTGTCCAAACTCTGACCTGCCTATAGCAATGAAACTGGCATATCCAGAAGCCAGCAGCTCCCCAGAGACTGGAGGACCTACCCTGCACTCACCTTACAAACTCTGTTTCCAGTGAGCACCGGATTTACTCAACAAAGACTCCAAGAACAGAAACCGGACCCAAGCGGCTACGTGGTTCTGCACCACTCTGCACCCGACACCCACGGCTTAAGTTCGAATAGCCCAACACCAGGAGGAGGTCTACCCAGAGATCCTGACCTGGGATCTGGTGATCCCTGACCTCCCTCAAGCTTCAAGGAGACGCATGCAGCCTCAACCTAAAGGTTCCCCCCAACTGCGACCAGAGCTGGTAATAAGACCCAACGCCCCACGGCTATGGTGTCCAGGCATTCCCCAAGAATCCAGCTTACCTCTTCAGCCGGTGGTCGCCTTTAGGAAGTCTCCCTGTGAAGGAAGTGGCCCAACTAGGGTCACCCGGGTCACTCTTGACCTCCTCTTGCCTTCCAGTAATGAAGAGTCGATGACGCAGTAGAGAATGCAAGCAAACTAGTTTATTCACAAGATACACTGCAGTGGAGTCCAGTCTGACCAGCCTCCTATGATGGCTGACGAGGGACTGACTGTAACAAGCATAAAGTTACATTATGTAGGTTCCCAGAGTCCACAAAGACCCGCCTATTATGGAAAAATACTAGTAGCTGTCGTAATACAATGGGGGCACAGAACATACGTTTCGATTCCGCAGCCTGGTACAAGCTATCTACTATCCAAGGTCATCTGGCCTATCCTCCCTTCTAGACAGGTGGGAGAAGGCCTCTATGTAACAGAAAAGGCATGAGTTAATGAGCCAGTTACAGCATTGGAGAAACAAAACTTACCAAGAACCATTTCTCGTAAGTGAACAAATAACAGTTTCGATTGTAATAGAAAATGGCGTCTTCGAGAGCTAAAGTGGCGGCACAGATGTCAACCTAACTAACGCAACATCTGTATTTGCTGAGTACGTCTACACACACAATATGCAAATATAATGTATTAGCTATATAAATGCTAACATACTATTAGGTAAAACACGAGAAGAGGAGAATGTTACGTTTCAATTCTATCACCTGCCCGAGCCTGAAACCTCTTTGCCAAACCGGAGGTCTCCATTGGAATCCACAGGGTCCTCAACATATTCTCGGCACACTGCACCCAACCACCCCTGTGCCCTTGTGGTGCAGCTCCTGGGCTAATTATTGGCCCCTGCAGTGCTGACCTTAACCCCTTCGCTGCTAGGCCTTTTCCCCCCCTGTGCTAAGCCTTTTTTTGGCTATTTGGGGTAGTGCGCGCTTAGGCCCCTGTAACTTTTTGACCACATAAGGTATCCATGCCAAATTTGCGTCCTTTTTTCTAACATCATGGGGATTGTAAAGGTACCCAGGGTTTGTGGATTCCCCTGGAGGGGACCCAGAAATTAGCCAAAATACAGCTAAATTTTGTTTTTTGGGGGAAAATGCGAAAAAGGGCTACAGATGAAAGCGTCTTGTTTTTTCCTGCAAATGGCAATAAAAAGGGGTTGTGGTGCTGAAATCACCATCTTCCCAGCTTTCAGGGACAAGCAGACTTTTGTCAGAAAACCAACTTTTTTACACAGTTTTGGCATTTTTCTGGGACATAGCCTATTTTTGCTATTTTTTGTGCTTTCAACCTCCTTCCAGTTAATGGTAGAAATGGGTATGAAACCAATAATGGATCCTGGAAAGCCATACATTTCTGAAAAGTAGACAAAATTCTGAATTCAGCAAGGGGTCATTTGTGTAGATCCTTAAAGTTTTCCTTATAGAAACTAACAGTTAAATAAAGGAAAAATTGAAAATTAGTTGAAAAAAACAGCCATTTGTGTCAACGTTTTCACCTGTAACTTCTTCTAATTATGACAGCTATTTGAAGGCAATATACCGTTATATCCGCTGGACCTTTCTGGTTGTGGGGATATATAGGACTTGTAGGTTCACCAAGAACCCGACGAACCCAGAGCCAATAACTGAGCAGCATCTTGCAATGGTTTTTTATTATGTACCGGGTATATAGCAATTATTTTGGAAAAATGTATACATGGAAAAATTGTTATGAAAGACACCTATGTATTTCTGAAATGGGAACAAAATGTAGATTTTAGAAACAGTAGATATTTGCACATTTTCGAAATTGGGAGTACCCATACTAGCATGAGAATTATAGGTCATTTTTCAAAATGACTTATTTTTTACACATTGTCTTTCATTTGGAAGGCAGAAATGCATCGAAAGTCAATAGGTAATAACAGGTGCTCTACAATTCTGTGTTACCCTAAGTCTCCCGATAAAAATGGTACCTCACTTGTGTGGGTAGGCCTTGTGCCCACAACAGGAAATGGCTCAAAATGCAACGTGGACGTACCACATTTTCACAATGAAAAATTACCCTTTTTTTGCAAAGTGCCTAGCTGTAGTTTTTGAACCCTAGCTCTGCGGGCACTTAGGGAAACCTAGCAAACCTATACATTTTTGAAAACTACACACCCAGGGGAATTCAGGATGGGGTGACTTGACTGGCTCCCACCAGGTTCTGTTACCCAGAATCCCTTGCAAACCTAAAAAATTGGCAAAAAAACCACATTTTCCTCACTTTTCTGTGGTGGAAAGTTCTGGAATCTGCGTGGATCCACAAAATTTCACCCACCCCGCGTTCCCCAAAGTCTTCCGAAAAAAATGGTACCTCACTTGTGTGGGTAGGCCTAGTGCCCGCGACAGGAAGCAGCGCAAAACGCAACATGGACGCACCACATTTTCACAGTGAAAAATGACCCTTTTTTTGCAAAGTGCCTAGCTGTAGTTTTTGAACCCTAGCTCTTCCGGCACTTAGGGAAACCTAGCAAACCTATACATTTTTGAAAAGTATTTACCCAGGGGAATCCAGGATGGGGTGACTTGACTGGCTCTCACCAGGTTCTGTTACCCAGAATCCCTTGCAAACCTAAAAAATTGGGAAACAAAACACATTTTCCTCACTTTTCTGGGTGGAAAGTTCTGGAATCTGCGTGGATCCACAAAATTCCACCCACCCCGTGTTCCCCAAGGTCTTCCAAAAAAAATGGTACCTCACTTGTGTGGGTAGGCCTAGTGCCCGCGACAGGAAGCAGCGCAAAACGCAACGTGGATGCACCACATTTTCACAGTGAAAAATTAGCCTTTTTTTGCAAAGTGCCTAGCTGTAGTTTTTGAACCCTAGCTCTGCCGGCACTGAGGGAAACCTAGCAAACCTATACATTTTTGAAAAGTAGACACCCAGGGGAATCCAGGATGGGGTGACTTGACTGGCTCTCACCAGGTTCTGTTACCCAGAATCCCTTGCAAACCTAAAAAATTGGCAAAAAAAACACATTTTCCTCACTTTTCTGTGGTGGAAAGTTCTGGAATCTGCATGGATCCACAAAATTCCACCCACCCCGCATTCCCCAAGGTCTTCCCAAAAAAATGGTACCTCACTTGTGTGGGTAGGCCTAGTGCCCGCGACAGGAAGCAGCGCAAAACGCAACGTGGATGCACCACATTTTCACAGTGAAAAATGACCCTTTTTTTGCAAAGTGCCTAGCTGTAGTTTTTGAACCCTAGCTCTGCCGGCACTTAGGGAAACCTAGCAAACCTATACATTTTTGAAAAGTAGACACCCAGGGGAATCCAGGATGGGGTGACTTGACTGGCTCTCACCAGGTTCTGTTACCCAGAATCCCTTGCAAACCTAAATAATGGGCAAAAAAAACACATTTTCCTCACTTTTCTGAGGTGGAAAGTTCTGGAATCTGCGTGGATCCACAAAATTCCACCCACCACGCGTTACCCAAGGTCTTCCGAAAAAAATGGTACCTCACTTGTGTGGGTAGGCCTAGTGCCCGTGACAGGAAGCAGCGCAAAACGCAACGTGGACGCACCACATTTTCACTGTGAAAAAGGACCCTTTTTTTGCAAAGTGCCTAGCTGTAGTTTTTGAACCCTAGCTCTGCCGGCACTTAGGGAAACCTAGCAAACCTATACATTTTTGAAAAGTAGACACCCAGGGGAATCCAGGATGGGGTGACTTGAATGGCTCTCACCAGGTTCTGTTACCCAGAATCCCTTGCAAACCTAAATAATAGGCAAAAAAACACATTTTCCTCACTTTTCTGTGGTGGAAAGTTCTGGAATCTGCGTGGATCCACAAAATTCCACCCACCCCGCGTTTCCCAGGGTCTTCCGAAAAAAATGGTACCTCTCTTGTGTGGGTAGGCCTAGTGCCCGCGACAGGAAGCAGCGCAAAACGCAACGTGGACGCACCACATTTTCACAGTGAAAAATGACCCTTTTTTTGCAAAGTGCCTAGCTGTAGTTTTTGAACCCTATCTCTGCCGGCACTTAGGGAAACCTAGCAAACCTATACATTTTTGAAAAGTAGACACCCAGGGGAATCCAGGATGGGGTGACTTGACTGGCTCTCGCCAGGTTCTGTTACCCAGAATCCCTTGCAAACCTAAAAATTGGCAAAAAAAACACATTTTCCTCACTTTTCTGTGGTGGAAAGTTCTGGAATCTGCGTGGATCCACAAAATTCCACCCACCCCGCGTTCCCCAAGGTCTTCCGAAAAATGGTACCTCACTTGTGTGGGTAGGCCTAGTGCCCGCGACAGGAAGCAGCGCACAACGCAACGTGGACGCACCACATTTTCACAGTGAAAAATGACCCTTTTTTTGCAAAGTGCCTAGCTGTAGTTTTTGAACCCTAGCTCTGCCGGCACTTAGGGAAACCTAGCAAACCTATACATTTTTGAAACGTAGACACCCAGGGGAATCCAGGATGGGGTGACTTGACTGGCTCTCGCCAGGTTCTGTTACCCAGAATCCCTTGCAAACCTAAAAATTGGCAAAAACCACATTTTCCTCACTTTTCTGTGGTGGAAAGTTCTGGAATCTGCGTGGATCCACAAAATTCCACCCACCCCGCGTTCCCCAAGGTCTTCTGAAAAAAATGGTGCCTCACTCGGGTGGGAGGCCCAAGTACCCGCGACAGGCAAGGGCCCACAACGTATTGAGGCGACCTCAAAATGGCCTATCACAAAACGACCTGGTTTTGCAAGGGGGTCCCATGACGTTTTGGCCCGGGGCTCGGTGGCCACCTAGGGAAACCTACCAAACCCACACATTTCTGAAAAGTAGACACCCGGGGGATTCCAGGGAGGTATGGCTTGCATGGATCCCCCAACGTTTTCTTACCCAGAATCCCCTGCAAACCTGACATTTTGCTGAAAAAATCCCTTTTTCACACATTTTTGTGTGGTAAAGTTGTGGCATCACGGGGCTGACACAAATTACCTACCACCCAGCGTTCCCCCGGTCTCCCGATAAAAATGGTGCCTCACTCGGGTGGGAGGCCCAAGTACCCGTGACAGGCAAGGGCCCACAACGTATTGAGGCGACCTCAAAATGGCCCATCACAAAACGACCTGGTTTTGCAAGGGGGGTCCCATGACGTTTTGGCCCGGGGCTCGGTGGCCACCTAGGGAAACCTACCAAACCCACACATTTCTGAAAAGTAGACACCCGGGGGATTCCAGGGAGGTATGGCTTGGATGGATCCCCCAACGTTTTCTTACCCAGAATCCCCTGCAAACCTGACATTTTGCTGAAACAATCCCTTTTTTCACACATTTTTGTGTGGTAAAGTTGTGGCATCACGGGGCTGACACAAATTTCCTACCACCCAGCGTTCCCCCCGGTCTCCCGATAAAAATGGTGCCTCACTCGGGCGGGAGGCCCAAGTACCCGCGACACGCAAGGGCCCAAACCTATTGAGGCAACATCAAAATTACCTATCACAGAATTGATTAATCTTTCTTTCTCATCAGCAGGTGAAAAGTTTTGACTTCCGGATCATTTGAGTTGCCGTTCCGGAGTGCCGCGAGGAGCCGCGAGGAGCTACCAGACGCTGCCGTGAGGGGTTCTCTGCCGCCGCGGTGAAGTACACGATCCCGGCACTGGGAAGAGTCCGCAGGAGCAGCACGGCATCCTCGCAGTGCCGAGTAAACGCGGGAGCAGCTTGGCAGTGGCGGGAACGTCCCGCGGTAATAGCTCGGCAGCTTGGCAGTGGCACCGGCAGTGGCAGCGGCAGGCTCCGTACAGCGGCTGGAGCCGCGGAACAGCCCGGAACAGCCCGGCGGTGAGAGGCGGTGAGAGGTTGCAGCCGCGAGCACCAGTGTGGGGGTGCCAGTGGCAGCGTGAGGCTGTCAGAGGCTGTCAGAGACGGCTGTGTGAGAGGCTGCCACGGTCAGGAGGGGGTCTGTGCAGAGGCCACAAGGTGAGGCCACAAGGTGAGCCCAACAGGTGAACACAACACGAAACAGCCATCCCAGCCATCCCAGCAGCAGCCACCCCTGTAGTAGCTAGTGCGGTAGGAGCAGCACATCAGGGGCAGGAGCCGGGACAGCCAACCCTCGACATAGAGACACCGACAGTGACTATTCCGGATTACTCCGGACTACTCTTAATAGTCCCTAGACCCTGACCCTGACCCTGACCCAGTCCCAGTACGCCAGGTCTCCTCGAGGGTTTTGGGTCTTGCTCAAAAGTCAGAACGTGTTCAGAAGGCGCCTCAAGGTATAAGGCGCAAGGCTCAAGGCTCATTGAGACCGCAGGAACTGCTCCTCCTGGGTGAGAACAAGCACCTTTGCAACACTTGCAACCATTTCAGTGACTAAAGTTTCGATATGGCGCAGTAGTTTCACGTTTGAAACCAGATTGAAACCGGAGTTGACCACGGATAACCGGAGAAAGGTACAGACAGGCCCAGTCTTGAACAGCCCGTCAGAGCCCGTAAGAGCTGCTTCCTTGGTGGAAGTGGAGTGCAGGGGGAGAGTTGGCCACTAACAGACAAAGCAATATAAAGCACTCTCGCCTCATTTTTACTTCCGCCTCAAACCCTGCCCAGCACGCTCAGGCATTTGCTGCGCGACATGAGGTCAGGCCGAGTAAGGGAGATCGATCGTCCTAAGACTTCAGGGCGTAGAAGAAAGGACAAGGCTGGTCTCTCCACAGATCAGATGAGTGCCGAACTTGCTTTAATTTCGACAGAAGGAGACCCAATTGTTGGTGGGTTGTTGAGAGAGCAACCTAAAGCCCCTCAAATTCAACCTAAAATCTATACGAAATTTAGTTTTTAAAAGACATTGGCGCCGCTCTCTATTCAAGCAACGCCACTGTGAAAGGTCTTCAGTCTCCCTTACAACCAGACCAACCAGACCAAGTATCAGCACTGGCAATTACACCGGGGCAGATAACACAACTAACTCACCAAAGCCAGCGGAAACAGCAAATTACAGCACAAGTTCATACCCCAGTTTCGGCCCAACCGAATGAGATTTCTATAACATCCTCACTTACATCCGCATCTACACCTATAACTACATCATTGATAGCGGAATATACCAAAGAAGTTCCATACAATAAAACAATAAATAAAACAATACAGAGCAATACTCAGAACAATTCAGTAGTTGAATCCCCTCAACTTGTCCCTCAGTTAGCCCTATGGCGCAGCATAGGGCGCAGAGGAAGTTGTCTACAGGTGATTCGTTATCCCCTGGAGGAACTCAATCACATTTTGCTATACCATTAGGTTCTTTAGGACCTCATACATCTTTGCAAGCAGAAGCTCAGCATTCAATAACTGTAGCCAAATCATCAACTGTATCAACTCCATTTACGACATTAGGAGCACTTCAAACAGCGCAAGCACTGCTAACTTTAACAGGAGTAGGCCATTCATTGCCCAAGGAAAAAGAACATCAGACTGACAGGAGCAAGCAGTCCTGGTCAGATTCATCTAGCCTAGAAGATATAATGACAAAACAGGACTCCCTACGGAAAGCTGAAGGATCTACTACTGGACCTCAGAATTTAAATCTACCCAGTGGCGACATGGTTAACACAGCTGAGTGTGAACTTAGCCCCATTACCCGAGTTAGTTCTATGATGACGCCCCGCAAGCTAATCTAAAATCTCCAAAGCAGGACGAAGTAAGGGCTGTCTTATCCTATTTAGGAACACAAGAGTGGGAGGACATGCTGGCAGCAAACTCCCCAGTCCAACAGACGAGACCCTCCATGGAGAAGATGAAATACCAACACCCGCCTTCAGTGGACATTCAGCCCTCGTGGGGTAAGAAGGAAGTGGGCCCTAAGGAGCGGGGGAATCCAAACATGCATGATGGGAGTACTTGGGCTTCTCTCCTAAAAACCATGCAACTGTCAGTGGAGGCGCTACAATACCAATCAGATAAGATGGATATACAGGTCTCTTTACTAAATACTCTGGCAGTGTTTACAGCAGGGATTGATGAAAAATTGGGAGATCTCAATGCACTAATAATAAGGGCACAAACAGAGTCATACCTTCATTGTGGGTGTACCCAGATAGTGGACAAACTGGCAACTCTTCCGACTATGCTTTCTACTGTGCTCAATGAGCTGAAGAACAAATCAACCTGCTCAGCCAGCGCTAGCCACTCCAACGACGGCTCCACTACACTGCCGACAGCTGATGGTAACTTAAAGCAGCTCTGTAAAGGCACTGAATCCGTCATACAACAAAGAGTGGGCATCAACGGCACTGGCGAATCACCTAAGATAGTTACAGCGACACCAACCGAGATAAAAACTAATGCCAAACAACGCCGCCAGCAAAAAAGAAAAGGTCGCAACAATAAATTACTTCTTCTCAATCAAGCAGCCACCTACTCAATTTTTAATAAACAATGCCCTAACTCAACCACCGCACTAAATGAGGGGGACTTGCAAGATTATGATCTAGCTCATACTAACTCCCATCAAGACACAGCAGCACCCTCCTGCTCCCATAACCTTGGAGTTGGATCAGGGAATATGATTTTGAAGGAAGCTGAGGGGGTCCTTGGGTCTGCAAGGGACAAAGCCGTTACCTGTTCAGCCCTCGAACCTCTGCCACATACCATCAGATCCAATTCAAAAGGGCCAGCTGAGCTCGCTGATCATCAAACAATTATGGCCCTAGCAAAGGACAAGAATCGGGAGCCCACCCCGCAGGAACTAGGGCAAGTTTCTACTGTTCCTCCAGTTGGAAGTGACCAAACAACATCTAGAATGAACTGTACAATCCAGAGAGTGGCAACCCCAGGGGAAAAGAAGCAAGCAAGGACGGCCAAGGACCAACAGCCTTTGGCTTCTCACTCCTTGCAACAACAGGGCCAACCTGTAAATTCAACTGCAATAATAATTAAGGAAAGAGATCTTAATTCCAGCCGAGCAGTTGTGCAATTGAATCAGAACGAGCCTTATCGGCTAATACAACATAACCCTGCAGCCAACTGGAACGGGCCACCTGAAATCACCTCTTATCCCCCAAACGATTCGCTATCGGCCCTGCGATACACATTGTTCAAACCAGAGTACATTTCAAAAGGATGTCACGATTTGCTGAACAGGGGCAATGTCTTAAAACTACTTAGGGCCATACCTACTCTATCAGACCTGAATACAACAGACTTACTCGCAATAGAGTTTCTCACATCAGATAATCCAGCCAAGCCAGAAATAACAAGGGCAACATGGAAAACAGATGCAACAGCCCAGAGAGTACTAAATCACTAAAGACTGGGGCATTCAAGTCACCTCTTTTCAGCCTCAAGCCTACCCAGCTCCGCTATTAAACTTGAGCCCAAGGCTAGGGAGCAAGGATTGTTTAAGGCCCTCAACTTCTGTATTAAGAGGGGCACTTGGCTGCACTGCGCCACGAAGGGATTATAATCAAGGCGCACAACATGGATCTCCTAGGGCTGAAAAATTACGCGGATACAACTCCTGGTATGCTGAGCCAATTACAAGAACTATAAACCTTGCCACATCAAAACAATGACATCATAACTATCTAGATCACAGCAACAAAACACAAAAAGAATCCGCGATACATCTCTGCTCTTGGAATGTTAATGGCTTAGCTTCTAAAATTCAAGATCCAGAATTCCGGCAATATCTTAACAACTTTGATATCATTATGCTACAGGAAACATGGCTTATGGAACCACTACACATAGACGGGTTTCTTTGCTTTGACCGTCCAGCTACTAGAGGTAGCAAAACGGGCCATTCTTCAGGAGGGCTAGCAACCTACATCTCAACAACATCCATACCAACAGCGGTGGTAACCGGTCCGGAAATAGATGTAGCTTTAGCAGTCAAACTTACTCTTTCCCTGGCAGGGGTACAACATGAAGTATCCCTTTTTAACGTATATATCCACCCAAAACGGACAGCTAGTGACTCTGCAAAGTTAATTGATCAAATAACTTCTTATTTAGGCAGTGCCGAAATTTCAAACCTTATATTATCGGGGGACCTGAATCAATATCTTTTGGGGTCATCCAAAGTAAAGGAAGTTTGTCTCCAATCCTCAAACTACAACATACCGTCACAAGGAACCTTCACGAATGGGAGGCCTAATAGGGAAAACAGATCCCTTTTGGAAGAATTAGAACATCTAAATCTTAGGGCCCTTAATGGAAGAACAGCCGGAGATACTCCCCCAGTGGCAAGCTACTACACCGAACTAACAAGCTCGCTTCTAGATTATACGTTTGTTAGTCTCGCACTGTTTTCATATGTAATAAGCTTTAGAATGGGCGACAAGGGGGACAGTGACCATCGTCCACAAGAGACTATTGTAGCGGCAACTGCTCCGTCCAGCATTTATCCTGCTCCACAGTTAGGCTTAAGCTACATGATAAATTACAAGAGGATCAAGTATACTGTGGAAAGCATTGAGTCCTTAACAGACTCAGCAATTAATCTTGCTCTTGCACAACCGTTCGAAAAGAACTTGATACAAACCTGGGAACGCTTCACCATTACCCTTAGCAACTTAAAGGCCACGGAAATAAAAATGAGTAGTCTTCCGGGGCCAGCACAAGCGAAAAGATACCTATGGCTGAAAAAGCGCAAATAAAAGCCCTTAAGAGAATGATAAATGGCTCCATAAGATCTTTGCGTCATGATCCAGGGAATATATTGCTTCTTTTATCCCTGCGGCAACAAAGAACTCAACTAAAGAAGTTGAAATGGAACATCAACAATAACTACGAACAGGACTTCTGGGCAAAACTTTTGCATAACATAAAGTATAACGCCAGCGATCGCTTCTGGAAATCAGTAAATACAATTATCCACCCGCATCATGGGGGACCTACTTCCCATATCCTGGAGGAAACCTGGGCAAGCTACTTAAACCCCCACTTCAACAGTCAAAGCAATACTCTGCCCAAACAGGAACAGAGTAGAGCAGACTTGGACGGGCATTATTCCAACATCGGAAGAAAGGCAGGAGGCATCATTAATTTCCCTGATTGCTCCGATGCTACCCGACAAATGGCAAGTAATACATCCAAATCTCCTGTTTTAATCCACCAACAGGAGGAAAGGTCAATCGGCACTGAGCTTTTAATTATTATGAAACAGATCAGGAAGGGTAGAAAGGAAGGAGCCCCGGGCCCAAATGGAATCTCGCCTGCAGTGTTCAAACAAAGACCGGAAGAATGGGCAAAAATATTCCATCCACTATTTCTGGAAGTAAGATGACTGGGCACCATTCCAGACTCCTGGAAAGGTTCCACGATCATTCCAATCCACAAAAGCGGCAGTAAGGCCTTGCCAGCCAATTATAGGTTAGTAGCACTGATCGATAACGAGGCTAAATATTTTGCGGGAATACTGCTAGATGAACTAACCTCCTGGGCAGAAAATAATGAAATAATCCCGTTAAATCAAACAGGCTTCCGAAAAAACTGTGGCACAATAACCAACCTCTTGGCAATCTCGTTAATAATGGACACAACAAAATTGAGGAAAAAACAGTTGCATGTCTGTTTTATTGATTTCAGCGCCGCATTCGACAACGTGGAGAGGACTAAACTGTGGAATAAGCTAGCCAGATGGGGCATTCCAAATACTCTTTTATCAATGTTAATGCTTCTACATACTGATACCTGGGTACAGGTGAAATTAGGATCAGGGTCTCATCTATCAAGAAAAGTAAAAACAATCAAAGGACTTAAACAGGGCTGCGTGCTGGCCCCTATTTTATTTAACTTATTCATGGCAGATTTACCACAGATACTTGATTCCTGTAATTCCCATGTGCCCAGACTCGGGGTACCAGCTTGTCCAACTTACTATACGCAGACGACGTAGTCCTGCTTAGCCACACGGTAGTTGGCTTGCAACATCTTCTCAACGGTCTGCAGGTCTATGCAGAGGAAAATAGCCTGACAATAAACTTAAATAAAACCAGGACCATGACAATTAACAGCAAACGAAGAAAGAGGTACCTATGGCATCTGGGCGGCACTCATATTGAAACAGCAGAGACTTATAAGTATCTGGGTGTCCACTTAGACAAAGAAGGATCATTTACCCGCCAACAAGAAGAGATCAAAAGGAAAGGGATGATCCTTGCCTTAACCATGAAAAATTTAACAGCTAAGCTATTGGGCCCTACGCTGAGCCCTCTTTTAATGGTAGCACGGGCTAAAATTCTACCTACAATTGCCTACGGCAGTGAAGCTCTGAGAGGGAGAGATACTAACCTTTTGGATAAAACAGTTGTAAAAGCTTACAGAATGATGTTTAGCCTCCCGAACTATACTTCCCCGGCGCAAATTAGACTGGAGTTTGGCCTGTTAAAGCAAACCTGGGCCAGATATGGAGCATACATCAACTGTTGGAACAAAATCAGAATATCAAACCCTAACTCAATAAACTACCTTCTGTGGCAAGATCTTCAACAGAGGGAGAATTCACCCGCAAGACTGTATCTTCAGGAGGCCCTGGCAAACACAGGCTTATTGCCCTTATGGAATACACAGTGTCATCATTCAACTCTGAAGAAATTAGTCTGGAAGTCGCTGAAAAAACAGTCACTGGTGGAGGATAAAGCTGCTTTCTCAGCCAGAGCGCATGCTTGGATGACGTTGAATTCTTACAAGATCTTAGCCCCACAACAATATTTTAACCTGGGATATCCAAAAGCACAGAAATTAAAATTCCTAAAGCTACGACTTGGAGTGATACCATGCACACAGCACCTTCCACCATGGAAAAGGGTGCAGACTTTTACAGTATGCAGTTTGTGCAAAAACGGCCAGGGTGATATCATCCATACCATCTGTTCATGTACAGCGATGCTCCAAGAAAGGAGGCAACTGCTAAAAATCCCCCTTAATCAAAGGGGAATTCGGACAAGGAGGCAAGCTGTTTTGGCTTGCTTCGATCCAGCATCACCTCAACTGAACTCCAGACTAGTTAGATTTCTGGAAGCGGCCAAAGCAAAAATGCCAAACTGTCACTAAAGCTTTTTGGGAAAAAGGAGACTTTTGATTATTAATTTTCTCAGAGGGAGCAAAAATGCCCGCACTGACTGGTCAACTTATATTGGTTGTTCTTGAATGTTTAAATCTTAATATTTTATTTTGTAACCAACAGAAGTGCTTTATATTTTAACTGCGATGAAACTTTTATTATTGTAAATTAATATTTTAGATATGACTTCATTCTTACCACGTATTGCAATGGTTTTAAGTAACTCTGCAAAATAAAATAAATACTAAATACTATCACAAAACAACCTGGTTTTGCAAGAGGGGTCACATGGGTTTTTGTCCCCGGGCTCGGCGGCCATCTTGGGAAACTACCAAACCCAAACATTTCTGAAAGCTAGACACCCGGGGGAGTCCAGCGAGGTATGGCTTGCGTGGGTCCCACAACGTTTTCCTACCCAGAATCCCCTGCAAACCTCAAATTTAGCTGAAAAAAATCACTTTTTCCATACATTTTGCGTGGGATCACCGTGCCGGCACAAATGTCCTACCACCCAGCGTTCCCCTTGTTCTCCCGAGTAAAATGATACCTCACTTGTGTGGGTGGGCCAAAGGCCTGTGACTGGGAAGAGCCCAAAACATAGGGATTTAGGGTATAGCACCGAGAATTCTAAGCGCTATATTTTTTTAAAAATACGTTTTTAGCCAGTTCTGCTTTGGACACCCACACAAGTGAGGTATCATTTTACTCGGGGAACAAGGGCAACGCTGGGTGGTAGGACATTTGTGCCAGCACGGTGATTCCACGCAAAAATATGTGGAAAATATGGTTTTTTCAGCTAAATTTGAGGGTTGCAGGGGATTCTGGGTAGGGAAACGTTGGGGGATCCACGCAAGCCATACCTCATTGGACTCCCAGGGTGTCTAGTTTTCAGAAACGTGTGGGATTGGTAGGTTTCCCTAGATGGCGGTGAGCCCGGGGCCAAAACCAGGTGCCCCCAAAACCAGGTAGTTTTGTTATAGGTAGTTTTGAAGTCTCCACAATACGATTTGGGCCATTTCCTGTTTCAGCCACTATGCCTACCCACACAAGTGAGGTACCATTTTTATCGGGAGCCCTGGGGAACGCAGGGTGGTAGGAAATTTGTGGATCCACGCAGATTCCAGAACTTTCCCACACAGAAATTTGAGTAAAAGTGATTTTTTTCTGCTAAATTTGAGGTTTGCAGGGCATTCTGGGTAGGAAAACGTTTGGGGACCCATGCAAGCCATACCTCGCTGGACTCCCCCAGGTGTCTAGTTTTCAGAAATGTGTGGGTTTGGTAGGTTCCCAAGATGGCCGCTGAGCCCGGGGCCAAAACCCAGGTGACCCCCTTGCAAAACCAGGTTGTTTTGTGATAGGTAATTTTGATGTCTCCTCAATACGTTCTGGGCCCTTGCCTGTCGCGGGTACTTGACCCACCCACGCGAGTGAGGTATCATTTTTGTCGGGAGACCTGGGGGAAAGCTGGGTGGTAGGAAATTTGTGGATCCACGTAGATTCCAGAACTTTCCCACCCAGAAATTGGAGAAAAACGTGATTTTTTCAGCTAAATTTGAGGTTTGCAGGGTATTCTGGGTAAGAAAATTTTGGAGGACCCACGCAAGCCATACCTCGCTGGACTCCTCCGGGTGTCTAGTTTTCAGAAATGTGTGGGTTGGGTAGGTTTCCCTAGATGGCCGTTGAGCCCGGGGCCAAAAACTCATGGGACCCCCCTTGCAAAACCAGGTTGGTTTGTGATAGGTAATTTTGATGTCGCCTCAATAGGTTTTGGACCCTTGCCTGTCGCGGGTACTTGACCCATCCACACAAGTGAGGTACCATTTTTCACGGAAGACTTTGGGGGACGCGGGGTGGGTGGAATTTTGTACATCCACGCAGATTCCAGAACTTTCCACCACAGAAATGTGAGGAAAATGTGTTTTTTGGACATATTTTTAGGTTTGCAAGGGATTCTGGGTAACAGATCCTGGTGAGAGCCAGTCAAGTCACCCCATCCTGGATTCCCCTGGGTGTCTAGTTTTCAAAAATGTATAGGTTTGCTAGGTTTCCCCAGGTGCTGGCAGTGTTAGGGTTCAAAATCTACAGCTAGGCACTTTGCAAAAAAAAGGGTCCGTTTTCACTGTGAAAATGTGGTGTGTCCACGTTGCGTTTGGGCCATTTCCTGTCGCGTGCACTAGGCCTACCCACACATGTGAGGTGCCATTTTTCTCGGAAGACTTTGGGGAATGCGGGATGGGTGGAAATTTGTGGATCCACGCAGATTCCAGAACTTTCCACCACAGAAATGTGAGGAAAATGTGTTTTTTTGACAAATGTTTCGGTTTGCAAGGGATTCTGGGTAACAGAACCTGGTGAGAGCCAGTCAAGTCACCCAATCCTGGATTCCCCTGGGTATCTAGTTTTCAAAAATGTATAGGTTTGCTAGGTTTCCCTAGGTGCCGGCAGAGTTAGGGTTCAAAATCTACAGCTAGGCACTTTGCAAAAAAAGGGTCCGTTTTCACTGTGAAAATGTGGTGTGTCCATGTTGCGTTTTGGGCCGTTTCCTGTCGCGGCCACTAGTCCTACCCACACAAGTGAGGTACCATTTTTCTCGAAAGACTTTGGGGAACGCGGGGTGGGTGGAATTTTGTGGATCCACGCAGATTCCAGAACTTTCCACCACAGAAATGTGAGGAAAATGTTTTTGGGAAACATTTTTAGGTTTGCAAGGGATTCTGGGTAACAGAACCTGGTGAGAGCCAGTCAAGTCAGCCCATCCTGGATTCCCCTGGGTGTCTAGTTTTAAAAAATGTATAGGTTTGCTAGGTTTCCCTGGGTGCCGGCAGAGCTAGGAACCAAATTCAACAGGTAGGCACATTCCGAAAAAAGTCAGTGCCTAGTGGGCTTTCTGCCGCCCTGGGGAGGGGGAAATCAGGGGCTATTGCCTCGATATGCCCCCGAGGGGGCAGAAAGACTGTGGCTATTCTTTTGGGGGTCGGGGCATTGGGATGCCTATTCTGGTCAGCCCCCACCCCTCCGTATAAAAAAGCCAGCATAATCGCTGGCACATAGTGGACTTTCTGCCCCCGGGGGCAGATCAGGGGCTACTACCCCCATCTGCCTCCTGGGAGGGGCAGAAAGACAGTGACATCTTTTTGGGGTGGGTGGGGGCATTGGCATGTCCATTCTTGGCAGCCCCCACCCCGAACTTTGTAAAAAAAAATCCCTGGTGGCTAGTGGGCTTTCTGCCCCCGGGGGCAGATAAGGTGCTATTGCCCCATCTGCCTCCTAGGGGGCAGAAAGACTGTAGCATTTTTTTGGGGTGGGGGCATTGACATGCCCATTCTGGGCAGCCCCCACCCCAACCTATATAAAAAAATCCCTGCCGCTTAGTGGGCCTTCTGCCCCCTCCCGGGGGGCAGATCAGGGGCTATTGCCCCCATATGCCTCCTGGGGGGCAGAAAGTTTTTTTTTCTTTGGGGGTAGGGTGGGGGCATTTGCATGCCCATTCTGCAGCCCCACCCCGGGCCTATAAAAAAAATAATCCCTGGCATCTAGGGTATTTCTGAACCCCCGGGTGGGGGCAGATTGGTGGCCACTGCCACCATCTGCTCCCCGGGGGCAGAAAGACTGGAATTTCGTGGGGTAGGGGTGGGGGCATTGGCATGCCCATCTTGGGCAACCCCCACCCCTAAATGTATCGAGGGGAAAAAAACCTGGTGTCTAGTGGGCTTTCTGCCTCCCGGGGCAGATTGGGGGCTACTGCCCCCATCTGCCCCCCAGGAGGGGCAGAAAGACTGTACCTTTGCGGCGGGGTGGGGTGGGGGCATTGGCATGCCCATATTGGGCAGCCCCCACCCCAAATTATAATTAAAAAAATCCCTGGTATCTAGTGGGCTTTTCTGCCCCCGGGGGCAGATTGGGGGCTACTGCCCCCATCTGCCCCCAGGAGGGGCAGAAAGACTGTACCTTTGCGGTGGGGTGGGGTGGGGGCATTGGCATGCCCATATTGGGCAGCCCCCACCCCTAACTATAATTTAAAAAAAAATCCCTGGTATCTAGTGGGCTTTCTGCCCCCCGGGGGGCAGATTGGGGGCTACTGCCCCATCTGCCCCCCAGATTCTCCCCTTTCCAACGATACCTCTCCTGAGTTTCTACGTGCTCAGGGGGCTGAGATAGCCCCCTGAGCACGTAGAAACTGAAACTGAAATGAGCCTCTTGGCTCATTTCAGTTTCAGTTTCACTGAAATGACATCAGCGCGACGTGCGCGCTGATCGTCATTTCAGGGAAACCAGGGGGCCTCGGGAGCTGGGGAAGCTCTTCCCCAGCTCCCGAGGCTTTAGGTGATAAAAGGGAATCCCTCTGGTGCCCGCACCAGAGGGATTTCCTGTGCTGGGTCCCATGACGAGCTGGACTCGTCATGAGCACACGAACACTGTGTGCCATGACGAGTCCAGCTCGTCATGAGCATCAAAGGGGTTAAACCCAGGAGCTGTGCTCCCGCACCCGAGTGGCCTGCTCGTAAGCAGCCCCTGACCGAAGGCCCCCCTTAGCCCCATTGGCTAACATTGGGCCCCTGCACTCTGCACCCGACCGCCCCAGTGCCACTGGTGGTGCGATTTGAGTGCCTATCAAGACCTTGGGGAACCTTGGTCCGTACCCCCAAAACTCCCACTCGTAAGTCATTTACTTACCTGAGGAACTGCTAACACTTTTTCATAGGAACCAACGTTGTGATGTTTTGTTCCTGTATTAAACAAAAAGTAACTAAACTGCAAACCTAAAAAAGTCTTACTTACCTTGAATTGTCAGATCCCCGGTGTGGTATCTAGGCAGACCACCCCGAGTAGTCGATGTAATCCCAAAGTAATCTAAAAGTATTCCAAAGGTAATTACTGTGTAATTTTAACTGTTTTGAAAGCCAATACAAACCTGTAACAATTGCAAATTCAACCACAACTGCACTTCCTTGTAAAGTCTTGCATTTGGGAGTATATTTTACTTACCTGTGCCAAGTCCTGCTTGGTTCTAGAAATAAAACATAAGTATACCTTTTTTATACTTACCTAATTGGTCTAGATTCAGTCACAGTGTAAACTATCAGTCTTGAGTGAGTGAATACAATAAATGCTTAACATACCCTGTGGATAAGCCTTACTGCTCGCCCACACTACCACAAAGAGAGCTGTTAGTACTTACCTAATTTAGCCTCTGCTATACCTCTGGGGACTACCTGGACTCTGTGCACACTATACCTTACTTTGGTATAGTACATACAGAGCCAGATTCCTACAAGCGGTCTCCCAGTCCTATCAGATGCATAACCTTGAACAGAAAATCCCATTGGATGGAGTAAAAGGTCTTCTCAAGGTCTACCGAAATGAGTGTGACTTATGGATGAGACTGCACCCCCAGATGATAAAGGACATGGTACAGTCTCCTAAGAATGAGAGACATGCTTTGAGAGGGAATGAAGTGATTTTGGTCCTCGTGCAACATACAGGCATGTGGGGAGCAGCCGCAGGGCTAGGACTTTGCTAAGAAGTTTTAAGTCCATGTTGAGCATGGACACAGGGCGGAATGCCGTGGTACCGACACCCTGGTTCTTAGTTTTGGGGAGCGGAATCATGACTGCATCACCTGCAGATGCTGGCAGTGCTCCATACTTTAAGGAGTCTGCATACAGCAACTCCAGTTTCGAGGCTAGGCTTTCTGCAAAAGAGGAATAAACTCTGCAGGTAGGCCATATGGACCTGGGGTCTTTCCTGTAGCCATTTCTCTGATGGTGAACCTAATTTCCTGTACCGTCATTAGTTCCCCCAAGGCTTCCCATGACTCTGGGGTAATCTTTCTTAGTGGTAGTCCCCGCAGGAAGGCTGCATTTGTCTCTGGTGACTGAGCCACTGGGCTCCTATATAACTTTTCATAATTTTCTTAGAACTCGGTGTTAATGGCCCTGGGAGAATACAGTGGTGTTTCTTCCTCTGTCAAGGTTTGTGCAATTGGCGCTCCACGCGATTCTGGGTGGATAAGCCAGGCAAACAGCCTTCCCTGTCATCCCTTCTCGTCGTGGAATTTGGCAAGGTAGCTCTTAAAGTGATGGCAACGTAGACGTTCTAATGCTGCATTATACTGCTCTCGGCTCCCGTGGAGATTAGGTGCTGCATCACCATCAGTACCAAGAGCGTTGTCTTGCTCATGTAACTTTTTTTTGTGAATAATCTTTATTCATTTTATGCTCAAAATCAACATCCAGCTGTAAATACGGCATAGTAACGTACATATTATAGTCCATCTCCATTTGCATTATTGTGCCCAGTAGGTGGGAGGGGCAAATTGCCAAATCCAAGATTACAGGTAGTCAATAACGACATTAATTCACTACAGAAGCTATCAATAAATGTTGCTGTACGAAGCTGTAACACAAATAATATATAAACAAAAAATAAACATAATACCAGCTAACTAGTGTGCCTGTCCTATGGTCATCGTAAATATGTTACTGCTAAATGTGTCGCTTATGTGGAGTGCGAACTATCAGGGTCCTGCTATGGTGGATGCTATAATGGGAGTAGAATAGTGGAGGAGTCATACAGTGCATATGCCGTGTTATGTGTGAGTACAATCGGTCCAAGCCGAAAGTGTGAGACAGCTGTGTCTGTTTGTCACGCCCGCATATGTATTGCCCAGTGCTCCACTCGTGTGTGGGCCTTAGTGTGGGTACTCGGGGTGTCTGAGGTGTGGCATCCAGTTGAGATGGCGGTATCACTGATACGTCACCCGATATTGTGTGTATCACGGAGGCTAGCTTCTATAATGGTTACGTATTGTTGCCAGTCTACAGGTTGCGCCTGAGACGTTGGGCGTGGGGGCTGAGATGCCAGTGACATGTGCTCGGCCACCAGGGCACGTCGGAGAGCAGTCAACCAGTGCCTAGTAGAGGGGCCCGTCGGGGACTTCCAGGCCATAGCCAAGGAGCGTTTGGCCAGAATCAACGACAGGTCTAGGAATTTGTTGAGGTTCTTACGGCGTGCATTCCGTTTAGTGATGCCTAGTAAGTAGTGTGCGCCCTGGGTGTGATTGTGGTTCCCGTTGCAGCTGTCAATATATCAGATACTTTCCCCCAGTATGTTGTGATGCGAGAGCACGTCCATACCATATGCATAAAATCAGCGCCCGGGTCATGGCACCTGGGATAGACATCACTGGAGGTCGGGTACATTCACGCCAGCCTATGCGGGGTTAAGTATGTGTGATGTAAATAGTTGAATTGCGTGAATTTCAGTCTGGCATTCATGGAGATGATCTTGGGATTTCCCACGCATTGTTTCCATTGCCTGTCTGTGATTTCAGTGGAGAGCGCCATTGTCCAGTATTCGCGTAATGAGGTTAATGAGGGGGCTGTGTCTGCTCTAAAGGAATTGTAGATTGCCGTGATGGCTTTCCTGTCTGACCCATGTGTCAGTAGTGTCTGCAAGCCTTCAGAGGTTGATGGTACTGTGCTGATGTCCCCCCAGATGCGCGTTGCCTGTTGTATTAGTGTCGCGTAGAGAAGGAACGTACCAGATGATACACCATAGTCGTTCATCAGACTGGCAAAATCGCATAGGGCAGAGTCAACAAATAAGTCTCCCCATGTTGTCAGGCCGGCTGCCTGCCATTCGTCCAATTCCGGGCGTTTTAGACGGGTATATGTCCTTGGTGACATCTCGATAGGGAGATCTGGGGCATACGGTGGGGGGCGGCGTTTGGCTATTACATAATTCGACCACGCATTACGGGCTGCCCGTAGCAAAGTGCAGCCCGCAGTCCTCTGGAGTTGAGTTTTGGTGCCTGACTGCCACTCAAGCAGATCTGAATGCGGCAATGGCATTGCCCAGGTATCTAGTTCAGCTAGGTTCTTCCTTGCAAGCCAGCGCATAGGCCACTGGAGCTGAGCGGCTGTGTGGTATAGCTCATAATCAGACGCTCCTAAGCCTCCCTCTGAGATAAGAAGATGGAGCTTCGAGAGTGCTACCCTTGCTCTGGAGTTGCCCCATTTCAAAGTTACTAGCAGTGAGCATAGATCTTTGAATAATTTCTGAGGCGGTCTGTAAGGGAGAACAGTAAAGAAGTACAGGAGTTGAGGGAGGAGGAGCATCTTGGAGATTGCTATACTGCCCATGGGGGATAGCGGGAGGGTGGTCCAGAACGGAAGGGACGCTCTGGCACTGGAAATCGCCTTCCCCAGGTTGCCGTCCATCAGATCAGACAGGGAATGGTAAACCTGGACTCCCAAGTATTAAATGAGTCATACGCTCTAGCAAGTGGGGCATGAGGTTTCCGCTGCTGCTGCTCTATTGGGATGGGTGACATCAGGAATAAGACGGACTTATCCCAGTTGACTTTCAAGCCTGACATCCGTGCATGGGCTTCTATTAGCGCAACTAGGCCTCGGAGCGCCTCGCCCTTATTGCAGAGACAGATCAGTGCGTCATCTGCATAAAGGGACACTATGTGCCACTGCGTATGCACCCGTATGCCCCATTCCAGTACGTGGCCACGGAGTGCACAAGCCAGGGGCTCCATGGCCAGGGCAAAAAGGATTGGTGAGAGTGGGCAACCCTGTCTGGTGCCGCGCTTGATGTCGAAGGATGGTGATATAACGCGGCCCGTATTCATGGGTTAGTGTATAGTATTTTCACCCATCGTAAAAACTTGGGACCTATGCCAAATCGAGACAGCACCGACAGTAAGTAGTCCCACCCCAGAGTGTCAAAGGCCTTTTCTATATCTAAGGCTGCTATCCAGTGTTGCTCGGGTGTTGTTTGGGCCCATTCTTGGAGTTTGAACAAGCGTCGAAGGTTCAGACCCGTGCTCCTGCCCGTAACAAATCCGTTTTGGTCCGTGTGGACCAGTAGGGCAACAGCCTCCAACAGCCTGTTGGCCAACAATTTTCCCAAGATTTTATAGTCCGAGGTGAGCAATGACAACGGGTGGTACGAGCTCATTAGGAGGGGGTCCCGACCAGGTTTTGGGAGGACTACAAGCACCGCCTCATGGAGAGAAGGAGGTAGTGCGCCTCTATCGAAAGACTCTTTAAATATAGTGAGCAGCCTAGGAGCCAACTGGCTTGAGTATGCCACGTAAAATTCCGTGGGCCAGCCATCCATTCCGGGGGTTTTAACTCTAGCTAATTGTTTGATGGAATCCAAGATGTCGGGCACTGTGACCGAAGCCTCTAGGTCTGTGTATTGGTCCTGCGTTACTTGTGTGAGAGCCGCCTCTTCTAGAAACAGTTGCATCGATTGGGGGGCACCCGGTGCTGGGGCCTTATATAGTGACGTATAGTATTTATAAAAGGATTCATTGATTTGCTCCTGTTTATTAACTAGATTACCTTCCAGGGTGTATATTGCCGTAATGGGTGGTTGCGTAAGGTTGCTTTTCAACAACCATGCAAGTGTCTTGCCTGCCTTGTCACCCTCCGCGTGGCGTCTAACCATGTACTGTTTGTAGTCTAGAGTGCATAATTTATCCAATGCTTCCTTATGCGCTAATCTGGTTTTGGAAAGTGCTGGTAGTATGTGCGGTTCCGTGGGGGCCTTATGTTCCTGCTGTTGTATTTCAGCCTCTAGCTAGCCCCTGTATTTCTTTAGTTAATGTCATACGGGTTCCATATACTGCCTGTATAACATGCCCGCGCAGGACAACCTTCAGAGCGTCCCATTCAATGCCGGCATGTGTGGACGTCCCTCATTAGTTTGAAAATATGAGGTTATGGACTGCAATATGGTTGCACTCAGGACAGGGTCACGAAGTGCCTCCAGAGGGAGGCACCAAGTCGGTATGCTGGGTCTGGACACACCCCAAAACAATTGAATTCGCAGGGGGCTGTGGTCCGATATCGTGCGGGCTGTAGTATTCAGCGTGAGCCACATGTTCCAGTGCCGTTTAAATGGCATCTATTCGCGTGTACAGGTCATGGAGAGTATAATAGTGTGAGTATACCTGGTCTGTGGGGTGTTTTGCGAGCCAACCGTCTAACAGTTGCATCTGTGTGGCCGAGGTGGACATGTTATGTGCAAGTCCGACAGCCTGTGCTCCGGGGAGGGGAGGGCGGGAACGATCAAGTGTTAAGTCAGGTACACCATTATAATCGCCCCCCAGTAAGTGGGTAATTAAGGGTCCCTGAGAAGTGCTGGGGTTAATGTCTGAAGGAATGTGGATTGCCCGGAGTTAGGTGCATAAAGTGAGACTTCTAGTATCGCATAGCTGCCCCGAGGGTCTACTCGCGTATGGATTATCTGTAATGGGATGCCTGGTGCCACCCAGATCAGGGCCCCTCTGGCATAATCTGAATAAGTCGTGCCTATTACCGTGCCCCTCCATCGTTTACTGAGGGACTGCAGTGTTTGTTGTGTTAAATGTGTCTCTTGAAGTAAAGCTATGGCGATTTTGTGTCTACGTAAGTATTAATAAACTTTGTGACGCTTGACACAACCAGCCAGGCCTCACACATTCCAGGTCAGCAATAAGTAATTATTTCCATGCATTTATAACAGTAAGAGAAAGAGACAAGAAATGTACATTCCTCGCATGTGTCAAAGAGGTAATTAGCACATGTAGGACAACTCCACACTCCAGCGTAGCTCGCGGACATATGTTATGGACTGGCATTTTGTGGTACACTATAAACCAACCCCCCCACCCCAGGCCTAATTGCCAATGGGCAAGAGGCCATATGCACTTATATGCAAACATAGTAAATTAATAAAAAAGAAGAAACCAATGGATCACAGAACTCAAAAGAAGTCTATAACAGACACTTATTGTGTGTGGGGCGCGTAGCTTCTCGGTCAATCACGCCATAGCCTCCTGACCACCATAGTAAAGTGTTCATAGGTAAGCCGATCAGGGGGGTGATAAAATCCTTTATCCGGCAGTCACCTCCTGCTTAAATGTAGTGTTCCACGAGGATGGATTACACAGTTCCAGTGAGACCCAGTGTCATGAGTGGTTAACCTAGTTCATCTGAGGTTTGCGGTGTCACGCTGGGACCGTTGCCCAGCATTAGCTGCTGCTGTGAGTCCGATAGTGAATATACCTGGTCCGGGGAGGCCTCCGTTTCAGTCTGAGCGGATTGGGGAAGGGGCGGCTCCGTGCTGTACGGCATGCTTGAGAGCTTGTTCCCTTTCCTGTGCTACTTGTGCCTTGGTGGGGCGCTGCCCGCGGGGTAAGCCGCGGCGTCTGCAAGGTCTGGCCTTTTTCCATTGCTGGTGTGTGTGTCCCGTGGATTTCGGAGCAGACGCCACTCCGTTCTGTTCCATCCAGTTCCAGGCATCAGGAGAATGGCAGAAGACCGTGGTTCCTTTATGTTGTATTCGCAATGAGGCTGGATATTGTAGCACGTATTTTATCTCATGTTCTCGGAGGCAGTGTTTAACGTTCATAAATGATGCACTGCGGCGCTGTACTGTTAACGTGTAGTCCGGATATATGTGCACCTCTACGTTCTCGATCACCCATGGACTGTGGGCCCTTGTTACTTGCAGGATATGGTCCCTGTCATGGTAATTGAAGAGGCGTGCAACCACCGGCCTGGGGGGGGCGCCCGGTCGAGGAGGGCCCCTCGGGACTCTGTGAGCTCGCTCCACGGAAAAGAACTTAGAGTGCTTACCTTGAAGGATGGCATCCGAGAACCAGGTTTCCGGATATAACTCCATACTCTGTCCCTCGACGCGTTCCGGCAGACCCACCAGGCGCACCTTATTTCGACGTGACCTGCCTTCTTGGTCATCAACATGGTCTTTAAGGTAGTTCACTTCCTCTTGCAGTGCCTTAATTTGGGCCACCGTTGCGGACACTGAGGGCTTCACAGTTGCAATCGTGGATTCCACATCTTCTACTCTGTCTTTTAACTTTTTGTGGTCTTCTCGCAGGAAACTGAGCTCTGTGCAAAGCGTGTCTATTTTAGGGACCAGGGTGGATTTAATGTCCATCACCGCCGCCATTAACTCGTCGAGGCGATGTGAAAGATCAGCCTGTGGCATAGATTGTCCCATTATTGACTGGTTGGCGCCCGCGGCGCCAGATGATGGGCCCTGCGGGTCAGTGAACGGCGGTTGTTGCCTCTCAGTTTTTGTCTTTCCTATCTTGTTGATAGTGGCACTTTGCTATTTCCAAGGAGGGGGGGAGAAAGGCGTGCTGGCTCCGACGCCCGCATCTCACTGCCAGGTGGACCCCGGTCAAGGGGGAGAAGCTACCAGTCCTTGTCCCCAGCGTGGGCGTAGCATCCAGGCCAAGGCGCTAAGTAATAGTGTCAGTTGTAATGCGTGGCGGGGCACGGCGGAGAGAGTGTCAGGGCCCGTGCGGCGATTGTCCAGGGGGAGGCCAATTACAAGGCAGTGGAGAGGTGCGTTGCCTCATCCAGGTTCTTGAAGCAGGGTACCTCCAGTGTAGGTACCAACAATGATCGCCATGTGTTGGGGTGATACAGCCCGCTAGTTGAGGAGTTGCTGTGTGCTCCCTTCCCCCTCTTGTTCACTTGTGCACCCTTAGGAGAGGGGAGGCCTCTCCATCCTAATGATGAGGGTGAGTAGCATGAATGCAGTGAAGAGCCTCTAAGTGCCAGCACCATGCAGGATATCGTCGTTTCCCACGTGCGATGTTTCCCCCAGACTTGAAGGAGCCTTGCGGGTCCAGAGGCAACCAGGGATACAGCCGATCCAGCACGGCGTGGGGGCCGCAGGGCAGCACCCGCTGCCACTCCGAGGCAGGTCTAGTGAGCGCCAAAACGGGGTCAGGCCTCGTAGGCCTCGTTAAGCCAGCGGGGTGCACAGTTCAATTGATAGTGGGGCAGTCCTATAGGCCCATTGATATGGGGGGGTGCCCACTGATAAAGATCCAGCCCCCAGGTGTCTTTGCCGGTGAGAGGTTCAAGATTAGAGATGTTTACAGGGGGTGCTAAATTCGAGTGGCCTACCTATGTCCGTGGCCAGGCTCGTCCCCGGTGTGGCGTACTGGAGCCCTCTTGGTGTCGGAGGAATAGCAGGGCGCTCGGGTAGGCTGCGCTCCACCGTGTCAGTCTCCCGCCGCAGTCCCGGGCCTGCTGGCTCAGAATCAGGAAGGGCCGTTGGCGGCAAATCAGGCATCCCCGGCCGGGCGTGCTCGCAACAGAGATCCGGTGGGGGAGGGGCCGCAAACCTGTGCCCGAGTCTCCGCTTCTTTGTCGCGGTGCTCCGTAACCGTGGCTGCCTCCAAAGGGTGCAACCAGATCGCGGGACGCCCGAGTGCGTCTCGCAGTGTTTTCGAGGAACGCTGGCTGGTTCTTGATGGCTAAATACAGGATATTTGGTGGTCGCGGTGGAGCGAACTGAATATGCGTCCGCTCACATCGCCATCTTGGACACCTTGCTCATGTAACTTGACATCTAGTGTTCGCAACTCCCTGTCTAATTCCTTCTTAACCCCGACCGATTAACTCAGACAGTGACCCTGAACCTTCTCTTTAAAGGCTTGCC
Source organism: Calotriton arnoldi (assembly GCA_963921515.1). Classification (NCBI taxonomy): domain Eukaryota; kingdom Metazoa; phylum Chordata; class Amphibia; order Caudata; family Salamandridae; genus Calotriton; species Calotriton arnoldi. The sequence continues at coordinate 72,317 of CAWUFW010006261.1, read as the reverse complement.
ACTCGACTAGGCTAGTGGAAGCAGAGCCCTCATTGGATTCAAAGTAATTAGCAATCAGTTCTCCCAGTGAGTCCCGAAGGCAGGCATCTTCAAGGGGCAATGGGTTAAGTCATAACATGGGGATCTCTGGGCGTTCCACCACCAGCTAGAAACTCAGCAACAAGCGACTGTGGTCTGAGAGGGTGCAACCCAAATACTCAATGTATGTCACATATTGGCAAAGCCTGTTGGAGCAAACAAATTTATCTAGTTGAGTGTGGAGTTGATAATATGAGAATGGTAGGAATAATCCCATGTCTGACTGCTGAATTCTCCAGGGTTCCAATAATTCCCATTGATCAAGCCAGTCACTAAAGCCCTCCGCTCTCTTGTGTGTCAACTCCCCAGGCAATGAGGGGGTGGAGCAATCCAAGAAGACATCAGCCAAGCAGTTAAAATCCCCACCTAACAAGAGGCCATCCATCACCAAAGTCACCAGAGGGGATGGAGAGCGAATGGAGAAAGGCCACCTGATCCTGATTCAGGGTGTAAATACTCCCTAGGGTAATGTCCCTGCCCAATAGCCTACCCTTCAATAGGACATAACGACCCTCTCTGTTGATAATAGAGTGTATGAGCTGAAATGGCATTCCTGCTCTAATCCAAATCAGTGTCCCTCTGGTGTAAGCGGAATAGGAGGTAGCATACAACTGGCCCCGTCATCTACGCCTTAGGCGCTCTACCTCTTTCCCAGAAAGATGAGTTTCTTTGAGCATGTCTATCTGCACCACCCTGCAGTCTCAAATACCTGCGGATGTTATGGTGCATAGAGGCAAAACCCATTCCCTGGATATTTCAGGTCAGGAAGGTTAGTGCATGGCTTCTGTCTTGCATCTAAATTGGCCACCTATATGTCCTCCGCCGGACACCCCAGTGCCCCCTGGTATCCAGACATCCCCCATCAACAATATGCAGGGCAAACCCTGAGACAAATCATAAAATCCCCAAATATAAGCAAACCGAAGAAAAGCATAGCAACAGCTGGCCACCCATACTCAAAAAGTGAAAACATTGTCCATAGAGTGCCTCCTCCAGTCTCCTGGCAGGGGCCAATCATTGTGGGGTAGGCAAAGGCGAAGCAGCTCACCAAGCCCCACTCCGGCCATGTTCACACTTACCAATCAGGGGCACCGCCCAGCCCACTCTCAGGATTCGAAATGTCCACTGTTCAGGGTTCCGGCAGTGAATAGCTTAGACCAATGTGGGCCAGCTCCCCCAGGCCACAGTTGCCATACATCCCCATGCAACAGAGCAGGGGGTCCATCTCCATGACACAGGGGCCAGAATGACAGAGTTCTGATGTCGCTGTAGTTCAAATCAGGTCCTCCACCAATTGTGGGGTCACCTTGGGAATGCCTTCACCATCCACCAGGCAGTTTTCCGATTCTGAGGCCACTGACTGACGATCCGAGGGTGTGTCTGTCTCCAAGTCTGATAAATTTTGCGTATCGATCTCGCCCGCTGCCTGGAGTGCAGCCATCTTCCCCTATTCAGTCTGCAACAGGGTGGGCTTCTTCAGTGGCCTCTGATGGGAGCCCCCCATGCGCATATCCTCAGCTTACAATGGGGTGCTCCCGTTATGGTTTGGATGCTGGCAGGGGAGTCCCAACTGTTTACGCCTCCATTCAAAAATGTTTAGTGCTATCAAGGATTATTCGAAGTTTGGCAAGGAACATCCATGAGTACTCTAGGCCTTCATCCCTGAGGGCTTTCTTTACCTCCATTAAAGAAGCACAACTTTCTTGTACAGCAGCTGTGACATCTGGGAAGACAGACACCTTGCCGCTGCCCACTGTGAAGGGGCCGTCCTCCCCTGCTCTCTGGAGTATGATATCCCTGTCATTATAATAGAGGGGGCATGCCACCACCGGGAGGGGCGGGCAGTCGGTGCCAACAGCCTAGCCGGCACTCTGTGAGCTTGCTCCAGTGCAAAAAATGAAGTGAGCTCATTCGGCGTAACCTATGTCTGGAGTCAGCGTTTGAGGTAGGTTACCATGTCGTCTCCTTCCGTGCCCTCGGGGAGGACCACCACTCGGATGTTGTTTCGATAATTATGGCCCTCTTCATCTTCTTCTCTGTGCGTTCCAGGATGTGCACCCTGTCGGACATTTCCGCCACGTAGCGACTCATGGCCTGGTGGTCTAGTTGTAGTTAAGTCATCGAAGTCTCCATGTCCTTTCCACTGTTCACCAGCTTGTGGTGTTCGGCCAGTAAAAGGCACAGGCCAACTGATAGCGCAATGATATCTTGTTGGAGTGTAGCCTTAGTGTCTGCTATATCAGCAAGTTTTCTCGTAGGGGACTTCAACTTATAGTCATAAGCACTGAATAGTCCCGCCCACATGCGGGGACCCTGGAGCGCTTTAATATATCTTCTTAAGTGTAGTCTTTTGCCTTTCCCGAGGAAGGCCTGCAAAGACACTCAAGAAAGAGACTGATTATGCAGCCTATATACCTAGGCTACTGTGAGAGGCTGGCTTTAGTGTATGGTGCTCACGTATGTAAGTGTAGCACCCTGCACTAATCCAGACAAAACTTATGGTGATTTTAGTGGTCTTAGACAACCTTAGAAAGCTTTCTAAGTGCTAGCTGTAGAGAGCAGCCTTCATGCTTAGTCCGGAAGGAGTGTAAAGCAGCTTGTTTTACCAGTACTTAATCTTATGGTATAGGTTAAGTGAAAAAGAACCACACAGTGTAGTTATAAAAATATGTATTTATTATTAACACTCACTAACACAATGTATTATCTCCTACCCGGAGTTACAACACAATACACCCAAGACTTTGTCACTAGAATCCGTAAATAGCACTGAATACACAGTGGTCTCCAGGGGGAGACCAAACCATATAGTGGAATGTGAACCACAACCTAAGTCGAGAATGGACCCAGAAGACGTAAAAGAGCCCGGGACCCAAGGAACCACCCAAGGTGAGTATCTAGGGATCCCATGGATGTCGTGAGCAGTCAATTAGGTAGGTCACGGTTGCAATTGTAAAGAAAAAGGATCCTTCCCAGCAGACCCCAAATAAACCCTGTGGAAGATTTAAGGTTGGAGACTTAAGCTACCCGTGAATACCCCAGGAACCAGGATATCTACACCAGGGAAGTCGGATGCATAGGTGTGAAGTGACGTCAGAAACCACCATAGACCACAATGGAGGATTTCAGGAAAGATGCTGCTGCTGAAGAAGTGCAACCCGAAGGTGGATTCAAGGTGAGAGGTACCTGCAAGCAGGGGGGACAGGGCATATGCCACTCAGGAGTGACCAGGAGGCACATAAGAAGAATGCCCACCGATGTCGGAGATGCAGGAGAGTTGACGGTGCCCTTGAAGTTGCAGCTGTATGGACCAGGTGACGCAGAGGAGGACCAAGAGCCATGTACAAGCTGTCCATGTTGGATGTCAAGAGCCGCGGAGTCAGTGTCCAGCAGAGGCACCAACAAGCCTTGGCAACGGCAACCAATGTATTTGAAGAAAAAGGTGCAGTGTCGGGACCTGCAAGGTCCAAGTGACTCACCACGAGCAGGTAAGTCAGAGCAGGCCCCGAGCAAGCAGGGGAGCCCACTGAAAAGGACCCACAGGCCAAAGGCACAGGAGTCGCAATAGGACCTCGAGCAGCTTGCCAAAATATGAAGGCCCATGGTGCAGAGGATGCAATGCAGGCGAAGATCTTGGCTGCAGGAGATGCTTGAGATGGGAACTTCTTGGAGCCCGAAGATCTCTGAAGGGGAGAGTCAACAAGCCATTGCAACGGCTGAAGGAAGTGGCCCTTAAGGGCCACCCGGGTTACTCACAACCACCTGCTATGCCTTCCAAAGAAATGAAGAGTCAGTCAGACAGTAGAGAATACAAACAAGTATTTATTAGTAATACTCTGCAGAGGAGTCCAATCTGACCTGCACCCTAAGATGTCTGCCAAGGGACTGGTTCCCCAACGGCCTGCACTGCATGATCATTCTTCCAAGAACCCCCAACCACGCCCACAGTGGAAAGTTACCGGCCTGGGCTGAACATGAACAAAGAAGGCACAGAAGGATGGGCTACCACCTGCCAGATGGGTACATGCTATCAGCAACTCAAGGTTACCACGCTGAGTCTCAGCGTCTCCTAACGTGGGAGCAGAACTACACACTCGGATAGGCATGCGAGGGCAGAATGGCCTATTCATTAGTAAAGTCGGGACAGGAAGGAAAAATAATAACTAAATACAGTGTTCTGCTGAGGCAGGCAATACGAATAATGAGGCCTAGTTCAGACACAGCCTATAGGGGATTACGAAATACAAAATGGAGTCACACTTGCTAACTAAAGCTTGCACGTTGCAGGGATAACTCAGTGGGTTGCATAACGTGAATACAAATGGCATCTATTTAGCCACGCACTGCTAACCTAATGTAGCATGATACGAGTGCATAGCGGGAATGGGATTTTCAAACCTAACAGATCCTCCTTTTAGCATGAGTGGCTAAATGCTTTATTGAGGCCATCCGGTAGGGTCTTTACAATTCTAAGTGGGAAGGAAGAAAATGCATAGGCAGTCAAATTACAAGGGAGAATAAAGCAGCACACTAGTGTCAAATTTCTACTTAGTATTCAAAAATACCTTCATCAATAAGCATCATATCCTGAACATCCTGCATCATCATAGTAGAAACCTTAGTATCTCGTCCTGGCAATTTAGGGGTAGGGGTGAGCTTGGTCACACAATAGGTGCAACATTCTGGAAGGCAATTAATACATAGGCAACATGTGAAGATGACACCTGCGATACCTATGAGGGCAAGTAGTATCTTCCAACCCCATGATGTCAGCAGACCCCAGAACCACCCTGTGAGGGACCATGATCCATTATCCTGATGGATATCTGAAGCAAGCCTGTGTAATTTCTGTATGGCGGAGTATACATTAGGGGCGTTATCAGGAATGTAAACACAGCAACTGCTGCCGATGACGTGACAGGCTCCACCCCTATCAGCAAGGATGACATCTAAAATCATCCGGTTTTGAAGAGCACAAGTTTCGGAGCCTGAAGCTCAACGGTAATATTAGTCAGTATACCTGCAGTAGTGTTAATGACTCCCTCAACTACTCTAGCCAGGCGACGGATATTACGGCTATTGAACATGGGGCCCCAGAACGGCAAAATGCCCTTCATGATGTCAGTAAATTGCTGTAGGGAAGTATCTGTTTGATCTATATCTTCTGGATTGACAACTCTCTTGGCTCGATGCAAATGTAGATCCCTACGCTGTAGTCTATGATCCTTGTGATAATTAGATGGTGCAATATAAACAGGGGGGCAAAAGGAAAGAGACATAACACTGGCCAGACCATCCCCTGGGAAGCCATGTATCAGCCAGCATCCCACAAACAAAGTATACATTGGGAGGTGTGAGCAAAGGTGGGCTACTAGTAGTGTTTAATCGATATGTATAGTTACAACTGCTCCGACCTACGGGAATGTTCCCTGTACCCTTGACACAGAAACTAGCTGTTGTATTGATCACAGGGACGGGCATGGCTTTGTCTTCAGTTATATTTCGTTCCTGGAAACATTTAAAATATTCAGTAACATTAAATCCTTGAAAATCCATCATTTCGTTTTGCAACCAAGTGACATTCTTATTATCCTCAAATTATTCATACAAGCTTCTGGATGTAGGGTACCCTCCTTTCCATCTGCCCCAGGTGTATATCCTTGGTGTACCACTATATACTCCAACACTGCTTCGTAATCAGACTGTACCATATTCATCTCATCAGCATGATAGTGCATGTACACCATAGAAAGCAATTGAAACTATGCCTCACAGCTACCCAAATATGACAGGGGCAATGACACCAGTAGATCTTTCCTGTGCATAACTGCGGGAAGTAACCCACACACCCAACAATTCATGGCATTAGTTGTACTGTGTACCTGATGAAGCATCTGCAGAAACGCATTCTCGACATAGGTCTGTCTATGTCTTTCTTTATGCGGGGCCAGTGTAACAAACGAATGCTCAGGTGGAGCCGTGGTAGTCCCTATCAATGTGTGCACAGGATGCTGTTCTTCTAAATACCACGCCACCCTGAATAGTGTTATCGTTACGATGAGAAGGACCACTACCACTACCACCCTACTCCCAATAGACCAACTAGACCACACAGGACCATTCTGCTGTAATGGTGGGGCCACCAGAGGCTGTTCCTCCTTCATAATTGCGAGGCCAAATGGGTACATAGAAAGAAACTTTTAGGAACTGGAGCCACAAAAATACAACCAACCAGAGGGGTACAAATCACCCAGTGTCCTTCAGAGCCTCACTGGTAGACTCCTATTGTTCATCAACGACGGTGCTATGAAGCACTCCCATGGGGGAGCTGCGCGATCGCAGCCCTTGCTGGAAAACAAATCTTCTTCTTTCAGGATAGGACACCCTCCCTCCTGGGAAGACACCCTCAGCTAATCCTGTCCAGTGTCCACGGCAGTGCACCAGTGTAACTCACTCTAATCTAAAGCAGGCACCTTAGGCATAGCACCTACGCCCTAAGCTCGAGTCCTTCCCTAACTCCTGGACTGCCCTATTGGCGCACTGTCCTTCCGTCGGGGTCGCAGGTTATACCTGGCAACCCCAGGTACTTCTTCACCAACAAAAAGGGGAAGAAATTCAGGCTCAGCAGGGCATTGAGACTCAGGTGTCTGTGCACCAGAAGCGGGAGCATTCGGGCGGCCCTTATCTCGGGGGGGACCTTTCAAGTAAGACCTCGTCGCTCTACTCGTCTGTCTGCGCCCACCTCAGTCGGGCGTCAGAGAAGGGAACGAAACGGGGCACTCGCTCCCCTTCCTGGTCAGCAATGCCGTCGAGGACCCACTGGTCATACGGAAGTGGGAGAGGTATTCTTTTGACATGCGATCCATGTACCCAGTGATTCCGGCCTTCAAGCTTTACTGCGGTGCGGGTGGCGACCAGGACCAAGAGTGGCCCTTTCCACCGAGGCTCCAGGCAGCTCTTGCGCTGAAAATTTTTCACAAGCACGAAGTCCCCGGGCTGTAGCTGATGCCCGGGCCCCTCTGGTACTGGTTGCAGCGTGGCGTGAATCTGTTGGTGCACAGAACGAAGATCTTTAGTTAACTCATACAGATAGTCCACAAGTAGGGGGTACTCTATCTCAGAAAAGCACTTGGGTCTTGGGATGCCCCAGACGTTGGCGGGGCACCCGAAGACCACCTCGTACGGGGACAACCCTGTTCTAGAATGCGCTGTCGCTCTGGGAGAAAACAAAGCCAAAGGTAGAGCATCGGGCCATCGCAATCCTGTGCTTTATTGAATCTTCGCTAATTTCAATTTGAGAGTACCATTGTACTTCTCAACCAGGCCTGCTGACTGGGGGTGGTTTGCTGCATGATACTTCTGTCTAATATGCAAGCCTTTACACACCAATTCAATGACTTTTGAATTGAAGTGACTTCCGTTGTCACTCCAGATCACACGTGGTAATCCATAGCGCGGGAAGAACTCTTTTAAGAGAGCCTTCGCCGTTGCCATAGCTGTATTCTCCTTAGTGGGGTAAGCCTCAATCCATTTATTGAATGTGCAAATCACTACCAGCACATACTTCAGATTGTTAACTCGTTCCATTTCGATGAAATCCATCTGGAAAACCTCGAAAGGGAAGGAAGGCGGTGCAAAATTACCTGCGGGTGTAGGAGTACCTTTCCCAGGATTATGTTTCAGGCAAATGATGCAGTGTTTCACTAGGTGTGTGGCTTCCTTAGGGATATTATCGTTTCGCCATACTGGGTCCAGTAGCTTACATATTCCTTTGGCACTAATGTGTGCTGGGCCGTGGGCCATAGTAACAACAGGGAGCACATAGGCATTAGGCAGCAACCATCTCTGTTTCCCAGACAAGTCAGTCCAACACCCATCCACGTCCAAACGCCCTGTCCTCTCCTCCCATACTGCCAGTTCATCTACTGTCGCCTCGCTCTGTATTTCCCTGACATTTTCTAATGTGTCCTCGAACATTCCATTGTCTGGAACCCACCTAGCGGGGCCTGCCACGAACATCTTTTTTATCTTCGATTTAGCTGTCTCCTTAGCTGTCTGATCTGCAAAAGCATTTCCCCATCCCACATCGTTTGTTACTGCTTTGTGAGCACTACAGTTTATGATTGCCAACTTATCAGGAAGTGCCATTGCTGACAACAATCTATGGGCCATATTATCAAGAACGGCGATAACATTATTGCCGCTTTAGCGGCAGGAAACTGCCGCTAAAGCGGCGATAAGAGGCTTGATAATATGCCCTATAGAATTCCAATAGAAGCCCAGGTTTGATGTCCTTCACACCAGAACCTGGGCTTCTATTGGAATTCTATAGGGCATATTATCAAGCCCCTTATCGCCGCTTTAGCAGCAGTTTCCTGCCGCTAAAGCGACGATAATGTTATCGCCGTTGGTGATAATATGGCCCCACGTATCAATGGGCCATGCTGTATTCGCAACCCATGCGAGGTCAAGAACCCTCTCTCCGCCCAGAGGCGCCCGAAATTATAGGCCACCCCAAAGGCATACTGGCTGTCTGTGTAGACATTGACAGTCAGTCCCTCACTCAACTCGCAAGCCCTAAGGAGGGCAACAAACTCTGCAGCCTGGGCCGATTGGTATGGGATACGGGATGTCTCAACTACAGTGTGTAACGTTGTGATTACATAAGCTGCAGTGGTAGTGCCATCTGGTAGTTTGAAACATGAGCCATCGACATATAGTTCCCCTTGGGGGTCAGATAAGGGAACATCAGTCAGGTCTACTCGTCCCTTTGTTTCTTCCTCAGTCCGAAATAAACAATCATGGACATCATTGTCCTTTTCTTCCGAAGGGAGGGGTAGTAACGTGGCTGGGTTCAGAGTAGCACAGCGTTTGATGGTAATGTGTGGAGCAAGCAAAGTTAACTCATATCCAGTCAGACGCGCACTAGTAAGGTGCTGTGTCTGTCTTATTCAACAGTGTGTCCACAGCATGAGGTACCATGACTGTGAGATCCATATCAAGGATGAGCCCTGCCGATTGCCTGATAGAAACTGCCACCGCCGCGGCAGCCCTCAGGCAGCTCGGGAGAGCTCTGGCGACGTTATCAAGAATAGCAGAGAAATATGCGCAGGGTCTCTGCTTACCACCGAAACCCTGTTAGAACAGAAAGCGCGCAACCGTCCGCCTCATGTACATAGAGGACAAAAGGCTTCTGGTAATCAGGAATACCAAGCACAGGAGCAGAGCAAAGCGCAACCTTTAATTGCTCAAAAGCTTGCTGGCATGCAGATGTCCAAGGCAGGGGTTCATGCACTTCTTTGGTGGTCAGGTAAAGGAGGGGTTTCGTTAGTAAGGAATAGTTAGGGATCCAGTGACGACAATACGAAGTTATACCAATGAAAGCGCGTACCTCGCGTTGGGTCTTAGGAACAGGCATATTAGTAATAGCAGCTATGCGTTCAGGTGTTAGTCTACTTATTCCTCCTTCGACAGTAGGTGACCTAAATAGGTGACCTCCTGTCGACAATATTGAAATTTCGAAATTGACACCTTGTGGCCATGGTGTGCCAAATGTAACAGCAATTTAACTGTGGCCTCTTTACAACCATCTTCAGTGTCTGAAGCCACAAGGAGGTCGTCAACGAACTGCAACAACACATTACCAGGGGGAAGTTCTAAGGAATCCAATTGAGCTTTCAAAGCTTGGCTATAGATACTAGGACTCTCCATATAGCCTTGTGGAGCACAACAGAACCTAAAGCTCCTTCCGGCTATTGCAAATCCAAACAGATATCTGCTATCTGTATGGATTGGAATGCTGAAGAAAGCATTCTTCAAATCTATCACAGAGAAGAATTTTGCAGACGGGGGAATCAATCAATCAATCATTGTCAAGATCGTGGTAATGTCTGGGGCTACGGGATACTGGGGAATCACTATTTTATTCACCTCTCTAAGGTCAATTACGAAGCGGTAAACGTCAGGGTGAGCATCAGAAGAATCCAAGGGTGCCTTTTTAAGAATAGGAAGAATAGGGCTGTTACACACATTTGCCGCTGTCTCCTCAACCACACCAGACTTAATCAAATCCTGTATTATTTGCAATAAGGCCTTTTCTCCTGCCTGGGATATCTTGTACTGGGGAATACGTGGCAATACAACATTGTCCTCAATCTGTACAGAGAATGGTGGAATCTGGAGTAACCCCACATCCGTGTCTCCTGGAGCCCACAGTGTGCGTGGCACATCTTTAAACTCAGCGAGCAGGGGGGCATCCTTTGCGAGACATTGTGTGGCACGGGCCACCTGCGGTCCAATAGTCATGTAAACACCGTCTGGAGAACAAAAAATTGTCACATGCAACCTTTTTAACAAATCCAACCCTAACAAATTCTCCCCACAATTGGACGTTAATAGAAATGGTGAATCAACCGTGAAGGGGCCAATAGTCAAAGCAAGAGGTTTGGAAATGGGGCTGACAACCGGCACGCCTGAGAAACCCACCGAAACGTTGTTTTGGCCGGACAGAGCCGCCCCCGGGACCAGTGAACGGGAAACAGAGCTATTCATCGCCCCTGTATCAACTAAGAATTTCTCGGTCGTACCGTGTAAATCTGCAGTGACATAGGGTCCGCGCTAATCTACAGGCACCGGAACTGGTCCCTCGCCCTGTCCCTGGCTATCCTAGCTGTGAGACATCCCCGTCACTTCGTCCATGTCATAGTCATCATGATAGTACTGTCTCCCTCGGGGGTCGTCAAAATAGTTCCCGCTCTGTCTATTAAACGATGTATCCTCCGATCGCGTCTCCCCCCGGCCTCCTCCTCCTCTTCAACGTCCTCTAAAACCCCGACCTCTCGGGGCCTCGTCTTTCTGGACTAACTCTGGACACTCATTCCCCCAATGTCACTCCTGCTTGCAATAAGCACATTGATTGAGCCCAATAGGTGCGCTCGAGGAACCACCCCTGTTAGACCGGGGTAGCCGCTAGGCCGAACCCGAACCTCTTACTCTTCTGTTACCCCTCGCAACTTGCTGCATCCTCGTCTTCAAATCTTTCGACTTTTTCTCCACTTTCTCCTTCTCTTCATTCTCTCTATACTCGTAGTACTGTGCCATGCTCAATATTACCGACGGGGAAGAGGTGCTCCAAGTGCTTTCTGAAGCCTGCAACCTAGTCGCAATCTCAGGAAGCAGATTGGTAACGAACCTGCTGACAAACAACCGGATACCACCTTCCAATGACAGATCCTGGCCACTAAAGTCGAGAAACACCACTTCAAACCTAGTAAAGAAATCAGACACACTCTCGTTCTTCTTCTGACGACAGGCAGTCAACTTGTCCCAATCCACCTGTCTCGGCGGGATAAGGGAATGCATATAGGTGATAATGCGGCCCAGTAAAGCCAATATCTCCGCCCTCGGCTTGTCACCGGGCTTACGGTCCTTATCCCACGCCCTGATCTGATCCCATGTTCCTCCCAATTCCACCCCACGATCCTGTGTATGCACTTGCCTCCATATATCCACCGGTACCAACAAGCCAAAGAACAACTCAATATCTGCTAACGTCATCACCGTGGAGGAGGCCGCCTCTGTCAACTCTTTCTAATACGCAGTCGGGTTTTTCCGAGGGTCTGGCAACTGACTTTTAAGGGATATTACCTTCCAAGGAGTATAGATCCACTGATCGTGGAACCGAGCATCGACTCGCGGCCTAATTACCGCATTTGTGGAGTCGCGCAGTTCTGGTATTTCAGGATGATAAATGGGATGGACCTCTCTCATGGGGTACTGGGTCACCCTCGTCGGAACCTTTTGGTGCAATCTGCCCCGATAACCTACCAATGTCGTTACATTGCTAAAAACCTCATTAGGAGCCATATCTGCAGCATATACCCTGTCCCGTATGTCATAGATGATCTGCGGTGCAACGCCCTGAAAACACTGCTCCCACAGTCCTATTAGCGTGGCCGACATGTGCGTAAGAGCATGCTGCTGTATGAAGGGCTCATAATCTTTCATCACACTCCACACATCTTCCACACTATAGATCGGGTTCCGAGCCCACTGAGCCGCCTGATTCGCCACCATTTGCTTCTCCTCATCACCCACAGCAGAACGCACCAACACTTTGTCCATACGGTCTCGTGCTGCCGCCCAGTTCCCTTCATGTATCCCACGTGAAGGGGTCTCGCCATTCGGCAGTGCTAGGAGTGTCATACTTGAGGGAGAAAGAGCATATGAGGAGACAGGTATCATCATGAAAGGAGACAGTGTTGTAGGAGTGAAAGGGGTTGTAGCAGTAGATACAGAGTCAGTAGACGGAACAGGAAAGCTAATGGCTCCCACCCCCATTCCTAGCGTGAGTAGGGAAGGAGCATGCAGGACTGGGACCGAAGCAGTTTGACTATGGGCAGAAATACTAGGAAGAGCGGCACCAGAGGCTGGGGACTGAGATGTGGGAACCCTTGGGTATATCCGCTCAGGAGCATAAGGTGGAGGAGGGCGAGAATCCAATAGCTCTTCAACGAAAACATCACCTTCCTCTCTAGTGACATAACATTTATCTGTCTGCAATCAAAACTTTCTATCTGCACATTCTATGCCTTTCTCTATCTTTGCCCTTTCATAGGCCACTGCTTTCTGCGTTATGGTTTGCGTCTGCCTCTTCCGGGCCTCTTTCTCTGCTCTCATACGCCGCTGCTTTGCTTCCTTCTGCCATACTCCTAGAGAATCAAACATCGACTGCTTGCTCTTTTTGGCGAACAATTTGTCCTGCAAGAAATTCAATTTTTGCTCATCAAACGAGCCAGCACGTGGCCATTGTAACTCAGTATAGTCCCTCGTATATTTATTCCACAATGTGCTAAACATAATAGGGCCAATACCGTGCTTGACGTATACATCAAAATTTGGGGTACCCTCCGGAGGCGCAGGCTGGCTCTCTTCCAATCGAGCCTCAGTAGAACAACACTGACATCCAAAACACCCCAGTTTACTTAGACAAGGCATCTTAATATAAGACACATGCGCTGTCCCCAACGGACAAATATAACACCAACAAACAAAATAATAAAAGGAAAAAATAAAGAATACAAATATTGTTCAAAAACCAAACCAAAATGGTCCGAGGACCGCTTCCTACAGTCCGTAGGCTGTACCAAGTCCAAGAAGACAGGCTCTAGCCCCAGACCTTTTCAAGAGTAGATCAAATTTCCAGTTGGCCTGGCAGATTGTTCGCAAACAGCCCCAGACCTTTTCGAGAACACTCTGGGCCCGATTCTGATGCGGGTTGGAAAAGCTTCCCGACCGAGGGCCTGATTCTGATGCGGTTAGGAAGTCCTCCTAACGGCATTTGCTCCTTCCAAATCGGATCGGGAACGTGTCTTCCCGACCGAGGGCCCAATTCTGATGCGGTTAGGAACAAATGTTCCCATTGAAGTCAATGGGAGTTCAACCAAATCGTATCTGGAAGCATCCGGATGCATTCTACTCCGCCGGTCGGACTTTCCCGATCCGAGTGGGTCGGACACCATTTCCCAACCGATTCGGTCGGGAAGCTTTTCCAACCCGCATCAGAATCGGCCCCTATGTGTCTTTTAAAAGGGTCTGCAAACCCACCAAGTTCAAACCAAGACAGCCCGAAGACTGTACCAAGACACAGCCTGTAGGCTCGTGCCGTTCAAGCAAGGCAGTCCGAAAACTGCACCAAGACAGTCCGGAGACTGTACCAAGACACAGCCCGTCGGCTAATGTCGTTGAAGCAAGACAGTCTGGAGACCGTACCAAGACACAGCCAGTAGGCTCGTGCCATTCAAGAATGGTGCCATTTTTCAAGAATCAAATCACTCACCTGGTGCACACAGGTCGAGTAAAGTTATTCTCCACTGCCGACTCTACGGACCAAACGGTCAACTCCAAGGTTTCGCCTTCTCAGGACCCCAGCCGGTGACCACTAAATGAGGAGTCGCCCGATCAGACGGGCGGGGCAGCTGCGAGAACCAAGCTCGATCGTGTGGGGTACCCCGATCCGCCCGACCGACCAGACGCAACCCTGACCCTGCAACCCGACTACGGGCGAGCTGGATCACCTTGCGGGGTCCCTGTTCGGGCACCAACTGAAGGAAGTGGCCCTTAGGGGCCACCCGGGTTACTTACAACCACCTGCTATGCCTTACCAAGAAATGAAGAGTCGGTCAGACAGTAGAGAATACAAACAAGCATTTATTAATAATACTCTGCAGAGGAGTCCAATCTGACCTGCACCCTAAGATGTCTGCCGAGGGACTGGCTCCCCAACGGCCTGCAATGCATGATCATTCTTCCACGAACCCCCAACCACGCCCACAGTGGAAAGTTACCGGCCTGGGCCGAACATGAACAAAGAAGGCACAGAAGGATGGGCTACCACTTGCCAGATGGGTACATGCTATCAGCAACTCAAGGTTACTGCGCTGAGTCTCAGCGTCTCCTGACGTGGGAGCAGAACTACACACTTGGATAGGCATGCGAGGGTAGAATGGCCTATTCATTAGTAAAGTCAGGAAGCAGCCTTGGACAGGAAGGAAAAATAATAACTAAATACAGTGTTCTGCTGAGGCAGGCAATACGAATAATGAGGCCTAGTTCAGACACAGCCTAATAGGGATTACGAAATACAAAATGGAGTCACACTTGCTAACTAAAGCTTGCACGTTGCAAGGATAACTCAGTGGGTTGCATAACGTGAATACAAATGGCATCTATTTAGCCACGCACTGCTAACCTACTGTAGCATGATACTAGTGCATAGTGGGAATGGGACTTTCAAACCTAACACGGCAAGTCAACGCGGTGCACAGGGGTTCTGTTCCAGCGGTTCTGACGAGAGATACTGGCCTCAAACTCGGTAAGAAGACAGTGCAGGCCTTGAGGGAGTTGCAGAACCCCCACCTGTGTTGATGAGCCTTTCGGAGTCTGTGGGAGCCCAGGACCAGCAGACGGATCAGCTGCGTTGCGGTGCCTGCAGATTTAGGAGGGTGACTCCTTCACTCCAAGGGAGATTCCTTCGGGTGTCTTGGAAGTCCACAGGCCCTGTGAAGAACCTGTATGGAGCACAGGCACAGACATTGCAGCGGACTTGCAGGACAACGAGACAAGGAGCAGCAGGAGTCTTCCCAGTTGCAGTCTCAGGTAAGCCCTTAAGTACCCTAAGGAAAGGGTTGGAACGGTTCAGGGGTCCCTCCCAGAGGAGGGGCTGGACATTGGGGAGGATACTCCCATGTCCTTTGTCCAGTTTAGGTTTGTGCCAGAGCGGGAGCCTACGGCTCCCTGAACTGATTTGGACTGGAGTATGCAAAGAGGGCATATAATGTGCCCTTCAAGCTGTCTGAGTAGCACTGGCAAGCGTCCCCACCCTGTCCCAGTACACCAAGTCCTCTCTGGGAGGTGGTGACACGATACCTATTGTCCTGCTCCTCTGCTTGAGCTTGGCTCAGCAGCAGGAGTGCAGAATTGTGTCTCTGGTCGGCAGCAGCCATAGTTTGTTGTCCGGGTCTAGAAGACTGGTACAGGGAGCACTGAGGGCCTCCCCGAGGAGCGTTACAGTGCATGGAATCATACCTCTCACACCGTTTACGGTGTGGGGGTATGATTCCAACATGTTTGATACCAAACACGAAAGGGTTTGTAACAGCCAGTTTAGAGATGGTCATTGCGTAATATCGTATGGCCACTCTATGTATCTTAATGGCTGATGCACTTACGACCTGGGAGAATGGACTCCGAAGGTTGTAGGGGTGTCCTGGGCATGCTGGGGCACCCTCACTGTAGGAAACTGGCTCTATATATACTACACCAAAATGAGGTATAGTGTGTATAGCGTCCAGGTGACCCCAGAGGTTAAAGTTAGATAGAACCTTACTCTCTATTTGTGGTAGATTGGTCGAGCAGTCAAGCAGTAAGGCAGTATCAGAGGACAGTGTTAAGCATTTGATGTACACACTCAGTCAGAAAATGAATTCACACACTCAAAGACTGAACTCTAGACCAATTGTTTTTGTATAAAAAATATACTGTTGTTTTATTTTTAGAACCAAGCAAGCCTGGCACAGTTAAGCATTAAGGGCCATATGTAGGTAATCTGGAAATACCGATTCCTAATTACCGAATTTTACCGAATCGGTATTTATGAATAGGTATTCCCGATGTACGTAAAAATTCGGTAAATAATACCGATCGGTAAAAATCGGTAAATATTTACCGAATCCACAATACCGATCGGTTTTACCGATCGGTAAATACCGAATCGGTAAATACCGAATCGGTAATTCAAAAACCAGCAATTGAGGAATCAGCCAATCCTGTGCAACCTCCACCCCTCCCAACCAGGAAGTGGCCACACCCAGGCAGGTGCACACAATCAGAACCTTCTGGAGAGGCTGGGAGTGCAGAGGAGAGCAACAGAGCCACTGCCTGAACCTCGCCTGCAAATCTTGCACAATGGACACCTAGGACACAGAAAGAGAAGGAGGGGAAAGGAAGAGGAAACTGAAATTCAGTCAGAGGGAACTGCAGGTCCTTGTGGAGGAGGTGGTGAAGCAAAACGCAAAGCTGTTTGGAAAGCAGTCCCTGCAAGTTGCAGAGTCAGTGAAAAGGAGAATCTGGCTTGAAATCCAGTCACAGGTGAATGCCATTGGAGTGACCCCCGGGACATTGATGTGCTCAAGAAGCGGTGGTATGACATCAGGAGCATCACCAAGAAGAAGATGGCAGATCTCAAGAAACAAGCCAGGCTGACAGGAGGAGGAAGGAACAGGGCACCTGCCCTGACTGAACTTGAGCGGCTCGTGGAGTCCACGATAGAGCCAGAAAGTGTCTGTGGGATCGGGGATGCAGACAGCTCTGCCAGGGCTGCATCTAAACGAGGTAAGAAGCATGCACAGCATTGTGCCCCCCCTCCCCTATCCCAAATCCCCAATTGGGCTCTGTGAATCCCACTCCAGAACCGATTTTTGCGCAAACTAGCAATGCATTATGGGAGATGTAGTCAGTGAAACCCCTATCATGACAGGAATCGCACTGAACAACAAGGCATGTGACACACATCAGCGGTAAGCAGGCAGAAGACAATGAGATAGTGTGGCAGAAATGTATATTTATTCTTGCTATGCAGGGCTGCAGGCACACTGAGCTAATGTACAATTTCTGTCCACAGGCGAGACATCGCGCAGGACTGCTCAGGACAAGGGAGAGAGGGCACCCCGGAAGGACATCACTGAGAAGGCCAGTACGAGTGCAGGGCACACAACACCACCACAGTCAGCCTCACCACCACAGCTAGCCTCGCCACTACTGCTAGCCTCACCACCACAGCTAGCCTCGCCACTACTGCTAGCCTCACCAGCATCAACACCACCTGCAGTGCTGAGACCTAGGAGGCGTGCTGTTGCCAGACTGATGGAGTTTGAGTCCTCCTCAGAAGACTCGAGGGGGGGGGAAACATCCACTGTGCCAGTGGATGGTAGCAATGCTGGTTTGCTGTCCACCACTGAGGGAGCACACACAGGTGCCAGACGCCGCCGCAGGGCTCGTGTGAGCAGTCCACCTCCACAGGGTGAGAGCCATGGTGTCTTCGGAGGGCTGGAGGCAAGCATGGTGAAGGTGCAGCGCCTACAAGGAAAGGCAATACAGTCAGTCCAGCGACAAATGAGGCGCCTCAATGACAACATGAGCAACATTGACCAGGGCATAGGCACAATGGCTGAGGGCATGAAGGAGATGGCTGCAGGCATGCGGGACATGTCCCAGTCTGTGATGCTGCTGTGCAGCAAAATGGATGAGGACAGAGTTACACGGCGCAGGGAGAGGCAGAAAATGGAGCACCATACAAGGGCAGTGAACCGCCTAGCAACTGCCACTTCTCTGCTCTGCAGGCGCTCCGTGGCCATGCAGGAGGGCCTGGCGCACTGCAGCACTGATGTCACTAGGGGCTGGTAAAGGTGACCACTGCTCTTGAGGTGCTGCTGACAAGTCAGTCTGCCACTACTGGTGCTGTGGAAGTTGGGGACAGCGAGGACACGACCAGTCGGAGCAGCATTACCCCCTGTAACAGACACCCGGAGGAGCAGCAGACGGCATGGGGCTGCCACTGGTTCCACAGCCAGTGAGGACAGTCACTTAATGGCATCCAGTACTGTTGTGCGTAGCCGCAGACGCTGATGCAGCCCACACTAACAGGACAGAATTGGGTGAAGTAACCCATGACTTCCTACTATGGATGTCAGAAATTGGAATGCCAAGTTTGGCCGTTTGTGTTGTGGCGTAGTGCCCAGAAATTAAAACTACGTCATTACATACAACAACTGGCTGTGTCTCCTTACTTACTTAAAAATAGTTGCATGTGATCTCTGCCCGTCTCTGTCTCCCATCTGTTGCTGGTGGCACTCCTGCTGCGTTGGGCTCTGGCTGTGCTAATTCATCATCATTGTCCTCAAAATCAGTTAATTCCACTTCTGTACCTTTCTTTGTGGCAAGGTTGTGCAGCATTGCACAAGTTGCAATGATTTTGCAGCAGATGATGGGTGTGTACTGACGTGCGCCTCCGCTTTTGTGGAGGCAGCGGAACCTGCTTTTCAATAGTCCAAACGTGCGCTCCACAACGTTGCGTGTTGATTTGTGTGCCACATTGTATCGTCTCTCACTCAGGGTTGATGGGTTTAGGTAGGGAGTGAGGATAAATGACCGCACGGCATATGCACTATCGCCTAGGTGAGGAAGAGAGTGCCATTAGTCACATACACCAATACACATTCATCTGCAGTAAGTATGAGTGAGTGTCACAGTGATTTACCTAGCAGGTATCCTTCTCCAAATTCTCCCGCAGCCAGGCGTGTGTAGATCCCACTGTTCTGGAAGATGTATGAGTCGTGGGTGCTCCCAGGAAATTTGGCCACGATGTCAGTGATGATGTTGGCAGCATCGCAGATTACCTGCACATTTATGGAGTGGGTGGACTTTCTGTTCCTGTAGATGTGCTCAGTGGCTGCTGGTGGGCAGATTGGAATGTGTGTGCCATCAATACAGCCTATGACATGCGGGAACTGTGCCATCTGGTAAAAGTCTGTCTTGGTTTTCAGCAGTTCCGCCTGTGTGTTTGGGAAGCTAATGTAGTGGTGCATTCTCTGCATCATGGCATCCAGGAACTTTCTGAAGAAACGGGACAGGCAACTCTGAGACACCCCGCCTACCGCAGCTATCACCCCCTGGTAACTGCCAGATGCGAGTAGATGTAGGCTACAGAGCACCTGCACATGTGGTGGTATGGTGTGCGCCCTTGGTGTTGGGTGCTCCAGGAGTGGGTGCAAGTCCCTTATCAAGTCCAGGATGGTGTGGGGGTGTAGCCTGTACCTTTCATGGATCTCAGCCTCAGTCTGTTGGAAGAGTGTGATGCGCTGTCTGTAAATGCGCTCCTCCCTTCTCCAGATCCTCACTCCTGCTGCCTGTAGACGTAGCCGCCTTGCAATCACATAGAAAGCCGCCATAGTGATCACACTGTTGCATTTTGGGATTGCTTATATTCGCTGTAGATGATTACCACCTGCTTTCAGTCAGTGTTAATTACCGACTCTTAAATACCGATTTCATGTAATTCGGTATTACCGAATTTACCTACATCTCTTTTTTCGTTTTTACCGATTCTTATTTACCGATTCGGTAAATAAGGAATCGGTGATTTCCGAATGGGTAGTTTTGAATTCGGTAATGATGAATCGGTATTTACCGATTCATAATTACCGATTCCTTCTTTTTGGCCTCCTACATCTCAATCGCCTAAATACCGGTCGGTAACGGGAGATTTACCGAATTTCGGCCGTTACCGACCGGTATTTAGCTACCTACATATGGCCCTAAGTACTTTACAGTAATACGTTGCTGATAGAACCAAGCAAGCCTGGCACAGTTAAGCATTAAGTACTTTACAGTAATACGTTGCTGATTGTAGAACAGTTTGAAAATGCAATAGGAATTGTACTTGGCTTGATTTACAGGGGATGCAGTAGGTTGCAATACTTAGCAAATACAGTACATTGAAATGAATAGGCTTTTTCAGTAAATTACAGGTAAGTTACTTTTACGTTACTTTTTCTAACTCAGTGCTGGATACCTAGATTCAGCACTGGGACATTTCCTGCAAACAGGTAAGTAAATACGTTTTGGCTATTCGTGCGATTTTTAAAGAATATTTTTAGATTTCAAAACTCCACACTTAGAAACTTTTTGGAGAAAAAGTGTCAATGTTATCCTATGGAGGAAAAACAGGTTATCGGTTCACAGGTAAGTTATCGACTGTGGCAGTTAAGGTTCTGGGGTTAGACTCAGGGGTCCCCCAGGGTCAGTGATGCACTCTTGTTACACCCTCAGCGGCACTAGGGCGGCCAGGTGCAGAGTGTTGAGGCCCAATGTTATCCTATGGAGGATAGGGGGTCTCCGGTTGGTGGCTGCTGGCAAGCAGGCCACTGGGTTGTGGGAGCAAAGCTCCTAGACTTTAGCTCAGGGCAAATGGGGAAACTGGTTGGCACCAAAGGTGCACCCTCAGCGGCACTGGGGCGGCTGGGTGCAGGGTACTGTTTCGACGTAGGAAGCCCTGTTGTTTCCAATGGAGAACCTCCGGTCAGCAAAAACACTGCAGGCAGGGAGACAAAGGAGTTCTGGGTGCGACCACCACTTCGAGAGGTAAGTTGGGAAGTTAAGGGTTGGTTAGGCACCGTTGGTTTGGGCACACAAGGCCGTGGGGCGTCGGGTGCAGGGGTGCCTTTTGGGGTCAGATCGGCTTACCAGCTCCGGGTCGCGGTTAGAGGGGCCTTCTGGATTTCGACTGCAGGCGTCGGTTGGAGGCTTGAGGCAGGTCAGGGGTTGCCGGATCTCGGGTCAGGATCGCCGGGGTGACCTCCTCGTGGTGTTTGCCCACTCGAGTTCGGGCCGTGGACGGCGGGTGCAGAGTGGGGCGGATTCAGGGTCTCCGGCTGCTGCCAGAGGTTGCAGTTGAACAAATCCGGTGTTCACGGGAGAAGCAGTCTTTGGAAGTGAAGGCAGGCAGGTCCTCCGGGGTTTTTGAGGTTGCTGGCTGCAGGACACACAGGGATTTCGCAGGAGCAAGTTCGAGGGGGAGACAGGCTGGTAGGGCTGGGGCCAAGTCAATGGGCATCTTCCTCTTGTTAGCTGCTGCACGGCTGTTCGGTCCTTCTTCTTCTTTTCTTCTTGTTTCTTGTCTGGATCTAAGGAAGCAAGGTTCAGGGGTGCCCCTAAATACTAGATTTAGGGGCGTTACAGGTAGGTAAAGGGCAGGGACCAATGGGTCCCTTCCCTGGGGTGGGTACACCCCCTATCGTGCCACCCTCCAGTGGGAGGGGGGCAGGAGCCTGTCCCTGGTTGGTTGGGTCACCCCATCCTCAAGATGGCGGGGACTCAGAGTTGTGCTTCACCTCGCCTCCCCCACCTGAGGGGTGGCGTTGGCAGAGGTGGGCACACCTCCTTCCCTCACTTGTTTTTCCTGCCAGTTCTCCCACCCAAAGTGGGGGGCAGAACCAGTGGGGACCAGTTGCTAAAAGCAGCAATTGGTCTGGGGAGGCTCACAAAGGCGGCATGCCTTTGAAGCTTCCCCTTTTGTGAACCCTGCCCATCCTGGGGGAGGAGGCTTGGCAGCTCGTCCCAGGATGTGCATTGTTTTAGGCCCCCGAGAGCAGCAGGCTCTCGACCCAGCGACCCAGAAACATGTCTGTTGGTGGCAGCCTAAGCAGCCACTCAGTCGGGTCACTAGAAGTTGGTCGAGTTTCAGGGGGCATCTCTAAGATGCCCTCTGTCGTGCATTTTACATTAAATCCCACACTGGCATCAGTGTGGGTTTAATGTGCTGAGAAGTTTGATACCAAACTTCCCAGTTTTCAGTGTAGCCATTATGGTGTTGTGGAGTTCGTAATGACAAACTCCCAGCACCATATCCTCTTAATGGCAGCACTGCACTTACAATGCCCCAGAATGGGCTTGGGCACTGTAGGGGAACAGGGCTCATGCACCTGTACCCTCACCACTGGCATAGTGCACCCTGCTAGAGGGGTGACTGATCTATGCAAGGGCAGTGGTTTGTGGGCATGGCACACAGAGATGTGTGCCATGTCGACTCTTCACTTTGTTCTGCACCAAGACACGCAGCCTGCAAAGGCAGTGTGTGAGTGTCAGGGTACAGGACCTCTAAGGGTGGCACAATAAGTGCTGCAGCCCTTAGAGGCCTTGTCTGGTCACAGTGCCCTGGGTACCTGTGGTACCATTTACCAGGGGCTGACCTGTGGCCAGAGATGCCAATTGGGTTTAGGCTTCAATGCAATTTTACGGAAGGAACATAGGCCCTGGGTACCTGATACCAGGAGCCCAGGGCACACTCAGTCAAAGAACATCAGCAATTCAGCAAAAAGTGGGGGCATACCATTCAAAAAGAGGGCACTTTCTCACACTCACACATAGAACCGAGCACCCTACCTTCAGGGTTGCAAGGCCTGCTCTACGGGTGACTCATAGGTTTTAAGTCCAGTGACCTCAGATATAAGGAAACTTATATCTCTCATAAGTGGTGCTAGCACCAGCTTACACAAGCTGCAATGGCAGGCCTGTAGTCACAATTTGAGTGGTCTCTCATGGTTGGCATAATACATGCTTCAGCCCATGGGAGACCCATGGTGTACCAATGCCCTGGGTATCTTAGTACCATATACTAGGGACTTATCAGGGTACACCAGTAGCCAATCTGGAGTGTAGCCAAGTACTCACCATGTCTAATTTAGGGAAGATGACCAGAGACTGGGGTCCTGATTAGCAGGATCCCAGTCAGACTAGTCAGAAAAACATAATGACACCAGCATAAAAGTGGATGCTGGAGTGTAGAAAGCTGGGTTTCTGTTGCAGTAACCCCACCCCCCCACACTTTTTGCCAGATTTCTGATGCACTTTGACTTGATGTGCCCTGGGTCCCTGCCAATTTGGTTCCCAAGGCCTGTGTTCTTTCCCAAAACTGTACTTTTGTACCCCCAATTGGCACCTCTCTGGCCACATGTAAGTCCCTTGTCAAAGGTACCATGGGTACTAAGGGCACTGTGACCAGGGAAGGCCTTTAAGGGCTGCAGCACATATTGTGCTAGCCTTAGATGTCCTGTACCTTAACACACACACACTGCCATTGCAGGCTGCGTGTTTTGGTGCAGAGAAAAGTGAAGAGTCGACATGGCACACATACCTGTGTGCCATGCCTGCAACCCACTGCCTATGGTATAGGCAAGGTACCACCTCCAGCTGGGTGCACTATACCACTGGTGAGGGTACAGTTGCTTGAGCACTGTACCCCTACAGCGTCTAAGTCCATTCTTAGACCTTGTAAGTGTAGTAAAGCCATAAAGAGTATATGGTCTGGGAGTTTGTCATTACGCACTCCACAGCACCATAATGGCTTTACTGAATTCTGGCAAGTTTGGCAGCAAACCTCTCAGCATAATAAACCCACACTGATGCCAGTGTGGGATTTATTAGACCATGCACTCAGAGGGTATCTTAGAGATGCCCCCTGAAAAATGACCAGCCTTTGGTGGGTTCCCTGACTGGTAAATACCAGCCTGCCACCACAAGACATGTTTCTGGACCCCTGGGGTGGGAGCCTTCGCTCCCTGAGCCCAGAAATAAAGCCTTTCCTGGGCAGAGGTGTTCACACCTCCCCCAGGTCAGGAAGAGCCATCTGTGGCAGGGGAGCTTCAAAGGCCTTGCCGCCTTTGTAACGCGACCCCCAGCCTCTCCTGCTCTCAGGAACAGGCCCCCTTCTTGTCTCCCCTCCTTTTCGGCAGAAAGACAGGCAGGATAAATCAGAGCAGCCCAGAATGGGTGCCCACCTTTGCCAACCCCACCCCTCAGGTGGGGAAGGCGAGTAAAAGCCCACTCTTCAGTGCCCGCCATCTTGCAGATGACAGGCACTCTCCAATCAGGATTAGGGATTGTGCCCACTCCCCCACGTGGGGTGAGCACACCAAGGGTGTAGTCACCCTAAGGTCAGTAGCCCAATTGCTACTGACCCAGAGACCCCCAGAAAACACCCCTAAATACAGTATTTAGGGGTCAGCCCTGAATCAAGAAGGCAGATTCCCGCAACCTACGATGATGAAGGATGAAAGAAGACGCCCAGCAGAGGAGACTGCAGAGAAGAACTGACTTGGCCCCAACCCTACTGGCCCGTCAGCAGTTTCCAGAGATCCTGTGCCAAAAGTCGCCTTTTCATGCAGCCAGCAACCTCCAGAACCCTTGGGAGGACTAATTGCCTTCCACAAAGACCGTATCTCCTGTGAGCAGCAGCTCTGTTCAAAAGAATTTCCAAAGCAAGATTCGGACTCTGCTGAGGATAAAGAAACCGGGTGCCTGGAACCACCACTGCGCTGCACCACGGGCCGAGTCCGATTGGTCCACCAGTCCCAGCGAGGTCCCCCAGCGCTCCAGAGTCCGAGTCCACCATGGGTTGACCTCTCCAGGATTCCCCGACGTCGCCTGCAGCCTCTATACAGAGACCCCCCCCAACCGTGAGTGGCCTGGTAAGGTGAAATCCGACGTCAAAAGACACCCCTGCATCCAGCTGCGCTGCCCCCTGAAGAGAACATGAGGTGCACCTACGTCCCTGAGCCCTCCAACTTACCTGCCCAGCTGTTGGATCATCCTGGAAGTCTTCCTGGACCGAACCTGCAGCCAAAATCCAAAACCGGCAATCCCTATTGAAAACAACAGGGCACCCGATGCCAAAACAGCACCCTGCACCCGGCCGCCCCTGTGCCGCTGTGGGTGCACTATGTGTGCCAACTCCGATTCCCCTTTTCCCTAAGCTTAAGTCCAGGAGCTTTGCTCCCACAACCTTGGGGCCTCTCGTGAGCAGCCACCGACCGGAGGCCCCCTATCCCCTATTGGATAACATTGGGCCTCAGCTCTCGGCACCCGGCCGCCCCAGTGCCGCTGAGGGTGCTTTGAGAGTGCATCCTTGACCCTGGTGGAACCCTAGTTTTAACCCCAGAATACCAACTCCAAAACCTAAGTACTTACCGATAAACCAATAACACTTTTTTCTTCCTTAGGACTGCATTGACTACTTTTCTGCGAAAAATATTCTAAGTGTGGAGTTGGACTAAGAAACTGCAAATGTACAAAAACTGAATTACTTACCTTTCCTCTAGGAAATGTCCCAGTGTGATATCTAGGCATATCACACTGAGTAGAAAAAGTAACTTAAAAAGTAATCTGAAAAGTAATTCAACTGTTTTATAAACAAATAACTTACCTGTAAACCAATCCAACTGCATTCAAACTGCAATCAAATTGTATTTCACTGCATAATTCTTGCAAAGGATTATATACTTACCTGTTCCAGGTCTGGCTTGTTTCTAGAAAATAAAATCCAACTAAATAATATTTTTATAGAACAAATTAGTCTGAGTTCAGTCTTTTAGTGTGTGGCATCATTTCTTGCCTGACTGTGTACAATAAATGCTTAACACTATCCTCTGATAAAGCCTTACTGCTTGCCCACACTACCACAAATAGAGAGTAAGGTATTATCTACTTTTACCTCTGCCTACCTTTGGGGTTCCATGGACTCTGTTCACACTATACCTTACTTTAGTATAGTATGTACAGAGCCAGCTTCCTACAACCATGAAAGCAGATCCTACTTTCCTACAGCTACAATGGCCAAAATCTTCATCATGAAGACAAAAAAAGCCAGAATAAAGTAAATGAGGATAATTTGAGATGATTTGCAAACACAAACCCTTTTTAGGTCTCGCCTGAGCCAGCGCATGCGCTGCTCTGCGAGGCTTCTAGTAAGGACTTCCAGCTAACACATCTTTTGCCCATGTTTTTTTTTTTTTCGCCCACGCATTTGATTGGCCATTTGCGTAAAGCTTTCACAAAAGAAAGCACGCAAATGGCCAAAGGCTCAGGTATGTCCCGCCTTATCTCTAAATGTTCCCTCCCAAGGCCTAGCGGTCTCGGGAGCGCGCAGGGTGCCATCTGTTTTTTTTCTAATGAGCTTTCACTTGCACTGCTCCCGAGCAGTTCCACGAGCACGCTGGTTTCCCTTTCATTCTTGTGCATTTGCTCTGCTCTCCCTCCCCCTCCCAATGGGTCAGCATGCTGAAGCCTGGCATGCCTCACAGCGGTGCCTCTCCTGCTGCTGTAATTAACTGTTAATTGGATCATCTGTGCTGAGCGGAATGCTTCATTTACACTCTCGCACCTGGCTGAGAGACCTCTTTGGTCGTTTGTTATTATTTGTAGCGTTTACACATAATTCCTTCAACAGATGATCTTGGAATAAAAAAAGCTAAAGTATTCCTGTTGCAGTTTGCAAGAATATTCCCAGAGTCGGGTCTCTGAATAAGCCTGAATATGTGTCGCCCTCCGTGTGCTTCCAGGAGCCCAAGGTCACACGTGCATTGCATGATAATATGTCCAGGTCCTGTGAGGTCACTGGCTGATTACTGTAGCCCTCCTGCTTTCTGATATCCTCGGGGCAGGAAGCGAGCAGGACATCCCCCACGACTGGGCCAGCAGTGCATTTGCACCCCGAAGAGACAAATTACCATCACTCCGCCCCCCTCTTCCCCAGACAAACATTTAAGGAGCAGCTAAAGTGCTAAACCTGGCCCAATCCACTCCCCCCAGACTAGAGGCTATGGTGGGAGGGGGGCAGGGTGTGCGTCTTTTCATGGCCCCCACCCTTGAAATGGGAGCCGAGCTTCCCTCAGCCATCTCCCTAAAAATGTGCTGTTAAGGAGGGGCCCAGCAGGGGGCGCGGCATCAGGGCATGTCTCCCCTGACCCAAGAGGGCACGAGTGCCCACTCACAGTGTGTTTACGGACTTAGAAGGGCTTTTGTTGCTCAGGGACAAAACTGTAAAGCAGCACAGTAGGTTGGGCGCCTCTGTCCGCCGTAGACGTGTGTGCACCCTGCCTTTCCGCTTCCAGTGGGAGTAGCAGAAGAGATCTGGCGCATTACTAAGGGGCGACCAGGTTATTTCAGGATCATTGTGCTTGTGTGCTACTCCTAACACCCAAAAAAAACACAAAAGTCCCTATAGAAAATAATTATTAAAAACTAAAAATTCTACACAGTACTGGTGGTCAGAATATCAATAGAAGTCCATACACTTTAATATACTTAAAAAACAGTGGGTCAGAGCAACAAAAGACAATAAAATATTTAAAAATGTTAATATTTATTTGCAAATATATACACAGTCAGTATCAAAAACATTTCATCATTAAAATACAAAATTTGCCAGAAAACAGAATTGTCAAAAATAAAAACATATCATAATAAAATTCCCAAATACAAGAAAACAAAGTTGTCGACGCTGCGTTTCGGTGACTAGACAAATGTACACCTTCTTCAGGACAGTTTTCTAAACAAAAAAACATTATATTATTATCAAAACATTTATGTTGCTGACCTATTATACACTGTTATCTAAATTTTTGTTCTGACAATTTCACAGTTACTCAAGTTGACACCAGCACTCAAAATTATTATTGTCCACCCTTCGTAGTGAACAACATTTTTAACCATAATTTTGCTTAATACTATAAGAATTAATCCATAATCTTTCTTAATCCTAATAAAATAAAATAAAAAAAGGACAACATACCTAAAAACACTGTAAAACGTTTCTAGAATTCAATTTTACTAGACGTTTCAGTGAATCAAATTTGTAGGGGTGAGGGATTGGAAATGTTCACCTCATCGAAAACCTTGGGGTTGCAAAAGAAGAACACAAGAGAGAGAGTATATATTTATTATAGGTGTTAGCTCTACAACGGTATCTCCAAGTTATATATGTTATTAGAGTATACTAATAATACCAATGGGTCTAAACGTACCTTGAAGTTGGAAATCTTATAGGTTTAAAAAGTGTTCGTTGATGCCACCGTTCTATTTTTATGCACCAATTGTGCCCGAATCCTATGGGGAAAATTTATATAAAGGGCATTACACCAAAGGCACCCAGTTATAACCCAAACATGCCCGAGTATCATGGACAAGCTTACCAGTAGAACAGATAAAAACTGGAACATCAATAGAAAAGGATGCGCCGTGATCAGAAGTTTCAAATCCAGAAAACAGGATCTTCGCCGATATTGTAATCAATATATATGGCAGATAATCTAATATGGTAACTCTGGCGTTTATACAGCCGATAGTTTAAAATCTACAAAAAAAACCAATATATTGTGTTATTTTGATGCGATTATACGATATCGAATCAATATCATCTATAAGATACAGTTATTTATAATGTTGGCTTATATCGTGTTGTTAACGACTTCCACTCAGAATGCCAGTATTTCACCCTAAAGCAAGTAAAATGCTTACATAACCGGGTGAACAATATATACAGAAATATTCATGGGATATATTGCTTTATAATTCTAAATATCCCTTCTGTTTGAAAGAAGTTTTAGCATATGGTTCTCTATATCTCAGCCATGAAAGTATCTTATAAATATTTATATATCGAGAAATATGGGTAACACACACTATTGTGTCCCACTTCAAAATATTTAAAAGGGAGAAGGAAATGCTGTTTCAAATCATTATTAACATAACAGTGCGTGATATGTCGTATATAGCAGGGAGCTTGCATTATTCCTGTTCACCCATGTCTCCTTTTAATCATCCATCTATAGCTTCTATGAAGATTACTCTATGGAAATAACTAACTACCAAGGCCTACCCGCTTACCTTTTAAAATTAGAACGGCCTCCTTGCGACCAACCGAACAGCTTCCGGGTCAGGATACACAATAGTGTTTGACCCGGAGCTCCTATTTATACAAAGTTTACGGCGATCACATGATCTCTCCTCCCAAAACAATCAGAAAACACCAAATTCATAGAAGGGTGTTGACGATATTTATTGCAAACGAAGATACTAATATTTATCAAAAGAACACAATTAAACACTCGCGTCTTTTTTTAGAAAATTTGTTTTATATTATATATCTTGACGAAAGCGCAACCAAGCGGACCGTAAATACAGCGGCCATTTTGTAATGGTGACAGTACTTTATGTTGTCTGCATTCACTAATACATCGCCTATTCCCATACTATTTGGGAAAACATCCCCTCACACTAACACCCACAATCTTGAAAATCATATAAAAAACAACCTATAAATTGTCAAAAAACAGATATATAATAAAAATTGCTTTACTAGATACATTAGCACCACGTAGATATGGCAGCCATAACTATCGGCTGTATAAACGCCAGAGTTACCATATTTGATTATCCGCCATATATATTGATTACAATATCGGCGAAGATCCTGTTTTCTGGATTTGATACTTCTGATCACGGCGCATCCTTTTCTATTGATGTTCCAGTTTTTATCTGTTCTACTGGTAAGCTTGTCCATGATACTCGGGCATGTTTGAGTTATAACTGGGTGCCTTTGGTGTAATGCCCTTTATATAAATTTTCCCCATAGGATTCGGGCACAATTGGTGCATAAAAATAGAACGGTGGCATCAACGAACACTTTTTAAACCTATAAGATTTCCAACTTCAAGGTACGTTTAGACCCATTGGTATTATTAGTATACTCTAATAACATATATAACTTGGAGATACCGTTGTAGAGCTAACACCTATAATAAATATATTCTCTCTCTCTTGTGTTCTTCTTTTGCAACCCCAAGGTTTTCGATGAGGTGAACATTTCCAATCCCTCACCCCTACAAATTTGATTCACTGAAACGTCTTGTAAAATTGAATTCTAGAAACGTTTTACAGTGTTTTTAGGTATGTTGTCCTTTTTTAATTTTATTTTATTAGGATTAAGAAAGATTATGGATTAATTCTTATAGTATTAAGCAAAATTATGGTTAAAAATGTTGTTCACTACGAAGGGTGGACAATAATAATTTTGAGTGCTGGTGTCAACTTGAGTAACTGTGAAATTGTCAGAACAAAAATTTAGATAACAGTGTATAATAGGTCAGCAACATAAATGTTTTGATAATAATATAATGTTTTTTTGTTTAGAAAACTGTCCTGAAGAAGGTGTACATTTGTCTAGTCACCGAAACGCAGCGTCGACAACTTTGTTTTCTTGTATTTGGGAATTTTATTATGATATGTTTTTTATTTTTGACAATTCTGTTTTCTGGCAAATTTTGTATTTTAATGATGAAATGTTTTTGATACTGACTGTGTATATATTTGCAAATAAATATTAACATTTTTAAATATTTTATTGTCTTTTGTTGCTCTGACCCACTGTTTTTTAAGTATATTAAAGTGTATGGACTTCTATTGATATTCTGACCACCAGTACTGTGTAGAATTTTTAGTTTTTATTAATTATTTTCTATAGGGACTTTTGTGTTTTTTTTTATTGTACTTACCCTGTCCCTGACTGGAATTGAAGGGTACCTCCCTTGTTTATTTCTTACTACTCCTAACACCAACATAACACCTACTGGCTGCTTCTTGGCGCTTTGGCTGCTGACCTGCCGACTAGGTTGCTACATCGTTATCGAGTATCATTACATAGGGTGCTAGTTACAGGGTGTGGTTTAACGGCCACAGCTGCCGACTTTGAAGCTGGGTAACCAGGTTCGAGTCTCGGCGTCGCCTCCACATCCTGTTATTCTGGGTAAATCACTTAATCTCCCTGAGCCTACCAAAAATGAATGTGTCCTTGTGTAACGTAACTGGTGATCATATTAAGCACTCCAATGCAAAATATAACAATAATAATAAATCTTAACAGCGCTGTGGAATGGCATGCAGTGAGTAGGCACTATGCTCCAAGACTTTAATATCAGGACAGTGCAGGGGTTTAGTGGAAACCCCACAAGTGACACAGCAGAGGGGGGGCAGGGGCACCGTCAGGATGGCTTCACGAGAAACCCAGGGACAGAGAGTAAAATATTGAGCAAGAGAGGAAGGGGTGCGGAGGGAGCCGAATTGCCGTCCATTAAGCGGGGCCTCGTGGACGTGCACTGCTCGTGCCAGGGAGTGTTTAACTGGCAGCAGCTGTGAGGTGCCCCTCCCCCAGCCCCAGGGCCTGTGTCAGGATACTGATGGATGTTAAACGTACTTACGTAAAACAACATATATCCTTTAATCTGTCATATTTAAATCAATGCAGAAAGCATAATTCGGTAAAACAAGCTGGCAAGATTTTACCACATCGTGAAATAAACGGCGACTTTCATCAAAATAAGTCTTTCTACTGTACAACAGAAGAGGTAGGTTTGCTCAGCAATTCATGCACACAACTGCTACAGCAGGAGCAGAGCTGCCCTAGATTTTTTTGGTGCGCACTCTCACACCCCCCCTTCCCACCCCCACCCCAAGCATACCAGCAGGTTTTATACCTAGCCGACATACATGGCAGCCTAGACTAGGACCATTACAAACAATAGATTTTTCAAGGTAAACGCAGACTTAAGATTTTTCAAAACAAAAAATGACAATGCCTTTTGCCACATAATTACACACAACATAATTACACTCTACTCAATGCAACATAAATACACTCCACATAATAACACTGTGCCACATAATTACATAGCGATACCAAAGGGGATGATGGACGGAGCGTTTGAGCTAATCAAACACTCACCCCCAGTCAACTGATCTGGGTTTAATCCATCATCATTCTTTAGCTCACTCCGCCACCCCAGTTCAGACATGGCCATATGCAAGTCAGTCTGACCCTGTGCCTCACGGGAACAGTCCAGCCCGAACTGCCAAGCCATGTCTTCCCTCGACCGGAAACAAGCACCCAGGCACCGGTTTCTGGCTATTCAGCCGTCATCAGCCAGGCTAGCTTGAATCCAGTGGCAAAGTGAGCAAGGGACCCACGTCTGGGCATACCCTGCCAACTTAGGGCGAACAAAGCGATACCAAAGGGGATGATGGACGGAGCGTTTGAGCTAATCAAACACTCACCCCCAGTCAACTGATCTGGGTTTAATCCATCATCATTCTTTAGCTCACTCCGCCACCCCAGTTCAGACATGGCCATATGCAAATCAGTCTGACCCTGTGCCTCATGGGAACAGTCCAGCCCGAACTGCCAAGCCATGTCTTCCCTCGACCGGAAACAAGCATCCTGGGACCGGTTTCTGGCTATTCAGCCGTCATCAGCCAGGCTAGCTTGAATCCAGTGGCAAAGTGAGCAAGGGACCCACGTCTGGGCATACCCTGCCAACATAATTACATATCATATAATTACATTCTACTCAATGCAACATAAATACACTCCACATAATACCACTCAGTGTGACATAGTTACACGCCACATAATTACACTCTACTCAATGCAACATAAATACACCCCACATACCACTCGGTACCACATAATTACAAGCCACATAATTACACTCTACTCAATGCAACATAAATACACTCCACATAATACCACTCAGTGCCACATAATTACACGCCACATAATTACACTCTACTCAATGCAACATAAATACACTCCACATAATACCACTCAGTGCCATATAATTACACACCACATAATTACACTCTACTCAATGCAACATAAATACACTCCACATAATACCACTCAGTACCACATAATTACACGTCACATAATTACACTACTCAATGCAACATAAATAAACTCCACATAATACCACTCAGTGTGACATAGTTACACGCCACATAATTACACTCTACTCAATGCAACATAAATACACTCCACATAATAACACTGTGCCACATAATTACACGCCACATAATTACACTCTACTCAATGCAACATAAATAAACGCCACATAATACCACTCAGTGTGACATAGTTACACGCCACATAATTACACTCTACTCAATGCAACATAAATACACTCCACATACCACTCAGTACCACATAATTACACGCCACATAATTACACTCTACTCAATGCAACATAAATACACTCCACATAATACCACTTAGTGCCACATAATTATATGCTACATAATTACACTGCACTCAATGCAACATACACTGCAAATAATACCACTCAGTGCCACATAATTACATGCCACATAATTACACTCTACTGAATGCAACATACACTCCACATAATACCACTCAGTGCCACGTAATAACACGCCACATAATTACACTCTACTCAATGCAATCTAAATACACTCCACATAATACCACTCAGTACCACATAATTACACACTACGTAACTACACTCTACTCAATGCAACATAAATACACTCCATATAATACCACTCAGTGCCACATAATCACATGTCACAATTACTCATTCAATGCAACATAAATACACTCCACATAATACCACTGTGCCACATAATTACATGCCACATAATTACACTCTACTCAATGCAACATAAATACACCCCACATACCACTCAGTACCACATAATTACAAGCCACATAATTACACTCTACTCAATGCAACATAAATACACTCCACATAATACCACTCAGTGCCACATAATTACACGCCACATAATTACACTCTACTCAATGCAACATAAATACACTCCATATAATACCACTCAGTGCCATATAATTACACGCCACATAATTGCACTCTACTCAATGTAACATAAATACACTCCACATAAATGCACTCTATGCCACATACCACCAATCAACATAAATGCACTCCACACCATGACACAATTTCCCTAAGCATAATTTCACTCAACACCACAGTTCCAGGCCACACAATTCAACTCCACACATTTCCAATACACACCACATAATTACACAAACATATTTCAACTCCACAACTCCACAATCCACAACGTACCTCCAAGCCACACCATATAGTGGCACAACCTAAGCACTAAACATCACTCACCACCACCATTTTGCATCAGCGCAGCACCTAAGCATCACCTAAACATCACCTAAGCATCACGTCAGTCTGCCCTCAGAATCTGGCATCTGTTGATTCTCCCCTAGTGTACGTCCGCTGCTCATGTTATAATTAAATTACTGTTTTCCAACCTCCACTCCCCTGTTATTTATGTCCCGCTCCCCCATAACACATTTTTTTTTAACAAACAAGCATGAGAACAGGCAGAAAGAAGTTGCTAGCAGTGCAACTACAAAAAAACTAGAAGACATTTTTTATGTTAAAATCTTTTTTTAATCAGGTTGTTCAGTTGTATATAATGTCGTCTTGATTTGTATAAAGGTAACAAAAAGGCTGAACACTTTTTATTATAACTTTTCAACATGATGCACAGCAGCCACAATGCTCTACAACATAGCCAAAAGTTCTGGCTAAACACATAAGGTCCCAAAGGCGAGACCTATTGGCTATGCCAATGCTTGTTTATGATAGAGATGAAAGAGAGCAGGACAGAATAGCCTCATAGGATGTCATGATCTGCATAAAAAAGAAACCGCACCTTTAAGAACCAAGAGGCCACCAATATTCCATCATTCTCAGCAGGTGGCCGTTGCTTCAGTTCTTTTTTCCGTCTCCTACTGACAGGATTCTGGAGCACCGAGCTTATCCTTTTTAGGCTTTTTCTCTTAAAAAAGCATTGGTTTCAACAACTTCATTCGACGTTTTTTATCTCTCCCTTGCAGTTTCTGCCTTTCTCTGACCGAAAATTTTGTTTTTTTGTGTCAAATAAATGCTCTTTTTTATTTGACCAAATGACCTGCCTGGGAGAGCAAGGCTCTGCCTTCAAGGCAACATCTCCCTGAAGATTTTCATCATACAGGAAATTTCTAGCGAGAAGCAAACATCATTTGAAGGTAGGACTTCAGAGCGAGGAGAGGGTCAGTCCTCTACCAGGACTCTGCCATTTACCTTTGAAGACCAAGGAGAGGGTCAGATATATATATTTATAAGGAAAGAAGAAAATAAGCACCATTGTTTGCGCCATCGCATCTTACAGGCGTTTTCACCTCCGAAGTCATGTGTCTTGATAGATCACGCACATAATCTAGGCATTGATCACAATACTCTTCATTCATGTCTACAGAGAGATATATGCCAAATCTGTTGACTTCACCGTCTCGCTTTTCTTAGGTAGATGTCAATCCTGTTGTCTTTGGCTTCAGTAATATTTTGAGGCACTTCTCCTTCCAGTAAGTTCTGGAAGAGGTGTTGCACCGTTCAACATACCATGGTCAGCATCGTGACCACTACATCCTTTAGTACCTGTCCTCTTGAGCTAGCACGGGAATTGTGTTACATTCGGCCTCTACTATATCGATTTTTCCTGAGCGGGATTCTCTTGTCATCCGCCCTGTATTTTCGGTCTCACTGATCGTATTGACCATCAACCACAGCCGCAAACACCATGAAAGATACCAGTACAAGAGGCAGTTATGAGAGAGCGCTCTGGTAATCTATTGAGAAGTTGGCGAATGATCTTCCCAGGGTCCAATGGGAAGTCGTCCTACAAATAGTCAATACAGACTTCATGGTGTTTAATAAGGTCATCAATGGGGCAACTGATTCTTCCTTGTACCTGGCACAGGCATAGACTTCCGAAAACATTCTTGGCTCCTTCTTAGGGCTCCTTCTCCAGAGTCTCAGCAGACAATACTCAATATTTCATATTCAGAATTTTTTCCCTCTTCGGCAAGAAGATGCCGTTCATAGAATATATAAATGGAGATTCGTACGGCAAAACAAAAACGTTCCTTCGAGCTTACCAGAGCCAGTTTTATCCTCAGAGGGTTAATTTCCTCTTTAGTATCAAGCAGGAGAAAACAGACAATAGGCACTAAGCCATTTACTTTTTATTCCCTCTCTTCTGTTACTATCTCCAGTAGAGGGCATCATCTCTCATTTTTTCAACCAGAAGCAAGCTGCAAGAGCATATGGTTGAGGTTGCTCCTAAAATTTGGTGAGACCATTATCAGTACCAGGTACTTCCATTTGGCCTGAAGACATCAATCAGGACATTCTCCAAGTGCCTGGAGGTAGCTGCTGCCCTTCTTCAGAGACACAAAATATTTGTCAACCCATACTTAGACGACTGGCTGATCAAATAGTCCACCCCTCAAGAAGCTCAGCTTCATTATAACTGGACTTGTAATCTCCTCCAAAGGCTGGGCCTTTATGTCAGCCACAACAAGTCAACACCTCTCCTGGTCCTGACTCTACACTATCTGGGCGCCTCCATCGACACAATACATACAAGAGTGTGTCCTTTGGAGGAGAGATGGTTATAGATCCTTAGGAAGTATCAGGTTCTCACGAAAGCCTCTCATCCAACGGTGAGAACAGTATCCTTTCCCCTCAGCTCAATAGCCTTCTGCATCTTTCTCACTTTGAATGCCTACCTATATAGGTACCGTCTGTAGGAATGCCTAGTGGAGCAGTGGGTCCAACTGGCAAGCAGTTGAGTAGACAGGATACAACTGTCCCCTCATGCTAAGCTTTCCCTCAAATGGTGGTGCTCTCCAACCAACCTACTTCGTAGTACACCATTTCATCAGAGGATCCCTCCTCAAATGATAGTCACGAATACCTCACTACTGGAACAGGGAGCCCACATCATTTCCAAATCCAAGGCAAGTAGGCACAGAGGGAATCGACATACATCCTCGAGTTGCGCGATGAGGGCGTTTCAGCCGTCCTTCAGATCCCACTCGTGCAGGTTCAGACTGCAAATACAACAACCATGTACTACCTCAACAAGCAGGTAGGGACGAGATCCAGGCCCTTGTCACACGAAGCCCAGACAATCTGGAAATGGCTTCTAGCCAGGGACCTCACGATCACAGCAGCTAATAGACTCCTGCAAGAGAACCACGAATGGGCCTTAAGCACACGATGATGCCCAAATTATCTTCCAAAGGTGGGGAACTCTGGCCATCGACTTGATCTTCACTTCAGACAACAGAAAATGCCAAAGCTTCTCCTCAAGGTACTTCTAAAAAAGCACACTTGGAAATGCCCTATAGATCAACTGGTCCAGCAAATTTCTTTTCGCTTTTCCGCTGAATCACCTGATCCCAACAGTCCTCATCGAACTGTCCCAATCAAGAATCAAGATGATCCTCATACCTCAGGAGTGGCCACCTCAACGGTGGTTCATGGGCTTCCTTCTTTGGTCTGTCTATCCACATCTCAAACTACCATGCAGACCAGACCTGCTAATGAAGGTCAGAGGCCAAAAGGGACACCCCAATCTCTCCTCTTATTTTGGCAGCAAGGCTCCTGAGCTAGTGCAGTACAACCAATTAGTTCTGTCGCAAGACTGCATGGACATTCTTGAAGAGGCTAAGCGGTCTTCCACAGGTCTCGCATATACCTTCAAATGAAAGAGATTTCGCATATGATGTTCATCTAAGAATGCGGACCCTAGACCTTGCCAGGAAAGTGTCATTCTTCCATACTTATTCCAGTTGGTACAATCTGGCTTGTAAATCTCTTCTAGAAAGGTTCACCTAGCAGCTTTTATTGGCTACAGAAGAGGTCCTTCAAAAACCTCTTTTTTCAGAATTCCCGTCACCAGGATTTTCTAAAGGGGTTGAAGGTGGTTTTCCCTCCCATTAGGTGCTCTTCCCTCCAGGGGAACTTACTGTAGTTTTTATTACACCTTATGCAGGACCCTTTTGGGCCCATACACAAGGCATCTCTCCAACATCTATCTTAGAGAACCGTTTTCCTTGTGGCAATCACATCTGCCCACAGGGTTAGTGAGAGCAAAGCTCTATGCTCTCATGAATCATACACTGTTTTTCACTCTAGCAAAGTGATTCTGAGAACTCACCCAAAATTCCTCCCTAAGGTTATTTCAGACTTTCATGTCTACCCACATTCTTTCAGAATCCCTCTACTCCAGCGGAAAGAACTCTTTATTCCCTGTATGTGAGGAGAATTTTGCAATTCTATCTGGACAATGGGATATCCACAGATCGAACCAATTGTGTTTCAACCATGGCCCGGTCTGTACAGGTTTGGTCACCTGCAAGCAATCCATTTCCTGTGGTATAGTTTCTTGTATCCTATTATGCTATCAAAAAGCTAACAAAACACTCTCACCAAACCCTAAAGTACACTCCACTAGGGGTGAGTCGGCTATTGCAGCTTTATGGTGGAACATTCCTATTCAAGAAATTTGTAAAGCAAGCTTTTGAAAATTGGTTCATACATTCACAAAGCATTACTGCCTAGACTCTGATGCTAGAGCAGACGCTCAAGTAGGGCAGGCTTCACTCAGAAATCTCTTTGCTTGAACATCTTGGTTCATCCTCTGTCCCCTCCACCGCGCTCAGTGGGGATGGGCTTGCTATTCAGTGCTTATGTCTATAAATGGAAGTCATCTACGAGAGAAGGAATGGTTTCTTACCTGTAACTCCAGTTGTCTTGTAGATGTATTTCCATTATAGTCCTAAGCAACCCTCCCTCCTCCCCTGTGGAATGGACAGAGGTATTTATGCAATATACACAACTGCGGTCCGTGCAGGTAATAGAGGTGGGGCCAGGTGGGGGGGATTTTGAGGGACGATGCTGAGAGAAAATTAAATAAATAATTAATTTTCCCACAAGAATCGTCCCTCGAAATCCCCCCCCCCCACGTGGCCCCACCGCTGTTACCTGCACGGACCGCGGCTGAATATACATATGCTCTAACATCGCCTTAAAAAAAAACTGAAGCAACTGCCACCTGCTGAGCATGATGGGATATTGGTGGCCTCTGGGTTCTTAAAGGCGCAGTTTCCTTTTTAGCCAGATAATGACAGCCTATGAGGCTAGTCTGTCCTGCTCTCTTTCATCTCTTCATGGTGAAGAATTTGGCCATTGTAGCCTAGGTATATAGGCTGCATAATCTGTTTCTTTCTTAAGTGTCTTTTCCGGCCTTCCTTGGGAAGGGCAAAAGTCTACACTTAAGAAGATATATTGAAGTGCTCCTGGGTCCCCGTATGTGGGCAGGACTATTCAATGCTTATGACTATAATGGAAATACA
Organism: Calotriton arnoldi; assembly: GCA_963921515.1. Lineage (NCBI taxonomy): Eukaryota > Metazoa > Chordata > Amphibia > Caudata > Salamandridae > Calotriton > Calotriton arnoldi. The sequence continues at coordinate 33,271 of CAWUFW010006261.1, read as the reverse complement.
TCTACAAGAGAACTGGAGTTACAGGTAAGAAACTATTACTATCTTATCAACGTGGAGATGAATGGGATACGCTGTGGGTTCAGGATCAACGGCCTCTGCGATGGGGGGGTTGGGAGGGCTTCCCGGGTCCTGGCTGCGCGCCCTCCAGTCATGTCCGCAGGCTCCCCATGTCATTTACTAGGATAGCCCCCTCAGTAACGTCCAGGGTAATCAGGCACATATTAACCCTGGGTGGAGTTGGCGTAGTGCCACTACGCAGAGTTCCACGGAGTTATGAAAAAAATCCATGGAACAGGAGCCCATGTCCTGCGGCCAGCCGAGGGTCCGTGTGCCCAGGATGGGGGTCCCTCGTGCCCAGGCAGGCTCCCACATCCCCCCGGCCTGGCTGGGTTGAGAAGCACAGACTGGGCCTGGGGCCTGGGCTTCAGGCAGCGGCTGGGGTGTGGGAGCCCCTGTCCTGCTGCCTGCCAAGGGTCCGTCTGCCCGGCACGGGGGTCCCTGGTGCCCAGGGAGGCTCCCCCCCTCCCCAGCCTGGCTGGGTTCAGAAGCGGGGACCAGTTCCTGGGCCTGGGCTCCAGCGGGCCCTGGGGTGCGGGAGCCCACGTCCTGTGGCCAGCCGAGGGTCTGGGTGCTCATCACGGGGGTCAATCGGGCCTGGGCAGGCCTCCCCGCTTTGCCTGCGTGTCAAGGTGCCTGCGGGCCCCGGGTCAGAGTTCTGTCGGGGGCCCCCCTCGCAGCCCCGTGCCCGAGACCGAGCTAAGGGCTCTGATGAGCCCCCGGGAAGCAGAGCCCCCGAGCCCTCCAAAAGGCAGGTGGGAGCCCCCGAGCCCTCCAAAGGGCAGGCGGGAGCCCGCCCACAAAGGCTCGGGCGGGCAGATTGGCGTCCTTCGGGCCCGGTCATCTGGTCGCGCCTTCCCCCTGGGCCATCTGGTCATGTGCAATGCTTTCCAATGGGGCGATCAGATGGCCGGGCTGCCCTGGAAGTCCCGATGAGGGCTCGTTTGCCTCCCCGATCCCAACCAGGGTTCCAGGAGGTCGGGCGAGTCCGCGCCTTGGGCCCCCTCAGTCTTGCGGTGTGCACGGGTTACCAGAAAATGGGGTACCCTTCCTCTGGATTACTAGGGACAGGGTACGCCGGAACCCCTCACGGGCTGCGGGCTCTCAGCCGGCGACCAGATGGGCTAGTGCCGGGCAAAAACCTCCCGTCCGGGCCTCCGTCCTCCGGCCTGCCGGGTGGCAAAGTGCCCGGGACGGGCTCCATCGGGCTCGGGCAGTCCTCCCTTGGGCGTCCGGGCCCGAGAGCTCTGGCCGGGCACTCCCTACACTGGGCTATGTCCTCCGCTGCACTCTGGGCCCGGGGCCCGTCGGGCGTTCCCCACCTCGGCTTAGGTTCAGGAGCTCCGGCAGGGGCCCTTGATGGCCCTGGGGTGGAGGGTGCCCTCCCCACCCCGGGCTCCGTCCTTGGGCGTGCTGCGTGGCAAGGCACCCAGGACGCGGACCTTGGGAAGGCCTCCCCTGCGTGTGCCGGCCCGGGTCCTCCGACCGGGCCCAGGGGACCGGGCTCCATCTCCCTGCTCCGCCATGATCCCAGGACGGGGGGTCCATCGGGCCCGGGCAGACCTCCCTCCTGCTTCGCCCACCTGTCAAGGTGCCTTGGGGACCCCGGGTCGGAGGTCCGTCTGGGACCCCGTCCGCAGCCCCAGGCCCGGGGCCCAGCCGGGGTCTCTGAGCCCCCAGGGCACAGAGCCCCCGAGCCCTCCAAAGGGCAGGCGGGAGCCCTCCCGTGAAGACTCGGGGTGGGCAGATTGGCGTCCTTCGGGCCTGGCCATCAGGTCGCGCCTTCCCCCTCGGCCATCTGGTCACGCGCAAAGCTTTCCAATGGGGCGACTAGATGGCCCGGCTGCCCTGGAAGTCCCGATGAGGGCTTGTTTGCCTCACCAATACCAGCCAGGGCTCTTGGAGGTCGGGCGCGTCCGCGCCTTGGGTCCCCTCAGTCTTGCGGTGCACACAGGTTACCAGAAAGGGGGGTACCGTTCCTCCGGATTATTAGGGACAGGATACTCCAAAACCCCTCTCGGCCTAGCGGTCCTCAGCCGGCAGCTGGACGGGCCCGGACACCCCCCCAGCCCGGGGCTCTGTCCCCCAGCCCAACATGTGGCGTGGTGCCCAGGATGGGGGCCTCACCTCTGCCTGGGAGCCCCGACGGGGTCCAGGGGCCCTAGGCTCAGTCTCCTGGCCTGCCGCTCCAACAGGGGCCCGAGACGGGGTTCCGCAGGGCCCAGGGAGCCTTCCCCTGCTTGGCTGGGTACAAGAGCTCTGAAGGGCCCCCCGAGGGCCCTGGGGAGGGCGCCCTCCCCACCCCAGGCTCCGTCCTCGGAACTGCCATGTGGTGGAGTGCCCGGGACGGGGTCCTGCGGACCCTGGGAAGCCCCACCCTGTGCCTCTAGGCACAGGAGCCCGACGGGGTCCAGGGACCCTGCCGGGCCCCGGGGAGGGTGCTCCTGCCCTGGGCTCCATCTCCTGTTCTGCCGCTCTGCCAGGGGCCCGGGACGGGGTTCCATAGTGCCTGGGGAGCCTCCCCCTGCTTGGCTGGGTTCAGGAGCTCCGGCCGGGGCCCCTGAAGGCCCTAGGGAGTGCGGCCTCCCCACCCCGGGCTCCGTCCTCGGACCTGCTGCGTGGCAGGGAGACCGGGGAGGCCCACCCTGTGCCTCTGGGCACGGGAGCACCGATGGGATCCCGGGGCCCTGCCAGGCCCCGGGGAGGGTGCTACCGCCCTGGGCTCTGTCTCCCGGTCTGCTGCTCTGCCAGGGGCCTGGGACGGTGTTCTGTCGTGCCTGGGGAGCCTCCCCCTGCTTGGCTGGGTTCAGGAGCACTGGCCGGGGCCCCTAAGTGCCCTGGGGAGGGTGGCCTCCCCACCCCGGGCTCCGTCCTTAGGCCTGCCGCGTGGCGGGATGCCCGGGACGGGGTCTTGCGGGCCCAGGGAGGCTTCCCCTGTGCCTCTGGGTCCAGGAGCCCTGCCGGGCCACGGGTCTGGTGCTCCAGCCCTGGGCCCCGTCCCCCGGCCTGCCGCTCTGCCAAAGGCCCGAGACGGGGTTCCGTTGTGCCCGGGGAGCCTTCCCCTGCTTGGCTGGGTTCAGGAGCTCCAGCCGGGGCCCCTGAGGACCCTGGGGAGGCTTCCCCTGCGCCTCTGGGTCCAGGAGCCCTGCCGGGCCACGGGTCAGGTGCTCCAGCCCTGGGCCCCATCCCGGCCTGCCGCTCTGCCAAAAGCCTGTGAACGGGGTTCAATCAGACTCCTTCTCCATAAGGCGAGGTACAAGACAGGGTTGCCCCCTGTCTCCTCTCCTCTTCGCCCTAGTAATGGAATCTTTGGCCCAACTTATTCGTGGAGACCCACAATACAAGGGGTGGCTGTGGGGCTTCAACCACGAGGATCGCATCGCCCTATATGCGGATGACTTCTCCTGTACTTGGCGGACCCAGCAAGGAGTGGCCCTTGATGCCTCCAGCTGCTTGAGGCTTTTGGGAAGGCCTTGGGCCTGAAAATGAACCCCTACGAATCCGTGCTGGTCCCCCTGGCACCCTCGAGGGACTGCTTTGACTGGCAGACATCCATTCCACTCCGCAGATTGAGCTTCAAGTACTTGGGCGTGTGGGTGGCATTGCACCCAGAACTCACCTGGCCCTTAACCTGCAACCGCTGCTAAAAAAGGTAAAGGCTGACCTAACTAAATGGCAAAGCCTCCCCCTTAACATAATGGGCCATATAGCGCTATACAAAATTATGATACTGCCCCGTTTTCTCTACATCTTTCAAAACCTGCCTCTCCAGATTCCGAGGTCCTGGTTCCAAAGACTGGAAGGGGGCGCACGGACCTTTCTATGGCGGGGATTGCGGCCCGACTAGCACTCACCCACTGCCAACGAGGCCCCTTTGATATCCAACCTGTACTTCTATTATCTCGCCTCTCACCTCCTCCTCGTCCACGACTGGTTCAACCCTTCCTATAAACTGGAACTTTCCCTGTTGGGTTTCTCTACCCTACAGGCATCATTGTATGGCTCCCCGGTCCCTTCTCATATGCCCATGGTTAAACGGGCGGTATTCATAGCTTGGCCAGCTGCTCTGCGGCACGTACAATGGGACAGTAAACTTACACAACAAACCCCTCTGTGGCACGGCACCTGGCTAAAGGAGGTGGCAGCGTTCACCGGCTTTAAAGCATGGGATACCATCAGGATCTCTCAACTAGGAGACGTGTGGTCAGGAACACACATATGTTCCTTTGCAAATCTACAAGAGTCATATGCCCTCTCCCACACCCAATTCTATAGGTATCTCCAGGTCAGACATGCCCTTCATGGCCATATACACCACACAGAGCCCCTCACGGAGTTTAGTCCACTAGAGGCCAAAATCCGAATGGGTAACCCTGGTTGCAGGGGAGTTTCCCAAATCTACAGAACCTTCATAATAAACACCCCTGGCTCGCTCAGCCACCTCAGGACCCAATGGGAGGGTTGGGTGGGCCCTTTAGAAGAAGACTGGCATGATGCCCTGATGGCTCCCTGCAAGCTTACCATCTCCCCCCCAAACTGCGATTAACGCAAACATATGACCTCTACGCAGCATCTCTCCCCCCTCACGCCTACACAGAGCAGGCCTCCGCCTCAATTCCACTTGCCCACGGTGCACAGCTACACTGGCAGACTTCTTCCACATGGTATGGTCCTGTGCGAGAATGCAAACATACTGGACCGCAGTGACAAGAGACCTTGCTGAGGTGCTGGGGTGGTCAATACCACTCTCCCCCCTCCTGATCCGTCTCGGAGTATCTGAGGATACGGGGGGCACTAGGGCGGAAAAGGCCTTCCTGGGTACAGCCCTTCTTGTTGCAAAGTGTGTTATTGCGGCAAAATGGCCCCCCCACTATTACACAGTGGCGCCGTGGAGTAGATTGGTATGCCCAACAGGAGAGGGTGGTGTTTGAGGCGAGGGGATGTCCCTGGAAATACGGCCGTGTGTGGGGGAAGTGGCTGAGCCTATGACTCGCTGTATTCAAAGTACCACACCTGGGAGATCAATCGTCCTTTATGTGTATATACTCTGGCTTTCATGGTTGCACCATGTACTTTTGATATTCTATGCTATATCTGTGCCTTGTTTGCTGTTGGCCACCTCGTGGCTGTTAAAACCCAATAAAAATTGTTTAGAAAAAAAGAAATGTTTGAATGATCTCCCACTTGTTGGAGAGTGGTTTGTACCACATAAACTGGCACGGAAATGTGCTGTCTGAAATAACAGGACACATGCCTGAAAATGCAGGAATTGAGTCAGGAGTGACACTATTTATTCAAACAACTAAACAATAAATGTCAAAGACACATCATTAATCAAAAATAGCACCATGCAATCTAGCAAGTAACAAGTGTCAAAGACACATCGTTTGATCAAGAGCAAAAACATACAATCTAATAAGGTTAAAATCGGGGCAATTCCAAAGAGAGAGAGAGAGAGAGAGACTGAATGTCAAAGTACAATGAATCATTATAACCTTTATCAAAAATGTTAAATAAATCAGTTAACTGGGAGCACCTCTGTCGTGAAAAAATACACTGTGAGAGGTAGTCAACGAGTAAGTTAGTGAGTAGCCCTTTTATACACCTTTAATGAGGAACCGTTGACCGCAAAGTCTAACTTTAGCAGGTGTTGGACCGCAGAACATAACAAAAGCTGAACATGTTATTGAAAACAATTTGCGTCACTTCTCGGAAGCTTTAAGGCGGAAGCTCCTTATAAGGTCATTGTTTCTTTTAAGCCATGTCGCTATTTTAGTTTCCAAAGCTAGTAAAACATCAGGTGAGAAGCTGCGGAAAGTCCCAGTTGGCCCCCACTCCTACTCTTAGCTCATCTTGTTCTTCTAGATGACAGATGCATCCTGTTATTGCTACATCTTCTTGATGTTCAGAAAGATGTACACGCAGAGGACAAGGGCTCGGAGACTTGTTCATCAGAAAGAGAGTGACCGGAGGTTATTGGCCTTCATAGGAGAGATACATCTGAGGTTACAGGAGGGCGTGAGGCCTACTGCCTCTGTAGACTCAAGGCAGTGTGGACAATTTGAGCACAACCCTGTCTATGGGCTGGCAGGGACCTTTGAGGCTCTCATGCTTCAGATGTGGACAGAATGGGCCTGGGGCACTATATGGTAAAACTAGACCCTGCTTCATTCCCTCTTCTTGTTCATTCTTGAACAAAACTCTTACAGCATACTTTGCATACCCTCCTCCTAGTTGGGGTGTCCAAGTGGTGTCATTCACATAGGAACATTGGCTCTTCTGCGGCTGCCTTAACTCTATATACTCTCCTTCAGGTATGTCAACGAGGGATGTATAGGGTGTCTGTGTAGGTGATGGTGTATCTACATTTAAATCCTATCTCAGTTGGTATCTACTAGTGTTGAGTTGGGGGCTATTGACCTGGCACTGGGTAATAGTAGTGGGCTGCAGTGAGTGTGATCCTGTCATTGTGAGGTCTCAACTTCCAGGAGTGCTAAATTATCCCCATTCCCTGTCCTACCCATCTTTTTGTGTATAGGCCTTTTGAATGTTCCTGTCCCTGTAAAATTCATACCTACTAATTTATTATCAGCATTTTTAGCATAATGACAGAACACATGTATGGCACAACAGAGGAGCAACAGCAAACGGAAAACCGGTAACAAACATTTTTAGAATGGCAGACAGCCACCAAGGCATCCAGTCAAAGTTTAACCAATCAGTGGTTGTGTCTGCTACGGCACCTCCTTCAACAATCATTTTTTTTTCTATGTAGTTCAAGTCCTTGATGGCCTTGGTGATGGAGCCATTTTCTTCATCGTTGGCAATGTGCAGTACGAGCTCCCGATCCGAAGGCATACCCTCCTCTTGGTAATTCGAAGCCAGCGTGCATTCACCTTGATCTGGAACATCAAAATGATGTGTTGAAAAAAGAGCTGGACCTTGTTGAATAGGCGGAACTCCTGGTGTATGTCTTTGAAGGCTGTCCACCCAAAGTACTCAGCATACCGCCGATGCCGGTGGAGCAAGGTAACAGAGCTAGTCATTGGATGGGCATGGATGTGGGAGATACTGGCTGTAGGAATGACCAGGGAGACTTCATGCATTGTTATAGTGAGCACAGGCTGCTCCATCGAGGAGGCATTTGGAGATAGAGACGTTCTCCGCAAGCCCAGTAGAAATCCATTAGGCTGGAGGTGCCATATTGCATGTCCAAATTGAAAATGGTGCTATTGCATCCTGAGTTGCGCCCAACAGGTACCATTCCATTTCCTAGAAAACAGTGAAGCAGTGACTTTAATTTGAAAGCATCTTTAGGTTTAGACATTTTCTCCCCACCCCAAGTGTACCTTCCAGTCTATCCCATCTTCATAATCTGAGTCTACCCTAGGTGGCCCTAAGGACGCTGCTCTACACCTCAAGTAACCTGGGGCACTCCATTTGTCATGGACGTACGTTCTGGCAAATAAGCACAGAACTGTTCTATTTTGGCAATGGCTAGGTAGGGTGTGTGGTTTACAGTCATTACAGTCTGATGATGATCTTGTTATCATAAACCCATTCTTCCTACCAAAAGCTGCACTAAGGTTGATATCAGGAACTGCTATCTTGAGCATCTTTGTTACCTCCCCCTATATTCTGGAATTGTCAGTGATAACCTCGTGCATTATTGGGGTGTGGTCCCATACTATGGCATTTACTAATACATGAGAAATCTTGACATTAATGACCTGGACTTGTCCTCGTATTCGCCAGAGGAACAGGTGTAGGAGACACTTTGCAGTGTGTGGTGGTACTTCCCTAGGGAAAATCAGTCTATCTGCGCCTACTGCATGAGGAATGTATGAGCACACATAACAGTATTCATTAGTTTTCTGCCTCCCTACTATTGTCATCTGGCCTTACCACATATTATCCTGGAGAGAATCATGGACACTATGCTGCCAGGCCAATGGGGCATCCCTACGATGATTGGATGACTTAGAGGGACACACTGTAACATTAGTAATACCATCACAAGCAATGGAGGTATTGGAACGTGTTGCGTTATTAAAAGCCGGAGATCCAGAGGACGGAGGAGGAACCCGCAGCAGGTACATTGGGCGGAAGAAGACGGGCCTGTGAGCGCCAATACAAGGAACAAAACAAGGGAACCCCGACCGGGACCGAGCTGAAAATGCTAACATACCAGGTCCCCAAACCAGACTCCCTGGTATTTAACTTATCCTCTACCCCACCTACACCTAAGGAGGAAGACGTACTGAACAAAGGACTTTCCTTTGTCCCCACCACTAAACTGGACAAATTTCAACTCCACATAGAACTGGCGGAATTTTTACGCAAACTCAAGCTCAAGGCGTTCTTTGAGAAGCAAGCACCAATGGACCAAATCACCAACACCAATGAAACAGGCCTGAGACCAAAATCCATGTTCCTACCGCCACCATCCACCATTCGGGTGGAAATAGCAGCCTTCGAACAAGCGGTATACCACGAGGTTGAAAACATGGATCCACCCAACACCTATAACAACTTCTCTAGCCAGGACAGGGAAGCTGTACACAAACTACAAGAGAACCCCAATATCATCATAAAACCGGCAGATAAAGGGGGAGGAATCATCATTCAGGACAGGACAGACTACACGACTGAATGCCGCAGACTACTCAGAGACAGCCGCAACTACAGATGCCTCAATGAAGACCCTACCACTACATTGCGAGCCACTATAGCTTCTCTGGTCGAATCAGCAGAGAACGATGGGCACATTTCCAAACAGGAGGCAGACTTCCTCAATACCAAGAAAGCCAAAGTCCCTTACATTTACACAGTACCAAAGATCCACAAAGAGACAAGACCTCCTCCTGGATGTCCCATCGTCTCAGGAATCAATTCCCTTTTAGAGCCACTTTCCCGGTACTGTGACTTCTTCCTGAACCCTATGGTTCAAAAGGCGTCAACCTACCTTAGGGACACCAAACACCTGCTCACCCTCATTAAAGATATGAGCTATGACCCTACCTCACAACTCCTAGTGGGGCTAGATATTGAGTGCCTCTACACTAGCCTCCCCCAGGATGCCACACTGAAGGTTCTCCATGACATGTTGATGGAGACCACCTGGGAATACACCACCCCCAGGGAATTCATCTTACAGTGTGCGACCCTTGCTCTGAAGGAGAACTACTTCGAGTTCGAAGGCGAGTTCTACCTTCAGACGAACGGCACGTCCATGGGCAGCATTTTTGCCCCCAGCGTGGCCGGGCCTTATGTATACCATTTTGAGAAGGTACATATTCTCCCGACATCTAACCCATACACCAACAACATCAGGTTATGGCTTTGTTACATTGACGACATCCTCATGATCTGGGCTGGGCCACCAGAGTCATTGACCCCCTTTCTTGACTGGCTGAACGACCGAGACCCTTACCTACGATTCACCAGCACTGCTAGTGCACAAAGCATAGCCTTTCTGTACCTCACCATTGAGGCGGAAGCAGGAACACTTAAAACCTCAACTTACCACAAACCCACTGCCAGAAACTCACTGCTGCAGTTTGACAGCTTCCATCCTCGACCACTCAAGGAGAATTTGCCATTTGGCCAATTTCTCCGCATAAGGCGGAACTGCAGCCAGACCTCTGATTACCATAGACAATCAGCAGACCTCGCTACTAAACTACGAGAGCGAGGCTACCCCAATAAAATCATCCAGAACACCAGGAAATGAGCTCAGAATCAAAACAGGGACGCACTCCTTGAGGACAACATACAGAGCGATACTCCAGCACCTGTGTTACAACCTACAATGAGGCTTCCAACAGAGTAGCGAAGATAGTACGGAAGAACTGGCGCATCATAAACACAGGGATGCGCAACTGGGACCCACCCCTTTTTGCATATAAAAAGGCAAGCAGTCTCAAAGACCGTTTGGTATCCACCCGCCCCAGGATCAACCAGAACACCTCTACCAACACAGTCCTGAACGAATGGGGACTACCCAATGTGGTCGGCCATTACCCGTGCGGTGACTGTAGTGTCTGCCACCTGACACAACCTACTAAGACTCTGAATCTGGAGCCTGGCAAAACATGGCGCCAACTGAAACACACTAATTGCAACTCAACCAACGTAAGATACCTGATTGAATGCCCCTGCAAACTCCGCTACGTGGGCATGACAACACGTAAAGTGAGGACCAGGATCGTGGAACATCGCAGCACAATCAGATGTAAAAAGAATACCAGCAAACTCATGGATCATTACATACTGAAAGGCCATACTCCCAATGATATGTCATGGACCGTGATAGAACATATCGTTCATCAAAATGCCAACAATGACAAATTTCTATTGACCAAAGAACAGCGTTGGATATATCGCCTGTCCACTCATACCCAAGGACTCAATGATAATATCCCATGGAACAGCCTCAGCAACTAAAACACGTTCTGAACCCTTCCCATTCACGAACCAACGCACACCCCAACACCTTAGCCCCCCAAAACCTAACTCATATTAGGTCTGGCCGCCTTGAATGTGGCCCCACCAGGGGGGACAACAGGACCACACCCTCATAGTCCGCCATTCCATCAGACACTCAAATATTCAAGCCATTGCCCTAATGGGACACGAACACCAGGGTTACTATATGTCACCCCCATATGAACATCTGACACCGTTGATAAACATTATCCTATAAGCGCTTATTCTCATATATTAACTTTCTGGCACATAGTCTCTCTCTCTTTTTTTGTTTAATTTAATTTTTTGGCATCAAGATAGACGGACTTAGATGCCCCACAGGATATTTTCCTGCACTTTCCTCTATCATATCGGCCACTTTAGCGCGGCTTGCATTAACCAGCTATGCGCCAAAAAACACGTAAACCTTTACGTCTACTCCTAATCATTGATCTAGTCAGGCATTTACAAAGACGCCCCTGGGTCTTAGCATCACGCTACACATGTAGTGCTGTGTCTGTCTTTTATGTTTATTACCCCCACAGACGCTGCTCACCACGACCTCGCAAGTGCTCGCACCTGTGGAAAAGAAGACTACTTAAACCCCGCCTGTCCAGGGACCGTGGTCATCGGAGTCCTGACGCCGGCCAAGTAGGTTGCATAGAGGGTTGTGAGCTTTGACGAAGTAAGTAAAAAAACGGGGGGTGTTTACGGGTTAGTCCTTTACCTCCAAGGACAACACTCCCGTACCTGCAACAAGAGTTGCGCTTTGAATGTCCGTCTTTTGTCTCCACGATAATTTCAGTGTTTGACTACAAGCCGGACCCCTGCCCGGGACTCATGGAGTTTCTCTCTTACAACTTGAGAGTAAGAACCCCTACTATTTCCCCCAAGCATAAATGTCACAAATATTTTGCCTCGCTAATAATCTTCTAGCACTGTAATGCATATTATCTACAGGGACATTATGCATTACGATCAGACACGTACCACATAAACACCACCGCTATTTCTCCGACTATAGCACCGACACCCCGGTACCAAGTCACACTTGCTGAACGTAATATTCTCTGAAACTGAATTCTTATACGTGTGTGTTTTGTTTGTTTGTCTCTATTTGTTTTTTACCCTTACAGGTACGAAACTAGAGGAAAACATCCTCTTACCCATATCGCACCTTAGCGAGTGCGTCACTTAGTTGGCCATATACACCTGATAGACCAACTTTTATTCTCACTCTTCACATAAAGGTCCTGACGAAAGCCAGTTTTAACATGAGGCCTGGCTGAAACATGTTGACCACATTGGATGTGGGAGCTCATAATTACCTCCACTCACATCCGCCGCCTTGCTTTTAACACTGCCAAGGGCCCATTATTAAATGAACCCTTGTGGACACTGGGACCCTTAGGACAGCTTTTTAACTTACACTCATAACACCATCACCACACACTCACCTAACAAAAAAAACTGCTCCGCTGTAAACAGTCGTCACAGCACACCGGAGGCACACTCAGTGCCCTGGGTGGGGCCCAATGATGAAGCATGCCACCAACTAGGTTGGTGGGTGAGGGCCTTCATAAAAAGCAAAAGTCTTGTCCCTAGCTTGAAAAACACATGTTTTTTCATTACGCCGAAACGTACACTATAATTTTATAATCTTTTGAACAATACCTAGTTCTTCTTGATTCTCATATGCGTTATTAAAGGTGCCACTACTACTGCTACAAGTGTCAGCAGGTGAAAGGGATAAAAAAAAGGATATGGGATACACAGTAGTGTGGACAACTTCAACCTTTTGAGGAATACAAGTCTTCTAAGCCAAGCAATAAGAAAGAAAAGCAAACCAATTAAAACTTTGTTAGTGCCACTCCGACTATAAGATAAAGACATAAAATAAAGCAACATATCTTGTTATAAGAATCTTTTGCGCTGCTGGTGTTGCGGCTGTGTCCGGAGACTACAAAATCAATCACATTCTTCTTCTCAGATAGTCAATGGGAACAAGTTGCCCTCCTCTTGTTCATTGTTCAGTGCTGAGGTGGTGATGGGTTAGCCCTGATGTCGCTCCGATGTATCCATGTTCTTCAGCTGTTGGTGAGGAGTCTGTGACTTTAAATGATCCTTCAAATTTTTGTTATTTCCGCTGTTGGAGACCTTCTGGACAAAGATCTGTGTTCCAGGAAGAATGAGTAGGGGCTCAGGATTGATGGGGCCCTTTCTCCTTCCACTTGAATATCTGAGTAGAAAGAAACTTCGCAGCGTGTTCTCACTCATACAGATACTCATACATTTCAGCTTCCATAATTTCAGAAGAACTTTCCGTGTCAGTTTTCGGTCTTGTTGCTGTTGTAGTTATTAATTGTTAAGTGACAAGCATATGGGGCGTTAGGTGGTGGTCAGAACTTGGAGTATTTCTGGGTGAAAATAGGGTAAATTGGTAGGCAATAAAGCCATTTTTTTTCTTAATTAATTTTTTTTCTCTCAATTGTAGGATTTATCTTACTTATTTTATTTTTAAGCAGTCCGTTCAGGCATTGCTGAAATTGTCTGCTGCTTTAGCATCACAGTGGACACATAGTCCAGCTTTGATCCAAATGTGTGGGAAAATGTAGCTGGTGTAATGCTACTTGTAGTAGGGCCTGGGGCATGACATGTTTTCCTGTTACAGTCTGCCTATAAAAAAACCCTAAAGGATCCAGTTGTACTCCCCCTTTTTTTTTTTTTTATATGTTCACACCTGACCCACCCGTTGTACCAAATGTGTTGCCTACCCCTCACCAAACATTCTCTGTCAATGACCTGTTGCTAGGTGTGAAACAGTAGCAGTGCAATTGTGCAGGCACAATATTCAGAAATAAAAAACACAAATGAACTGGTGGAACTCCTAACCAGACATGAGGAGGTTGAAACGTGAACATTGAACATATGTATGCAAACATCTCGAAAACAGGAAACCTAGTATACTGCGTAGGGATGAAGGGAAGAACCAAAAAATTATAATGTCTTCCACTTTGTTAGTATAAGGTTTGGTCTCCCTCTGGAGACCACTGTGTATTTGTGCTACTTATGGGTTCTATTACTAAAGTATTGTGTCTAATGTGGTTATAGCTCAGGGTAGGAGATATGGCAATGTGTTAGTGAGTGTTTATAATAAATACATATTTTTATAACTAAACTGTGTGGTGCTTTTTCACTTAACCTACATTATATGATTAGTACTGGTAAAACAAGCTGCTTTTCACTCCTTCTGGACTAAGCCAGAAGGCTGCTTTCCACAGCTACCACTTAGAAAGCTTTGTAAAGTTGTCTAAGACCACTAAAATCACCATAAGGGTTGTCTGGATTGCAGCAGGGTGCTACACTTACATACGTGAGCACCATAAACTAAGCCAGCCTCTTACATTGGTGTGCAGCGGATGGGATTCAAGCCTGCATTGCTTTAACAGCTAATCTAGGTGTGGATTAATTGAAAAAAACATCAACAGCACTAGGCACATATAATATGTTATAGACAAATTAAGTTCTACTGAACTTTTAGATTGGTTGTTAAGGGTCTAGCACAACCCTTTCTCCAATCTTAGGAAGTTTAGCTTCCACTAGGGTAGGTAGGTGCAACACCACACTACACCTAGTCACCATGTCTTTAGTTGGGGATCTCAGTGTACCCCAGTCTGCTAAGTTCAGTGGTCTGAAGTTCCAGGAACTAAGGACCCTGTGTAGTCTTAGAAGGATAAAGGCAGGTAACAACCCTACTACAAAGTACCTCTTCGAGCTACTTCACCAGGATGAACAGAATCCTGGTGGGACGGAGGAGCAAGAAAATGTGGGTGGGGAGGCTCCAGAAGAGAGGCCAGGAGGGGTTCCCCTACCGACCTTAATTCAGAGTATGTTCAGGAGGAGTCTGGGGACTCCACACTGGCAAATTCTGATCCCCAAGGGAATAGTGCAGATGGCACAGAGGTGTCCCCTTTATTCCTCCTGAGAGGGTTCAGAGTAGGCAGAGGAGGTCTGGGTCCCCCCTCGCCAAGTTCAATGCTCCAGATCATTCTATAGGGACCTCAATCTCTAGCAAGAGGGAGGACCCCTTAGAGAGGGAATCCTACGATCAAGCTTGAGAGAGTTAGACTCAGGCAAGATCAGTTGGCCCTTGACAAAGAGACCCTGGAAGTACAGAAAGCTAGGAAGAAACTGGGACTAGAGTCCCATGGTGGCAGTAATAGTGTACCTAGAATCAAGGAAACATCCTTTGACACCAGGAACCTGAGCAGTATAGTCCCTCCTTACCAGGAGGGGGATGATATCCATAAATTGATTACCGCTTTGGAGAGGGCCTGTACAGTTCAGAAGGTCCCTCAAGGACAGTGGGCATCTATCCTGTGGATCTCCTTTGCTAACAAAGGTAGACAAGCTCCTCACTGTTAGAGAAAAGGATGCTGACAATTATGCATTCCTGAAGAGTGCACTAATAGATGGGCTTGGCTTAACCACTGAACAATACCAGATTAAGTTCAGAGACACCCAGAAGGCACACACCCAAGACTGGGTAGATTTCACTACAGTGCTATTAAGGCTCTGGAAGGCTGGCTTCATGGACGCAAGGTACAGGACTATGAGGGATCGTACAATTTGGTAATGAGGGAGCACATCCTTAATAACTGTCAGAACTAACTACTGCACCAGTACCTGGTGGACTCTGATCTGACCTCACCCCAAGAATTGGCAAAGAAGGCAGACAAATGAGTCAGCACCAGGGTTAAGCAGAAAAACAATGGTGGTGGAGACTACCAGAAGAAGCACTATTCTTCTAAACCCCAGGAGAAGGGTGGGAAGAAGGGCAAAGACAAAAAGGAGTCTTTTCAAGGCCTCCAAAAACCTGCATCTGGGGGTGAGTCCCAAAACTCCAAGAAGGGTACAAAGAAACCTTGGTGTTATTTATGTAAGGTAAAGACCCATTGGACAAGAGATGCTGATTATTCAAAGGCCAAGGAACCTACTACCACTGCCCCTAAGGCAACTGCTCCCCCTAGCACCAGTACAAGTGGTAGTACAGCAACCAAGGGATTAGTAGGGTTAACCTTGGGTTCTGAGGTGGGTTCTGGCCTAGTCAGAACTCTAACTCAGGCTGTCCTTGTCTGTGATGGGGGCAAAGATCTTGCCACCTTACTAGTAAGTCCCACTAACTTGGGCAAGTACAGACAACAGCCTTTAATCAATGGAAAGGAAGCTATGACTTAAAGGGACACAGGGGCCAGTGTCACAATGGTGACAGAGAAACTTGTGTCCCCTGAACAGATCATACTTGGTCAGATCTGGCAAGTAACCAACGCTAGCAATGTCAGGAGTGATCATTCCTTGGCAGTTGTGAATCTCAGCTGGGGAGTGGTAACTGCCCTAAACGAGTTGTGGTATTTCCAGATCTACCTGTAGGTTGTCTGTTGGGCAATGATCTAGGAACTTCAGCCTGGTCTGAAGTAGAGTTCAGGACTCATGCAGAGATGATGGGTGTCTCTGCCAGTGCATTTGCTGTCACCAGGGACTCAGGCCAAACAGCTCAGTACTGAGGGAGCACTGGATCCTTAAAGAATGGACCAGATTGCTCCTAAGAGAAGGAGCAGGAAGGGTAAGGAATTATTCTCCTCCCAAACTCCCAGTGAGGATCAGTCTCCTGAGGGAGATGATCTCAGTCCCTGTGAAGGAGCTGTCCCAGAGCAACGTGGGCCTGACCAGGCAGAGTTCTTGGAAGCAGGGGGCCCTTCCAGGGCAGACTGGAGTTTGGAGCAGAAATCCTGCCCCTCTCTTGAACAGCTCTGACAGCAAGCTGCTGCTGAGCCAGCAGAGAATGTCAGTGGGTAAGATCTATTGGGAAGATGGGCTCCTGTTTTCTGAAGGTAGAGACCCCAAGCCTGGTGCTACCAGGAGGTTGGTAATACCCCAGAAGTTCAGAGGTTTTCTTCTCTCCCTGGCACATGGCATTCCCCTTGAAGGACATCATGGGCAAAGCAAGACCTGGGGCAGGATTGTCCCTCATTTTCACTGGCCCCATATGTCTGAAGACGCCAAGGAGTTTTGTCGCTCCTGTGTCACTTGCCAAGCCAGTGGTAAGTCAGGTGGCACTACAAAGGCCCCCTTAATTCCACTCCCACCGGTTGGGGTTCCCTTTGAGAGGGTAGGGATTGGCATTGTTGATACCTTGAATCCTCCAACTTCATCTGGACACAGTTTTATTCAGGTTGTGGTGGACCATGCCACTAGATATCCAGAAGTAATTCCCTTTAGAACCACTACAGCTCCTGTAGTGGCCAGGGCCCTCCTGGGAATCTTTTCCAGGGTGGGATTCCCTAAGGAGGTCTTAACAGAGAAAGGTACCAACTTCATGTCTAGTTACATGACTACAATGTGGAACGAGTGTGGAGTAAAGTATGGGCCCGATTCACAAAAGTAATCTGAGATAAAAGTCTAAATTTATGACTTTTGGTATTCACAGAAGGAACTTACGATTTTTGGTATTCACAGAAATCACTTACGACTCCTATCTTTATGTCCTCACTTGGGCCATAATTTCCGCACCCGGGGCGGAATTTCCGCACCCGGGCTGGAATTTCCGCACCCGGGCCGGAAATCTCGCACTTGGGCCGGATGATCATTTTCCTCAATGCTAAATACCTGTCTAACTGGCACATGCATCAAGGTAGGCTTTTGCGATTCCTTAATTGCGATTATTAAGGAATCGCAATTAAGGAATCGCAAAAGCCTATGCATGTAGGAATCGCTATAAAAATAGCGATTCCTAAACATTCCTTAATTGCGACTCGCTAATTGCGAGTCGCAATTAAGGAATACCTCCTCATCAATTCCTATGGGCCTAGAGGCCCATAGGAATGAATGGGAAGACATTCTCAATTTGCGATTCGCAATTAGAGAATCGCAAATTGAGAATGCAATTTCAAGGGTGCCAGGGTGTCAAAGGGACCCCTGTTGCACCCCTGAAATCTGCATATGAGTACATCTTGCACACACACATGCCCCAAGGGCATGTGTGTGTGTAAATGGAACTTTGAAAAATGCACTTTAGTGCATTTTTCACAGTTTTGCAAATTACCATGAAGTTCAACTTCATGGTAATTTGCGCTCCTATTAGCGAAATCGCTAATTTTTTTACTTTAATGCATTGCATTTAAGGAATCTCAATTTGCGATTCCTTAAATGCAATCGTAATTTGAGAATTCGCAATTAATTGCGAATTCTCAAATTGCGAGGGCCTTGACCCTTGATGCATCGCAAAAGGTAATTTTGCGATCGCAAACGGCCGATTTTTGCGAATCGCACCGTTTGCGATCGCAAAAACCTTTGATGCATGTGCCCCTAAGTGCCTACCATCCCCCACCATGCTCCAGCTAAAACACTGCAGCCCAACAGCCAATCCCAGTCCTGCAGCACATATGAAATGAGCAGACACACACAAATCTTCCAACATGTCGCTGAATGTATTTGTTGCTCTGCCCCTTGCCATGCGGCAAGAAGACCTGAGGAGGAGGAAGAGAGTAGAGAGGATATTCAGACAAAGGATAAACCTATTTGGGATGTCCAGCCAAGATGTCAGGGCCAGATACCATTTCCCTCCAGAAGCCATCTCGGAGGTGGTATGTGAGTGAGAGCAGGAACTTTACTCTGTGACCTGCTGCTCCCATGCCATTCCAGCATATCTCAAGATACTTTCTGCTCTCCATTTCTTTGCAACAGGCCGTTCCAAAGGGTCACTAGTGACCTTGTGGGCATCTCTCAGGCAAGCCAGTCGCGGTGCTTGTATCAGGTACTGAGCTGCATCAATTCAAGAGCCCACATCCACATATGAATGCCCCATACACTCGACGGGAGACAAAGGGCAGCTAGGGATTTCTATCTCATTTCCCGCTTCCCACGTGTGCTGGGTGCAATTGATTGTACCCATGTGGCCCTTCAGCCACCCCGCCGCATTGCACACATATTCTGCAACAGACACTGATGGCATTACATCAATGTGCAGGGTGTCTGTGATGCCAGTGGGAGATTCATTGATGTGCATGCAGTGTTTCCAGGCAGTACCCATGACAGCTTTGTATTCCGGATGTCACCTCTTGCCCGGCGGATGGCTGCGGTAGAATTTGGCAACATGTGGCTACTGGGTAAGTAACAAGCACTAAAAATGAGGGATATGTGTAAATGAAATGTATGAATGCCACCTTACATTAACAACCATTGTACTATAAGAATCATCAAGTCACATACACAGTCTCAACAGACAATGCATGTACCAAAGTATAGATCATGTTCTGTTTAAATTTAAGAGGGAAATGAAACCTATTGCCCTATCTTCCCTCCTGAGGCGATGCGGGGTATGGACTCTCCCCTCAACTCCTAACACCTTACAGACATCCAACCACTGTACCTCAGCATAGGTACAATATGGCACACATACAAACTCGAGCCATCATAGAGCGCACTTTTGGTCTGTTGAAGTCGCGATTTAGATTTCTTGACCGTACAGGGGGTGTGCTGATGTACTCCCCTGAAGTTGTGTGCAAGATCATATTAGCCTGTTGTGTTTTACACAACATAGCTTTAAGTCATAGCTTACACATACCTCTTGTACCTCGGCTAGCTCTGAATCCGGGCAACCGGGCCATTGCACATAACAGAGGTCAGGGTATGCAATACCGTGATCAGCTGGATGCCACTTTTTTCACATGAGCAACCTGTTGTGTTATGGACAAAATGTGGTTTGCAGTCTGTTGTCAATGATGAAAGTTGGATAAATACGACTCTGTCCAAAAATTCCATCCTGAGACTAGTTTGCAAGCCACACTAACTGTATGTAAACCACAGCTGTTGCCAGGAGTCAAAAGATTGACCGTGCATCAGGTCATGTTCCGATGTCAGCAATCAGTGCAGTGGATGTCACTAAGGAATCTATTGACTCAGAGGATAAGATGTATATGTTCTGAGATACCTTCCCAGACCTTTTGAGAATGGGTGTTTGAATCACAAAAGGGCCTAACTATTGCATTGTTAGAGTATTTGCCCCCAACAGATTTGACTCCCCCACAAATGATAGGCCCCCAACGTGAGTGATGATGTTCTGGGTGAATCTGGCATTATGTATCTGGGATACACAGCACTGCTTCCACCAAATTTAAAGTAACACAACAGACAACTCTGGTGTTGAGCACTAAATATGGACTACATGTGCCATAATGCAAAGGAGGAGAAAACTATCCTGGGGTGTGAAGTTGTGCCAGCCCCTCCCCCCCCCCTTGTTCCAGCCCAAATCTCATAAAATGTTTTTTTCTACCTTTTGTATCATGTCAATGATTTCCACTTACACTGTCATTTCAGGTTTCTTCGCAAAAGAACAACAGGATGGCAGAGGATTTGATCTGTGATGGTGAATGGACACAAAATGGCTGTCAACAACTTCCTGTGATGTATTTCCTATCTGCCACTTCCTGTATGTCATTTCCTGTATGAAAGAATGGGTTCAGGTTCGCTTTCGCAACTTCCGGCACAAATGCATGCTCTCCGTCTACGGAGCGTACGCCTCGTATGCGGACCCTACGCTATGCAACCGGAGAGTACGTATTCTGGCCGGAAACTCCGAAAACAAACCGGAACCCATTCTTTCATACAGGAAATGACATACAGGAAGTAGTAGACAGGAAATACATCAGAGGAAGTTGTTGACAGCCATTTTGTGTTTATTCTGAGTCATCCTCTCTCACAGACCAGATCCTCTGCCATCCTGCTGCTCAGTTCAACCTAATTACCCCCAAAATGGCTGAGGGTTATGAGGAGAAAGCACCCCCTTTCACTGAAAGGGAATTAGACATTTTAGCTGAGGGGGTGCCTAACAAATATCCTCAGCTATATGGGAGGGACAAAGGGCCAGCTGAGTAATGCAGTGCAGGCCTCACTATGGGCCAACATTGGGGAGCGCTGCAGTGCAGTGGGCGTATACACCAGGAAGGCCAGGGCATGCCGCAAGTGCTGGGAGGACCTAAAATGCTGGGCCCGGCACAAGGCCGAGGAGCTATTGGACCAGGCTTCCCAGCACCATGTGCATCATCCCCACTTCTCGCCACTGTACAGGAGGGTCCTGCGTGCAGCTTGGCTGACCCTCCATGCTCAGCTGGAGGAGCATGAGCAACAGAGACCTGGCAAGTGCATTATATGCAATATGTGTCAGAAAGTATGATGTGAGTGAAGACAGAGCTGTACCATCATGTGTCCCATGCATCCATTTACCTATTCTCTGTCTATGCAGCAGTCATCATGGAGCAAAAGGCTCACTGTAGAACATTGACTGTACAGGGCAGAGTGCATTCTGGGAGTGGTAGTTTTATTATTACAACCGGGGAATTGAGCCACACACGTGCATTTGTACAGCAATTCGCACTGCCAGCACCACTACCAGTGACCAAGGGCATCATAACTGATGTGTGCATTGGATGAGGAATGGTACGGACACTGTCCAGTGTGTGTATGAGAGGCCAATGGGTATTGGATGCTGTGGCTTGCATTGCATTCGGTGAGTTTGGGTTCTGATTAAGACAGATCATCATGTACCATGGAGTCAAGACAGACTTTGAGATCCTTGCCTCACTCTTAATTGTTTCCAATTTCTCAAAGTGTGTCCACAGACACACGTCTTACCCTCAGTGGCTTGTATGCCATTTTTAAAGTCCAGGTAGCTGTAACAACTAGCCACTAGTGTTCACCAGTGTACAGCACTACCTGATCAGTCTTCAAACCCAATATGTGGCAGTGGATTGTCAGCTTTTGTGAGGGAATATCAAAAGGTCAGACTCACAACTTAGCAAACCTAATAGCCCAGACCCTATATGGATGTGTGAACCCTAATTGGCATTTGTGTTGTCTCATACAATGCTACACAGCAGATAACATTTGTCCGGACGTAAAAGTGCAGACACTCCATATCACAGGCCCATTCCAATACCATCTGGACTCTCTCTGATCTCCTTTTGTAGACTGGGTCTGGAAGCTGCCTATGTAACAGTGACAGGACACACAGATCACAAGAATGCCAAAGTTGAGGGTTGGTCAGTACGGATGTGTAAGCCACCAAAATTCAAGTGAGATGTCCATGTCCGACTCAAATCAGGAGAGGACAGTGAACATACACGTAATTTAAGCTCCTAATCACTGACAACTGTATAGTGTAATCAGAGGAGAACAAAGTCTGCCCTTGGCTCATCTAGGTATGTGTCTTGTTCTGACGAGTACAACCACTACATCATGATTTGTCTTACATTTCAGTGAGCTCAGCTGGCCAAAAGTACCAACAGCAGGACACAGTTCGGAGCAGGACATCTTTGGTGCACCGGCGGCCACGACCTCTGTTGACAAGTGAGGAAGAAGAGAATAAGGCAGGACCTTCTACATCAGGAGGCAGGTGGACTGTGCCCACCCAGACTGAGCAGGAAGACACCTCTGGTGCTACGGACCGGGTGGAGGCTGAGTGCATTGAAGGGGGGGAGAACTGGACACCTCTGGCCAGGGGAGTAAGGAGATCGACTCTCCCCTGGACCATTCACTACTTACTTTTGGTGAGGTGTACCCGGGTCAGGTCACTACACAACCTGGGCCTGCCATCAGCCCCTCCCTAACTCCAGAGGCCCCCATTCCATCAGGGCCTCCAGCTGCATCCCCTGCAACCAGTCCCCTTCATCGTGACTGCCAGGTAGACACCAACATTAGCTCCGAACCCGAGGCACCACACCCCTCATGTTCTACCCAAGGCCTCTCCCTGTGTTGTTACTCCTGTGGCTGAACCACCGGACTTGATGTGGCCATGTGAGGGTCAGCCAGACATGGCCTCTCGCATCATGCTACAGATGTATACAGAGCTGCGCATGATGCGAGAAGAAATGCTTGAGCTATGGCCACCCTCACTGCCAGTGTCAATTCCCCGACTGCAGCCATGTTGTCTGTCCATTCCCAACCTCCCTACCACACCACCTTCAATCTCTCCCCTAGTCCGTTGCCCCACACTGTTTCCCCCCGTACTCCTCGTGTGTCCCAACCCTGTGTGGTGCCTGGTCCTGCACCGGCCAGCCAGGAGCCCGCCTCGGACTCAGAGGATATGGACATTGTGCAAATCGAGGATGACCAGATTGACACTTGACCTGTTGGACAGAATTTTCGTTTTGGACAATTATTTACTTTCCCCCTTGTATATAGACTGGTTCCCTTGACGCTCCCTGACTTGTTATATTTATGTTGCCTCACCCCACTACAAATTCCCTTCTCCTTCTGCATTAAGAGCATCATTTGTTTTCCTTACTCCCTTCCAAACGGACTGTTGTTGCATTTCTAATCCCGCACTTTTATTCCATAAAATTTTATTTTGAATCATACTTTCTCTGTCTTGTTTGACATTGTGAATGTCTTGTACAAAATATGGACATATATTTTGGTAGTTATCTGCTCTGCACATGAGAGCTTGTTGCACTGATGGGGTTACATTTGTACATGTGTCATGCACACACATACATCCTCACATCTCTAGGCCACCACAATTGGTAAACATTTGCCAGGACATAATAAGCAACATAGTCTTGACTTGTGATGAGAATTTCTTTTTATTTACACATATTCACACTGGTCAAAACTTTTTGGATGTTATCAATGGGGAACGTGCTTGTGACTTCGCAAATTTCAAGGTGAGGATCGCTGTGAGGGATTATGTCTGGGTTGTCGAAGAGGTGCAGGTTGGTGGTGCATGTGCCTGTACAGGGTGAAATTCATGTGCAAGGGCGGATGGTGTCTGTATAGTTGGTATTTGTGCGTGGACAGGGGGTGGTTGTGCAGGTGGCGGTAGTGCATGTTCAGGGGTTGGGGGTGGCTGTGCAGGTGGGGGGAGTGCCTGTTCAGGGGGTGGTGGTGGATGTGCAGGTGAGGGGAGTGCCTGTTCAAGGGGTGGTGGTGGATATGCAGGTGGGGGGAGTGCCTGGATAGGGGGCGGTGGTGTGTGTGCACCGTTGCCGTGGTCCTGTCCAGTTTGTGGTACAGGTGTGTGGGTGTGATGTGCTGCAAGCAGATGTGATGGCTCCCCACCCTGTGTTGACCGTGAAGGGAGACTATGGATCCCTTTCAGCATGTCCTCCATCATCTTCATGGCCAAGGCATGGTGTCTTGCACTCTCTTCCCTCTGAATGGATATCATGTCTCTGATATTCTTGGACATGTCTTGTCCATCCTGTCCAAAACATGGGTCAGTCTGTCTACCACCTGAGGGATTTGGCGCATGTCCTGCAGGGCCTGAGACATGTCTGACAGGGTAGCCCCTATGGCACGAATGTCCTGCCTCACATCTTCCTGCTGTTGGAAGAAGTCCTGCTCCAACTGGCCACCACAGCCAGGTACAGGCCCTCTCTGCAGGGGTCGGCCATGGATGAGACCGCCAGGTCCAACAGCAGGGGGGAGGGTGGCAGGTGGAAGCCTGTGAACAGGAGAATGGTGCCCAGAGGATACCTGCACCACAACAGGGTTGGTACTTCCCTCAGATGGTGGAGTGAATGCCTGGGATGCACTGTATAGGGAGGAGTTTGTAGGGGAACCACCATGTCTGTACTGGATGTGAGGGCTGTGAGGGAGTCATGTATGTGTTGGGGTGCGTGTGAGCTGCGGCTGGTTAGCTGTATGCTGAGGACAGGCAATCTTTCTTTGTTGAGGCTGAGGCACTTTTCTGGGCGGAGGGTGTGAGGCTTTGCCATATTTGACCGATGTGGGACATTTTATGGCCATGGAATCTGAATCTTCATCCTCTGAGAGGATGGACAGATAGTCTTCATCATCCTCAAATTTTTCAGCCTCCTCAGGTACTTCATCCTCCTCCTCTTGCGCTGTACTTGCAGCCGACATTACTGCCTGCAGGAGCAATGGATTTTACCCTTTGTTTGCCCGTCGCCCAACACTGGTGGAAGGTCCATCCTCCTCATCGTCATCATCACCTGGAGCACAGGGGTTGCAACAGGATTAGTATGTGACCTAGTATAAGATGTGGTGCAACACAAGGGTTGGTTCTACTGTACTTTGCATCAACAGATGAAGCACATGTGACCTGGTTTGGATATCTCTACACGTGACAGCTCACACCATAGCACTGAGGTGTTGAATGGAGATGTACAATGCACAAGCAAACTCACCAGCTCCAGCCACAGCTTTGTGTCCCTTTGCGATCCCTCCTGATGTCAGCTGCTGAACCTGGCTCCTCATGAGTGTAGTTGATGAAGCGGGCCCTGATCCAGCAGCTGGAGAAGGAAGTGACACCATACTCAATGATCTGTATTACTAATTTACAAACAGGCACATGTGACACTTATAAAAATGAAATGGTATGTATGTAACTTTGTAAACACCGATTGCAGATTCTATGCAGAAGGGGATTTGGATCTTTGTCATGGTTTTGGAATCTATGATTGGGAGAGGTGTGGTGCAGCGGCCAGGGCAGCTGACTTCAAAGCACAGGGTTCACGGTTCGATCCCCGGCGGCAGCTCAGCACCATGTGACTCTGGGCAATAGCTCACTTAATTTCCACGACGGCCCCCAGCGCCTTGAGACCCATAAGGGTGAGTAGCTGCGCTAAATAAAAACGGACTTACATTTTTTTTTTACAAACACTTCACTCCACACTTACCTGATGGACAGGTGCGAGAGGGTTTCACTGCTGCAGCCAGGATGTCTTGCATTCCCCGGGATGCTGTTGTATGCTGCACTGGTGTCATCCTGTCAGCAGCTGTGATGAGACATACATATCTATATTTCAGTACATCAGATGGTAGCTATCAGCTAACACGTATGTGTCATTCTCAATGGCCATTGATATGATATACCATGTGCAGCATGTTTACCTCAGGGACTTTACATGTGGGCCCCTGCTCACATGCAGCAGTTGTCAGCTGTTACCTCCACACAGCACTGACATCAATGAGATGACACATCAACTGGCAAAAGTGTATGAAAAGGTTACTGATATTTGAAGGAAGGGGATAAATAGTCAGGACGCCTTCGCATTACATTGATTACACCTTTACCGTTAAGACCATCATGCCTCATGAGTATGGTGTTGTCTGTTGACAAGTCGAAAGGAGTGTACATTGCCAGGCTGACCAGTTTCACATTTGCACTTCAGATCAAACTTTGCATTGTAGGGTTCATATGTGAGATGTGCAATAGTCAGGTACATTTTGGGGCTCATTTGTGCTTACCTACACATGAAGTCACAAATCTCATTTTGGACTGAGAGATCACAAATTTGTTATGTCCATCCTTTGAGTGTCCTCTGTTCCCATAATCCACTTACATCATCATGGTAGTACTTAGATGACAACGGATGATGTCTTGTACAACAGACATCCTGACCTCATATGTTATACACTCACTTATATAGGTGAATACAGTAGAAGAGGAGGCAAGCAGAATATAACATCATACTAGGATCCCACATTGTCGGTAAGTTGAGAAGCTTTGATGGTTGCTGCCTACACTGGATGAGTTGTGCTTTTCAGCCAAGAGATTTGAAAATGTCACTTCCCAAGATTCACCTTAGCAGCCCATACATCCATCACAAAAGTACACAACTGGCATCAGTGCGACCCTCATCCACACCAATTTCAAAGGGATTTGTCCATTGATATTTTGCAAGTGAGTTTTCATATCATTGAATTATAATCCAGTTGTGTCTAGTACACTTCATATGACACTATATATTATTTTATGTCCATTCTGCACTCACTTGGCATACATTTTGTGCCATCCTTTCACTAGCCACCATGGTGTGATCTGGTATGTGGTTAAATGCCATATGTAGGCATGTTGTGATGCAGGACAACAGGGATGTAGAACACCTACAACATACATCGGAGATTAAAGGCACACTTCATGAGCATTCAGGTACATTATTCTTGGGTTTACTTACCATGGCCCCGCACCTGCCCAGTGTGTGGTCCCTGACCAGATGTCACAGCCAACCTTATAGCAGAAGTCACTGGGAGTACTGGAATCTGGGACAACATCATTGGACCTACAATGATAAGTGTGATTGCAACTTTACATTTCAGCTGCCACCTGTGATGCACTCAATTTCAGGCACAAAGGATAAGCACAAGCAGTGTGGGCACTACCGTTGCAGAAGTGTGTGGCACTAAATATCATGAGTGATCCCACATTCAACTTATAATGGCCCCACTGCCTAGAAACAACGTCAAATTGACAACACAACAATTCCTAAAGTAAGGTCCATTAACGTGTTGTGTTTATGGCCAAAAAACATGCCATCCGATCTTAACAAATATAACCAGCTGGGTTGACTAGACAATTTCATGTATTGAAAAAACATTATGATTTGGACACTGGACGCATTCTTAATACTCCTGACAATTGAATCTCACTTCTTTTTCATAATTGTTATATTTGTTAACATTGGATTTCTAGATTTTGTCTACAAAAACAATTACAATATAGTGGAGACTCCTTTTGACTTGTTGTGGCACTCAATTCCAGGATTGAGTTCACAGTTCTGGAACTGTTGATGGAATACATGTAATGTTCCCAAATCACAAAGGTATGATGAGCTTAGATATCTTTTCTTTTTGTCTTTCGCTATTCACAAATGTCATTTGCTAAAGGTAAATGTCCTTTAAGTATTCCAATATTTTTAAAGTTAGGTTTTCATCTCTGGTTACCTTTGAGATTCGGGCCCTATATGTCTCTCTGTTGTCTGCTGACAATGTATGTATTTTGACAATCTCCTGACCAGTTTGACTTACCAGTTAGTGAGGGTGGTATGCCTTGCTCTGGATTTTGTTGTTTACTCCCAGAAGATGTAGGGACCTCTGCTACTGTGGTCGTCTGTACTCTGGCTGAATGTGTCAATAGGTGAGAAGAGAGGAAAGTAACCAAATCGAAAATGTACATGTGTAACTTGTCTGACATTTCCTCATATCTTCTGCATGCTAACAGTATTGTGAAGTACTGCCGTGGCTGGTGCAGGTAGGAGCAGTGGGGCGTTGGGGGTGTGATGGCAGGGCGGGATATAGACAATGGAATAGTGGAAAGAAATGTCTTCTCACCTTGTGCTCGGTGATGCAGCAGGCACAAGGTGAGTTATTTTTTGGATGATTGTTTTTTAATTTCCCTATTCCGTTGTCTGTAGATTTTCCTCTGCACCGCACCACCCCCTCACGTTCTTGACTGATCCGGCCGCGTCTGGATAAGTGGAAGGGGCACTTTGTCTATTGCTACTTAACAGTGTTAGGTATATACGGCAGCAGTACTGGGCACTCAAGAATCTCTTGCTTCCAAGATCTTCGTCTTCATCACATCCTCTGCATCGTGGGCCTTCATCATTGGTGAGCTGCTCGAGGTCCTCTTGTGATTCCTGTGATTTCTGCCCAGGAGTCCTCTTGAGGGTCTTCTTTGGCTCCAATGGGCTCCCCTCCTTGCTCGGGTGCTCTGACTTACCTGCTCGTGGTGAGTCATTTGGACCTTGCCGGTCCCGTCACTGCACCTTTTTCGTCTACTACATTTGTTGCGCTTGCCAAGGCTGGTTGGTGCTCCAGACAGACACCGGCCCCCTGGCTCTTGACATCCAACTTAGGACAAATCGTGAATGGATCCTGGTCTTCCCCAGCATCGCCTAGTCTGCACAGCTGTAGCTTCAAGGGCACCGTCGACTCTCCTGCATCTCCAACATCGGTGGGCATTCGTCTTCCTTGCCTACAGAGCACTTGCAAAACCCACAATCGTAATACAATTCACTTGCACTACAACCTGGTCCGAGGACCTTGGTCTCGACATGTCAGAAGCGGACTGGATCTTGATATGGTAGAGGGCAGCAAAATAGCCTGCCTTCAGCACCGGTAAAACACATTTAAAATTATGCTGAGTTGGTACCTCACCCCTGTTTGACTATGGGCTATGTTGGGGGTTGTTGACACGTGTAGGAGGGGATGTGGGGAGCTAGGGACATACCTTTATATGTGGTGGGACTGTCAACAAATGCGACTATACTGGGAATGGGCCTTCAATACCATAAAAGATATAACAAATGTGACACTACCATTGGTTCCCTAGACAGCTCTATTGGGACATGTTGATGATGAGGAGGCCTGCACTTTATCCACCACCATGAATACACTACTTATCCCCTTGCTGGTGGCAGCCCAAGAAGTGATTACCCAGAGATGGCGGAGTCAAACACCGCCTTCAATGGTGGACCAAAGCAAGGCTCCCTGCCCCCGTCTGAGCGCCGAGCCATGTCGCTCAGACCAATCACAACGCTGCATTGCAGAGTTGTGATTGGCTTAGGGGAGGGAGCCTGTGTGCTTCCTGGTTTCGGTGGAGAGAGGACGAGGGACGACGTAGGAGAGACAACTGAGGAGACGCGGCAAAGAGGTAAGTGTTTTATTTTTTTTATTTTGTAAACCCCCCCTCATGCAACCCCCACCCGCCCCTCCACTCCCGTTCACTGCTAGCCGGTACTGCACATTATCCCAGGAGTCTTGGTCTAAAAAAACGCACCTTGGCAAGGACTCCCCAAGAGGGACAGCAGTACTTGTATATGCTTTTTTAAAGCTCCGTGGCTGCTGTTTGCTTATTTCACTTTCTACATTTGTGCCCATGATCCTGTCAGTTGTTACTTTCCCAACAAAGGTTTTTACATCTGAGTTACCGAAACTTAGCTAGTAAGTTTCTAAGTATTATTTTTAGCTTTTTATAATTCAATTCCAAAAATATATTTTAATTATTAATTTTTATTTTGTATTTAATTGTTAGAAATTACAATTCTATCACATTGAGTTTACTTCAAATTTAATATTTTGTATATTGTGCTAATTTATTTACTTAATATATTGTAATTTTAAATTGCCCTTCCCTGTACACTACATTCCTCTACTACATTGACTAACACCGGGTCACCTTATGACATTAAAAAGTGATAACCTTTGATTGGGAAATGACAAGAATATACTGTTTGCACTCAAATGAATTGTAATTTAAATTCCTCTTTAATGGTAAAGTCGGATTTTAAGTCAAAATTCTGAAAATGCCACTTCTAGTAAGTTGGTATTTTCTTGTCCTAAACATGTGTGCCTCCTGTGAATATCCTGGGTCACATGACTGTGATGGCTCGGCTGTTGGGGCTTGTGCCTGCCTTTTGTCACCCCAGACTTCTTGGAGCCTTGACAGGGAAAGGGAAGAAGTATCCACAACCTGATGTGGAGGTAGGATAGGGAATCACCCCACTTCAAAGGCTGGCACTAAGTATAAATGTGGACCTTCAGAACACCACTTCAATACACTCCTGGACCTCTGGACATTACAAGAGAAAGACATCCATGTTTCCCAGCAGACTGCCTATCTGCTTGAGGCCTGCCTTGCTCTCAAAGAAGGAAGACTGGACCTTGTCCCTTCAATCCAGGCTAACCTAAGTGTCTCCATGGGTCAGTTGGCTGACCTCCTGTCTGAGCTATAGGGACACAACAAGATCTAGAGGCCTCCCTGGAACTGCCCATCTGAACTGCTGCACTGGACCTGCCTAAGCCCTGCTGGCCTCTGTTGGCGTGAGTTCCTGATTACCAAGAAGTACCTTCCCAGGTTCTGGACCCTTGGCTGGCATAAGTTTAGCTCCTCCTATGACGAAAGGTGGAACCCAAACATTTTGGCCTTCTTGCAACCCCGAATGGGCCCATTCACATGAGACTCTGCTGCCTGCAACAACTGCCAATGCAAAGCTCCAGTGAACCTGACTCTTCACGCTATAGCGACCGTCAGTGACAACCGGGAACATGAGATCTGCATTTTGTGCTACAGCAACAACAGCCTGCAGTGACCGCTAACGCGGAGCTCTAGCAAAGACTGTCCTTGACGGCCAACCAGCCCTTCGCGCTACAGTGATGACACCCCTTGCCTCCTCTTTGTGCTACTGCAACCACAGCCTGCAATGCTCTCAATGCTCCTCGCTGCCTCTTCCTCTGCGATTGGGAATCTTCGCGTCAGACTTTGAGAAGGTAACTTTTTCAGAGGTACCAACCTGGTCCCTGTATCCAGCTTGAGTTTTGTTGCAGCCAGCCTGAATATGTGACTTTTCCCGGGTCTAGCACTACTAGATGACCGTAAATGGCGCTTTGTGCTTTTAGGTGCTAAAACGTTGAAAACTAGGGGCCTCATTATGATGGCGGAGGGTCCGCCACCGCCAGCCGTGCAATGGCGGTCCCTCTGCCATCGGACAGCAATTTTCCCCGCGCCAAATTAGGATGGCGGGGGGAATTGGACCGTGACCGTTGTGGGCGCAAAGGCCGCCCACCACAGATCCGCCACAGGCAATCGTTCCGATTGCTTGGCGGAGCAGTCATCATCTGTGAAATGGTGGCGGTGCCTAGCAGGCACTGTCCGTCAAATTACAACGCTGCATCCCCGCCAGCTGGTGTATGGTGGTGAAACCATAATTCGCAGGCTGGCGGGGATTTCATTTGGGGGCCCATTGCGGGCCCCCCTTGTGTTGGGGGGTGCACTGGGGGGGTACCCATGGTACCCCCTACATTTCCCTGCACTGAGTGGCAGACACCGCGTGGTGCCTGCCACGTAGTGCAGGGAAATGCATGACATGACTGTTTAGCATTGCGGCGGGTGCTGCAGCCAACAGCACCTGCCGCAATGTTAAATGGCCTGGATGCGACCGCAATGGTGGCGGTCGCATCGTAATCTGTGGTGCGGGACTGCCGCCTTACAGGTGGGTGGTCCCAGTCACCGCTACGATGGCGGGCGGACTCGAGTCCGCCCACCATCGTAATCACCCCCTAGGTACCTAAAACTATGAAATTGCATATCTCCGGTTCTACTGGTTGTTTTCACTTTAGGACTGTTTGTGTGCTGCAATAAATACTTTAGACTTTGCCTGTAAGTTAAGCCTGACTACTTTGTGCCAAGCTGCCAGAGGTATAAGCTCAGGTTAATTTAGTGACTTTTTGTGGTTCACCCTGACAAGGATTGTGGTTGTTGCCCGAGTGGAGTTTCCACCCGCTCAACCAAAAACTATATTTCATACATGCTGTTTGTCAGAATCAGTTGCTTTTTTCTTAATGCAATCTAAATAGAGAGCAATACTTTTTGCTGTACAACATTTGTGCATACACTGCATTTGTGAATGCCAGGGTCCACATTTGTTGATACATTATACCTTTAGCTGCTGAGGCTTTCACACCCCAGTGCTAAGCCCATTTTTGATGTTTGGGGGCACTCTACATTGAGACTTTCAGTTTTTTTCAATAGTGGTAGCGAGGATCCTAAGACGATGTCTTTTTTGAGAATGTGCAGCACAAAGTGGTGTCATTTTACGTTAAGCACATTTGAAGGTCTGCGTATGATCTAGTTCTCTAATACTATAAAAGGAGGTCACTAGCTTCTAGTGAGATGGTTTGCAACAGTATGTCTAGTGTTGCCTTAATGCTCCAAGGAATCTCTCCTCATCTGTTCCATTTCCAGTATATTTTCTGTGTCCTGCAGTCCTTGCTTCTTGTAGGAATGTGCCCCTTTTTGACATGGTACGCCCCACTTTTTGCCTGGTTTTTGAGAAATTCTGACTGAAGTGCACTGGGTTCCTGCTAACCAGGTCCCCACTGCCAGTGCTCTTTCACTAAGACAAAGTAACAGTGCTTTTGTTCCCCAAATGGCAAGACCGTTAACACCCCTGTAAGTCCTTAGTAATTGGTACCCCTCGTACCTAGGGCATGGGTACTAAAGAAGGTCCCTAAGGGCTGCAGCATGTATTGTGCCATCCTAAGTGGCCCACCACCAAACTCATGCAGACTGCCATTGCAGGCTGCTTACAATGGTGCAGACAAACATGAAAACATGACATGGCACACACCCTGCGTGCCATACCCACAGACACTGCATGCAATATATGTAAATCACCCCTACAGCAAGTCTTATAGCCCTATGGCAGGGTGCATTATATTACATGTGAGGACGTATCTGCATAACCAGATATGCCGCTGTGCTGTCTAGTTCAATTGCTAAATAGTACAAGTGTATAGGGAAGCCATCTTAAGTATATGTAGTGAGCACTGGTCATTACGAGTTACCCAGCTACATGATGGCTTCACTGAAACCAATGGTGTTTGGTATTAAAAACCTTGTCTTAATAAATCCATACTGATGACAGTAGTGGATTTATTACGATATGCACCCAGAGGGCACCTAAGAGGTAGCCCCTGAAAAACTACCAGCCTCTTAGTGTGCTGGCTGACTGCTTTCATTGCAGGTGAGAGCCCGCACTCTCTGAGGCCAGAAACAATGCCTGCTCCAGAGGAAGGTGTTCACACCTCCTGCTGCAGGATGGCTAGTGAATCTGCATACCAAGACCAGGGACATTCAAACCCCCTGCCACCTTTGATATGTGATCCAGTCTTGTCCCATGTAGGAAACTGGGATTTGTTTCCAGTAATCCCCCATTTTTTGCCTGGTATTTGATGCAACTTTGACAGAAGTGCACTGGGTTCCTGCTGACCAGGTCCCCAGTGCCAGTGTTCTTTCCCCAAGTGACCAGGCCTTTAGCACATCTGTAATTCCCTAGTAAGTGGAACCTCTGCTACAAAGGGCATAGGTACTAAAGAGGGTCCCTAAGAGCTGCAGCATATCTTGTGCCACTCTAAGGGACCTAGCACCAAACTCAGACTGCCACTG